>JAOPSE010000093.1:7976214-8618143 GCA_029449295.1 Zea luxurians | reverse complement strand
TGGTAAGGCGATTCGGCCGAGGTCGCTGCACGACAAAGTTCGCCCGAGCTTAGCCTTGGGTGAGACGGGGGTGTGTCTGCTGACTGAGGGGACCCTCGGGCGAGGCGTGAATTCGTCCGGGACTACTGTCCTTGCCCGAGGCTGGGCTCGGATGAGGTCGCGTCCCTTGGTGGACGAGGCCTTGACTTGAACCGCGCTTCATCAGCCATGTATGGTTTGTTCTGAAGATGTTTTCCAGCCGGGTTAAGGAGCATTGGGGGTACCCCTAATTACGGTACCCGACAATTACTAAATGGACTTTAATAACATAATCATGGTTATTATGACATAACTAAATATCTTACTAATTCTAAGTAATTAAGTGTCATACTTATGAATACATTTATTATGAATAGTAAAATATATATTTTCATCTGACCGAAAATACGTGGCTTAGGATTTCTTCTAATTCTTCATGCAAATAAGTTTACACTTAAAATACTACTAACAATTATCGTTCCACACACTAAAGTGATATCAAATCTGTAAGCGTTTCTAGTATGAAAATCACCGAAGTAGTGAATATTGACCGTGTTCATTTTTAGAATTATAAAATCGTACGCATATTCAAAGTAGTGTCGCGGGGTTCGATTTTGGCTATACATATACATTGAAATCTCTAAAGTCATAAACGTAAATCGCCAAATCGCATCAATATTACAACAACAATTCACAAGATTCAAAACATGATTTAGAAAATAAATCAGTGGGTTGTCTTCAACCTTGGTTTTTCGTTCATGCGCAGGGATGAACGTCGTCGAGGGGGTTTCGACCATGTAGGGGAGGGCCAGTGGGTTTGGCGTCGAGCAGGGAACTACGCGATCCTCGTGCTGCGTTCAACAGAGCTCCGGCGGGGTTCCACGGATGGCGAACGGCGTATGGATGCGATCAGTCCGGCAACGAGCTTCACGACAGTGAACTATGCACGGCGCGAGCAGGGGCTCGACGGCGGGTACGTGGCGTTGCTGCGGGTGTCGGGGTGCTGCGCGGATGAGTTCTGGCGAGGCGGTGGGAGAAAGGGAGAAGATTCGGCTGGGGAGGGAGAGCTCCATGGCGTGGCTGGGCTTTTATAGAGAGCGGGAGGTAGAGAGACGTCGAGGGGAGGGAGTAACGGTGCTGGTCGGCTTCAAAGCCATTAATGGCGTTCATGGAGGAGAGGGAGTTACGTGTTAAAGCTCCATTAAGGAACGAATGTACGGCGCGATGTCGAATGGACTTCGGGTGCGGGCGGGCTCGGCGCGCGGTGCTCCACGGACGGCTTGGGCGCGGTGCGCTGGGCGCGTGACGGTCCGGTGCGGTGACGTGGCGACTGGGCTTCGCGCGGTCGCGGCACAGGGGCTGGGTTGGCGGCCTGGGGCGCGGCTGTTGAGGTAGTCAGGCGCCGGGGTCGCGGCTTGTGCGTCGTGCGATCGGCTGAGTCTGGCGTCGAGGCATGCGCGGCTTCTGGCGCTGTGCGGCGCGTGTGGTCGGGGACGCGAGGGAGCAGGGTCGTCGCGGCTGGGGCGCTGCTCGGGGTCGGTGTCGCGGTCGCTGCACAGCGCGGAGGAGCGTGCGCAGGGCGGGTCGCGCGCTGGGCGCGGGCGGCCGGGGCTGTGCAGGCGCGGGAGCGCTCCTGTGGTCTGGGCAGGGGGCGCGATCGCGTGAGAGCAGGGGAGAGAGAAGAGAGAGAAGAGGGAGGGAGAGATGGCCAGGGGCGACGGCTACAGGAAGAGGAGGGCACGCGCTACCAAGGGTATTGGGCCTAATGGGGCGTTTAGGGTTAGGGTTAGTTAGGTTGTGTTTTTTTTTCTATTTCTTTTTAAATTCGAAATATACTTTTAAATAATCCTGAAATTCATAACAATTACACCAAAACTATTTATAAATAAAATATTTATTTTTGTACTATTAATTAGTATATTGTTTACTAGGATTTTCATTTAAGAAGAAATGATGTTCAATATCAACTATAAGCAGTCCAAAAATCATTCCAAATGAAACACACTTCAATGAAGGATTTATTACCACGATTATCATTATAAACTAGAATTACATATTTTCCAAAAACCTTATTTTAGCAATTCATTATTGTTTTATAAAATGAGATTTTCTTCACAAGATCAAATTCATAAATTGAATTTACAAATTAATTCAAAAATATATGCTTCGGCATGAGTGCAATAAACCTTTGGTAAATTTTATCTATTCAAAAAATTCTTCAAATTCATGCTTCCTTATTTGAAAACATAAATATTTTTCCTTTCTACTGAAATTTAATAATTCAAATAGGATTGTTTGTATTTGCTAGATTTAGGGTGTTACAGATACGGCGGCGGCGGCTGCTGCGTTGGTGAGCGGTCACCGACCTCCGCCTCGGACCGCCGCCGCTCCCGTTCTTTCTGCCGCACCGCGCAAGCACCCACCAGCACCATCGTCGTCGTCGAGCCCCTGGAGCAAGTCCGGGGTGATCACGATGTCGTCGTCGAAGGGGTACTCATCGCCTCCTCCGGCTGCTGGGCACGAGGGCGACGACGCTTGCCGCTGCATCGGCGAGTGGAAACTGGTGGGTGCTGCAGCGCGCAAGCGAGGAGAAGCCGCATCCGTGGCTGCCGTCGCGCAGTACGACAACCCTTTGCCGTCGTCGAGCAGCCACCGTAGGTACTCCGGGGGAATGACGGTGCTATCTAATGGGTCCTCGCCGCCTCCTGCTCCTCCTCCGGCCACTGTGGGCGACGACGACGGCCGCTGCTGCATGGTCTGTTTTGAGGAGACGCCGGTTTGGCTGCATCACCTCAGCAGGAAGACGCTCATTTGACCAGAAACTTTACCATACTACATCTCAACCGTACATCACTAAATCAACATACTACATCTCAACCGTACATCACTAAATCAACATGGAGGTTTTTTTCCCAACAAATACTGCAAGTTTCTGAAAGCTCCCCAAAGCGTCGTGCATGAGATGGGACCTGAAAATTGGAACCACGATTTACAGTCAGCCCCTGTCACTGCATTAACAAGATACGAGGGATCAAGCCGAGAGAGCCACAACTATACAGCCTGCCTGTATACACGCTTCCTACCAAAATCTTATGTACCCAGCTTTGCTCTAAGAATGAAGCAATGTCTGCCCAACCGAAACGGACACCAACGCGCTCGCGCCCTAAGGCAAAGAAGGAAAATCTTGAACAAAAAGAAAATCATTGCTATAGGAGCTGCTGGCTGCTACAGATGAAATAACAGTGGCTGGCCTCTAGCGCTGGAATAGATGGCCGTGCCACACCCAATGGCTCGCTAACTATGAGGTTTTCCCCCTGATAGTATAAATTCCCTGTCCTCCCTTTTCTGGCTGCTCCTCTCGTATGGAGGC
This sequence comes from Zea luxurians, assembly GCA_029449295.1. Classification (NCBI taxonomy): domain Eukaryota; kingdom Viridiplantae; phylum Streptophyta; class Magnoliopsida; order Poales; family Poaceae; genus Zea; species Zea luxurians. The sequence goes on along the minus strand of JAOPSE010000093.1, from coordinate 8,614,755 downwards.
CGCCTTCACCGTGCGGCCAGGCCAGTTAGAAATCTCAATTGTAAATTTTGACCGGCTTTTCGTATGCGTGACGGTTCTGCAGGCAGGTAGAATCACCGGAAGAAAGTTAGGATTACATAACCGAATATGTAGTGAAGTGCATAACAAAAACAATGGGTATGTAACCGTGCATGCGAATGCCACAGTTCGAAAAACGGTCGCAGAAAATATCTGGATAGATTTCAAATGCCTTTCTTCGGTGAGAGCAACTATGAAACCAGTCAAGGGACTAGAGCTCAAACACCGATTCAACAGTGAATTCCCTACATTGTCATGCAGACTAAAAGGTCCTTTAACCATTCACCAAAAACAGCAAATGCCTACAAGCAGATCTCATAATAAAGATGCGGCTATTAAGATCATAAAGCATTGCGTGTTTGCCTAAAGCAAGAATGACACAGGTATGGTGCACAAAACCAACACTAGAAAATTTGGCAGCAATATTTCAGAATACCTGATTCACTGTATAGACCCTTTTTGGTGCAGTATCAGCGTGCTCTATCCCAAGATATTGCTCCCAAGCTCCGTAGACCTCTCTCCTCTGCAGTAGTCAGATGAAAAAGGTCAGCGAACAGGACGAGTGCATGGAAACATCTACACAAGTGCGTAGGCAACATCAGACGATTCACCTGAAAGCCAGTAGGTACAACATCTGAATCCTGGAGGTAGTCTGGCCGATTCATTGATATAAATGCAAATTTCCACTGGTCACATGAATATTAACAGGTATATCAGTTCCGCAGCTGCATAATATGCAATGCAACTCATGGTACAAGAAAAGGAATAGCAATAATCCAAAAGACCCGGAAGTTACAAAGTCAAGATCTGTTACTGAATATCACTTTACGTTATTACTTTGCTATCACAGTCCGCGAAATAATTGGCAAACTAAAATATGCGCATCTAATTCACTTGTGATGGAGGAGATTTTTTTTCTTGACACGTGGCTGGAAATCTTTTCGATTATTGATAAATTTTGATAGTAAAGTATGGTATCTGAATTCTGCCCGCTACAGAAGAACCAGATCAGAAATAGCGGTACTATTTATGAATACCAATATGTCGTCACTCCATCCATTAAAAGAAACTTCAAAAGATGGATCACCTTGGAAAATTCATCGGCAGAGACTTGCAGTTTACTCTGTATGCGCTTCTTGACTTCTGCTAAAGTCTCACCTTCATGAACAAGCAAAACGAAAGGGTCTCCAAAGTTTTGAATTTGCTGTAGGTCAGAAACAATGTCAATTCTTGACACACAAAAATATCGAATACTATCTTCAAATAACTCAATAATTGCACTACCTGAGTCTGATTAATATCTTTCTTGAAGTGATAAACATGAATTAGCCGATCATTTTGGCCTATATTTTTTTCCTCTTCTGGAATCTACACCAATTGATAGATGCACTTATGAGGTTACTTAGGATTTTCTAGATTGGAACCACAGCTACCAAATACAATGGACAAAACTATTACACACCTCCTCAGCACGTAGTGTCCAATATTGGTCGTTTATATTCTCTATCTTCTCATGTAGTGGAAAGATCTATGGAAAAACTTGAATTAGCAAGTAGCAATAATGAATACATTAAAACTAAATGATAGTTTTTTTATATAGAAGAATCTATTACGTTAGTTACATAATCTTTGTTCTCCAGAAAATAAAACATAAGAATCACTTTATATTGTGTAATGCTCATGACGCATCATATGAAGCCCAAAGTACCTTATAGATCTTGTGGTAGAAGACTTCTAGCACACGTAGTTCAGCATTAGGACTGGACAGTTCAACCTGTTGATTAGTACAATTAAAAGCTTAATGAACCAAACCACCAAGAGAAACCTAACAAACCACTTCACAGTTGCTAGGCCATAGGGATACTGAATACAAAAAATCAATAAGATTTTACTTTTTCACTCGAACACACACGCATATCTCTACTATATAAAGCATCAGTTTCCAAGGTTCAATAGTCATTGTGCGTCAACACACGCATATCTCTACTATATAAAGCATTAGTTTCCAAGGTTCAACAGTCATTGTGTGTCACCCTTTTCTTTCCCGCTTTATCCAAAAATAAGTTCAAATTGCACACAAGTGGTGTTCAAACCTTGGTTGTTCGCTATGATGTGCGGATACTTCACAAAACTCAAGTACCGGTGTCGGATACCATATCAGATACGGATACTTCCCGGATACTTCCGAATACGTATCGGAGACGAATCGGATAATTCCGTGGATTTAAATAAATAAAAAAGCCAGATACTCCTAGGACACCTCTCCGATACCTGCGTGATACGTTCCAACCCTAGGCTTCGTATACACACGTGCTCCTGTATCGCATAGCCACTGCCCCGAAGCCGCCTCTCTATGCCTCCACTTGCACGCTGCTAGCAGCAGCCGTTCACCGATCTGAGCCGCCACCGCCGATCTGTGGCTGCTGCCGCCGTCGTTCGCCGATTGGAGCCACCGCCGTCACCCCGTCAGTAGCCGATTGGAGTCGCCGCCGTGAGGCCTGTTTTCATCAGCCTGTCAGCTGTCGATTGGAGCCGCCGCCGCGAGGTCTGTGGGTTTTGGCCGCTTTCTTCCCTTCTTGCTTCTCAATCTCCTTCTTCTCAATCTGCTCACTGCTACTTGTCTGGTCTTGTTAGATTCCATGGCTGCGACTTCAAATGCATCTACTGAAGCCAGTGGCATCTGCTCCATTTGATATATGAGATGTGGGATACAATGATAGAGAAGGTGAAGAGTGTGATCTATCGTCATGAAATTAAAGAGTAACATGAAGAATCTATCTTCTACTCTGCTGTGCATGAGATCTTGGTGAGTCGATGGACAAAAAGCAACACACCCTTGCATTGCTTGGCACACTCGCTAAATCCTAAGTATTACACTGATGCATGGATCAATGAGGTCCCCAACCAACAAGATCCTCATAATGATAAGGAAATTTCAGAGATGAGAAATGGTTGTTTCAGGAAGTATTTTTCTGGTGAAGAATTAAAGAAGATTAAGTTGCAGTATGCTAATTTCTCTTTGTTTGGAACTGGGTTCAATTCATTTGACTCAATTGAGGACAGAGGTTATATGGAACCAAAACTGTGGTGGGGAATTCATGGCCATTCTGCTCCAGAATTGAAAAAGTTGGCACTTTGGACAGCCGGCATCATCTTCCTGTGCTGAGAGAAATTGGAGTACATATGGGCTGATCCATAGTTCATTGAGAAATAGGTTCAATTCTATCTCATTTTATTTGACATATTCATTATGGACATACATGTATGAATTTTGATTCCTAAAGCAGATTTGCAATTTAATTGTAGGCTAAATCCTGGACGTGCTGAGGATTTGGTTTTCACACACCAAAACTTGTGTCTTCTTTCTAGAAAAACTGATGAATACCGCAGTGGTCCATCAGCAATGTGGGATGTTGGAGCTGACACTTTTGAAGCTGATTTTGAGGGTGGTGCTGATTTTCTTGAGCAAGCTGATCTGTCTCTTGATGAGCCAGAACTTGAAAGATTGTTTGAAGATCTTGGGGCATTGGATTTGGCCGAAGATGCAGAACCAACTGAAGAAGAATGAAATCTAGTTTTGCACTTTTGCTGCACAGCAACAGCCGCTGCCTGCTACTTTTGTCATTTTGTGCACTGCTTTGAGTGAAGGCTGCAGTAGCAGAGATACCGTTGCTGCAACTATCACAGACGATCGAAGCAGTTTTCGTTATTTATTATGTGATATTGTGGTCTGTTACTGTTAGAACTTGAAGACTGAACACTGAAGTTTCTAGGTTTGATGGTGTTAGAGTACCCGTCTAGGGTTTTAGGGTTAGCCCCTTGTAATTACCGTCACCCTTGTGTAATGGGCCTGGCCCAACATCTGTTGATATATATATCAGTCCCAACCCTAGTTAGGGTTAGGGTTTCCCATTCCAACTTAGTACCGGATCTGGTTCCTCTTTTTTCCTCTCTTCTCCCACCCATAGCCACCACCGAGCTTCCCCTGGGCCGCCGCCCTAGCTCGTCGGTCCCTCCTAGCCGCCGCCAACTCCCCAGGGCCACCACCGCCGCCTGGCTACTGTCCCCCGCCCCCTCATCTTCTTCCCCAAGGCGCAGGGCCGCCGCCGTCGCCTAGTCAGACCGCCGCCGCAGTGCCTTCTCGCTGGGCCGCTGTCGTCGCAGCTGCCTCTTCTCCCCTAGACGCGCCTGCCGCCACCTCTGGCCAGCCCCGCCTCCACCTGTGTTGCCGCCAACTCCCCTGGTCGTGCCCCACACCCCTAGGCCACCGCCGGTCGCGCCACTGCCCCTGGTCGTGCCCCCAGGCGCCGTCTCCGCACCCATCCTTCTGCTTCCGGCGCCGTCAGCCAGCCACCGAGAGCTCCTCCGCATCCCAGCCACGGGGCTCATCTCCCTTGGCCCCCTATTTAGTCCCACGCGGACCTCCACCCAACGTCATGGCTGCGATCCCATTTCCCGCTGCTATTCCACCCTACACCGCCACTCCCGGCACTTCCTCCGGTATTCCGCCACCCTCGGTGCCTCCGGCTCCGCCTAGTTCCGCTGTGGTCGTTGTGCGCATCCTCCTTCACGACGACCACCATGTCTGGGGCATTTTCGTGTCCTTCGACCAGGCTATCAAGCTTGTTCTCCGAGACTGCGTCGAGCTCCACCCCCAAGCCGACCGTCATGTGCACGGACCCACTGTCTTCCTCTGTGCTGCGATCGCCTCCCTGGCAATCGAGCCTTCGTTGCCCCCTCCCCTCCTAGTGCCTCTGTTGGGGCACCTCCTCTGGCTCTCTCCGCGCGCATCATACCTTCGCCACCACCTCCCTCACTCACCACCAATTGGGGTGGTCGACTCTGGCACCTCCTTCCACACTACTGCTAGCTCATTATCTCACTCCCACCCTCCCTCTATCGTTGTGGGTAACGGTTCCACCCTCCCGGTCACCTCAGTAGGTGCATCAGTTCTTCCAGGACCGTTTTACCTCAACGACATCCTCGTTGCTCCCTGTTTGACTCATCCTCTTCTCTCGGTTCGTCACTTCACTAGTGACAACCCTCTATGGAGTTCGAACCCTAAGGGCTCACCATAGGCCACCTCCCCACGCGTGTTGTGCTCGCTCGTTGTGCAAGCTTCGGTCCCCTCTGCTCTCTTCACTTGCCCTCCACTCCCCCACCAGCGTAGCCTCATCCAATGCTCTTGCTACTACCACCACCTCAGCCGTTTAGCATCGTCGCCTCGGGCACCCTGGACCTGACGTGATGTCCCAGCTTTCCAGACGCTCATACATCTCCAATACCCGGGGCTCCTCTGAGCGCCTCTGTCATGATTGTCAGCTCGGCCATCACTCTTGTCTTCCTTTTTCCACTTCTACATCCAAGGTTGTTCAGGCCTTTGATCTTGTCCATTGTGATCTCTGGACTTCTCCTGTCCTCAGCCTCTCTGGTTACAAATACTACCTGGTCATTCTGGACGACTACTCCCATTTTATTTGGACTTTCCCTCTTCGTCTAAAGCCCGACACATTCACCACCTTCACCCACTTCTCTGTCGGGATCTCCATCCAGTTTCGTCGCCTGGTCCGTGCCCTCCAGTGTGATAATGGTCGCGAGTTCGACAACAACGCCTCTCGCTCCTTCCTCACCCATGGCGACTAGTTGCGTCTCTCGTGCCCCTACACCTCTCCCAAGAACGGCTGGGCTGAACGTATCATTCGCACCACCACCATGATCCACTGCCTTCTCTTCCAGTCATCTCTCCCTGCCAGCTACTGGGCAGAAGCCCTACACACCGCCACACATCTCCTCAACCGCCTCCCCTCGAAAGTGGTGAGCCACCCTACTCCCCACTTCGCCCTGTACGGCACAACCCCCTCCTACGACCACATGCGTGTGTTCGGTTGTGCCTGCTATCCTAACACTTCCGCCACCACTACTCATAAGCTATCTCCTCGCACCACTCGTTGCCTCTTCCTTGGCTACTCCCCTGACCACAAGGAGTATCGTTGCCTTGACCTCGTCTCCCACCGCATCATCATCAATCTTCACGTCGTTTTCGACGAAGCTGTGTTTCCCCTTGCTGGCTCCTCCCCACCCACCAATCTCGACTCCCTCCTTGAGTCCGATCCAGTTTCCCCTCCACCCCAGGCCCTCCACCATGCGCCATTGCCCGCACCACGCGCGACCTCCATACCTCCGCTCACGCTTATTCCCGCGCCACGCGCGGCCCTATCGACCCTGCCTGTGCCACGCACACCCTGTCGACCACGCCTGCGCCCCGCGCGGTCCCAACGACCACACATGCGCCATTTGTGACCCCGTCGACGAACGCGGGCCGCTTTGCTGACCCCGCCTTCGTCTACCACCGCCGTGTGCGCGCCACACCCTCGGCGCCCACTGACCCGGGCCCGTCAACAAGCGCGAGTCGCTTCGACGACTCCGCCGTCATCTATCACTGCCACGAGCAGGCCATGCCCGCGGCTCCCGACGTCCCAGTTGCCCGCTCCGAGCCACCTGTGTACCACCCGGTCGCCATCCACCACGACCCCGGGGACGTCCACCCGATGGTTACTCGACGCGTTGTCGGCGTTCTCCCGCCCCGTCGATCGGCTGATCCTGGCGGCTGACACGACTGCCACAACTCCAGACACCTCCCCAGTCCCCTCTTTCGTTCATGCCGCCCTTGGTGACCTCCAATGGCGTCGCGCTATGGAGTACGCGGCCCTGCTGGCCAACCACACCTAGGACTTGGTGTCGTGTCCCCCAGGCACTAACGTGGTCATTGGCAAGTGGCTATTTCGGCACAGGCTGACCTCAGACGGCTCCCTCGACCGCTACAAGGCCCGTTGGGTCCTTCGGAGCTTCATCCAGCGCCCCGGAGTGGACTACGACAAGACCTTCAGCCCCGTCGTCAAGTTCGCCACCATTCGAGCTGTCCTCTCCCTCGCCCTCTCCCGAGACTGGGCGATCCATTAGCTTGACGTCAAGAATGCCTTCCTCCATGGCACTCTGACGAAGACTGTCTATTGCAGCCAGCCCACCGGCTTCATCGACGCTGCTCGTCCGGATCTGGTCTGTCGGCTGAACCGCTCCCTTTACGGCCTCAAGCAGGCGCCGCGGGCATGGTACAGTCGCTTCGCCTCCTACTTGGCCTCCATCAGCTTCGCCGAGGCCAAGTCGGATATGTCCCTATTCATCTATCGGCACGGCGACGACATCGTCTACGTGCTGCTCTACGTCGACGACATTGTGCTCACGGCATCCACCGTCTACCTTCTACAATGCACACGATCGTCGCTCTTCAGTGGGAGTTCGCGATGAAGGACCTAGGGCCCCTTCACCACTTCCCCAGCATCACCGCCGAGTGCCGGCCTCAGGGCCTCTTCCTCCACCAGCGCTAGTACTCCATCGACATTCTGGAGTGGGCTGGCATCTCTGACTGCAAGCCCTGCTCCACGCCTGTCGACACTCAGGCGAAGCTCTCTGAGGACGACGGGCCCTCGGTCGCCGACGCGACGTCCTACCGGAGCTTGATTGGCGCGCTCCAGTACCTGACCTTCTCCAAGCCCGACATCGCCTATGTCGTCCAACACATGTGCCTGCATATGCACACCCCACGGGAGCCCATCTCATAGCTCTCAAGCGGATCCTGCGCTACCTCCGTGGCTCCCTCGACTATGGCCTTCTACTCTGACCCTCCCCGACGTCAGAGCTCATAGTCAACACCGACGCTGATTGGGTTGGTTGTCCCGACACGCGTCGGTCCACTTCCGGTTATGTCGTGTTCCTGGACGCCAACCTCGTCTCCTGGACCGCCAAGCGGCAGCCTGTCGTCTCGCGCTCCAACACAGAGGTCAAGTACCGTGTTGTGGCCAACGGCGTGGTAGAGGCCTCCTGGCTACGCCAGCTTCTCCAGGAGCTCCACAACCCCCTTCAGCGTGCCACCCTCGTCAACTGCGACAACGTTAGCATGGTCTACCTCTCCACTAATCTCGTGCAACATCAACGCACGAAGCAAGTGGAGATCGACCTGCACTTCGTCCGCGAGTGTGTCGCTGCCGGTGACATTCGAGTTCTCAGCATCCCCACCACGCTGCAGTTCGCCGACATCTTCACCAAGGGGCTCCCGTCGAGTGTATTCATCGATTTTCAAACCAGTCTCAACATCTGTACAGGATAGAGTTGCGACTGCAGGGGGGTTACCCGTCTAGGGTTTTGGGGTTAGCCCCTTGTAATTACCGTCACACCCTTGTGTAATGGGCCTAGCCCAACATCTATTGATAATTTGATATATATCAGTCGCAACCCTAGTTAGGATTTCCCATTCCAAGTTCCAACTAATGGCTTGATGGCCTAAACTTTATTAGCTATGTACTATTTGTGAAATTGTGTGATCCACTATTTCAGCATTTAATTTTATTTATATTATTTACGTATTGGTGTTTCTTGAGAAATAGCGTATCAGGGTATCGGCGTATCCATACCGATGTATCAGGGCAACATAGGTTGTTGGCTCCATATTCACACCCACCTAACCGACAGAACACATTTTTTTGTGTTTTATCAAAAACAAAATTTATCCATGTAATATATAAAAACCGTAGCAATGCACGGGCATTTGACTAGTCATTATTATACATTTAAGATATTAAGGCTACAAGAGTAGTCTGCCATTGCTAGTTCTGTCAATCCCTGTTCTACCATTCCCTATTCAGTCATTCTCATTCTCTGTTCTCCCTTTTTCATTCCCATTCCCCGTCCTCTCTCAGGCGCTGGCTATCGTTCCCATTGCTCGTCCTCTCTCGCGCCCACTGCCATTCCCATTCCCTCTCTTTTCCATTCCCATGGTTCTGCTACCAGCCGATAAAATGGCCAAAAAAGGGACGCTTATAGGGATCGAACTCTGACCAACACAAAGCCAACAAAACCCGCCCCTTCTAACCAATAGCACTATTGTTCTTTCTTATTGTACTAAGGAGCTTTCATCTATTTACTAGGTGAACGCCAGCGTTGCTACGGAGTGAACATGTTATGATAAAATATATTGAAATTAAAAGAAATTCTAATTTCCATTTTATGTTTTTGTTATCATCTTTTAAAGTTAAGAATTTTTACATAAGTCTTACACATCAAACAAATCCACCATGTACATTAAAATGCAATGCTTATCGACCACTCAAGTAATCTGCTCTTGTAACCTAAAGTAACCAAAATTGGGCAATGATCAACAACCACCTTGTGCTAAGGTAGAAAAATAACAAGCAGAGATTTATAATACATGGTATCATGTATTGCATCTGAGTACATGCACATGTAGGACCAAATAGGTTTGTTACAAGGAAACAAAACGAAGAACTTTAAAAGATGATAACAAAAACATTGGTGGAGGACAATAAGTGAAATGGCAGCTCCCAAATGAAGATGGGGATTAACTCCCTTGTTTTGCTTGGTGCATGGACCTTATGGAAGCACCGTAATCAGTGTGTCTTCGAGGGCGGCAATCCGAGTGTTGCTGCTGTTCTGGAGCAGGTTGGAGAAGAGCGAAGGTTGTGGGAGATGGCAGGAGCTAAGGGGCTTATTTTCCTAGCAGCTAACCTTCCTCGCGGCTAATTTCTGTTCAAGGGTTTGTTGTTGTTTTTTTCTGTTTTTTGAGGAGATTAAACCTCAGTGTTATGGTTTGTAAGGGCTTCGGCCCGACTTTTTTCTTCTTAAATATAATGATATGCAGCTCTCCTGCATATTCGAGAAAAAAAAACTCCGTAGCAACGCACGAGCGTTCACCTAGTATACATTTAAGAAAAGAGAAGGTTTTAGCACCCAAACAACACCCACATTCACATCAAACAATAAGTTTTTACTCCATCCATCCTGCAAAGACATGATTTTAGCAAACCAAACAGGTTATGGAGAAAAGGCATAGATGCCCTCCATTATGCCTATGTGTTTCATGATGAAAAGATCGGATTAGCTGTGACATCTCCAGCAGCCCCAGGATTTGATAGTCATTTTGCTTGATCAAGGCAGATAATGAAGGAATTAGGCGCCACACTCGATGTGTGTGGCTGGCTCACAAGGACAATTAATACTCCTAGTAGCTCTAAATCAACTATTTGTGGGACAATTTTCCACTACTAAAATTCAAGCTTTGTGAGAATCTTAGTACAGTTGATAGCAAACTATAAGTGGTAATAGTAATACAAGTATGACCAGACTCCACCAGCTGCTACATTTTTCCTTTAATGTCCTAACTCTTAAGAGCTACAAAATGTTTTGTATAAGACTTTGAAGAGACAAGCCTACATCTGAAATGCCCCACCTACCTACTTCAGTGCTTGCTAGATTATTCAGTCTATTTGTTCACTGGCAACAATGCTTGACTGAGGGGGGCTAACAAGTTTTAGGTAGCAAGGAAAACACTTAGTATGGCTGTAGGGGCACAACCCCAAAACGTGATCTAGTGCACACAGGACTTAAACATCAAGGAAAAAAATAATACAAGCCACAAGGATATATGGGTATACTCAGTGTCAACACAATAGTGTCAGCTTAGTTCTGATGAAGTGTAACTTTGAAGAATAAAACTACACTTACAAAGGAGTTGAGGGGAATGTATTGATTACCTTAGTTTTCAAGTCATTTATTACATCAGCAATGGTGCTATTTTTTGGAAGCCTGATGCTATGAATAACAACCTGGAGAAAGGATATCATATGAAGATATACACACAATACTATAGGCAGTACACCATATGTGTCTGGTAGCAAAACAGACCTCATCCTTCGTAGGATGGTGAAATGCAACTTTCAGGGTTTTTAGGAACTGCAATTCTGGCAGTGGTATATCCAACACTTCATAATACAAGATGTCAGACGTCTGTACCAGATGGTGCTTTAGTAGGAAGTCCAACACATTTGTTACACAGAAATCATGCTCATATTGACCAAACAAAAAAGGTTAACCTGATTGTAGTGGATCAGCATGTCCAACAGATGCTCCACTCCTCGATATTTGACGGGCTGTGGTTTAGGTTGCTGAGAGTAGCAATTGTGGGATGTAAGCCGAATTTTCGCTGGATCGTCCAATTCAAGTTGGCGAGCAACTCTCTCAACAACATCATCATAGGTATGAAGCTTTGACCTTGAGGCATGGAAAATAATAAAAACATATTAGGTGAGACATATATTCGGTTAAACAATTTCAACAAACAATGATGCACAATAAGAAAACTCTCACAATTCCAAAGAAAAATCATCATCCTTTGGTTTCTCCAAAGACCGGAAATGAACAACCTGCAGCAACCACAAGTTACTTCAGGAACATGATGAGAAAGCAGGTTCTAATAACTGCAGGCAAAAACTCAGGAAGGTAAAAAGAGCCATATTGTTCCCAAGAATAAATTATACTGCTGACAAATGAACGGTAGAGAAACTATGCCACCAATAAATACTGATGTGAAGAGGAAAAGAAATGCATGGACATAATGAACAGATATCCCTTCTGCAGCATATAGTTTGGAGCAATACAATGAGAAAGCAACAAGCTGTTGCATGTGATGCAGCAGAGGCTTGGTTGTGGCTATTGGTAAGGTGGATACACTCATACACATATTAAAAAAAAGTAAACATGGTACACTACTTAGATCAGTTCCATTAGAAGAGGAAAAGGAACTACAAAAAATCTCACTATATATTTTTCTAGTGACCTAAACATACCAGATCTGTAGCCAGATAAGGACGATAAGCTCTATTTCAGATTGGTCTCTAATGGAGTGTACTCAGCTAAGGTGTCTCTATTTCATGTGGCTAGCAGTCCTCCAAAAGTGCTAGACTGCTGATCGTTTGAAAAATGGAGGGACGGATCATCCAGAGCGCTGTCTTCTATGTGATCAGGAGCAAGAATCCATCGACCGTTTTCTAGTCGGGTGTGTCTTTGCTAGGTGTTTCTGGTTCAGGTTTCTCGAGAAAGTTGACCTCCGATTCCTTGCTCCACAGCTGGGGGATGATGATTGGTTAGGTTGGTGGAAAAGGGCTGCTAATCAGGTCCACGGAGTTGCCGCTCAAGGATTGAACTCTGATCATATTAGGAGCCTGGACCATTTGGAAGCATCGGAACCAGTGTGTCTTTGACATGAAGAGGCCTAATACGGCGGAAGCTCTTTTCCAAGGCAGAGCAAGAAGGGAAGCTCAGGAAGATGGCAGGGGCTAGGGGTCTCTCTTCTTACTGCTCCTGTGCCAGGGTTGGTTGCTGGCTTGCCTATGTTGTAGTAGTGGGTTAGGCTTAATGAATTCATTTATGTTTTTGTGTTTTTGGCCGCTGTAAAGCAGCTTTTTTGTATTGGTCCTTTTGGGGCCTAACTCTTTTCCTTCTCAATATAATGATGAGCAGCTCTCCTGCGCGTTCGAGAGAGAAAAAAAAACATCCCTGTCATTACAAAGTGAACTTGCACATCATTATATTAAGAAGGTTAACCTAGCAGCATGCAGTGGTGGGAAAGATCAAGTGGCCAGCTGCAAGGTGCTGCTAAAAAGGGCCTCAATACCCTAATTATTTTGGGGTTCTGGGTGCTTTGGAACCATCGGAACCACTGTGTTTTTTATCAAATCAGCCCCAATTTGGAGGCCGCTATTAGACAAGCGGAGGGAAGGGAGTTGTGAAAGTTAGCTGGAGCAAAAAATCTAGCCCTCCTAACTGTCCCAATCCCTGGACTTGAGTAGAGGATAGCTTGCAAAAGTGTTTATGGATTATTTTGCATATTTTCGCTTTTGGCCACCGTAAGGTGTGCCTGACCCTGTACTGGTCCTTTTGGACCTTCTTTTTCTCTTCTTAATATAATAATGCGCATTTCTCTTGCGCGTTTGAGAAAAATAGATGTGGCAGACTGACAATGTGCAATAATAACTTACAGATGGAAGTAAAATCATATGAAAATTGGAAGAACAAGTATACACTACAAAATCATAAGCAAGTTGGACATACAATACCACACCTGCCTATTATGGACATACTCCAAAAATGAAGGAACATCCGGATATCGCACGTGTGCATCATATTCTGCTCCTGGTGATTTTTGGAAACAGATAATGTCCCCATCTTCAAGCTAGAATATTGAAAGATTTTGGAAACAATTCAATAAATGACCCTTTAATTTGAGTTGTGCATCCCTTTGAATAGAAGTGTATTGACAAACCTGACTATAATGAAAAGTGAGTTTCTTGTCTATAATTTCACACATCACGTTTGGCTCAAACTTAATTTCCTGCATATGTACCAATGGAACAATTTAAGCACAGTATCCATCATAAGGCCATCACAGACAGAATTAATGCATCTGTACAACAATGCACTAGTGGACAAATCATCGGGACAATAAATTTATCAAAAAAATCAATATTGCCTCAAAAAGCTCAATTTCTTGATCAGGGGGAAATCCAGCCATTTCGTTTAGTTTTGCCAGGATTTCTGAAGGTTTTCCCAAGGCCTTCACAAAGAGCCTCCCCATGAAACTACATGCATGAAACAGCTCCATGAGTCACATGATAATATCATTATTTTAATGAAGAATAAAGAAGCAGTACTTAGGACAAGATGTCAATGTTATCACTTAAAACAGAAGATGTACCAGAGTTCTTCCTTTTCTGGGTTGTAGAATTTGAAGAAAAGAAGAATATCTTCCTTGCCCTTCTCAGGAGGAGGGAGAGGCCGCAAATCCTAAATGAGTAAATAAAGATAGGTAAGGGATCCACAGCTGAGTGCCACAGCAGATACTATAAGCAGCATGCAGAACAAGGAAGAACAAATCAAGTGTATCACTACCAGCCCAAGTTCTACTTCCAAAAACAGCTTCAACTCAGCATTGTGTGCCTTATTTGATATTTCTCTCAGTTGCCCCACCTAAGTAGGGAAAGAAAAGAATGAGATATATTCACATAAAACTGAAATGTTAAAAATAAAGGAAGACCAAAAACTGCAAAGGTTCCACATAAATAAGTGCAAGGCTCCACAAAGTTCTTTGGAATTTTTCTATAGCAACTTGACAACTAAACACAACAGATTGAGCTACTAATTATTTTTCTGGAAGCAAATTATTTCATATCTTCATGTGTGTGTTACACTGTTACCCCAACAATTCTGCCACTGCTCCCCAGTCCCCATAAGCTTGCTCCTCGCTTTGCTCGTTGTGTCTTCCTCGGGTACTCCCTTGATCACAAAGAGTATCGGTGTCTTGACCTCGCCACTCATCATTTCTTGATCTTCCGTTACGTCACCTTCGGTGAGACGGATTTCCCCTTCTCGACTACCTCCCAACCCCCCAAGACACCCCTGCCTGACATAGATTTTCTCTAGGATCCTGACTTTGTGGCGCCTTCTGGTTAGTCGCCGTTTGTTTTCCCTCCTGCAGGTCCCCTTACATTGTTTCAGTCGGTGGCCCCGGTGCCCTTCGTGGCTCCTGCGCCCCCAGACTCCCTCCGTGCTTCCCCGCCGCCCCTCCCCGACTCGTGAGCCACCCGTCGCCACCAGCTGGGCCCCTAGGCCCTCGATGGCCCCTTCTTCAACATCGCCCCGTCTCTGGGGCTCTCTGCTAGAGTTACTGTGTTGTAATGGGGTCTTTTGTAATGGGCTTAGGCCCAATAACTCTATTATAAATATATCACCCAACCCTGGTTAGGGTTAGGGTTTCAGCTCGGGTTCACAATGATCTTCTGCTCAAGGAACTCACGACTGCGGCCACCACCACCATCGACGTTGCGACGGCTCTCTACAGTGCTAACCCCGGGGCAGGCCTAACGAGCCCCTCCTACTCCTCCAGGGGTGTGCCCTCCTGTCTGAGCGCTCCTCCATCGTCATCTGACACTCCCCGTCTGACTACCAACACCGGCGGTGCTCGACGTCGTCGCCAGGGCGATCACGGCAGTGGCCCGGGTGGTCCGCCAGCAGCCCGTGGTGGCAGCTCGTGGGCGTCCTTCTACAACCCGTGGACCGGCTCCATCTCCATGTGGCCTAGACCGCCTGCGAGCCCTCCGTCATCGCGTTCGGCCGCGCCACAGTCGGCCTTCTATGATGCTCTGCCCTCGTTAGCGATACTGACGCATTCGACCCCCACCTTAGCTCCAGTCGGGCCTACTACCTCCCTCGCCCTCCTCTCATGTGCCTTCGTGGGGCCCATGGGGTGGCGGGGTGGGACACCAGTCCCTTGCTATGTCCTTCAGCACGATGACCTTGGCTCCGCCCACCTCAATCTTGGACTGGGTAGCTGACTCTGGTGCCTCCTACCACACCACCCCTAACACATGTACTTTATCCACCACCCTTCCTCCTCAACCCTCTCTTCCTTCCTCCATAGTCATCGGTGATGGCTCGGTCCTCGCTATCACCTCAGTAGGTGATGCGATTCTTCCCAGCCCCTTTCGCCTCAAGAACGTTCTTGTTGCTCATAACATTATTCAGAGTCTTCTCTTCGTCCGTCAATTCACCATTGGTAACTCTTGTCCTATGAAGTTTGACCCCTTTGGCTTCTCTGTGAAGGATCTTGCTACCAAGACCCTTCTCTCGCTATGACAGCTCTTGGCCGTTGTACACCCTTCTGCTTCCTCGACCTCCACCTCGCATGCCTTGACCGCTGCTACCTCGTCCTTCACTTGGCATCGCCGCCTTGGCCATCCCGAGCGTGATGTGATGTCGAAGTTGTCTAGCAGTTCTATCATCTCTTGTAGTCTGGGTTCTTTTGAGCATTTATGTCATGCCTGTCAGTTAGGTTGACATGTTAGACTCCCTTTTTCTTCCTCCTCTTCCCTTTTTCTTCCTCCTCATCTAGAGCCACAGGGATTTTTTATCATGTCCACTTGGATGTCTGGACATCCCCTGTATTCAGCATTTCTGGCAATAAATATTATCTACTCATTCTGGATGATTACTCTCATTACTTGTGGACTTTTCCCTTGTGCTTGAAGTTTGATATGTTCCCCACCCTTTCTCACTTCTTCGCTTGGGTTTCCACTCAGTTTGGACGTACTGTCCGGGCTGTCCAGTGTGACAACAGGCGGGAGTTTGACAACTCCACGTCTCGTGCCTTCTTCCTCTCCCACGGCACTCAGCTGAGGATGTCGTGCCCATACACTTCTTCTCAGAACAGTATGGCTGAGCGCATGATTCGCACCGCGAACAATGTCATATGCTCATTGATGTTCTAGGCCTCCCTTCCCGCTCGCTACTGGGCCGCCGCTACCTGTCTGCTCAACCGACTCCCGCCAAGGCAGATCCTCACCCTACCCCCTACTTTGCTCTCTTTGGCACCTCCCCCTCCTATGATCACCTTCGTGTGTTCGGGTGCGCTTGCTACCCTAATCTTTCTGCACTACCCTCACAAGCTGCACCCTGTTCCACTCATTGTCTTCCTTGGGTACTCCCCTGATCACAAGGGGTACTGGTGCCTGGACCTCTCCACTCACAGAGTTCTCGTCTCTCGTCACGTCTTCGGCGAGTCTGGCTTTCCTTTCTCTGTGTCTCCTTCTGTTGCCTCCTCCTTAGAGTATGATGCCCTCCTCGAGGCAGACTCTGTTGTTTGCCATGCACGCCCCCCCCCACCTCGAAGGCTCCTACGCCACCACGCGTTGCCACGGTTTCTCCCACGCTGTCACGCGTAGCCCCGTCATCTCCCGTGCTGCCATGCGCGAACCCCGACCTCTTCCACGCTCGCGTCACCACGCGCGACCCCAACGTCCCCTATGTTTTTTCTCAAAAAACGCAGGAGAACTGCGTCTCATTTTATTAAGTAAGAAGAAAAAAAGAAAAAAAAAAGGGTCGAAAAGGACCCGAATACAGGACCTCCTTATGGAGGCCAGAAACAAGCATAAAGGAAACAATCCATACACAACTAAAAGATACAGCGTCCCCTATGTTGCCATGTGTGGCCCCAATGTCTCCCGTGCGGCCCCAGCGTCCTCCGCAAATCCAGTGTCCGCCGACGTGGCCTCTTCGTCGTGCTTCGCGGACCCTGTCCACGTCTACCTGTGACGTGGCTGAGCTACTACCCCGGCTTTCTCCCGCACGGAGCCGCCGTTGTATCACCCTGTTGCCCTCCGTCGAGACCCCGAGCACGTCCATCCGATGGATACGCGACGGGTCGCTGGTGTCCTCCAGTCTGTTGACTATCTAGTCCTCTCGGCATCCTCTCTGGCGCTCTCCCCCGAGCCGTCGTATGTTCGTAGCGCTCGCCGACCCCAACTGGTGCTCGCCGTCAAATGCAAATAAGTACTTGTTCAAAAGATCTCTTCGTAAACTTTCTAGTGGATCATGAATCAATGAGAGATACCAAACGAGGCGTCCAGAGAGCTTCGTTCTCCACCAGAACTTCTTTCTATTCCTCTATTTAAGGAACTAGCAGCCACCAAAGAACTTGGGTTTTTGTTTGATGTAAGCTTAGCCTTTGCTACTTCCTTGTAAACGTGTGTGTCGGCTAGACCACCCGGTTACTTGAAACACAACCCCAACTTTATTAGATCCGTGAGTATCTGCTTGTTATCTTGTTCTCGATTGCTAGCAGGTTCAAGGTTGTTCTTGGCACGGCAAGAACAGCAACAGGAGTCGGTGTAACTATCGCTAAGGCGCAGCACCCTTGTGGTTGTTGTAGTCGGATAGCACAACGTCGACCTCCACCCCAAATAGTAGTTATCAGGAGACGGTGTACCTGTCGCTCAAGGCGCCACACCATCTTGGTTGTGGTAGTCGCGTAGCCAACGTTGTTCTCCAACAATTTTCCACCTCCATCAACTCTAATCGAAAGATCAGGCTCCCTTAGTGTGGCGCCTTGAGCGACAGGTACACCGTCTCCTGATAACTATGATTTGGGGTGGAGGTCGACGTTGTGCTATCCGACTACAACAACCACAAGAGTGTTGCGCCTTAGCGATAGTTGTTGTTGTTCTTGTCGTGCCAAGAACAACCTTTAACCTGCAAGCAATCGAGAACAAGCAAGAACAAGATAACAAGCAGACACTCATGGATCTGATGAAGTTGGGGTTCTGTTTCAAGTAACCGGGTGGTCTAGCCGACACACGTGTTTACAAGGAAGTAGCAAAGGCTAAACTTACATCAAACAAAAACACAAGTTCTTTGGTGGCTGCTAGTTCCTTAAATAGAGGAATAGAAAGAAGTTCTGGTGGAGAACGAAGCTCTCTCGACAGTTTCTGGACTCGTTTGGTATCTCTCATTGATTCTTGATCCACCAAAAAGTATAGGAAGAGAGCTTTTTTTTTTCTTGAAAGCGCAGGAGAACTGCGCATCATTATATTAAGTAGAAGGAAAAGAGGGTCCAAAATAGACCATAGTACAAAAGACCTCCCCGGAGGAGATAAAAAAACCAAAGAAAAAAGAAGAGAAAAAAACAGAAACAAGAGCAAACAGATCCTGAAAACAAAACCAGCCCATCAGCGAAAAACCAGGCAGCTAGGTGCCCCTGATGGTTGCAGCAAGAAAGGAGAGACCCTTAGCTCCTGCCATTCCCCACAATTGTTGTTCCTCCCTTGCCTGACAAAGAGCTGCAGAAACACTAGGGGAGATTCCATCAAAGACAATTCGGTTCCGATGGTTCCAAATAATCCAGGCTCCCAAGGCAATAAGGGAATTGACACCCTTCATAATCATATCTCCAGAGCCAATGTCTATCATCTCCCACCAACCCGTAAAAGACACCGTACTAGGTGTAGGAGCCATATTTTGTAGTCTGAAAATGCACATCAGCCGGAACCAGAATTCTCTCGCAAAAACACAAGAAACCAAAATATGATCCAAAGATTCAGACTCTTGGTCACAAAGCGGACACTTCTCCGGATGATCAAGTCCTCTCTTTGCCAACCTATCTGCTGTCCAGCATTTATTTAGCACCGATAACCAGAGGAAGAAGTGGCATTTAGAGGGGGCCCAAGTTTTCCAAACTCTTTCATAGTGACCGAAATGCACAGCCCCGATGAACAACCCATCATATGCAGCCTTAGCAGAATAAGTCCCATTTGCAGCAATACTAAAAGTATGTTTATCTTCTATATCTGGCAGCAGCTCAAAATCTGAAATTAAATTCCAAAGATGAAGATAATCCAATAATACTCCCACCTAGAGTGATCCTGTGATATCAGCAATCCATCTTCTATCTGTCAATGCTTCCTGAACCGTCCTTCTGTTAGTGATTTTTTCGGAATGATATCAAATAATCTAGGAACCAAATCTGCAATTTTCTGCCCATGAATCCATTTATCAGTCCAGAACAAAGTATTAGCCCCATTACCAACCTTTGAAGTCAACACCATCGAGAAGAAAGCCCTTGCTTTATCCGGAACCTGGATAGGAAGGCTGCACCAAGGTCGGTTAGGTTCAGTCTTTTGGAGCCAAAGCCATCTCATGCGCAGGGCCCAGATAAGTTCTTTAAGACTAGAAATGCCAAGACCGCCCAGCTGTAGGGGTCTACAGACTCTGCCCCAGGCCACCAGGCAGTGACCACCTCTGGCCTCCTTGCGCCCTCTCCAAAGGAAACTTCTTCTAATTTTATCAATGGCCTTAATAGCCCAAGAGGGAATATTTACTGCCATAGAGCTTTTGAACAAGTACTTATTTGCATTTAACAACCTTGGGAGTTGAAAGATATGCTCCATTTAAACTGGTGCATGTTGCAGTTACAAAATTGACTTGGTTAGAGCAGGAGTTCACTCGGC
The DNA here is from genome assembly GCA_029449295.1 of Zea luxurians. Classification (NCBI taxonomy): domain Eukaryota; kingdom Viridiplantae; phylum Streptophyta; class Magnoliopsida; order Poales; family Poaceae; genus Zea; species Zea luxurians. The sequence continues at coordinate 8,595,013 of JAOPSE010000093.1, read as the reverse complement.
AGTTCCTACACGCTTAGTGTGTATTCTCTCATTGATTCTTAATCAACTAGAAAGTAGATGAAGAGACCTTTCCAAGAAGTACTTATTTGCATTAAATGGCCTTGGGAGTTGCAAGTTATGCTCCATTTAATCTTGTGCTTACTGGAGTTACGAAATCTCGTCGGGTCCAACAGTTTTTAGTCTTGTTGCCATCTCCACTCCAAGATGGTTCAACTCCCAAACACCTGATAATTAAGTTTATGTGCACGTGTGCGTGTCGTTGCTTAGTAATAACTTGTGAAGGGTTGTCGCTGTGGTTGTATCAATGGCAGTGATGTCCTCATCATCCTCCCTTCTTGCAATAGAGTCGTCCTCGGCTCTAGCATGTACTCCTCACCCAGGAATGGGGTCAAATCTGATGATGTGGTTGCCTGATTGGGAATGTTGGTAATATCATTACTTCGTCCCCAATCAACTTCTTTGTTCCTCAATGCCTTCCTTGTACACTTAACACATCGCTTGATCCATGTAAGAAGTTCTACAAATAAAAGTATAACACTTTACGGTGCAATATCAATTCTTCAAATATATCGAAGGTAGTCATAATGTGGAAGAGTTTCACCTTCGCAGCAGGAGCCATTGACCTGGTCATATCTGAGCGGGTTATGTTCTCATTAGGAGGAGAACGAGGCCTTGCAGGCAAGCCATACCTAGGACCTGGTGTCACGCCCCTTTGGCGCCAATGTGGTCACTAGGAAATGAATCTTCAAGCACAAACTGAAGGCAAATAGCTCCCTGGATCGGTGCAAGGCTCGTTGGGTCCTGCGGGGAATCACCCAGCGTCCCGGGGTGGACTATGATGAGATATTCAACCCCGTGGTGAAGCATGGCACCATCCGAACTATAATGGCTCTCTCACGGGCCTGGCCAGTGCATCAGCTCGATGTCAAGAATATCTTCCTTCATGGCACTCTGACAGAGATGGTGTACTGCTCTCAGTCGGTCAACTTTGTGGACCCGGCTCACCTCGACATTGTTTGCAAGCTCAACCGGTCCCTCTACAGCCTCAAGCAAGTGCCCCGAGCTTGGTACAGTCGTTCTGCCACCTTCTTGCTTTCACAGTGTTTTGTCAAGGCCAAGCGGACATATCCTTGTTCGTCTTCCGACACGGCCTAGATACTGTGTACCTCCTCTATGTCGATGGCATCATCCTCACGGCCTCCTCCGGGACCTCCTGTGGCGCATCATCTCCTCTCTCTAGCAGGAGTTCGCAATGAAGGACCTAGGTGAGCTGCACCACTTCTTGGGGTTCACCGTTGAGCGCAGGCCCCACGACCTGTTCCTCAACCAACGTCAGTACACTGTCGACATCCTCAAGCGCGCTAGCGTGGCTGATTGTAAGCCCTGCACGACTCTGGTGGACACTCAGGGCATGGTCTCCTCCGATAATGGCCCTCCGATGGCTGATCCGACCAGCTATCGGAGTCTCGTCGGGGCCCTGCAGTACCTCGTCTTTTTTTCAAACAACGCAGGAGATTTGCGTGTCATTTCATTAAGAAGGAAAGAGACAAATTTGTCCAACTAAGGCCAGACTTACAAGACCCACACCCACTCACACAGCACCCTAACTGTACAAACCAGTTCTAAAACATGATCAAAAGATAAGGCAAAGGCAAACTAATTTGGTGAAGGTCATCTCGTCCTGGACAACGACCAAATAATAAAATCTTGCAGATTTGAAGCACCAGCCCACCACCATATCATGCATTCCTCCATGATTTGTCTAAGGATGTCAGGAATGCAAGGCCTTGCAAGTTCAAAAACACATGAATTTCTATGCTTCCAAATCTCCCAGGTCGTTAAAATGTTTAACGAATTCAGCACCTTTCGCCTTTCTTTTGGAACAAGTCTAGCTACTTTTCTCCACCATTTTGGGAGTGTCGATTCAGCCATCGTAGGTACCAAATCCGGTAATCTTAGTGCCAAGAAAATGTGTGACCAGAGCTGTCTTGAGAAGACACAACCCACTAAAAGGTGATGGATGGTTTCTTCTTCCTGATCACAAAGAGGACAGCTCTCAGGATGAGATAGCCCTCTTTTAGCTAGCCTATCTGCTGTCCAGCAGCGGTTTTTGAATATCAGCCAGATGAAGAATTTGCAGCGTAGTGGAGCCCAACTCTTCCAAATTCTCTTCCAAGGTGCAAAACGTATGGAACCAAAAAAAAGAACGCAGCATAAGCAGACTTGCTACTATACTCTCCAGACTGAGTTAAATTCCTGTTGGAGCGAAGGCAGAAACGCCACCCTTCGCCCGAAGTCTCCACAGCTTAGCCCCCGCTCTGACAAGCAAAGCAGGCAGGGACACCCTTCGCTTGATCGACACCAGGGACAACATGGAGACCCTTCGCTCGATTCGGCTCCAGACGAAGGCCTGCGGCAACGCCTCCCTACGGCACGGCCTCGGTCGGCTCCGAGGCCCACATGAGGTCGGGCCCATTGTAACAGGCCCTGCGTGGCCGCGGTTGTGTTACGGGCCTAATTTGTAAAGGCGTACATGTAATTACAACCTGTAACCCCGCTTTATAGGAATATTCTGGGGATAAACTAGGTACCTGAGGGCACATGCGTCCTTAGCGCAAGGCGCCGTGCACTCGGATACCTATAAATACCCCCGCACAGTGCCCGTGAGAGGGCAGATTAACAGAGCTTTTGCCATCACGCGCGAGTGCCCTGTTGCCGTCTCCATTCACCTGTGTTGGTTCTCCTTGCTGTCGAAAGACAGTACCAACATTTGGCGCCCACCGTTCGTGCTACGAGACAACCACCCGCGATGGCACCCAAGAGAGCTAACCCGAAGGCTGACGAGGCTGCGAAGGCAGCACTGCTCGCCGCCAGAAAGGGCAAGGCCCTCGCCCTCACCCAATCCACCCACCAAGAGGCCACCGAAGACGACACCCTCCGCACCTGCAACCCCGAGGGACAACCCTCAGGCTTCGCACCTCCCTCAGGCTTCGCACAACCGGAGGGCGCGGACCTCGCCGAGGACGGTGAGGTCCTCGGCATCTCGGCAGAGGAACAACTACAGCTGCGCGCCCTGCGCCTCAAGAACCGCAACCTCCAGAGGCAGAAGGAGATACTGGAGGCCAAGCGCCAGCGTGTGTCCGCACTCGCCAAAGTGCGGCAGATGATCCGCGACGAAGAACTCAAGGCCCAGGAACTCGAGCGGGAGATCGCGCTGATGCAGCGCGAAGGCCACCTCAGCCCGCGGCACGAATCATCCCTCCAGCAGCGCGCACAAAACGAAGACACGCGCGAGGGCCACCCCGGCCTGCAGCATGGGCCACCCCTGCAACACCGCGCACAACCGGAGGACCCGCGTTTCCCCCAGCGCGACTTCACTTTCCAGCACGCCGCGCCATTCCAAGGGGTCAACTATCTCGATGAGCGAAGCCCCCTGGCGCCTCACCTGCAAGTGACGCCGTGGCCAGCTAACTTCCGGGCTGGGACCTACCCCAAGTACAACGGCAGCACCGACCCGGCTCAATACATAATGAGTTACCAGGTCGCCGTCGCATCGTCCGGAGGGGACGACGCCACAATGGCGAAGTCCTTCATCATCGCCCTCGAGGGCCCCGCGCTCACCTGGTTCACCAGGTTGCCCCCGTTGTCCATCGATTCCTGGAGAAGTCTCCGGGACAAGTTCCTCCTCAACTTCCAGGGGTACCGCCCGGACACCGACGCCTTGGCCGAGCTCTCGCTCTGCAAGCAGCTAGAGAAGGAGACCCTGAGGGAATATTACCGCAAATTCCTGACCCTCAAGTCACAGCTACCCTCCGTCGATGACCAGATTGCCATCCACTATGCTATCAGTGGTCTTCGCGCTGGCGTCCTGTACAGCCATTGCATCAGGGACCCGCCCAAGAACCTCCAAGAGTTATACCAGCTGTTTGAAAAGTACGCCAGGTCCGAGGAGCTCCACCAGCGCAAGATTGAGTCCCAGCGGAAGCCAAAAGATGCTCCGCAGTCCAGCCGCACGTGGACAAGGACTCCGCAGCCAGACTCCGGTCGGGATGGCCGCAGTCAGCAGCAAGTGCACAACATCGCCAACCAGCAGCCGGCCGCTGACCCCCTTCGTCGCCAAGAATATCCCCCCCAGGGCCGCGGAAGTGGAACTCGCGGCAGGGGCCGAGGGCGTGCGCAGCCACTCCCTCCGCCGCGCCGATTTTACTGCCTTTTCCATGGCGAAGACTGCGCCCACCAAACTAAAGACTGCCCCGAAGTAAAGGCCACCAGAGACAGAATGGCGAGGGCGCAGCCAGCCGACAACCCCAGAATTGTCGCGCATAATTACCAGCCACCCCCTCCACCATATATCCACGCTCCCGCCCCGCATCCACCGCACCACGCTTACCAACATCATCAGGAAGTACAAATCGTACATCCTCCGCCTCCACCACCACACCAGCAACAACAAAACATCCCCCACGCCCCAAAACAGGAAGACTTCGCTGATCAACCTTATCGCGGAGTCATTCATATGATAACTGGGGGGTCCAGCACCGACTTCGACACCAAGCGGCAGAAGCGGGACCACTACCGCAGCGTAAACCATGTCGCTGTCACGGGCCCAGTTGTGCAGACGAAGTGGTCCCACATACCGCTCACCTTCGACGCACGGGACGTCGACTTGCGCAGTGCCCCCCACTGCGATGCCATGGTCATCAATTGCAGCGTGGCAGGCTGGGACCTGCACAAGGTCCTCGTCGACAACGGCAGCCAGGCGGACATCATCTTCCTCCATGCCTTCGATCGCATGGGCATCAGCCACAGCCTGCTCAAGCCTTCGGACAACCCGTTGTATGGCTTCGGCGGCAAGGGCGCCTTCCCCGTCGGCAAAATAGAGTTGCCCCTCTCCTTCGGTGTAGCACCTAATGCCCGAAGCGAGCAAGTGACTTTTGACATCGTGGATATGGTATATCCATACAACGCCATCATGGGTCGGGGCTCCATCAATAAGTTTGAAGCTGCCATCCACGGACTGTATTTGTGCATGAAGTTACCAGGCCCTCTGGGCGTAATTACGGTCCGCGGTAACCAGCAAGCTGCGCGCAACATAGAGCGGGACTTCGTGCCTGGTCAGAGGAACGTGCACTGTCTCACGACACAGTGCGAGGTTCCTGCGCCCGCCAGCCCCACTGACAAGCAGCACGCCAAGGCTCAGTTGCAGAGTCAGGATGGGACCAAGACTGTCCCCCTCGATCAGGCCACGCCCAAGCAGACAGTCACCATCAGCGAAGACCTTACCCCGCATGAAGAAGAGAAGCTTCTCTGCTGCCTGGCCAAAAATAAAGATGTCTTCGCCTGGTCCGCCCTCGACCTGGTCGGAGTCAGCCGATCCATAATCGAGCACGGTCTGGGGATCGACCCCTCGGTGCGACCAAGAAAGCAAAAGCTTCGCAAAATGTCCGATGAAAAGACAGAGGCCGCCAAGGCGGAGGTGCACCGCCTCCTAGAGGCTAAATTTATTGAGCCAGTGGCTTATCCCACATGGCTCTCCAATGTTGTAATGGTGCAGAAAAAAAGCGGGAAATGGCGGATGTGCATAGACTTCACCAGTCTCAATAAGGCCTGCCCAAAAGACAATTTCCCATTGCCGCGGATCGACAAAATAGTCGATAGCGCGGCCGGCTGCGAGGTCATGTCTCTCCTCGACTGCTTCTCCGGCTATCACCAGATATACATGAAGGAGGAAGACAAGGCCAGCACCAGTTTCATAACACCCTTCGGCACCTATTGCTTCATCAGAATGCCGGAGGGTCTCAAGAACGCCGGGTCCACATTCTCCAGACTCACCAAAACAGTACTCGAGGGCCAGGTCGGCAGAAATATATTTACATATGTGGACGACATCGTCGTCGCCAGCAAAAATAAGGAGGACCACCTCGCCGACCTGGCCGAGACATTCGCAAACATGCGAGACGCACGACTCCGCTTAAACCCGGAAAAGTGCGTTTTCGGTGTTCGCCAGGGCAAGATATTGGGCTACCTGGTGTCACACCGCGGCATCGAGGCCAACCCAACCAAGATCCAGGCCATCATCGACATGTCGCCTCCACAGTCCACCAGGGATGTCCAGCGTCTGACAGGCAGATTGGCTGCTCTCAACAGATTCATTTCCAGGTCGGCCGAGCGAAGTCTTCCTTTCCTCAAAACTCTCCGCGGCGCAAAAGACTTCGCTTGGGGGCCGGAGCAAGCAGCGGCCTTCGCCTCATTAAAGCAGTACTTAACGGAGCTGGCCACCCTCACGAGCCCCGACTCCTCGCTCCCCTTATTGCTCTATGTCGCGGCTTCGCCGCACGCGGTCAGCGCGGCACTAGTGCAGGAGCAGACAGTCGAAGGCGCTGTCAGACAGTGCCCTGTTTATTACGTCTCCGAGGTCCTGACTCCGTCCAAATGCAACATGACAGAGCTGGAGAAGATCGCCTACGCAGTCGTTATGTCCTCGCGCAAGCTGCGCCATTATTTTGAAGCATTCAAGGTCCGTGTCACCTCAGATAGAGGGCTCGGCGAACTGTTTAGAAACCCGGAGGCATCGGTAAGGATCGCCAAGTGGGCAGCCGAACTCTCCGGCTACCACATCAGTTTCGAGCCCAGGACAGCCATCAAATCACAAGTCCTGGCAGACTTCGTCGTCGACTGGACCGGGCCAGCAACACAGCCGGACCCGACCACAGAGAAGGTCTGGACGATCCATTGCGATGGCGCATGGTGCCATGCGGGGGCAGGCGTCGCTGCAATCATAACATCACCAGTCGGAGTCAAGCACAGATATGCAGCACGACTCAGCTTCAATCTGGAATCCGACAGGTGCACAAATAATATAGCAGAGTACGAAGCAGTCATCCTCGGCCTCCGCAAGCTGAGGGCCCTCGGAGTCACCACTTGCATCATCAAAACAGACTCCAAGGTAGTTGCCGGCCAGGTCGACAAAGACTATGCAGCCAAGGACCCCGCGCTCATGCAGTACCTCGCGGCCATCCGAAGTCTTGAGAGACAGTTCAAGGGGTTCACCGTGCAGCATGTGGACCGGGCCAAGAATGAGGAGGCCGACGCGTTGGCCAAGGCCGCGGCCAGGGGCGAAACTCTGCCCTCCGACGTGTTCTTCCACGTCATCGGCACGCCCGCAGTCCGGAGCCCCGAAGGGCTCCATATAACCAACGACATCGAGGGCCACCGTACAGTCAACCTCATCATGACCGAAGACTGGCGAGCACCCATTACCCTGTTCCTACAGGGATATTATCACCCGGCTGACATCAGTGAGGCCAAGCGCCTCAGACATCGAAGCCGGGACTTCGCTCTGATTGAAGGCCAGCTATACAAAAAAGGAGTCAGCCAACCAATGCTTAAGTGCGTCACCGAGGCCGAAGGCATGCAGATCCTACGTGAAGTCCACAGTGGCACGTGCGGCTCGCACGCGGGCCCAAGGGCCCTAGCTGCTAAGGTAATCCGCCAGGGTTTCTACTGGCCAGCAATGATTTGCGCCGCGAATCGGGTCACTCGGTCCTGCGAAGCCTGCCAGAAGTTCTCTCCTCGACCAGGCGGCCCTTCGCAGTACACAAAGCTGATCGCCCACACATGGCCTCTCCAGCGCTGGGGTCTCGACATTGTTGGACCCCTGCCCACCGCTCAGGGGAACCTCAAGTTCGCCTTCGTCGCGGTCGAGTACTTCACCAAATGGATCGAGGCACGGGCTGTCTCCGCAATAACATCGAAGACTGCCCAGAAATTCTTCTGGCAGAACATCGTTTGCCGCTTCGGAGTACCGTCCGAGTTAACGGTCGACAACGGCAAACAGTTTGATAACCAAGACTTCAAGGATTTCTGTTTCTCCATTGGCACCAAGCTTGCCTTCGCCTCAGTCTACCATCCGCAGTCCAACGGGGTCGTGGAGCGCGCCAACGGAAAAATCTTCACAGCTATCAAAAAAATGCTCCTCGATGAAAAAAAGGGCAAATGGAGCGATTTCTTACCTGAGGCAGTCTGGGCACTAAACACGACTGAGTGCAGGGCGACCGGGTTCACTCCTTTCCGTCTGTTATACGGATCGGAGGCCATGACCCCGCAAGAAATAAAGCACGGGTCCCCGCGAACGGTCCCGTCAGCCGTCCCAGATGTGGACGAGCCGACTTCAAAGGATCTCATCGACGGAGACCGTGTCTTCGCCCTACAAGCTCTGAACAAGTATCAAGCCCAGACCAAAGCATGGCGCGACCACTCAGTCACCCCGAGGGAGTTCAGCGAGGGGGACCTCGTGCTCATTCGGACAGCTCGGACGGAGTCAAGGGGCAAGCTGGAGCCCAGGTGGGAGGGCCCTTTCATCGTCAAGACGAAGGCCTCCCCCAGCGCATACAGGCTCACAACACAAACCGGCGAGGACCTGGAGCATTCCTGGAACATTGACAACCTCCGCAAATTTTTTGTTTGATTCTTCAGGGCTGTCTTCGCCCTTGTAATTTGCAAAAACAATCTTGCACCGGCCCGCACTCTTTTCCTCCCGGGGGGTGAGGTTTTTAACGAGGCGGAGCCATGTAATATATGCGTAAAAAATCCCCCGCAAAAAGACATGCGTCGAAAAAGACCGTATTGACGGTCTTCGACATTCGACCACCACGAGGTCACCGCGAGGCTAAGCGCTAGCTACCCTCGCGTGCGACAAATCCGCGCAGAAGTCGCCTACGGGTGCAGCCGGATTAGCACAACAAGTGCGGAAAAAATTTAAGTCTATCGCGAAGACTATCCGTGCGGAAGTCGCCTACGGGTGCAGCCGGATTAGCACAACAAGTGCGGAAAAAATTTAAGTCTATCGCGAAGACTATCCGTGCGGAAGTCGCCTACGGGTGCAGCCGGATTAGCACAACAAGTGCGGAAAAAATCGAAGTCTATCGCGAAGACTATCCGTGCGGAAGTCGCCTACGGGTGCAGCCGGATTAGCACAACAAGTGCGGAAAAAAATCGAAGTCTATCGCGAAGACTATCCGTGCCAAAGTCGCCTAAGGGTGCAGCCGGATTAGCACAACAAGTGCGAAGAAAAATCGAGGTCTATCGCGAAGACTATCCGTGCAAAAGTCGCCTAAGGGTGCAGCCGGGAAAAAATCTAAGTCTATCGCGAAGACTATCTGTGCCGAAGTCGCCTACGGGTGCAGCCGGATTAGCACAACAAGTGCGAAAAAAAAATTTAAGTCTATCGCGATTATCCGCGCCGAAGTCGCCCAAGGGCGCAACCGGTTCAACACAGCAAGTACGAAAAAACCGAAGACTATCGGTGCAGAAGACACTTAAGGGTACACGTGGGCTAGCACAACAACGGCCGAAACGACAACATCGAACCATTCACGCCAAGACCAATTATAATCAACCAAGTACAGCGCAGCCGAACGAATCAGTTAGTACAAAATGCCTTCACACACATGCACGCGAGGGCACACAATTCCACCATACAAGACTCTACATACACAAGCGATGACACCACACTCTACATCGGTTCAACTTTAGGAATAATTCCCATCTCCCTATAATTAAATAACATTATCCTGAGCTCCTCACCCGCAAAAAGCCTTCGCAGTTCCCCCTCACCTACACCCTCGGCGGTCGGCAGAGACAACAGTTCCTGCCGACCGGCCCCACTCACACGAAGCAAAGCCCGCTCCTCCGCGCTAACCCTACGTTTTGCAACCGCCCTTCGTCGACGGCGCCCGGCGCTAGGACCTGGCGCGTCCGACGCGTCCGCGGCGTGTGGCGCGGCCTCCGCCGCGGCCACGTCCAAGGCCGTAAAATAATCCAAATTCTCCTCCGACGACTCCTCAGTCCACTCAACCGAGCTCCCGGAGTCAGCAAAGTCAAAAAACTCAGATGCAGACCCACTATATTGATTACCATCTTCCGCGGTCGAGGCCGCCAAAAACTCAGTAGCAGTGGTTGCGTGCGCAGGCCCAAAATCTTGAACCTGCGCAGCAACCAAAGTTCAGTACAAACATCCAAAATTTCCTAACCCTAGACAACCGCTATGCCACCTGCGAGGGCCCTGACGCGGCGGGCAACTCCGCCGTTGTCTCCGCCGCCGCTCCCGCCATTCTTCCCACCGCCTCCGCCGTCGGCTCTTCGACGGTCGGCGCGGCTGCCGCGAGGGCATCGGGAGCGCCTTCGGCCACCTTCGTGGGCAGGTCTTCAACTGTCGCAGCAGATGTGGGGGCGCCTGGTGCGTCTCCCGTAGTCTCCGGGGCCGGCTCCGGGTCAGGCAGGGCGTCGTTCAGTGCTCCGAAATCGTCCACCCGCTCGCCTCGCTCCGCCTAAAACAAAACATACAAAAAGTCAGCAAACACACGCACAGACCACATCCAGCAAACGCCAAACAAACGACAACGTTACCTGAGCCCTCGCAGCCTCGGCCCGCTCCCTGACCACTTCACCGCCATACAGACCCCACATCCGATCATAGAGGGCGCCGGCGGACTCCTTCACCACGGGGTCTTCGACCTTATAGATGTCTCGCCCAAAATCTTCATCTGCCTGGTCGAAGGCCTCATAGTGCCGGCACCCTTCGCGAGAGAGTGCGTTCATTGCCCCCTCGCAGGTAACCAGGGAGGCGAACGACATTAATCCAGCCAAGACAGTGGGGAGCTCCTGCAGCTCCTCTTGCACCCATTTCAAGCAGCGAAGTCCGGCCTCTCGCTCCGGCACCACGAAGTCACCAGTCCGCGCACCCAGCTCGCGGTATGTGGCCATAAGCTGCGTGCGCGTCCGTTCGGCCTCCGTCCGTGCCGCGGCTTCGGCCCCCTTCGTGCGGCTCTCCAGAGCGGTGAGCCGCCCCCGCAGGTCCTCGGCGAGCCCCTTGGCAAGGTTGGCCTCCGCCCGTGCCAGCCTAGCCTCCGCCTGCGCGGCCTGCTCTTTGGCGACGGCCTCGTTGGCCTCCCTCCTCTCCTCCGCCAGCTGGCGCCGGAGATCAGCCTTTTCTTCCTCCAGGGCGGCCACCTTGTCCGCCAGTTTACGACACTTGCTGTCGGAGGCAGACTTCTCACGGACAGCGTCAGCATGTTGCGTCCGAAGTCTCTCGACTTCGGCAGATAAGGCCGCCGTGAGCGCCCCCGACGCAGTGCGGCTGGTGAAGTCGGCCACCTGCAGAGAACACGTAAGGCCATGGCCGTAAAAAAAAAAAAAAAAAAAAAAAAAAAAAAAAAAAAAAAAACTCGGCGGACCTGACTCAGCGCCTCCGTCGCCTGATTCAGCGCCTCCGTCACTCCCTTCAGCCGGCGGGTCGCCGCGCCAGCCTCGTCTCTGACCTTCGCGAGGGCCGACACCTCGCCTCCGGCGCCAAGGGCCCCGCCCTTCGCCGCCGCGATTGCCCCGGCAGGCACAGCTATAACAAGCCGACCCTCGTCCGACCCTGTAGCGCATCGCCAATCAAAAAAAAAAAAAAAAAAAAAAAATAATAATAATAAAAAAAAAAAAAAAAAGAGCGGCGGGTGACTTACCCCCAAAATAATCGTCCACGCTAATGTCGGTGCCGAAGTCGGCGACGCGCTTGCCCGGCGGCGGCAACGCTCGGGCCGCCTTCGCAGCCTCCGCCACTCCGCTGGCCGGCGGCACCACCTTCGTCGGCTTGGAGACTCCGGCGCCCGCCGCTGTCTCCGGCGCCTTGCTGGGCGCAGAGTCGCCCGCCTTCGCCGCCAGCGGCGGCTTGCCTCCACTGGAGGCCGCAGCCTTCGCCGTTCCCCGTTGCCTTTTCGGCCGGGCGTCGTGAATCCTTACGGTCGCCTGGCGTTTTTGCGCGGCCCCTTGGCGATCCTTGTCCATCACTGCCCACACAACAGTACCGATATTTCGCCCGTAAGGAAAAACCCTCCACTGACGAACCATACGAGATGTAAAACAGTCTTCCTCAGCCGCGCAGGGGACAGGAACATTTCTAGGCCAGCAGCCCCCGGTAACCCTCAGCATCCGAGCCGAAGACTCCCGGAGCTCGGGCGAAGACATCCTCTCCCCCGGGGCCGCGCACGTCCTCATTAACTCCCTAGCAAAACTATCAGACACCCCGATTCCTCCCATCGCAGTACCTAATTTTCTCTTTTTTGAGGAGGGGGCGGCCGTCAGCGCAGGGACGCCTCCAGTCTCCACCGCCGGCTTCTTCCCACGGCGGTCCGCTTCGTCTTGTCCAGGGTAGCCGTCGTACGGCAATTGATTCAATTCGAAGACCCTGTTCAAGCGTTCATTTGAGCCGCGAATATCGAAGCTGCGCTGGCCTTCCGTCCTCGCCACGTACCGCCCCACGAGCCGCACCGCCAAGTCCTCAGCATCACGCACAAAGGCGGCCGGGTCACGGTTTCGCAAATTCAGTGCGAAGGCTGGACTTCGCACCACCCTTCCTCCGTGAAAGGGCATCTGGCGAGGGCACACTTCGCCCAACGCCCAGCCGTGCGCCAAGGGCCAGACCCCGTACGCCACAAACTCTTCAACTAAATCTCGACCACTGCTCTGGCCGGCGGCGCATCGAAGGGCCCCTTCGTCTGCATCCTCTTCTGCTACTTCGAAGTGCGGATACGCAGAGTAATAATGAGAGCACATCTCAGATACGGGCAGTCCTTCGTGGCCTTCGACAGTAGCCTCAGCAACGTAAAACCAAAATTCATTCCAATTGCCCCACTTGTTGCGGGCGCACGGAACCAACTCCACTACTGGCATCGTGGTCTTGCCGGTCTTCGGCGTGAATGTGCACGACCCAAACTGGGCAACTCCGCCCTCAATCACCCTCTTCTGCCAATGCAAGCAGTAATTCTTCGCAAAAACTTCAACCGATGGCTGTCCGCCGTACGAAGTCGTCGCCCAGACATACTTCGCCAGCGCCACCACGGCGTTCGGTGTCAGCTGATGAATTTGCACGTTGAATCTACGCAGGACTTCGCCGACAAACCGGTGCGCAGGCAAGCGGAGACCGGCGACGAAGAACGCCTCAAAAACAACCAACTCACCCTCCGGCTCGGGGACTTCCTCCGTCCCCGGAGCACGAGCGACTCCGCCGCCAAAGTAGCCCAAGCGCTGCATCTCTTCGACGCGGGCCGACGTCATCCGTGACACACCAAAATCAACAGAGTCGCCCGCGCGCAGCTCCTCCACCATCACGCCACTCAACGTCTCCTCAGACGAGGCGGCGGCCGGCGGCGTGGCGTCGGCGGAAGAAGAAGAGGATGGCATTGCTACGTACCGTCGGCGGCGGCGGGCGGTCTGCTTCACTCGAGCCAGATCTCCGAGGAGCAAAGCGAGCAGTAGAAGAAGAGGAGCAGAAAGACGGCGGGCGGCTAGGGTTTTCACGGAGCGCGGAAGGCAAAGTGCAAGCAGCGCCGTCCCTCGCCCCCTTTTATAGGCAGGGCGCGGCTCCTCGGGAAACCCGCAATCCCACAGGGCGCGACGCTTCGGAAAACCCGCAGTCCAACAGTACGATGTCCATCAACGGTCACATCAAAAACCCCCGCGGAACCACTTCGAGCGAGGGCAGCGTCTCCGCCATCTAGCGACGTCTTCGGCACCAGGTGACTTTGTCGAACTGGTCCCTCGGAGGGCAAATGTTGGAGCGAAGGCAGAAACGCCACCCTTCGCCCGAAGTCTCCACAGCTTAGCCCCCGCTCTGACAAGCAAAGCAGGCAGGGACACCCTTCGCTTGATCGACACCAGGGACAACATGGAGACCCTTCGCTCGATTCGGCTCCAGACGAAGGCCTGCGGCAACGCCTCCCTACGGCACGGCCTCGGTCGGCTCCGAGGCCCACATGAGGTCGGGCCCATTGTAACAGGCCCTGCGTGGCCGCGGTTGTGTTACGGGCCTAATTTGTAAAGGCGTACATGTAATTACAACCTGTAACCCCGCTTTATAGGAATATTCTGGGGATAAACTAGGTACCTGAGGGCACATGCGTCCTTAGCGCAAGGCGCCGTGCACTCGGATACCTATAAATACCCCCGCACAGTGCCCGTGAGAGGGCAGATTAACAGAGCTTTTGCCATCACGCGCGAGTGCCCTGTTGCCGTCTCCATTCACCTGTGTTGGTTCTCCTTGCTGTCGAAAGACAGTACCAACAATTCCACTTATGCATGTCAGGCACACCTTGTTGCAGGATGATCCCCTCTACTTGATCCCATATCTGGATGTATTCTTCCAGCACATGAACTGTTAATGCCCCTCTAATGTCAGCCACCCATTGCCTATTATTTAGTGCAGCTGCTACTGTTCTTCTATTAGCCACTCTCCTTGGTATGATCTGAAGCAGATTGGGGGCAATTTCAGCAATACCTTTCCCATTCAGTCACCTGTCTTTCCAGAACATAGTTCTTTCTCCATTGCCGACAATTGAGATTACTGATCTATTGAATAAAGCCTTAGCATTTCTGGGAGCCTCAAGATGGAAACCATCCCAAGGCCAAGGCCGGTCCGTTTTCTGCGCCCAAAGCCAGCGGATTTTCAAAGCCCATCCCAGCTTCTCAAGGTTCAGAACACCTAGACCACCATATTCCAAGGGTCTCTGCACCTTCTCCCATGCCACAAGACAACTTCCCCCATTTGTCTTATCCTGACCTCTCCAAAGAAATCTCGTCTTCACCCACCCCGACATCGCCTACGTTGTCCAGCAGGTGTGCCTCCATATGCACGCCTCGTGGGAGCCACATCTCACCACTATGAAGTGGATCCTGCGGTACCTCCGCAGCACCACACTTCGGCCTTCTTCGACGACCTGCGACCACCGACCTCGCCGTCTACACCGCCGTCGATTGGTTCGGTTGTCCCGACACACGTCGGTCCACATCCGATTGGTTCGTTTACTAAAGCTTTTGATTCGGTTTCCTGGCCCTTCCTTATTGAGGTCATGCAGAATCTAGGGTTTGGGCAGATCTGGAGAGATATCATTTCAGGGCTGCTTCTCACTTCCTCTACTCGAGTGTTAGTTAATGGTCATCCGGGAAGCATAATTTCTCATAGAAGAGGGCTGCGACAGGGGGATCCTCTTTCTCCGATGCTGTTTGTGCTTGTCATGGATGTGCTTGGTCAACTTGTCTCTAAAGCAGATGAGGAAGGTTTGTTACAACCTCTTTCTACTAGGCAGCATCAACACCGGGTTTCTCTTTATGTTGATGATGTGGTTCTTTTTATTAATCCTGTGGCGGAGGACATGACTATGGTTTCAGACATCCTTCAGCTTTTTGGTGAGGCTTCTGGTTTATATAATAATAATCAGAAATCTAGTGTCTACCCCATCAGATGCCATGAAGACAATTTAGAGATTATCCAACAGTTTTGGCCTTGTGAGATATCTAGCTTCCCCTGCAAGTACCTTGGGCTGCCCCTGTCGTTACATAAATTAAGGGAGCAGGTGCAGCCCATTGTGGATAAAATAGCTAATCAATTACCTGGATGGAAAGCTGATTTGTTGACTAAAGCAGGAAGAAGTGTATTGGTGCAATCTGTTTTGACAGGGGTGCTGATTTATAGTGCTATGGCTGTAGACCTGCCTTCTACTTCTTTGAAGGACATTGATAAAATTCGAAGAGGGTTCCTTTGGCGTGGTCGTAAAAATGCCATGGGTGGCCATTGTGCAGTGGCCTGGGGCAGAGTGTGCAGACCTCGAGAGCTTGGTGGATTGGGCATTTTCAGCATCACTGAACTGAGTTGGGCCCTTAAAATGCGTTGGGCTTGGCTGCAAAAAAACCGAGCCAGGTCGGCCCTGGGCATCCCTGCCTTTGCATACCCCGAAAAAAAATTCGAGAGTTTCTACAAATGGCCTTGTATTCTGAGATTGGAAGTGGAGCTTCTACCCTTTTCTGGAGTGATCGATGGTTGGGTGGGCAGCGGATTGTGGATATCGCTCCCCGACTTTTTGAGACCATTCCTAAGAAGCTGATTAACAAAAGGACAGCTTAGGAGGCGATCGAGGATAATGGCTGGATTAATGATATTCCTGGGAGTTTATCTGTTGGTGCACTTGCAGACTTCCTGCGTATTTGGGATTTGGTGGCCCAAGTTGAACTATACCCCGATAAGGAGGACAAGCATATTTTTCGACTGGCTGCTAATGGCAAATATTCGTCTAAAGCTGCTTATGAG
Organism: Zea luxurians; assembly: GCA_029449295.1. Lineage (NCBI taxonomy): Eukaryota > Viridiplantae > Streptophyta > Magnoliopsida > Poales > Poaceae > Zea > Zea luxurians. Next base: position 8,578,887 of record JAOPSE010000093.1, on the reverse strand, counting down.
GGGCTCTTCATTGGAGCTGTGGAGTTTGAACCTTTTGAGCGGATTTGGAAAACTTGGGCTCCGCCCAAATGCCGATTCTTCTTGTGGCTGGTGGCTCACAAGAAATGTTGGACAGCAGATAGACTTGAGAAGCGGGGGCTGGATCATCCGGAAAAATGTCCTTTATGTGATCAGGAGAGGGAGACAATTGACCATCTGCTTGTGAATTGCGTTTTCTCAAGAGAATGTTGGTTCCTCCTTCTAAGGCAATTCGGGCTGCAGGGTTTGGCCCCCCAACCAACGAATATTAATTTTATGGAGTGGTGGCATCAAGCAAATGAAGTTATTCAGGGGTCCTTCAGAAATGGCCTAAACTCCCTCATTATTCTGGGCGCTTGGATTTTGTGGAATCACCGGAACAGATGCATCTTTGATGGCCTTTCCCCTAATATTGCTAATTTCCTAATCCATGTTGGGGATGAGCGCCGTCTGTGGGAGACAGCCGGGGCCAAGGGGTTGGCCTCCCTTGTTGCTTCCCTCTCTCATGTAGCCTAGAGTTATAGAGATGAGTCAGTCTATGTTAGTGTCGTTCAGGCCGCCGTAAGGCGTCAGTTGTACCCCGGTCTATTTTAGACCTTGTTTATTTCTTCTTTTAATATAATGATACGCAGCTCTCCTGCGTGTTCGAAAAAAAAACATCCGGCTTCGTAGTGTTCCTTGGCGACAGTCTTGTCTTCTGGTCTTCGAAACGGCAGCCAGACGTCTCCCGCTCCAGCGCCAAGGCCGGGTACCGCGTTGTAGCTAACGGCGTTGCCGAGGCAACGTGGCTTCGTCAGCTGCTCTAGGAGCTGCACAGTCTGCTGACAAGGAGCACCCTTGTCTATTGTGACAACGTCAGCGCCATGTACCTCTCCACCAACCCCGTCCAACATCAGCACACGAAGTTTGCTGAGTTTCGGACTAGTCTCAACATCCGTCGTGGCTAGAATTTCGACTGCGGGGGGTGTTTACTGTGTTGTAATGGGATCTTGTGCAATGGGCTTAGGCCCAAACACTCTATTATAAATGCATCACCCAACCCTGGTTAGGGTTTTAGTCTAATACTCTCTGGTGCCCTCGCCTGTGTCAGTTCCTCGTCAGTCGTCACTATGCCCAACATGTGCATGTATAGCAGCAACGTGCCTGGGTGGGTACACCGCCAAGCTCTCACGACGAGCTGACAGTATATCATCCCCCCCTTCATCATGACCCTCGACACATCCACCCGATGGTGACTCGCCAGGCTGCTGGGGTCCTTCGCCCTGTTGGTGCCTCATCCTCTCTGCAACCACCTCATCATCGATCTCTCCCATGTCGTCTTCCGTCCATAGCGTCCTTGTCAATCCTCATTGGTGTTGTGCTATAGAGGAAAAGTATCAGGCCCTCCTTGCCAATCACATCTAGGATCTGGTGTCCCGTTCCCTAGACGGCAATGTGGTGACTGGCAAGTGGATCTGGACCAATAAGCAGAAGGCAGATGGCTCTCTGAATGGTACAAGGCATGTTGGGTTCTCTAGGGGTTTACACAGCGCCCTTGTGTTGACTACGATGAGACGTTCAGTACTGCCCTGAAGCCTACTACTGTCTGCAATATTTACAGGTCGGACGACTTGCTAGTCGTTCTAGCTGACTGACTTGGACGATTAATCGTGATTAATCACAATTAGTCGGACGACTTGGATATTAATCGCAATTGGTCCAAACTGACATGGATGATTAATCGCGATTAATCGAACGACTTGAAAACATTGACTGAATGTACCATCCTCACCTTGGCACTCTCCCGTTCTTGGACAGTTCATCAACTAGATGTCAAGAATGCCTTTCTTCACTGAGATTGTCTAGTGCAGTCAGCCTACTAGCTTTGTTGATCTTGGTCACCCCGATATGGTATGCAAGCTCAACAAGTCCCTCTATGGTTTGAATCAAGTCCCTTGTGCTTGGTACAACCGCTTTGTCACATATCTGCTCTCCCTTGGTTTTGTTGAGGCCAAGCCAGACACATCTCTGTTCATTTACCGGTGAGGCAGTGACACTGTGTACCTGCTCCTCTATGTTGATGACATCATGCTCACAAACTCCTCTTCCTCCTCTTTGGCTCTACTGCACCAGATCATCACCGCTCTTCAGCATGAGTTCACCATGAAAGATTTGGGGCCCCTTCATTTTCTGGGGATTGTCGTTGAGCCTCGCTCCGAGGGCCTCTTCCTCCAGCAACGGTAATACACCTTGGGCGTCCTTGTGCGGGCTAGCATGCTGGACTGCAAGCCCTACGTGACCCTGATCGACATGCAGGCCAAGCTCTCTGGCAATGGCGCTCCTATCAACAACCCCGCTGCCAACCGCAGCCTCGCCGGTGCTCTCCAATATCTCACAGTCACTAGGCCCGACATCGCATACGTCGTTGAGCATGTTTGCCTTTATATGCATGGTCCCTATGAGCCACACTTCGGTGCGGTTAAGCGGATTCTTCGGTATCTTGGGGGGCTCGGGGCAATGTCGACTACGACCTGCACCTTCGGCGCTCCTCCACCCATGAGTTAATCGTCTACACCGACGTTGATTGGGCCGGGTGCCGGACACCCACCGGTCTACCTCCGAGCATGCGATGTTTCTTGGGGGCAACCTCATCTCTTGATCCTCCAAGCATCAGACTGTGGTCTCCCACTCCAATGTTGAGGCTGAGTGCCGAGCTATTGATAATGGAGTGGTTGAGGTGAGTTGGCTACGCCAGCTTCTCTAGGAGCTTCACAACCCCCTCACTCGAAGTACCCTAGTCTACTGCGACAACATCAGCGTTGTCTACCTCTCCGTCAACCCCACCCAACATCAGTGCACAAAACATGTCGAGATCGACCTCCACTTCATCCATGAGTGTGTTGCTATCGGGGATGCCTGCGACCATAACGTCCCAACGAGCTCGCGTTTGCCGACATCTTCACCAAGGGTCTTCCCTCCTCGTTGTTCTAGAGGATTAGGGTCTTCAACAGTCTTACATATTATATTACATCAGATAACAATATAGAACTTTGTCTTACATATTATAGAACATTGATAAGAGTGTCTGAGATGAATCCTAGTACTTTGTCATAGTAATATCGATCAGATATAGATATCATGTAAAGATAGCTTTTGAGAATTGCACAAGGCAAATCTGCATATTAGTTCATGACCAGGCCCCTAGTCGGTAACTATTAAACCTTATCCAAGCATTGGTTCTGTTCTTTTAAAATAAGTATTTCCAACTTGTACATTCATTTTATTCCCGACTTCATTATTGCTAATATTGGCATGAAAATGAAACAAATAAAAGTTATGCACCAGTTCCCAAAGTATCTGCAGAATAAACTATAAGCTCCAGAACTTTGAACCAACAAATGAACAAATAACTTACAGATTGTGTTTCCTCATGAACGGTCAATGGACGATTAGGGCGGTATGTATGGTTTTGCCTCTTTGCCCACAACCAGAAGCGCTGAAACTGAACAGGGATGCCATATTCCTTGGCTACTTCCTCCTATTAAACAGTTATTCGATAAAATATAAATAAAAAAGGTTGAATCCCATTCGACATATCAATAACAAGAATGGAATTTGTATTATAAAGCTACAACAGAAAGATTTGCAACCATAAAAATGACTTGTGTAGGGTTCTGGAAGCATGTTACCTTGAAACAACTAAAAGGCATTTGTTTCTGTATACGGAAATTACGGACCTTTTCATGGTCCACCAAATCAAAATATATACCCTTTCCAATTTGTTCCTTCAAATCCTCATCTCGAGCTACCTAGATTTATTTGCGAGAATTTAATACAAAAAAAGATAAACTCGATACAGATTATGAGATCAATAGGAAAGAAACATAGATCCAGACCTTAATTATGGTATAAAGATGAGCTTCAGCTTTTTCTTTCTTTTTGTGTTCTTTCTCTTCTTGTTCTTTTTTCAACCTTACCTACACAAATCCACAGTTCTCAACCAAAATACACCAAAAAATGGAATCCACAGTAAAAAAACGGAGAGAATGCTACAGATTGTACATACCCTTAAATGCTCAGCAATGTCTTTTTCATCAACAGTACACATAATTTTCTCCTTGGCACTTTCACGAATATAAACAAGCATATACGCGTTTGAATACTTCGTGAATTTAAATGGAGCGTTGTTGAAACCAGGGTTTATTTGGGGTAACTGTTTAATCCAAAAGAGAAACATAGACGATGGTGATAAGTAGATGAGGTAGACTTCACAGAATTTATCCTTGAATAAAAAAATGAAATAGAACTTACCTCTTCATCACCCCCATATTGCTCTTCAAGAGCCTTCTTAGCATCTTCTTTTGTTACACGTTCATCATCAAATTTATACCTGAGCGCAACATGAGGTGAAAATTCAGAGACAGTATGCAAGGATATGCAGATCATGCAGTATAGATTACTTTCACATAAAAAGACAAGCATTTCAGTAGCAACAAAAAATACTGAACGGAGATTAAACTTTGCCCTCCTCCCCCTGTCACATGAAACCTTAGTATCGCATACTGTTGGAAATAATACTGTGTCTAGGTTCATAGCATTTCCTTCAGCTAAATGACTAAAATTAAGCATGGAGCAATAGGAAGTAATAGGCTTATTAGTTGGGTAATATTCTGCATTTATTAGGGCCTATCACAGCCTGATTTATAGCTCACATTGGCTATGGAGAAAACCAGAAAAGGACAAGTCATTCCAGTCACCAAAACACTTGCGGCCGTGTGTGTAATATAGTGTTCCTGGGACCTGTTGGAGGCTTTAGGCCTGTCACATACCTCAACAATCAGTGGAATGATTTGGCAGGATTGGGATTGGATGCGGAGGGAAATAGGTAAAACAGTGCCTCAGAAAGGAAGACTTAGTTGGGGTGTCACAAAAGAACGGTGACCTAGGGCACCAGGGAAGAACAGTGACCAAGGGTGCCACAGAAGTGCAGATCTAGCGTTATGGGGAAGGAGGGGACCGGTAGATAGGGTCATGTCGCTTAGAAGTTCCTGTTCTTATATTCTGCTCATCTATACCTTTGGATGGGACCCAGACACTTGTATTTTGGGCAATTTGCTCTCCAAGCCCAATAGCCCAACCTCTTTCTCAAACCCAATAGCCCAAATCTTGCAAGGTTACCCATGGCAAACTCAACTAAAATCTTACTCCCCGATGAATCGCTCAACCCCAAGCAGATGTTTACAAGTCGAGTGACCAGCTGGTCGAGCGAGAGTGGCGACCAGACGCCTAATCGCGATTAGGGCGACGATTAGGTCGACTAATCGGTCCTGGTCGACCTCTGGTCGTCCTATAGATTTAAAGACATATGTATATGTATATAACTATATATTAACTATATAAGCACTGCATTTCTGCAATAATATAGGCATAATTAGTAGCAGACTAGCAGTAAGACCGGAATACTATATAGTAACTATATAAGCACTGAATTACTGCCGACCATATTTGACTCAGGGAATAAGACTAGCACTTAATTACTGCTAATAACTGGGTACTGGGCTACTGCCTACTGGCACTGTCGCACTGATGAACTCAGGGTGACTGCTCAAACAGAGGTCTGCAGGTGCACCTTCAGATGACGAGCTACCAGTGGTAATAGAGGGAAGGGAGACTGGGAGATAATCAGAGAATGGAGAGCAGGTGCTACCTTCAGATGACGAGCTCATCTTCAATTCTTGACTAGGTGACAGACGCCGGAGCACTGGAGTACTGGACGCTGGTGGCAGACGCTGGACGGCTGGAGCACTTGGAGCAGAAACGTCGGCAGAAACCAGAGAGGACAGAGGAGAGGATTAGGGTTTACTGGCGGCTGGGAGGATTTCTGGCAGGTTTGTGGCAGCTGGAAGGGTTTCTGGCGGCTGATTTACTGCTGGAGGGGTGGGCTACTGTAGATGGGCCAAAAACTAGAGTGAAGCCCAGTACCAAAATTGCGACGACAAAAACGACCAGCAAGCGTTCGACCGGACGACTAATTGCCCAGGTCGACGACTAGTCGGACGACTAGGACGACTTGAAATCCTAATCGCGTCATCCACCTAATCGCCCTCTTCCAGGCGACCAGCCCGACTAATCGCGATTAATCGCGATTAGTCGGACGACTTGTAAACACTGCCCAAGCTTACGGTGAGGTCCAGGACAAGGTACTGAACATGTTTTATCATTGGATATGAGCAAATGGAGAATACAAATCCAAGTGCAGAAACCATGAACTAGGATACCAATCTCATTTATTATTGTTCTTGTTCCTAGTACTGATGTCAAGAGCAGTGTTCGGCAGGAATGCCGGACCTCTACTCCGGAGCTCGTACTCTTGCTCCGTGATAACTCCGGCAGGGTTATACCCCCGTGCCGCTGACACGCTCACCGGGTTATACCCCCTGGCTCACGGGTTGAGAAGAGAGAGAGAGATGAGATTGGTTTAACTTCGTTGTCTCTGACTGAGTACGGTTACAAGGTATAAATAGCCTGAGGTCCAATCGACCAAAGCAGCAGGCTCCTCTAATTTAGGACTAAAATAGCAAGCTAATATATGTTTCCTTATTCTATGTTTCCTTATTCTTTATTTCCTTCTTCGTTTCCTTATTCTTTGTTTCCTTCCTGCGCTGATATTCTTTCCTTCCCTTTCTTTCCTTCTCAGCCATGCGCTGATCCTCTTTCCTTCTCAGCGTCGGCCAGCTGTATGGCGCGCTCTTGCGCACGGCGCACGTCCCTGGCTCGGCGGCGCCTGGTGTACGTGCGCCCGAACATGACATCTCCCTCCCCACCAAGAATCAGCTCGTCCTCGAGCTGGAACATCAGGTACTTAGCGCGGAATGCCGCCGTGTCTTCCCATGTAGCCGATGCAGCTGTAGCTCCTTGCCGCTGTATGAGGGCTTGGGGCACACCACCGACGACGCGATAGCGCACTGAGCGCGTTGGTTCGGGGTCGATGGCTCCATGTCGTAGAGGAGGCAGCGATGGTGTTGTTGCAGGTGGCTCGCCCCGGAATTTCTTCAGCAGCCCTACGTGGAAAACATCGTGGATGCGGGCGCCGGCTGGCAGGGCAAGGCGAACAGCGACGTCGTTGATGATCTCTGTGACGCGGTACGGTCCGCAAAAACGGGCCTTGAGCTTGCCGCCAGCGGCCTGGGGCAGTGAAGAGGCCGAGCGTTGCCGAAGACGAAGAAGCGCCCAATCACCAACTTGGTAGCTGACCGCATGGTGATTGCGGTCGTAGAACAGCTTCTGGGTGGCCTGTGCCTGCTCCAAGCGGCTCCGCACGTCGGCCAAGAACTCTGCACGCTCCGCCATGGACTTGGCGACAGCTGGTAGTCTGGTATCGCCCGGCTCATAGGAGCGGAGCGATGGGGGGTCACGCCCGTAGACGACGCGAAATGGCGTCTCCCGCAGTGAGGACTGGTATGCGGTGTTGAACAAGTACTCCGCCCACGGCAGCCATCGGAGCCATTGGCGTGGCCGATCGCCCGTAAGGCACCTTAGGTACATGATGATGACGCGGTTGGCCGACTCGGACTGTCCGTCCGACTGAGGATGGAATGCTGTCGTCATTTGGAGTTTGGTACCCATTAGCCGCATAAGCTCCTGCCAAAATAGAGACGTGAAGACCGGGTCCCTGTCGGAGACCATGGACTGTGGGACCCCATGGAGGCGGACGACTTCGGCGAAGAATGCTTGGGCGACGGACTCTGCCGAGTAGGGATGTGCCAACTGGATGAAGTGGCAATACTTGCTCAGGCGATCCACCACTGTGAGGATCACAGACTTCCCGCGGACGCGCGGCAAGGCCTCCACAAAGTCAAGCGTGATGGAATAAGTCATGTGTGGAGGACAGTCCGCAGTCCGCACAGCATCTCTGCTGCAGGACAGCAGCAACACAGCAGCATCTCTGCTGCAGGACAGCAGCAACACAGCAGCTTTGCACAGCAGCAACACAGCAGTCTTTTGACTGCAAGGACTGCGGCAGACAGCAAGGACTGCGGCAGGCAGCACAACAGCAGTCTTTTGACTGCAAGGACAGCCTGCAGGCATCTCCTTTTTCAGTTTCAGCTTTTGGAGGACAGCAGCTTGCTGCAGTTTTCTTTTTTGACTAGAGTACAACAGCACCTAGTGGTTAGTGCAGTTTGTAGGACAGCATATTCGCAACTCTAGGAAGCATATGCTGCAGCCCCTTGGGCTATAAATATGTATCCCGACCCTTAGACGGGTATGGCATTGTGTAGTGTTTGAGGAAATAAACAGAAAATTGCCCCAACTCATAGTGTCATCCTCTGGATGAGAATTAGAGTCCCTTTGCTTACAATTGGTATCGGAGCCAAACTATCCTGCAGCCTAAACATCTCGTGTTCATCTCCTTCCCGCGCCTCTCCCCACACTCAGTCAGCAGCAAGAGCTCCAACTGTTCCTTCCTCCCCTGCTCAGACGAGCAGCCTTTCGTCTGAGACAGCCTGTTCCACACGCAGCGACCCCTCACTAGCCCACCATGTCCCTACGCTCGGCCATTTCGAGTGCGCGGCGCCAGCAGGAGGCCGAGGTCGCCGCGGCACAAGAACGCGAGCGAGCAGCAGCAGCGGCTGCAGCGACAGCGGCGAGGGCAGCACGGTTGGCGGCGGCAGAACTGGCAGCGGCGAGAGCAGAAGTAGAAGCAGCGGAGGCGGCGGATGCTGCACGTGCGGCGGCAGCAGAGCTCGAGGTTCTGCGCGGCAGTAGAGCTGGCAGCTCTGCTTCTGTCGACGACAACACCGACGAAGAGCTCAGGCTGGCGAGGGAAGCAGCGCGAGAGCAGGCGGCACAGTGGGCAGCCGCGCATCCCCATGGGGGCGCGCGTGGCGGCAGCCCAGATAGGCGCCGACGCGCTGACGGCGCTCCAGGCGAAGGCGCACGCGGCGGCAGCCCCGACGGGCGTAGACGCGCCGGCGGTGCTCCCGGCGGTGGCGACCGAGTCGACGGAGATCGCGGCCTCTACAGGCGGCGCGACTCTCCCTCCCCGGATCGGTACCATGGTCGCCGCATGGCCCAGGCCATTGTCAGGGACATCGGTCCCGGCGGTGGGTGGCCTACCCTCACCAAGACCAACTACGTCGAGTGGGCCGCGGTGATGAGGGTACGGCTCCAGGTTCGCCAAATGTGGGAAGCAGTTCGGTACAGCGACGTCGACTACCACGAGGATCGGCGGGCGTTGGATGCCCTCATTGCTGCAGTCCCGTCCGAGATGCAGTTTTCGCTTTCCCAGAAGCGGACTGCCAAGGAGGCCTGGGACGCCATCGCTGCGACCCGCATCGGCAGCGACCGTGCCCGCAAGACCACACTGCAGACACTTCGCAAGGAGTGGGAGAACCTGGCCTTCAAGCCAGGTGAGGATGTTGATGACTTTGCTCTCCGCCTCAACACTCTGTTACAGAAGATGGTGCAGTTCGGCGACGACACCTACGATGAGGAGAGAGCTGTTGAGAAGCTCTTCCGTTGCATCCCCGAGAAGTACAAGCAGATTGCTCGCTCGATCGAGTCTCTGCTAGACCTCTCCACGATGACGATCGAAGAGGCGATAGGTCGTCTCAAGGTGGTCGACAGCGACGAACCACAGGCTCTCTCTGGGCCTATCACTATCGGCGGGAAGCTTCATCTCACTCGGGAGCAGTGGGAGGCCTGCCAGGGTGACAAGAAGAAGGGGGAGTCCTCCTCGACACGAGGCCGCAAACGCGGCAAGCAGCGCAAGGCGCGTGGAGGCGCCCAGGCCGGGGCGCGAGGACATGCTGAGGGTGGTGCACGTGGAGGTGCCCAAGGCGGCGCCGTCGGCAACAAGAAGCCGGCACGAGACGACGGCTGTCACAACTGCGGCAAGCTTGGCCACTGGGCCAGGGACTGTCGGCAGCCACGACGTGGTCAGGCCAACGTCGCACAGGCGGAGGCGGAGGAGGAGGCCCTGCTCCTGGCACATGCAAGCATCGAGCCATCTCCAGCGGCACCGGCCGCAGCGGCACTCCTCCACCTTGATGAGTCGAAAGCACGCGCTTTCCTCGGCGACGGCTCCAACAAGGACATGATCGAAGGATGGTGCCTCGACACTGGCGCCACTCATCACATGACCGGCCGACGGGAGTTCTTCACCGAGCTTGACTCTAGCGTCCGAGGCTCCGTCAAGTTTGGGGATGCCTCCGGCGTAGAGATCAAGGGCGCCGGCTCAGTCGTCTTCACCGCCGCGTCTGGTGAGCACAGGCTGCTCACCGGAGTCTACTACATTCCCGCGCTGAGGAACTCTATCATCAGCTTGGGACAGCTGGATGAAAACGGTTCGCGCGTGGAGGTCGAGCGCGGAGTCATGAGGATCTGGGATCCCTCTCGTCGCCTTCTTGCCAAGGTACGCAGGAGTACAAACCGGCTTTACATCCTCAATGTGAAGGTGGCACAACCTTGCTGCCTTGCTGCTCGTCGAGACGACGGGGCATGGCAGTGGCACGAGCGCTTCGGGCACCTTAACTTCGAGGCCCTGAAGCGGCTCAGTGCCAAGGAGATGGTACGAGGCCTGCCGTGCCTTGACCATGTGGAGCAATTCTGCGATGTCTGCGTGTTGACAAAGCAGAGACGGCTCCCCTTTCCCCAGCAGTCGAGCTTCCGGGCCAAGGAGAGGCTCGAGCTCGTGCATGGGGACTTGTGTGGCCCGGTGACACCAGCCACACCAGGAGGACGACGCTACTTCTTGCTGCTCGTCGACGATCTCTCCCGCTACATGTGGGTGATGATCCTTGGCAGCAAGGGAGAGGCTGCAAACGCCATCAGGCGTGTGCAGGTTGCTGCGGAGGCGGAGTGCGGCCGCAAGCTGCGCGTGCTGCGCACCGACAACGGCGGCGAATTCACGGCGGCTGAGTTCGCGTCGTACTGCGCGGATGAGGGCGTTCAGCGCCACTACTCCGCGCCGTACAGCCCGCAGCAGAACGGGGTCGTCGAGCGGCGCAACCAGACGGTTGTGGGGATGGCTCGGGCTCTCCTCAAGCAGAGAGGAATGCCAGCTGTCTTCTGGGGAGAGGCGGTGGTGGCAGCGGTTTACATCCTCAACCGCTCGCCCACCAAGGCTCTCAACGGGATGACACCGTACGAGGCTTGGCATGGGCGCAAGCCGGAGGTCTCTCACCTACGGGTCTTCGGCTGCCTCGCGTTCACCAAGGAGCTTGGCCACATCAGCAAGCTCGACGATAGGAGCACCCCGGGGGTGTTCATTGGCTACGCGGAGGGCTCGAAGGCCTACCGCATCCTTGACCCAAGAACACAGCGTGTGCGCACGGCGCGCGACGTAGTGTTCGACGAAGGGCGAGGATGGGCGTGGGACAAGGCGGTGGACGACGGCACGACTCCGACGTACGACTTCACCATCGAGTACGTCCACTTTGAGGGAGCTGGGGGAGTAGGCAACTCTTCTCCGAGCAGGTCTACCCCAGCCCCCAAGTCTCCACCGACTCCAGCGCCACACTCTCCAGCTCCTGCTACAACGAGCTCTTCGCCACCACGTACTCCAGCACCAACGGTACCCTCTCCGGGAACGTCCTCTCCGACACCAGCTCGTGTCGAGCACGACCCAGTGGAGCTCGTGACCCCTCTGTCCCGCGACGAGGAGCGCGTCGACGCGTGCTACGACGGCGAGCCGTTGCGGTATCGAAGGGTGGAGGGCCTTCTCATCGACCCATCGGTGCCAGGCCCTGCATCTCGCATTCTGGCAGGAGAGTTGCATCTTGCATGCGACAATGGTGAGCCTCGGTCTTTCGCGGAGGCCGAGAAACATGCGGCTTGGCGTGCCGCGATGCAGTCGGAGATGGACGCGGTTGAGACGAACCGCACCTGGGAGCTCGCTGATCTCCCTCATGGTCATCACGCGATCACCCTTAAATGGGTGTTCAAACTGAAGAGGGATGAAGCCAGCGCCATCGTCAAGCACAAGGCTCGCTTGGTGGCACGCGGTTTCCTACAGCAGGAGGGGATCGACTTCGACGATGCTTTCGCCCCCGTGGCACGGATGGAATCCGTGCGACTCCTCCTTGCGCTGTCAGCCCAGCAGGGCTGGCACGTTCATCACATGGACGTCAAGTCGGCGTTTCTCAACGGCGACTTAAAGGAGGAGGTCTACGTACACCAGCCGCCAGGTTTTGCGATCCCTGGCAAGGAGGGCAAGGTGTTGCGCCTGCGCAAGGCTCTCTATGGTCTGCGACAGGCACCGAGGGCGTGGAATGCCAAGCTGGATTCCACGCTCAAAGGAATGGGTTTCACGCCAAGCCCGCACGAGGCGGCCATCTATCGGCGGGGCAATGGAGAAAATGCCCTGCTGAAAGGGAAATGTGCCCTTGGGCCATTTCTAAGTATTTTGGTGATTTAGTGCCCAACACAGGTGCCTAATTGTAAAATGGTGGACAAAGTACAAATCAAGGATAAAGTCAAGACTCAGCTCGGGCTGGAGCACCGGACTGTCCGGTGTGCACCGGACAGTGTCCGGTGCGCCAGGCTGACTCCGCGCGAAGTGGCCGCTCTCGGGAAATTGGCCGACGGCGTACGGCTAAAATTCACCGGACTGTCCGGTGTGCACCGGACTGTCCGGTGAGCCAACGGTCGGCCGCGCAATCTGCGCGGGACACGTGGCCGAGCCAACGGTCGGAAGACGGCACCGGACTGTCCGGTGTGCACCGGACATGTCCGGTGCGCCAACGGCTCCAGATCTGCCAACGGTCTGCAACGGTCGGCTTCGCTGTTTAAGGAAACAAATCGGGCACCGGACAGTGTCCGGTGTGCACCGGACTGTCCGGTGCCCCCGACGACAGAAGGCAAGGATGGCCTTCTGGATTTGCTCTCAACGGCTCCTAGCTGCCTTGGGGCTATAAAAGGAGCCCCTAGGCGCATGGAGGAGACACACAAGCAACCTTTGAGCATTCTTGATCATCCACACTCAGTCTTTGCGCATTCGTTTGTCATTCTAAGTGATTCGAGCTCTGTTCTAGTGAGAACTTTGAGATAGTCTTGTGAGCTCGATTCTTGGCCGTGTGTGTGCGCGTTTCGCTGTGGATTTGTGTGTGTTGCTTCCCTCCCTTACTCTGTGCTTCTTTGTGATCATATACTTGTAAGGGCAAGAGACTCCAATTTGTGGAGATTCCTTGCAAACGGGATAGTGAAAGGCAAAACAAAACACCGTGGTATTCAAGTGGGTCTTTGGACCGCTTGAGAGGGGTTGATTGCAACCCTCGTCCGTTGGGACGCCACAACGTGGAGTAGGCAAGCGTTGGTCTTGGCCGAACCACGGGATAAACCACTGTGTCACCTCTGTGCTTGATCTCTTGTGGTATTGTGTTTTGTTGAGACTTCTCTTTAGCCACTTGGCAATTATTGTGCTAACACTTAACAAGTTTTTGTGGCTTAAATTTTAAGTTTCACAGGATCACCTATTCACCCCCCCCCCCCTCTAGGTGCTCTCAATTGGTATCAGAGCCGTTCTCTTCACAAAGGGACTAACCGCCCGAAGAGATGGATCCTAAGGGGAAGGGTATCGTGATCAACGACAAAGAGAAGGAATCCTTCGTCAACGAGCCGAAGGACGACAAGCCTACCGACTCCGGCTCGGGTCATAGACGGAAGGAAGGGAAGAAGAAGAAGACAAGGCGCATCAAGGAGATCGTCTACTACGACAGCGATGAGTCTACTTCTTCCCAAAAGGACGAAGACCACAACGACTACGAGAGAAGGAAACCGGTTAATTCGAACTTTTCTTTTGATTACTCTCGTATTCCGCAAAGTTCACATTCACATTTGCTCTCCATTCCACTCGGCAAGCCCCCACACTTTGATGGAGAGGACTACGGATTTTGGAGCCACAAAATGCGTAGTCACCTATTCTCTCTCCATCCTAGTATATGGGAGATTGTAGAGAGTGGAATGCACTTTGATAGTTCGGATAGTCCCATGTTCATTAATGAACAAATTCATAAGAATGCACAAGCTACTATTGTTCTTCTAGCTTCCTTGTGCAGGGATGAATACCATAAAGTGAGCGGCTTGGATAACGCCAAGCAAATCTGGGACACCCTCAAGATTTCTCATGAGGGGAACGACGTCACCTTGCTCACCAAGATGGAGTTGGTGGAGGGTGAGCTTGGACGGTTCGCAATGATAAGGGGCGAGGAGCCGACGCAAACATACAACCGGCTCAAGACCCTTATCAACAAGATAAGGAGCTACGGAAGCACACGATGGACGGACCACGACGTCGTCCGCCTAATGCTCAGGTCATTTACCGTTCTTGATCCTCATTTGGTGAACAATATACGTGAAAATCCCAGGTACACCAAGATGTCGCCCGAAGAAGTTCTTGGGAAATTCGTTAGCGGGCGAATGATGATCAAGGAGGCGAGGTATGTGGACGACGCCTTGAATGGTCCGATCAACGAGCCGCAACCTCTTGCTCTCAAGGCAACACGAAGCAAGGAGGCGCTACCTAGCAAGGTGGCACAGATTGAGGCGGCCGGACTCAATGATGAAGAGATGGCTCTCATCATCAAGAGATTCAAGACGGCACTAAATGGTCGCAAGGGGCAGCCAAGCAAGACCAGGACAAAGGGGAAGCGCTCATGCTTCAAATGCGGTAAGCTTGGTCATTTTATCGCTAACTGTCCCGATAATGAAAGTGACCAGGAAAAGGGGAACAAAAGAGAGAAGAAGAAGCAATACAAGAAGGCAAAGGGCGAGGCACATCTAGGAAAGGAGTGGGACTCGGATTGCTCTTCGTCCGACTCCGACAACGAAGGACTCGCCGCCACCGCCTTCAACAAATCGGCTCTCTTCCCCAACGAGCGTCTCACATGTCTTATGGCAAGGGAGAAGAAGGTGAGTACTCAAGACTCCACTTATGCTTCTTCTAGTGATAGTGAGTCTAGTGATGATGATGACATAGATTATTCATGCTTGTTCAAGGGCTTAGATAGATCTAAGATAGATAAAATTAATGAGTTGATTGATGCTTTGAATGATAAGAATAGATTACTGGAAAAACAAGAGGATCTTTTATATGAGGAGCATGATAAATTTGTTAGTGCACAAAATTCTCTTGCTCTAGAAATTAAAAGAAATGAAGTGCTTTCTAGTGAATTATCTTCCTGTCATGAAACCATTGCTACTTTAAAAGGTGTTAATAATGATTTAAATGTTGAATTAGAAGTAGCAAATAAATCTAATTCTTGTGTAGAACATGTTATGATTTGCACTAGGTGTGAGGATTTCGATATTGATGCCTGTAGTGAACACCTAGTTTTAATCTCAAAATTAAATGAGGAATTGGCTAGTCTTAATGCCCAACTTAAGACTAGCAAGAGTGAAGTTGATAAAATAAAATTTGCAAGGGATGCCTACACGGTTGGTAGACACCCCTCAATTAAGGATGGTCTTGGCTTCAAGAGAGAGGCCAAGAACTTAACAAGCCATAAGGCTCCCATCTTCGTCAAGGAGAAAGGGAAGGCCCCTATGGCTAGTAGTGCTAAAAGGAACCATGCTTTTATGTATAATGATAGGAGAAATGCTAGAAATGCTTATAATGATTTTAATTCACATGTTTATGATTCTCATACCATGTTTGCCTCTAGTTCTTCTTATAAGCATGATAGAGATATGTGTAGGAGAAATGTTGTACATATGCCTAGAAGAAATATTGCTCATGTGCCTAGAAAGAATGTTATTCATGCTCCTAGGAAAGTAGTGAATGAACCTTCTATAATTTATTGTGCTTTAAACACTTCCTTTGCTATTTGTAGAAAGGATAGGAAAATAGTTGCTAGGAAGTTAGGGGCAAAATGCAAGGGAGACAGGACTTGCATTTGGGTCCCTAAGGACATTTGTGCTAACCTTGCAGGACCCAACATGAGTTGGGTACCTAAGACCCAAGCCTAAATTTGCCTTGCAGGTTTATGCATCCGGGGGTTCAAGCTGGATTATCGACAGCGGATGCACAAACCATATGACGGGGGAGAAGAAGATGTTCACCTCCTACGTCAAAAATAAGGATTCCCAAGATTCAATTATATTCGGTGATGGGAATCAAGGCAAGGTAAAAGGGTTAGGTAAAATTGCAATTTCTAATGAGCACTCAATTTCAAATGTGTTTTTAGTTGAGTCTCTTGGTTACAATTTGCTATCTGTTAGTCAACTATGCAACATGGGATATAATTGCCTTTTTACTAATGTAGATGTGTCTGTCTTTAAAAGATGTGATGGTTCACTAGCTTTTAAGGGTGTACTAGACGGCAAGCTTTACTTAGTTGATTTTGCAAAAGAAGAGGCCGGTCTAGATGCATGCTTAATGGCTAAGACTTGCATGGGCTGGCTGTGGCATCGCCGCTTAGCACATGTGGGGATGAAGAACCTCCACAAGCTTCTAAAGGGAGAACACGTGATAGGTCTAACAAATGTTTATTTCGAAAAAGATAGACCTTGTGCAGCTTGTCAAGCAGGTAAGCAGGTAAGCAGGTAAACAGGCAACTCAAGGACGGCACCTTCATCTCCCAAACGAAGTACACGCAAGATCTGCTAAAGAGGTTTGGGATGAAGGACGCCAAGCCCGCAAAGACGCCGATGGGAACCGACGGACACACCGACCTCAACAAAGGAGGTAAGTCCGTTGATCAAAAAGCATACCGGTCCATGATAGGTTCTTTGCTTTATTTATGTGCTAGTAGACCGGATATTATGCTTAGCGTATGCATGTGTGCTAGATTTCAATCCGATCCTAAGGAGTGTCACTTGGTGGCGGTGAAGCGAATTCTTAGATATTTAGTCGCTACGCCTTGCTTCGGGATCTGGTATCCAAAGGGGTCTAACTTTGACTTGATTGGGTACTCAGATTCCGACTATGCTGGATGTAAGGTCGATAGGAAGAGTACATCGGGGACGTGCCAATTCTTAGGAAGGTCCCTGGTGTCATGGAACTCTAAGAAACAAACCTCCGTTGCCCTATCCACCGCTGAGGCCGAGTATGTTGCCGCAGGACAGTGTTGCGCGCAACTACTTTGGATGAGGCAAACCCTCCGGGACTTTGGCTACAATCTGAGCAAAGTCCCACTCCTATGTGATAATGAGAGTGCTATCCGAATAGCGGAAAATCCTGTTGAGCACAGCCGCACAAAGCACATTGACATCCGGCATCACTTTTTGAGAGACCACCAGCAAAAGGGAGATATCGAAGTGTTTTATGTTAGCACCGAGAACCAGCTAGCCGATATCTTTACCAAGCCTTTAGATGAGAAGACCTTTTGCAGGCTGCGTAGTGAGCTAAATGTCTTAGATTCGCGGAACTTGGATTGAATTGTAGCATACATGTGTTTATGCCTTTGATCATGTTCATTCTGCATTTTGTTGCTTATTATGGTGCTCAAGTTGTACAAACACTCCCTGGACCTCACAAGTCCGTTGCAAAGTGATGCACATGTTTAGGGGGAGATGTGTTACAACTTGATCCCTTGAGACTAACCATATGCTTGAGTTTGTTTGATTTAGTCTCAAAGGAGAATTGAAAGGGAAAAGGTGGACTTGGATCATGCAAGACTTCCACTGCACTCCGATGAGAGGGTAACTTATTCCAAGTCCATCTCATAAACTCTTATTGCCATTTGCTCTTAATTGAAGATTTTGGTGAGGCAATGGGGTTAAAGGGCCAAGATTGATCCCGTTTTGGTGCTTGATGCCAAAGGGGGAGAAAATAAAGGCCAAAGCGATAAATGGATCAGCTACCACTTGAGAAATTTGAAAATAGTAGAGTAGAGTTTTTGGTTTGTCAAAACTCTTTTATTGTCTCTTTTGGCTTCTTGTGGGGAGAAGTAGTAATTATGGGAAAAAGGGGGAGAGTTTTTGACATCTTTGATCAATCTCTCTTGAAATGACTCTCTTTTTGCTTCAACATGTGTGTTTGACTTAGAGATAGAGATTTGAGTTTGATTTGCAAAAACAAACCAAGTGGTGGCATAGAGTGATCCATATATGTCAAAATTGAACCAAAATAATTTGAGTTCTTATTTGAAGTGTTGTTGTACTTGTTCTACTTGCTTTATGTTGTGTTGGCATAAATCACCAAAAAGGGGGAGATTGAAAGGGAAATGTGCCCTTGGGCCATTTCTAAGTATTTTGGTGATTTAGTGCCCAACACAGGTGCCTAATTGTAAAATGGTGGACAAAGTACAAATCAAGGATAAAGTCAAGACTCAGCTCGGGCTGGAGCACCGGACTGTCCGGTGTGCACCGGACAGTGTCCGGTGCGCCAGGCTGACTCCGCGCGAAGTGGCCGCTCTCGGAAAATTGGCCGACGGCGTACGGCTAAAATTCACCGGACTGTCCGGTGTGCACCGGACTGTCCGGTGAGCCAACGGTCGGCCAGGCCAACGGTCGGCCGCGCAATCTGCGCGGGACACGTGGCCGAGCCAACGGTCGGAAGACGGCACCGGACTGTCCGGTGTGCACCGGACATGTCCGGTGCGCCAACGGCTCTAGATCTGCCAACGGTCTGCAACGGTCGGCTTCGCTGTTTAAGGAAACAAATCGGGCACCGGACAGTGTCCGGTGTGCACCGGACTGTCCGGTGCCCCCGACGACAGAAGGCAAGGATGGCCTTCCGGATTTGCTCTCAACGGCTCCTAGCTGCCTTGGGGCTATAAAAGGAGCCCCTAGGCGCATGGAGGAGACACACAAGCAACCTTTGAGCATTCTTGATCATCCACACTCAGTCTTTGCGCATTCGTTTGTCATTCTAAGTGATTCGAGCTCTGTTCTAGTGAGAACTTTGAGATAGTCTTGTGAGCTCGATTCTTGGCCGTGTGTGTGCGCGTTTCGCTGTGGATTTGTGTGTGTTGCTTCCCTCCCTTACTCTGTGCTTCTTTGTGATCATATACTTGTAAGGGCAAGAGACTCCAATTTGTGGAGATTCCTTGCAAACGGGATAGTGAAAGGCAAAACAAAACACCGTGGTATTCAAGTGGGTCTTTGGACCGCTTGAGAGGGGTTGATTGCAACCCTCGTCCGTTGGGACGCCACAACGTGGAGTAGGCAAGCGTTGGTCTTGGCCGAACCACGGGATAAACCACTGTGTCACCTCTGTGCTTGATCTCTTGTGGTATTGTGTTTTGTTGAGACTTCTCTTTAGCCACTTGGCAATTATTGTGCTAACACTTAACAAGTTTTTGTGGCTTAAGTTTTAAGTTTCACAGGATCACCTATTCACCCCCCCCCCCCCCTCTAGGTGCTCTCACCTGCTGGTGGGTGTCTACGTCGACGACTTGGTGATCACCGGCGCCAAGGATGCAGAGGTGGCAGCGTTCAAGGAAGAGATGAAGGCCACCTTCCAAATGAGTGACCTGGGGCACCTCTCCTTCTATCTGGGGATTGAGGTGCACCAGGGAGACACCGGGATCACACTTCGCCAGACCGCCTATGCCAGGCGCATTGTTGAGCTGGCTGGGCTCACCGACTGCAACCCAGCTCTCACTCCGATGGAGGAGAGGCTGAAGCTGAGTCGCGATAGCACAACGGAGGAGGTGGATGCTACTCAGTACCGGCGTCTGGTGGGGAGCCTTCGCTACCTAGTCCACACACGCCCTGACTTGGCATACTCCGTCGGCTATGTTAGTCGGTTCCTGCAGCGACCGACTACGGAGCATGAGCAGGCTGTGAAGAGGATCATCCGCTATGTTGCGGGGACTCTCGACCACGGTCTCTACTACCCGAGGTGCCCAAGGGAGGCACATCTTGTCGGGTACAGCGACAGCGACCACGCCGGCGACATCGACACCAGCAAGAGCACAAGCGGGATCCTCTTCTTCCTCGGCAAGTGCCCCATCAGCTGGCAGTCGGTCAAGCAGCAGGTGGTGGCCATGTCCAGCTGCGAGGCCGAGTACATAGCGGCCTCCACCGCTTCAACTCAGGCGCTCTGGCTTGCTCGCCTGCTCGATGATCTCCTTGGGAGAGACGTTGGAGCAGTGGAACTCCGGGTGGACAGCCAGTCCGCCCTGGCGTTGGCCAAAAACCCCGTGTTCCATGAACGGAGCAAGCACATCCGGGTGAGGTACCATTTCATCCGTGACTGTTTGACAGAAGGAAGCATCAAGGCGCGATACATCAACACCAAGGATCAGCTTGCGGATCTGCTCACCAAGCCCCTTGGGAGGATCAAGTTCCTTGAGCTTTGTTCTAGGTCTGGAATGGCTCAACTTTCCCACAAGGCGACACACAAGACTTAGGGGGAGAATGATGGAATAAGTCGTGTGTGGAGGACAGTCCGCAGTCCGCACAGCATCTCTGCTGCAGGACAGCAGCAACACAGCAGCATCTCTGCTGCAGGACAGCAGCAACACAGCAGCTTTGCACAGCAGCAACACAGCAGTCTTTTGACTGCAATGACTGCGGCAGACAGCAAGGACTGCGGCAGGCAGCACAACAGCAGTCTTTTGACTGCAAGGACAGCCTGCAGGCATCTCCTTTTTCAGTTTCAGCTTTTGGAGGACAGCAGCTTGCTGCAGTTTTCTTTTTTGACTAGAGTACAACAGCACCTAGTGGTTAGTGCAGTTTGTAGGACAGCATATTCGCAACTCTAGGAAGCATATGTTGCAGCCCCTTGGGCTATAAATATGTATCCCGACCCTTAGACGGGTATGGCATTGTGTAGTGTTTGAGGAAATAAACAGAAAATTGCCCCAACTCATAGTGTCATCCTCTGGATGAGAATTAGAGTCCCTTTGCTTACAAAGCGCGACGTCCGTCCACACACCCTGCGGCACTGGTAGTGGCATCAAGAGGCCCGCCGGGTGGAGGTGCTCGGATTTGTATCTCTGGCATACTACACATGACCGCACCCAGTCCTGCACCAACTCCTTCATGTTAGGGAAATGGAAATCACGTCAGAGACGCTGCAGGGTGCGCTGAACGCCCTCGTGGCCGTCCTCATGGACCGCTCGTAGTATCTCTGATAGCAGCGGTGAGGCTGGCGGGATGTACAGCCTGCCCCCGAACAGCACCATACCATCGACGATGGTCCAGGTCGCAGGCCGGGTCCCCGAGGTAATCTCGGCGTGCATGGCCACCAGGGCCGGGTCCTCGAGCTGTGCCTGGCGTAGGCGATCAATGAAGTCGAAGCGCGGGCCAGAGATGGCCAGCAGTGTCCCATCCTCGGTGTCCCGCCTGGACAGCGCATCCGCAACGGAATTAGCCGCTCCGGGCTTGTACTCCACTGAGAAGTCGAAGCCCAGCAGCTTGCCCACCCAATGGTGTTGTGGAATGGTGGCCAAGCGCTGGTCCAGCAGGTACTTGAGGCTGTAGTGGTCCGTCCGGACGACGAAGCTGCGCCCCCATAGGTATGGCCGCCAATGGCGAACCGCCTGGACCAACCCAATGAGCTCCCGCTCATAAGCCGCGAGCGCCCTATGCCGTGGTGCCACTGGCCGGCTGTAGAAGGCGATCGGGTGGTCGTCTTGGATGAGGACAGCCCCGAATCCATGAGAGGACGCGTCGCACTCGACGATGAAGGGCTTGGCGAAGTCCGGCATGCCCAGCACGGGCGCGGTGGTGACCGCAGTTTTGAGCTCGTTGAAGGCCGCGGCCGCCTCGACACTCCATGCAAAGTCGTCCCGCTTGAGCAGAGCGGTGAGTGGTGCAGCGATGGAGCCATAGTTGTGGATGAACTTGCGGTAGTAGCCCGCCAAGCCAAGGAACCCGCGTACCGCCCGCGGTGAACGTGGCACCGGCCAATCCACTATGGCCTGCACCTTGGCTGCATCCATGGCTACGCCCGCCGTCGAGATCGTGTGGCCGAGGTAGGAGACCGTCGAGACTCCGAATGCACACTTGGAGCGCTTGACGAACAAGGTGTGGCGACGGAGCTCGGTGAGGACGGTGCGAAGATGCCTGAGGTGGTCCGCCCAAGATTTGTTGTAGATCAAAATATCATCGAAAAACACAAGCACGAAGCGTCGGAGGAAGGGGCGGAGCACGTCGTTCATGAGTGCCTGGAACGTTGCACAGCCCAAACGGCATCACGAGGAACTCATAGAGACCGTCATGGGTGCGGAAAGCCATCTTGTGGACATCGTCGGCCCACATTTGCACCTGGTGGTACCCCGACCTTAAGTTGAGCTTGGTGAAGAACTGCGCACCATGGAGCTCATCCAAGAGCTCGTCGACAACAAGAATGGGGTAGGCATCCTTTACCGTGATGGCGTTCAGCGCGCGGTAGTCCACGCAGAAACGCCACGAGCCGTCTGGCTTCTTGACTAGGAGCACTGGGGAGAAGGCGGAGTCGCTGCGCCGCACGATGCCCTGCTCCATCATAGCCGCGCACTGCCGTTCCAGCTCGTCCTTGTGCGCGGCTGGATAGCGATATGGCCTGACTGCCACGAAGGCCGAGCCAGGCTTGAGGGTGATGTGGTGTGCGCGTCCCCGGGCCGGCGGCAGACCGGACGGTGCCGCGAAGACGTCCTCGAAGGCGCCTAGTAGCTCATCGAGGAGGGGTTCGGTCACTGGAGTGGCCGCATGAAGACGTGGAGTGGGCGTAGGTGCAGTGCCGCGCCAGCTTACGTCCCGTCTTTCGTGTTTGAAGGCCATGGTGTCTGTCGCGACGTTCCAGACGATGTCCCCCAATGGGGCCATCCAGTTGGTGCCCAGAACGATATCGTAGCCTGCCAAGGGCATGACGTAGAGGTCGACGCGGAATTCCAGCCCATCGATGACGACCGGCGCCTGACGAAGGACGCCCGGGCAAGAGATGCGCTCCCCGTTGGCCACGGTGGCTGTTAGGCGAGGACGCGTCTAAACGGGCATCCCCGCGTGCTGGGCCGCGGTCTCCCCGATGAAGCTGTGTGTGGAGCCGGTGTCGACGAGCGCGGTGAAGGTTGCCGACCCCACATGCACGCGGAGTTGGATGGTGCTGGCGACAGGCACCCCGGCAACGGCGTGTAGAGAGAACACGGGTGCCTCCTCGCTCGCCTCAGCCTCAGCGAGTTCGAAGCCGTCGATGAAGAAGATACGACGACACACCCTGTTGTGGCCGCGCGAATACGGCTCATTGCAATTATAGCAAAGGCCGAGACGGCGCCGTTCCGCCTGCTCCTCCACCGAGAGGCGCTTGGTGGCTGGGCCCCCTTCTCTGGTCGGCGGCGCTGGAAGGGCCAGAGGCGCCTTTGGAGCGACCAGTGCTGGCTGCGCGGGTACTGGAAGAACGGGAGCCGCCTGTCGTGGAGCGGGCGCGGGCGGAAACGCGCGGGCCGTCGCCCTGGGGATCGCCTGGTTGAGGCGATCCAGCTCCACCAATTCCAGTTGGCGAGCCAAACTCATGGCCGCCTCGAGTGATGCTAGTGCGTGGACGCGCACCTGGTGGCTGAGCGGGGGCAGTAAACCGCCGGTGTAGAGCTGCACCCTTTGCTCTTGATTAAGGCGGCCTGCGCGTGGAAGGAGCGCCTGGAACCTGTTGGAGTACTCCTCGACGGTCCCTGTACGGCGGCATTCGGAGAGCTCGAACAGCGGCGCCGAACGCACGGCTGGCCCGAACCGTAGGTTGAGAAGCTCCTTGAATCGCCCCCAAGGAGGCGTGCCTTCATCTTCTTGGAGCTGCATAAACCAGAACTGGGCAATGTCCTCCAAGTTGTAGGAGGCCATCCATACCTTCTCCTCCGGCATGGTGCGCTGCTGGCGAAAATAGGATTCGCACCTATTGATGAACAACAGCGAATCTGTCTTCCCGTCATATCGGGGAAAATCCAGCTTCTGGAACCTGGGCGGCCGATCGGTGTGGTGCTGGCCGTCAGGACGGCTGTCGGCTTCCGACGACGCGGCCGCCTTCGCCTTGAGGCCCGCCACATCGGCGGACAGGGTCTGCAACATCCTGACAACGTCAGTGAGGCTTGGCTCTTTGTTAGCCATGGCCGGATGCACAGAGGGGGACGCGACGGAGGTTGGTGGTGACGATGGAGGGGCTGTTGGTGGCGCTGTGGGTGGGGATGCAGCGGCGGTGGATCGGAAGGATCGACGCGACGTTGATACCAGGTTGTCAAGAGCAGTGTTCGGCAGGGATGCCGGACCTCTACTCCGGAGCTCATACTCTCGCTCTGTGATAACTCCGACAGGGTTATACCCCCGTGCCGCTGACACGCTCACCGGGTTATACCCCCTGGCTCACGGGTTGAGAAGAGAGAGAGAGATGAGATTGGTTTAACTTCGTTGTCTCTGACTGAGTACGGTTACAAGGTATAAATAGCCTGAGGTCCAATCGACCAAAGCAGCAGGCTCCTCTAATTTAGGACTAAAATAGCAAGCTAATATATGTTTCCTTATTCTATGTTTCCTTATTCTTTATTTCCTTCTTCTTCGTTTCCTTATTCTTTGTTTCCTTCCTGCGCTGATATTCTTTCCTTCCCTTTCTTTCCTTCTCAGCCATGCGCTGATCCTCTTTCCTTCTCAGCGTCCTCTTTCCTTCTCAGCGTCGGCCAGCTGTTTGGCGCGCTCCTGCGCACGGCGCACGTCCCTGGCTCGGCGGCGCCTGGTGTACGTGCGCCTGAACATGACAACTGATACCACTATTCTCTTTGTTTGTGGCTCCTTATTTGGTTTGGTTTCTAGCATATCCCAAATTGGACAAAAAGTTCTGTCGTTGTATGTACAGTATTCAAGTAGTTCATATGCAAATGGTCATTAATGTACTGTGTTTATTCCTTGAACTTGTATCAAGGGCTAATTGAGCATAATATTATTTCTAGTAGGATTTTTCAAGACATGACTGATGCTGTTCAGCTGTTGATGAATGTGGACTACAAGCAGCTGAGGGTGCAAATGTGTATTGGGAGCAGTGACAAATGTGAAATGTGTATTCTGAACACAAGCGTATCTAACCCCTCTAATAGACAACTAGTTGCAGTTGCTAACAGTTCTCAAAAATCAGAACCAATTAAATGGGTGCATTCCCATAGACAACTGGTTAGGGGAAAACAGGCCCTGAAACTTCAAATTGGTCTGCAATGGCTTATGCCACACTCTACAGTACCACAATTGTACAGTTATAAACATGACTGCTATCATTCACTGGTAATCACTGGCAGGTCAGAAACACGGACTTTTTAGTCAGTTAATTTAGTTCTCCAACTTAAGAATGGAAGTCGGTATAGTTATAATCAACCATTAAATATTTAAGTGCAAGGAAAATGCAATCAAATTATCTATCAACTAGTTAAGCAAGTGTAACATGACAATAAACCAATACAAATGCCTACCATTGCTCAGATAAAGTTGGCCGTATGAATGCATAGTAGTGACCACCATGTACCCCACCACTATGAACAAGAACACTGAATAAAAGATGATAAACAGTATTAGTACACAAAGAATTGCAGAAGCAAGTGTTGGCTTAGGTGGTGGAGAAGAAAAAAGGACTGAACTGTAGATATATTGTACAAGAGGTGAATCCCCACAACCCCAGAACATGGCAGTGTCTGCAAATCTGCATGTTCATGTGGCTACATTTTGCACATGATCAACCAATTTCCTTAAACATACGTCTTCTTAAGTGTAGCATTACATAGCAACCTATGCCCCACATAGATGTTGGTAAAACAAATAGCAATTGTTTTTAGATGGAACAAATAACTAGAATTTCTCTTGTGTCTCAGAACTTTAAAAAGACATAACAAAAGAACATGTCATGGTGTTCAAGAAAAAAAGGACATGTCGCGGACAGTAAATAAATTGGTTCGCTTTAAAGCCAAGAAAGATGTGCAGTAAGTGGTAAAAGCCATTGCCTGTGAAGAGTGTAAAGGTTTCGTGTACTTCGATCTGCATTTGGAGCAATGTATTTGCCACCATCTCTATCCAGATCAAGTTGCAGAGGGAACTCATAGCGATCATTAATCTGGGCAAGCAAGTATTAATAGACATGACAATCTCAACAAAGAATAGGTGTGAAAATATATTTGATTTAGATTGATTATAATTACTGCACAAATCAAGCGTACCCTAAAGTACATGAACAATATAACTAACTGAACGAAGTGCAAGTTATCAGAACAAACCTTAACCATGCTATCTCTCATATAATCATACTCAAAGCGCTTCAG
This sequence comes from Zea luxurians, assembly GCA_029449295.1. NCBI lineage: Eukaryota > Viridiplantae > Streptophyta > Magnoliopsida > Poales > Poaceae > Zea > Zea luxurians. The sequence continues at coordinate 8,552,740 of JAOPSE010000093.1, read as the reverse complement.
CTGGAGTTGCAAAACAGGGGGGAAATCAAGGAAAAGAACGCCCTTCTTTGCATCCTGTGATATCAAAATTGAATCCAGTCATGAGATATCTTAAAAAATAAACTGTAGAAAAAAAAGGTTATCATAACTTACAAACTTCCTTCATCAAACTGAAAAAAGGAACAAGTATAAGGAATATCACATGCAGTCTACATGTTCACTATATGGCTATACTGTGTTATAATTTGGTTATTTTCTATCTCAGTAAATGAATACATGGAAGCTCACAAATTACATAAATATCTTGATGAATAGACCAACTCTAGTTGGTTTTCATCTTAATGAATAGCAAGATGGTTGGTTACCTGTAGACCATGATTCTCTGCGTGATACTTGTTATCACCCTCTAGACGTTCAACTTCAACATATTTATCAAACGACGAATAAATGTCACGACAGCCTTTGACGTCAAGCTGAAGATCTGCAAGGCCATATAGCATTACTAAGTACAGCAACCAAGATTGCTACCGCTTGGGCTACCAAGGCATAGCTTAGTCAGCAAACAACATAAAAGACAGCCCATACCATAAAAGGATTCCTTGCGGTTAGATTTATGCTCAACATTTATACACTCAATGTAATTGATGTGGTGACCTTCAAATAATTGCTCAATTGTTCCTTCTACAACAGTTCCCTAAGAAGTATGCGGTTAGTAAAAGATAAAACGCACTATACATCAAGGTTCCACTATATATGTTACCTTCATTTTGTCCTCAAGTTTCTCAGACAGAACTCTGTTGAGCTCTTGTACATCATGCTGCATGAAAGAATCATATGTGTCCCATCCAAAAGATTTTGTCAGCTCTTTTGTAGCTACACTACTGTCACTGTACTGGAGCTTGTAGAAAAGGCTCTGCAGCGCCAAGGGAATGCTTCCTGATGGCATGTCATTTTCAGTGGTTGGCATATGATATACAGCCTTAAAGCAGAAAAAATAAATCAGTGAAGTGCAGTACGAATAATGCCTATAATGTAAGAATGCATGGTAGTACCATACCTTCCTGAAGTAGGGTATATGGTATAGTGTCTGTAGAAGGGAGTTCATATAACAGGTAGCTCCTTGGTTTTTCAGGCCCACATAACCAGTTTCCTTTTTTGAGTCATATGTCCAATAGTCAACCATTCTGCGGACAGCAACCTCGGCTTCCACAACAACAGTATCATTCACGAGGTAACCTCTACTTGCATCATAGAGCTCACTCAAAGGCATAAAAGATGTGAAACCCCAATCACTCTCACGAGCATTAAATTGATGTTGGGTCTCTGCAGACAGGGAAGAAACAACGGGTTGGTGCTAGATACATCCATAGCAAGAACCATTGGCAAACAAAGGTGATAAATTGTGCCTTATCAGCATCATTAGATCAAGAACACTATGCATCCTATTAATCACCAACAAAACATAAAAATTTGCATTGGGGCATTAGGCCACATTTGTGATCATTGGAAATGGAGAAAAAATTCATAGCAACAATATCCAAGTAAATATATAGATAGAACAGAAAAATCAATCCATCGTTAATCATGGACAGCATGTTATATGGAAATCATCCTGGCTAATCACCTATGCCAATCTAATCGGAAATTTGGTAATAGGTGTTGGTCTACCACCCAGATGGTGCCTACAACAGGAACTTGTTTGTTAGGGTTATGAAAAAATATCACTTCTAACATAATTTGTAATAAACAGCATTTGCAGTTTATTCTTCATTACACTGTAATGATTAGCCAAGAAAACAGTTGATAATAGGCTTTGCCAATGATTAATCGCTTAATGCCACTAATATCACCTACATGGTGATAGTCTAAGGGGGTGTTTGAATGTCCTAGAGCTAATAGTTAGTTGGCTAAAAATTGCTAATGGAATAGCTAGCTAACTATTAGCTAATTTGCTAAAAGTAGCTAATAGCTGAACTATTAGCTAGATTATTTGGATGTCTTCAACTAATTTTAGCAGCTAACTATTAGCTCTAGTGCATTAAAAGTTTCAAACACCCCCTAACCATTTCACTGACTAAAGTTGGTGGGTTTTCACAATAATGGTGCAAGCTGGAAGCTAACCTCTCTCTTTGATGCAAAGATACACAAGTGTGTTCTCAAAAAACTGGAAGCTAACAATTTTACTCTAGTTATATAGTTGTATAGATGACACAAGTTGCAAATCTGTTAATTGGGGCTTCATTACAGATTTAAGAATCAAAGGTTTATTTCAAACTCAGAGACCTAATACTCAGCTACGTAGGTCAGGGATGCAACCATGGTAAGTTATCAGCAAGACTGTCTACACTAACCAATCCAGCATGAGACCATAAAAATTTAAATTGGCGGCAAAACCATTATACATGAGGTTAACTGCTCCCCGCCTGATGCAAGAAAATCTTTAAAATCAGAAGCATTTCCAGACAAAGTCACAAAAATGTTTGGATGAGAATAGCGGTGTCTTCATTCTTCAAACACTTCTATTCCCGTGTTTATATGTGCTGCTTTGGCATGTAATATTTTCTAGTTTAACATTCTTCCCTATGCATTCAAGTGCGCATTTATGGCATGAAGACGCAGATAACACAGCATAAAGCAAGACTACACCTTTGCGTATCGTAAACTCTGGCTGGATTTGGTTTACAACAGCAAGACTAAACTGAGCATAGCGGCTCCAACCATACGGAAGGCTGGTTGAGTCAGCAACATCCAAGTACATTGAGAAGTGGTCTACATTGTTCCCCTTGGGGAAAATCAGCACACTCCTGCATGAAGGTCAACAGATGTTATGAGTACTCTAAAGAACAGAGGGGCTAGGGAAAAAACTCCATGGTTTCTGCAGGCAGAACAGTGGAAGGATAAGGAGCTCACCATTTGAATCCGCCAACAACAAAAACCTCTAAATAGTGCTTCTTCTCACTGAACCTGGTGAAGTTCTCAATTGTCCAAGTGAACCGTGATGTCTGCGGATCTTCCACAGGCTGGCTCTCCGCCGTGCTCACCACCTCAGTCTGTGCCACCACTGCCAATAGCCAGGAAACGCGTCCGTATGGAGAATCAGGATAATGCCAGCACACAGAACCAAGTTTCTAATGTGGCACATTGTCAAACCAAGCTACAAATCAAACTGAAGCAAAGCAGCAAAATGAGATAAGAGCGTACCAGTACCTTCCATGGGCTGCGCTGCGTCGGTGTCGACCGCCTCCTGGCGGGGCACGAGCATCTCCTCGTCCTCCTGCTGCGAGCGAGTAGGGCAACGGGGGGGGGGGGGGGGGGGGGATCAGATCCGATAAACCCTAGGGACGAAGACGAGGCGCCACTCTGATCGATGGATCGCCGGGTGGGAAGCAACCGAGGAGTACGGCCGCGGGGAAGGGGCGTGGGGAAGGGGCGAGTACGGAAAGGAGTGGATGACGCGTGAGTGCCTACGTACCTCGACAGTGGGAGGAGTCACCATAGTGTTGAAGGCGTTCGGTTGTGGCGGCGCCGCGGCGCAGGAAGCGGTGGCGAAGAGATATCCGGGGACAGAGCCGGAAACGATGGCCGCGCGACGGAGGCGGAGCGGCGGAGGGAGCAGCCTCCTAGCCGGAGCGGAGGAGGGAGTACGAGTGCGAGAAAAGCTTACATATGGGAAAACTTAATTATTCTGAGCAAAAAAACAATTTTGAAAAAAAAATATATAGCCCCTTAACTAATCTGATGTCTAATTTGTGATACTGTTTTTACATCTTTATTGTCAATTACTAGGTACCTGACCCTGCGTTCCGACTGGAGCAAAAAAATTATATAAAATATAGATATAAAATGACAAACATCATTATGATATGCAAAATCTATACCAAACATTATCAATATCGTAAAACAACTACATATACTGCTAGGCATCGGGCGAGTCGTGACTGCGTCTCCCGCGCCGGGTAGCCTCGGACAAGTCACGACTTTGCCTCCCGCCCGGAGCCTTGCAGGGTTGGTCAGGGGAGTTGAGCACCTTCTGGAACATCACCCGAGATGCCCTCGGGCGAGTCGGAAATGCGCTGCTGGTCTAGAGTTGGCATCGGGCGAGTTATGACTGCGTCTCCCGGGTACCCCTAATTACGGTATCCGACACTTTTACAGTCTCTAATGCAGATTAACCTCATCTGTAAGCGCATTATCAAATTTCTTGTATCCAAATGTCAATGTTTAATTAGATTAGAAGGAAGGTAAAGAGAAAAGGAGACAAGAAATATGTCTTCTTCATACTTTAGCAGCACGAGTCCATAATAAAGCTTTTCTTAGCATTCCTATATGCATTAGGTGATATGAGTTGTATAACTAAATTATTGATGCATTACCTTCCTTGGTTTATTGGAGATCATTTTTTGTTACCTGATTTATTTAAAAAGATTTTTAATAATGCTTAGCCCTGCTTAGATGATTAAAAGTCTTTATTTTAAAAATGATGTTTCGCTCTAGATAAGGGTATTTTATGAAAAAAGAACTCGTGGTGTTGAATCCATCATGGACATGATGGATTTAACATTCGAAAAGAGTACTTTTGCTAGGTACCATTTTTTTAAGGTTATAAGTTTAGAAGATGAGACCGAACGGTTGATTTGCACGAGAAAGGAGTCTCGGTGTAGTGTCTCCATCCGAGTCATTTAATGACCGAGCCGGTGTAGGCTTGATGATCGAGTACCTTTTAATTGACCACATACCTCGTCATAGGTAAGCTTTGCCTCGACTAGACCAATACCTGAAAGGCTACCACGCAATGGGAGTCAAGAGATGGCGAGAGTAGCATGTACCCTCCGTGGCAAGAGGCTGGACGATAGAGTATTTTTGCTCTCGGTTGGCGTGAACCCGTTCTGGTCTTGAGGAACCCGGGTGCGGGGTGACATATACAAGGGTTAGGTGCTACATATGTCGTGTGGTTAGGGATCCCCAGCTGGGTATTAACCGATTCGGTCGTCGTTACTTCTCGGACATGAAGACTTGGTCATTGCCCTGCATCGTAGTTAATAAGTGAAACCAAGATGGGAATAACAAAGTTGGAATACGTTAAGTGATTGATCTAGATTAGGACAATCTAGATTCAGAAAACTACCTAACTTGGCAAGTAAGCATAAGGACCAACTTTAGTAAGTTTTTATGCAAAGGAGTCATTGATTCTTGCTAAACCTTACCTTGATTTCCTAAAGCCAGCATATCCTTGAGAGTCTTTTCTTTAGTTGGGTAAGACTTGTGAAAGTACCTTCGTACTGTAACACCTCATCTAATCCCTGGAACAGCGATACTTACTCCTGGCAGCTCTCTAGGATCATATATTGTCTCCACAGACCAACACTAATCTTTTGTGCGCACGTTGTCCTCACTCATACGCACCCGAGAAAACTTCCCGATCAGTCAACCATCCCAAATTGCTCCAGCCAAGCACGCTTAACTTGAAGGTTCTTTCGAGATAGGCTTCCGAAAAAGAAGATACACCTTGTTGATATGAGCACTCTAGTAATTCTATTAAGCATTGGGCCAGGATATCACCATCTCAGGGGCCATGATATAACATGTACTCATGGTTCTTTGAACCCATGTTGTTAAGTGAAGAGCCTACATAATTTTATTGTTTCTACACCAAGGTTGTTCCAAAGCAGGAGGAAGAAACTTACGTACGAACTCGTGGAAGGTGTTTACCTTCCAGTTATGTAATAAGTAGGTTGCACTCAAACGCCTATATTGTAATAATTACTCTCTTCCTAAATTGGCACTTAAACATATGAATGTAGATTAAGTTATTGTAATCCTTTCAGCTATTTCTCTGATATGTGTGTAATGTCTATGAGATGGGTTACTCGCTCTTGGGAGATGTTGAAGAAAATTCAAGATACAGGTCATGTCAAGCTATTTGGTTGTAACGCCCTGAATTTGAGGGGTAATAAATTTTCGTCTCCGATATTCACCAAATTCAGGTGTTACTCTTTCTCTTCCCATTTCGCTCCTTCCTCCCATTTTCAAAGCAATATAGAGACTCATGTCCATATCATGTGTAAACAAAACCTAAGTCTGATATTGTTGTTGCATCATGCCGAAGCATATTTATTTTTCCTGATGTTATGCCTAATTGTGCGTTCGTCTAGTTTTGGTTTTCGATTCATGATTTAATCTCGATTAGAAGCAGGCGAGAGCGAGTAGTGGGTAGTCGGCTCGGTCCGTGGCCCAGCCCAGCCCGTGGCGCGGCCCACCTCGACCCAGCCCTAAGCGCGCGCCCTAGCCCCTCTCCCCTAGGTGCGCCGCCACCCCCTCCCCTCATTCTTTCTTTCCCGTGCAGTAACCTCCCTCTCTTCCACCTCTCTCCACCACCCCTTACCCTAGGTTGGATCCCGGTGAGCGGTTGCCGCCGATCGTCGAGCCTTGAGGTGAGCTTCCCCTCCCCTCCCTTCTCTCCCTCTTCTCCTTCCCTCTCCCTGCGTGCAGCACCTCTAGCGGCCCTCCCCACGGCACGGGCAGCCTTGCCCGGTGCGACGCCCCGGCGCTGCAGCCCCACGCGCGCAGCCCCTGATATGTACCAAATTATATTCGGTACTAGGGTGGCCCGATCTTCACGATAGTAGGTTGACAAATAGGATGGTTGGGTATAAAATTAATGGAATAACAAGGTAAATTTGCTGAAGAACAGTGGGTAACTGACTTTATACCTGATCAAGGTCAGGGGTGACCAAGCGACGGGGAGAGAGACACCGAAACCGTGTAGACTTCGAATTGATCTCCGAACGATCGCGGAACCACAACCGGAGCTAATCCACACAATGCGAGGCAGTCGTACTGGAACTCACAAGGTATGAACTAGTGGATCCCAGAGGAATCTCTTCACAAGTCCAGGAGAACAAGGAAGAACAGGGGTAGAGTAAACACTCAACAGCTCGGCTGCGGTAATCACTTGGATTATCAAATCATCAAAGGTTATCAAAAGTTGTTTTACATCGTAGACATAGGGGGTTATTAATACTAGCTACAACCAGCCTTAGATAGGTAAAGAAAGTATTTTAATGTGCTAATGTGAAGGGGTCTCTTCGGGAGATGTCTAGAGCTGGATTCCGCGTGGCTGTTTGACTTCTGCGCAACCTTTAGTATTTTGATATTAACTTCTCCTAGGAATCTCCAAATGGCGTGGGGCTGGATGCGTTGGAAAGCTAACTTGATAAGCTTTCTCACCATGTATAGCATGCCAAATGAAACTTTGTAGAATAATGCAGTTTATTACTGAAACTTGGTCATCAAGCAGTCTGTTGACCTTCTGGCCAGACAGCACTAAAGTAGGTCGGCTGTCTTGCTGGGAGATCCAATTAAGTCGATCTTAGAAGCATTGGAAACTAGACTTCAATAGCTTTCCAAAATGTACTTATGGGCCTTCATACCTTTTGGGAATCAAAAGATATGATTGTTTCTTATGGACGCTTCTGTCACGCTGGACTAATTCAAACATAGTTCTTCTCTCTGATTCGTCCTTGATATGTTTTGTCCTTCCGCTTTAGTGAACCTAAGAAAAATCAACATACACGACTTAGGTAGCATAAAGTTATCATTAGTGTTTAATTTAAATTCGTAAAGTAGCGCATGCACCTCTTGTTATATTTGTTTCGCTCGGCTTCGAGTGATGGGTCCAGTAGGAATGTTCGGCAAGGTTGACGATGCTGGTATGGTCACATCATCCTCCCCCCTTGAAAAAGAGTCGTCCTCGACTCTTCCAATCCAAAGAAAGGAGATAGGTTGGCCATATTAACACTGGAACTCACACCATAAGTGTCTAGCAGATCAATTTCATAAGCATTGTCATTGATCTTGCGAAGCACTTTGAATGTACCATTAGCTCGTGGTTGTAATTTGCTTTTGTGTTGTTCAGGAAATCTTTCTTTGCGTAGATGTACCCAAACCAAGTCTCCTGATTCGAACAACATCTTTCTTCGACCCTTGTTGGAACGCTTTTCATATTTCTTAGTCATTTTCTCAATATTTGCTCGAACTTTTTTATGGAGGTTCTTGATTAACTCGGCTTGCTTGCTAGCGTCAAAGTTGACCCGTTCCTGCATAGGCAATGACAAAAGATCTATGGGAGCAGTGGGTTTGAAGCCATATACAATTTTAAATGGACAAAATTTAGTAGTCGGGTGTACAACTCTGTTGTATGCAAACTCGACATGTGGTAGACTTCCTTCCCAAAGTTTTAAATTTTTCTTAAGGATAGCTCACAACAGCATTGATAATTTTCGGTTTATAACTTCAGTCTATCCATCTGTTTGTGGATGACATGTTGTAGAGAACAGAAGTCGTGTTCCAAGTTTTCCCCACAAAGTTTTCCAAAAGTAACTCAAAAATTTAGTGTCACGATCAGAAACAATGGTTCGTGGAATCCCATGTAAACGAACAACTTCTTTGAAAAATAATTCAGCAATATGTGAAGTGTCATCACTCTTGTGGCATGGAATAAAATGTGCCATTTTGCTAAATCAATCAACCACAACAAAAATGGAATCCCTTCCCTGCTTTGTTCGTGGTAAACCAAGAACAAAAACCATGGACATGTCTTCCCAAGGCACACTAGGAATAGGTAGTGGAGTGTATAAGCCACGAGGGTTTAAACGAGACTTAGCTTTATGACATGATTCACATCGAAGGACATGTCGCTCCACATCCCTCCTCATTTTAGGCCAAAAGAAATGATCGACAAGTACTTGCTCTATCTTATTAGCGCCAAAATGACCCATAAGTCCTCCTGCATGAGCTTCCTGCAAAAGTAATATTCAAACAGAACACTCTAGAATGCAGAGTTTGTTAGCTCGGAACAAAAAACCATCATTAACATGAAATTTTACCCATCCTCTGTCATGACAACACTTAGAATATGGTTCAACAAAATATAAGTCGGTTGGATATAATTCCTTTATACTTTCTAATCCAAAAATTTTAGCATCAAGTTGCGTCGACAAAGCATGTCGTTGAGACAAAGCATCTGCTACAACATTATCTTTCCCTTTCTTGTATTTGACAATATAGGGAAATGTTTCAATAAATTCACACCATTTTGCATGCCTTCTATTTAGTTTTAGTTGTCCTTTAAGATTTTTTAATGATTCATGGTCTAAATGCATCACAAATTCCTTAGGAAAAAGATAGTGTTGCCAAGTTTCCAAACTCCGAACAAGAGCATATAATTCTTTATCATAAACTAAATAATTTAGAGTCGGACCGCTTAGCTTTTCACTGAAGTAGACAATTGGTCTTCGTTCTTGCATGAGCACGCCTCCGATCCCAATTCCACCGGCATCACATTCAATTTTAAATGTCTTACCGAAGTTTGGGAGTGCAAGAACTGGGGTCGTTGTTAACTTCGTTTTCAATTCTTCAAATGCCTTTTGTTGTGCTTCTCCCCATTTGAATGGTACTTTTTTGGTCAATTCGTTGATGGGAACAGCAACAGTACTAAAGTCTTTTACAAACCACCGGTAGAACCCAACGAGCCCAAGGAAGCTTCTCACTTGGCTCACATTTTGTGGAGGCATCTAGTCGCATATAGCTTTGATCTTTTCTTCATCTACTTCCACACCTTGTCCTGATACAACAAATCCAAGAAACACTACCTTGTCGGTGCAAAAGGTGCACTTCTTAAGGTTAGCATACATATTCTGTTCTCGAAGGACAACAAGTACGTGTCGGATATGTTCAACATGTTCATCAAGGGATTTACTATAAATTAGTATGTCATCAAAATAGACAACAACAAATTTGCCAATGAAAGTTCTAAGAACATGATTTATTGATCTCATAAATGTACTAGGTGCATTTGTTAACCCGAAGGGCATCACCAACCATTCATACAACCCAAATTTTGTTTTAAAGGTTGTTTTCCATTCATCTCCCTCTTTCATATGAATCTGATGATAGCCACTTCTTAAGTCAATTTTAGTGAAAATAAAAGCACCACTAAGTTCATCAAGCATATTATCTAATCTGGGAATTGGATGTCTATACCTTACGGTGATGTTATTGATAGCTCGATAATCCACACATTCTCCAAGATCCATCTTTCTTAGGAACTAGAAGGACAGGGACAACACAAGGGGAAAGACTTTCTTGTACGTACCCTTTTTTAATCAGTTCTTCCACTTGTTGCTGAATCTCCTTTGTTTCTTCTGGGTTGGTGCGGTAGGCAACACGATTTGGGAGGGAAGCGCCAGACACAAAGTCTATTTGATGTTCAACCCCTCTCTTAGGTGGTAGCCCTGGTGGTACTTCATCAAGAAACACATCCTCATATTCCTGCAATGCATCAAAGACAATACTTGGCAAAGTAGAGGGTAAGTCGTTAGTAGAAAGAAGGTGGTCCTTGTACAGGAGCACAAAGAACATGACATTAGGTTCACTCAATTCTTTTAGACCCCCCTTCCTAGTCATCATGACTAATCCCTCTTTTCCCGATGTCTTGGTTATTGGAGGCTGTGGAGTTTTATTTGGCTTTAGAAACTATTCCTTACTATTTTTCTAGATCACTCTCAAGTGCTTCTCGCTCTCTCGTTGTTTCTTCCTTAGATCATCCTTCATAATTTCCTCCAGTGTCAAAGGAAGCAAAGATATTCGCTCTCCTTTGTACAAGAAAGACGACTTGTTGGTTCTTCCAAAAATCTGGACATCACGATCATATAACCAAGGTCGACCTAGTAGCAATTGACATGTTTGCATAGGGACCACATCACATTCCACATGATCATTCTAATTCCCAACAGAAAAAGGAACATTCACCATGTGGCTAACACGCAACACTCCACAATCATTAAGCCACTGCATCTTATATGGACTAGGATGACGCCTTGGTTTTAATTCCAATATGTCCACCAATTCTTGACTAGCAATGTTATTACAGCTACCATTATCAACAATGATGCGACATAGCTTATCTTTGATCATACCTCGGGTATGGAAAAGATTGTGGCTGTCCATTTTTTCTCTTTCAGGAGTCACACTTAGCACTCGAAGAGAGATAAAACAGTTATGATCTCCTTCTTCTGGCTAGATCTCATTCTCTTCTTGTTGAATTTCTTCATCAAACTTCGGTTCGTCGTCTTCTGGATCACTGTATGATTCCCATTCACCTTTTTTTAACAACATTGTTCTTCTACTTGGGCATTGAGCAGCAATGTGCCCACGACCATTGCACTTATGGCATACAATTTCTCTTGTACGGATAGAAGAAGTAACGACTGAAGCTTCAGTCGGGTCTGATGTACTAGCAGCAGGCCGATGCTTATTTGCAGGGAATGAACCTATAGAAGCCACCATCTTTGATGTACCATTGGATGGAGAAGACCTAGCTGCATTTCCTTGAGATCGTCCTCCACCAAAAGAAGCACTAGATTGTTGTTTGCGCCATGGGACAACATTATAATGACTTGCATAAGATTTTCCACGTGACTCTTGTTGAATTTTTCTCTCTGTACGCATTGCTTGATCAACTAGATCTTGCAAGGTACGGTATGGAAACATCTCAACAAATCTAGAAATCTCTTCATTGAGTCCGCCTAAAAATCTTATCATGGTTGACTCGGGATCTTCTCTGATTCCAGTCCGCACTAACAGCAACTCCATCTCCTTAAAATATTCATCAACAAATTTATTTCCTTGCTTCAATAATTGCAATTGATTTCGAAGATCACGTTGATAGCTGGAAGGAACAAATCGCCTCTTCATCACTCGCTTCATCTCTTCCCATGTATTAATATGTCTTAGTCCCAATCTAAGTTGATGTTCTTGCAGTTGATTCCACCAAGTAAGAGCATAACCAGAAAACTCGACCGAGGCCAAGTTCACTCGGTGTTGATCTGAAAAATTGTGAACTCTGAAAATTTGATAACATTGCTTAGTCCAATTAAGATATTCATCCGCACTTTCTTTCCCAGTAAATTTATGAATATCCAACTTGACTCGGGCAATATGGTCTGGGCCATTTCTATGACGATGCCCATGATAATGGTCTCTATTTTCAAAATCAGCATGTCGGTGATGATGACGCCGACCAAACATTCCATCATTTGCCAAAAGGATTTTCATTAGATCCTTCCTCACGATCATGGTCTTCAGACTCCTCATCTTCAAATCTTACTCGGCGTCCGTGTGCACGATGCCTTCCATGCAAATTATCGAAATTAGTGTGGCGACCATCACCATAACCTCTATGGCCATCGCTGAAGGGATCGAATTCATGGGCGAAACCAGAATTCTCATCTCCGGATTCTTCGCGGTTAAATTCTTCTAGATGATGTAGCCATCGACCTCCTGTCGTGGGCAGACGTTCATTTAACATCTTTTCCATGGCCCCCATGAGTGAGTCGGCCATCTGATGCAATTCAGCCCGAGAGACAGGGGGCTCTCCGTCTCCATGGTTTCCACCGTGAACACTTGAATTGGATCCTACCATGTTAGGGCTTGTTCGTTTAGCTCTCAATCCATGTGGTTTGAGTGGGATTGGGTGGGTTTAAACCCCAAGCAAGTCAAACTTCTTCTTAATTTTTTCCAATCCCATCCAATCCATGGGTAACAGGATTAACCGAACAAGGTCTTAGAGGGAAGCAAAATAAAGTAGAATATGAAAGTATTTGTGGAACACTCGATCTCACCTCTTACTTACCCAAGCTCTTTCCTGATCTATAGGACTGTGATGGTGTCAGTGTGACAGCTTCGATAGAGGTGGTAGAGCGGTCAAAAGGATCACAAGTCAAACATCCCGGTTCAGGTTTTTAGTGGAGCTATAGGAGGCTGATCAAGGTGGGCTATGGTACTATCAACCAAGTGTGTTGACGTGCTAAAAGATATGAAATTGTTGCTGTAAAGATTCTCACCAAATCAATGTAAACTTAAATTTTCAACAACACACTGCAACATAATCCTCTTCCATAATTTTTACTTCTTTTTTTGACTTCTTTCTCTTCTTTTTTTTTATAACACTAATGGGGTGTTGAGATCAAATGCAATGACACATTATGAATACGATGGTGGTAACTAGCAACTTGAGGAACTTTAAACAACACAAGGTAACAGTACCGCCAAAGGGTTATAGGTTTTTTTGTGGCTTTGGACTATAGGACAAAACAAAATATAAGATGGATGAAGATTGTGATAAATAAATGCATGACAGTAAGACCTACTATGACAACGAAAGCTATGATACCAGATGATATATATCGGATTATATTCGGTACTAGGGTGGCCCGATCTTCACGACAATAGGTTGATAAATAGGATGATTGGATATAAAATTAATGGAATAACAAGGTAATTTTGTTGAAGAACAACGGGTAACTGACTTTATACCTGATCAAGGTCGGATGTGACCAAGCGACGGGGAGAGAGACACCGAAATCGTGTAGACTTTGACTCGGTCTCTGAACGACCGTGGAACCACAACCGAAGCTAATCCACATAATGCGAGGCATCCGTACTGGAACTCATAAGGCACGAACTAATGGATCCTAGAGGAATCTCTTCACAAGTCTGGGAGAACAAGGAAGAACAGGGGTAGAGTAAACACTCAGCAGCTCGGCTGCGGTAATCACTTGGATTATCAAACCATCAAAGGTTATCAAAAGTTGTTTAACATCATAGACATAGGGGGTTATTTATACTAGCTACAACCGGCCTTAGATAGGTAAAGAAAGTATTTTTAACGTGTTAATGTGAAGGGGTCTCTTGAGGAGATGTCTAGAGCTGGATTCCGCCTGGCTGTTTGACTTCTGCACAGCCTTTAGTATTTTGATATTAACTTCTCCTAGGAATCTCCAAATGGCGTGGAGCTGGATGCGTTGGAAAACTAACTTGATAAGCTTTCTCACCATGTATAGCATGCCTAATGAAACTTTGTAGAATAATGCAGTTTAATACTGAAACTTGGTCATTAAGCAGTTTGTTGACCTTCTAACCAGTCATCACTAAAGTAGATCGGTTGTCTTGCTAGGAGATCTGATTAAGTCGGTCTTAGAAGCATTGAAAACTAGACTTCAATAGCTTTCTGAAATGTACTTATGGGCCTTCATAGCTTTTGGGAATTAAAAGATATGACTGTTTCTTCTGAACGCTTCTGTCACGCTGGACTGACTCGAACATTGTTCTTCTCTCTAATTCGCCCTTGATATGTTTTGTCCTTCCTCTTTGGTGAACCTAAGCAAAATCAACATACATGATTTAGGTAGCATAAAATTATTATTAATGTTTAATTTAAATTCATAAAGTAGCGTGTGCACCTCTTGTTGTATCTGTTTCGCTCGGCTTCGAGTGATGGATCCAGTAGGAATGTTCGGCAATGTTGACGATGTTGGTATGATCACATCAGCCTCAACCCCTTGCGTGCAGCTCTAGCACGCGTAACGTTTAAATTCAGTTTAATTCATGTGATATGTCGCGCGCTTCGTCGTGCGACGATTCATTTTAAATTCAGATTAATTACTGCGTTGCGTCGTGTGACGATTTGTTTTAGTTTCATTTAGGTAATATGTTGCGTCGCGCGTTTCGTCGCGCGACGTTTCGTTTTAAATTTAGTTTAATTAGCGTATGCCGTCGTGTGCTTCATCGCGTGACGTTTCATTTTAAATTCAGATTTAATTCGAGTGTTGCACCGCGCGCTTCAGTTTAGTTCAAGTATAGTGTCACGCGCTTCGTCGCGTGACGTTTTTTTAAATTCAGTTTAGTTCATATGTTGTCGCGTGATTTATCGCATGGCGATTCGTTCTAATTTCAGCTTAATTCGTGCGTGCTGTCACGCGATAATCCATTTTAATTTTAGTTTAGATCACGTTGCGTCATGCGATTCGTCGCGCGATGATCTATTTTAATTCCATTTAAATTATGCGTTGTGTAGCGCCATTCGCCGCACGACGATCTTTTAAATTTACCTAGAGCTGTTTATGATAATTAAGTGCGTACCGTAATTTTATTTTATGCATAGCGCAATTGTTAAATTAATATGATTATGTCTAGACGAATATTTTAATCTTTAGCCGCTTAACGTAATTACCTTTCGATCGTAGCCTCGACTGTTGTAATTTCTTCCTTGCATAGTCGCAGATACGAGCCCTACACCACATGTCTGTTTATTTGTTATATTTTATTGTGTGGTGTATTGTTTCTTTATATGTTAATATCGTGGAATGCATTTTTGAACTCGTATGTATAACGGTCTGTTAGCGGAGTTCGAATGAGTTGCAGACGAAGAGCCTGAGCAGCAGCTGGTTGGTGAAGGCAAGTGTCCGTATTTACATAATTTATACCTAAGGATTCACTAGCCTTTTGTTTCATAATTCACTCCCCGCATTTACATAATTTATACCTAAGGATTGACTAGCCTTTTTTTTATCCTGTCCTTTCACCTATTTGGGTTGAATCATTTTTTGTTTAGCTGTATGCTAGCGCTTTACTCTAATCAATAAACATGATGAGATTATTTATGATACAATGGTTATCTTTTGATTATGATGATGGTATTGTGACATTTAAGGGGGCTCGAGCAGTTTCTCGAGTGCCTCGGGAAGGACTGGTTCATTAGATGACCACCCGAGAAAACAGTACAACCATGAGGGTGGTTTGGGACGCCCTTAGCTGAATAATTAGAGAAACTGAGGTGTAGTTATTTCGCCGTCATGCCGTCAATGGGGCTCGATGCATGCGGCTCGCTCTGCCGAGGGTGGTTTGCCCCTTGGGAATGAGTGCAGTACTTTTAGGAAACCTAACGGGCGGCTACAGCCTCAAGGAATCTTTGTAAAGGCTACGTAGTGAAACCTTGCATATTCACCTTAGTAGTGTTTAAGGGTTTGATCGGCCCGAGGCAAAAAGAAATCACGGCTCATGGGTAAAGTGTGCAACCTCTGCAGAGTGTTATGAAACTGATATATCAGCCGTGCTCACGGTTATGAGCGGCCTTGGGAGCTCCATTGATTAGAGGCATTGAGTAAAGATACTATGGTTACAGATGATGATGAGGATAATTATGGTTTTGATGATTATAATTATGATTATGATTCTGGTTTCTGGTATTCTTTACGTTTGGAAGGGGTACTTTTGGGTTAAAAACTTGGGTTTAATGCTAAAACATGGCTCTCTACTAGTAATAATTACTTGATCAACTAAAAGCAACTGCTTGATCTTAACCCCATATAAAGCTAGTCCACCACAGCCAAACGGGACAATTGTTGATTATGTTGATGTGTACTCATCCTTGCTTTACACACCAAACCCCTAGGTTGTCTACATTGCAACCACTGCTTAGGAGAAGATAAAGTCATGGTGGAGGATTTCCAGGAGTTCCAAGAGTATGATGAGTTCTAAGCATGGGTTAGCGGCAAACCCTATGAAGGCAGTGTTTAGCTATGTTTCGTTTTCGCACTTTGATATATGTTAATGACTATGTGGATGTCTCGGGCATCATGATGTAATTAGACTATTACCTCTTTTATGTTATTATTTGAGCACTGTGTGATGATGTCTGGTTATGTAAATTGTTGTGTACGTGAATTGTTGATCCTGGCACGTACATGGTTCACATTCGATTTGCCTTCTAAAACCGGATGTGACATAAGTGGTATCAAAGCCGTCCTGACTGTAGGACCGCTAAGCTAGAGTAGAATGGTCGTTCTAAGGATTATAGACCCCTATTCTCACCTTGACCTTGGTGTCACTTCAAAAGTTGGTCATCTTGACCAATTATATGTTTTATTGTATATATATTACATCTTGCTAAGATTTTGTTTTATTTTATTTCCTATTTTTTATGGTTTACTTGCTGGTCATATTAGTTCTGTTCTTACTCTTATGCTTACGGTGTCTTTTATAGATGGCTTGTCTTAGACACACCACACGGAAGTTAGTCATTCCTTTCTTGCCCTCTTGTCTTGTGGAGCGTCCGCTTCGTCACCCAGTGACTGGCTAGTCTAGACATTTGGAGAGGTTGCACCACCGCCTGCCCAAGGAGTAGGAGCGTCGGCGCTAGGAGCTGGAGCAGCAGGGCTCTTCCTCTTCACCTCAGTAGGAGGTAGAGTCTACAAGGCATTGCTCCCTTGTGCCCCCACTGGAGGTGCCACCTGCACCACCACTGGGTGTCCCGACCGCTAGAGTAGCTGCTGGGGGAGACCCCATCGACGGAGACGACGATGGCAGTAGCTCGAGCCACAACACCAACCTCTCAGAGGAGCAGGAGTAGGAGGGATGGGTTGCCCGACCCATCACTCGTGACGCCACTCGCGGGTGTCACTTCCACGATGCGCTCGACACCTTGCTGCGCCAGGCACTTGACCGACACACCTGGTCCATCAAGTATCGCTATGTTGTCTTCCAGCACAATCACGGGGCATACCTGGACCTTTATGAGGCGACTTGCTTGGTGCGTCGCCCGGAGGATGGTCTTCGATGTGTGGAGGTCTGCTCGGAGCATTATTCCATCTCTGAGCGGGACTCAATTGAGGCGGCCATGTAGGATGCCGCACGCGTGCGCTTTCGCACTACTGCTCGGTGCTCGATGGGGTGGCCAATGGTATTGACCTGATGTATTACCCCCACTGTCAATCTGGCAACACAGGAGGCGTGGTTGTCTCCCCTATCGATGAGGACAATCCTAGGTTGAGTAGCACAGTCAACCTAGCCGCCATACTAAACATGGAGCTGGACCACGCTTTAGACGAGCTATGTAGGGCTCATGCTGAGATCGCCCAGTTGCGGGCTGAGCGCGTGGAGCGCCATCACCTAGCGGATGGCTCTCCCGCCCCCGTCGGGACTCAGCACCCTTACCGCTCGCCTTGGCATGGGCGCCATGTCTACGGCAACCCCAACTGCAGGACCAGAATAAATTTAGAACCATAGATCGTCAGCGTTATATTTTGTAATCAATGCTTAAAATAGAAGTCTTAGTCTTAGTCTTGATCAGTCTTACTTAGTCAGGATAGTTTGTTTATCCTGTGTTTTTATGCTTCTCATGATGAACTATGATGCATTTGGATCTTTGTAATGACTGTCGCCAAAGTGTGGGTACCCCCTACATTTTGGTTTAGCTATTAATGTTGATAAAATTAGTTATTTAGTTGGGAAGCCTTTATTTATTTATCTCTACTTTCCTATTTATCTGAGAAGTTGTGTTTGCCTGTGTTGGGAGTCAGTGAAGATGCTTGTTTGTTCAGTGTTGTGGAAGAATTTTATACCCTTTTCTTATGCTGTAAGATTTGCAAGATCAGTTCTGATGTGTGATTGCCTTCCGCAGATGTCAGATCACAGGCAGAGAGGAGGGAGGCGTGCCTAGCAAGAGCAGCAGGCACCACAGATTGAGCCACCTCAGCAGCAGTTGCCACCACCACCTCCAATGATAATAGAGCAAATGTTTGTGATGCAGACTCAGGCAGTCTACGCGATTGCTCAGACTCTAGCCGTCATGCAACAGGTGCAACAGCAGCCCCCACCTCAACCTTAGATGCAAGTGCAGATGCCTTAGATGCCCAGAGATAAGCATGCAAAATTCATGAGAGGTTATCCCCCAGTGTTCGCTCACTCTGCTGACCCCATGGCTGCATACCGTGGAGCGGGAGTTGCACACCGCTCAGTGTGATGACAGAGAGAAGGTTCTGTATGGTCCCCGTCTATTAATGGGAGTAGCTTAGTCTTGGTGGGAGTCCTACCTCGCCACCCACGCCGACTCCGAAGCCATTACTTGGGAGGATTTCAGGGATAATTTCCATCGGTATCATGTTTCAATAGGTCTGATGACAGTGAAGAAAGAGGAGTTTCTGACACTAAAGCAAGGGCCCATGTCAGTTAGTGAGTACAGAGACATGTTTCTGCAGCTGTCCCGCTATGCTCCTGAAGATGTCAACATAGATGCCAAGAGGCAGTACCATTTCCTAAGAGGCTTAGTCAATCCCCTACACTATCAGCTGATGAATCATACCTTCCCCACCTTTTAGCACCTGATCGACAGAGCAATCATAACAGACAAGAATCACAAGGAGATGGAGTATCGAAAGCACAAAATTGGTAGACCTCAGCCTGGGAGCAACAATCGCCCCCGTTTATCAGGTAATCCACCTCAGCAGTTCAAGCAGAATCACCCTCAGGGATACCAGCAGCATAATCAGCACCTGCCTTAGCAGCAGTATCAGAGGCAGTACCCTCAGCATCAGCAGCAGTACCGCCATAACAGCCAGTCAGGAGGATATCAATTCCAGAGGCAGAATCAGCAGGCTCTCGTTTTCCTGCCCCAACAATCCACCAGAGTAGTCAAGCAGCCCCAGTGCAAGGAGGAGGCAGATGATGTTTCCATTGTGGAGAGCAGGGCCATTAGGCGATGCATTGTCCAAAGAAGGTAGCTCAGCAGCTAGGCCCTAGTGCCTGAGCAAAACAGAATGTGCCTCAGCAAGGAGCAGGCAATCGTGTTCACACGCGCTACAACCATGGGAGGCTGAACCATCTGGAGACCGAAGCAGTCTAGGAAACACCAGGCATGATAGTAGGTACATTTCCAGTCGAATCCCATCTTTCAGAAGTGTTATTTGATACTGGAGCAACACATTCATTTATTACTGCATCATGGGTAGAAGCGCATAATCTCCCAATAACCACCATGTCAACACCAATTCAAATTGACTCAGCCAGTGGAAAAGTCCGAGCCGATAGTGTATGCTTGAATGTAAGTGTGGAAATAAGGGGGATAGTGTAACACCTTGAATTTGGGGGTTTAAAATTTCTTTCTTATTATCATCCAAATTCAAGTGTTACTGTTCTCTCTCTCACTCTAGTTTCTATCTCTCTCTAGTTTCTCTCTCTTTCTCTTTTGGTTAGGGTTAGCTTTGTTTGTAAGGGATTATTTATTTTATTTTGGAAAAACCATATGAGTCATGAAGTGTTGCATCATATTGAGCCCAAATATTCTTTGAATTGTTGCACATGTTTGATTTGAACTAAATTTGAAACTTGATTTGAATTTGATTTGAAAACCCTAGAGAAAATAAATAGTAAACCAATTAGAATTCCCTGGAAAATAGAAAACCCAATTCAGCCCAAGTCGGCCCATTAAGCCCAGCCCCCCCCCCCCCCCCCCGCGCGCGCCCGCACGCCCTTAGTGCCTGACAGGCGGGCCCCGCCTGTCGGTGCCAACCCGCGCGCCCTCTCTCCTCTCTCTTGCTGCCCCGTGGGCCTGGTTTGTCGGCGTCGTTCCTCTCGCACGCGTGCCGCTCTCTCTCTGTCTCGCCGCCCCCACCTGTCAGCTCGTCCCCAACCCCCCGTCCACGATCCCCCGCCATGGACGCACCCACGACCGCGCGATCCCCGGCCACCTCCGCACGTCCTCGCCCCTTTTGAGCCCCATGCCCTGCTCGCCCACCTCCCCCCGCTCACTTGCGCCCCCAGCCGAACCCTCTCGCCCTCTCTCTCGCTCTGCGCATGCGACCAGGGAGCCCTACCACCGCCCCACCATCGACTGTCGTCCGTTCTGCGACCGTCGTCGAGCTCGCGCCCTGTCTGTTGCCTCAGTGAGTTCCGCCTCACTGTCAGCTACTCGAGACACCCTCTGGTTTGCCCTTCCCCTCTCTGGTTTGTCCGGTCCGTGCTCACCAGAGCGTTTCTTGCGCAGCCAGAGCCCCGCCGCCATTGACTCGAGGCTCCATCACACCCCCGTCGTTCTCCAAGTGTCTCGGAGTTTGCACTCAAGGTAAGCACCCTTCCCATGCCTTTATTTCGCCAAACATCGCCCCAGAGTCCGTGCAATTGCTCACCGGAGTTAGCTGCACCACAAAGGGACCTTTTCCACTGTGGTCTGCGTCCTCTGGTGCCCCCGTGCTAGTTCTGCGCCCACGGTCGTGTCCGTCGTGTCACCCTGAACGTGCATGACCTTTTCCCTAAGCCTCTAGAGCCCCACCGTGGCCGCCCCCCTCGTCTCCGGTGAGCCCTCGTCGTGGGACCGAGCGGCGCCACCGCGCTCGCGTCCAGCCCCTAGCTGTTGGATCTCGGGCATCCGCCCGAGATCTAACAATTTAGGTTTAATCAGTGCGGATCTAATCTCAGCCCTCCGATCCAGATCCGGCCGCTCTTCTCTCTTTCCCTCACCCGTGTCCCTGCCGCTGGGCCCGGCTGGTCAGCCTGCCCTGGTTCGCTAACACCCTGTCCTTGACTGTCAGTCGCGTCCGCGCGCTCGTGCCCGCGCGCGTCCGCGGGATCTAATCGTGTCCGTTGATCTCTGATCCGATGGTCGAGATTACTCCGTACCCCTTCGCGTGTATGTTTTGCTTAAGAGACCCTCAGATTTTAGGAAATTAACCCGCCGTCCTGAGTTTTAACGCGTAGACCCCTGTATTCTTTTAAATAGCCCCCTGTACTTTTATTTAATCACAAAATTAGCCCTAATTTCATATTCCAGACTTCAAAACCTGTTTATTTCATATCTTTTTTATGTGAACTCCAAATTTAGTGGTTCAAATTGCAAAATGTTCATGAAATTATTCTCTGCCCAAATAAATTATGTTCACCTATAGTTTGTACACTTTAATTTTACACCTAGAATATAAGATTAAAGTATATGTTGATTTATTCATTTAATGAAATAAATAAAAGGATAACCTTAGAAGTTAAAGTATATTTAATCTTGTGAGATTAATAATATGTACTACATGAATTCATCTCTGGTTTAACTTTTAGGTCTCAATAAAATGAATAGAATTAGGTTATGTAATTATGGAGAACACTTAGAGAGTAATCAATCCCTAATTAGTATTAGTTCATTTTAGGTCTTCAAGAGTCTGATTAAAGTTCGCTAGAGATAATTCTTGCAGACCAATGAGGGCAGACAAAGCTAGAGAAGGAACACCACTACTTTCCCCGCTAGCTATGTAGCGCTAGCTGTTCTTCCGAACTAGAGGGACTTCATCCTCCCCTTCCTCATCTTCATCAGCAATGCGGACGGTACACCCATTGGGGTCAGCTTTGGCCGGATCACACCCATTGGGGTCAGCATCATCTAGGTCACACCCATTGGGGTCAGCTTTGGCCGGATCACACCCATTGTGGTCAGCATCATCTAGGTCACAACCATTGGGATCAGCATCAGTCAGACCACACCCATTGGGATTAGCTTCAGCAAAAACTGGCACCGGCACTTCCTCACCAGCAGGAGCAGAAGGACCGGCATCCTGATCCAAGCATGACACTCGGCGAAGACGTCTCTTTTTCTTTTTCTTCCCCTCAGCAGGAGAAGTTGGTTGAGTCACTCGGTGAAGACGCTTCGGGCGAACACTGTCAGACCTCTGAATATCCAAATCTTTGCCAGCCTCGGTAATGGGTGCTACAGCCAGTGTTTCAGTAGGAGCTGCATCAGATGAGTCTTCAGCCAACATATCCAGCATGGCACTTATCTCCGCATCACTTGGATTCAAAGGTACCTCGAAATGAACCTGCCTCTCATCGTCCGGGATTTCACCAAGTGAGGCGACCAAAGCACTAACCTCTTCGGGAGAGGGTCGCACTCTAAGGCCCAAACCGCTGTCACCAGCAGGAGGATTCGACACAAAACTAGTAAAAGCCTTGGAAGGAGGCAGATTCCAAGCTGAGTATGCAACAGGAGCACCAATGTTTGACACCTTACCTCGGAGTATCATCTCGAGCCAGCTGACCAAATCCACAGCAGGAATTCTTCTGTTGGTAACCCGGGTCGAATCAGCGAGGCCTCGATACAGATAGGCCGGGTACGCTCTATCTTTTAGCGGCTGAATTTTCTTGAAAATGAAATTGGCGACCACAGCTTCTGCAGTCAGACCCCTCTCTTTCAACAATCCAACCTCAGCAAGCAGAGCCCCTACCTCAGCCACCTCCAGGTCTGTGGGGGATTCGGTCCAGCTCGGAGTGCGAACATCTGGTTGTCTCCCTGACCATGGGGGGAGGGAATTCCCGTGATTCTCCACGATAAACCATTCTAGGCGCCATCCTTTGATGCTGTCCTTGAGTGGGATGTCGAGGTAGTCGGTCTTCCTCCCACAGCGCATCTCCAAACTCGCGCCCCCTACAAGCTGGTGCTGCCCTCCGGCCATCCCAGGCCGGCAGTGGTACAAGTACTTCCATAGGCCGAAATGTGGCAGAATACCAAGGAAAGTTTCGCACAAGTGAACAAAAACGGAAACTTGCAGAATGGAATTGGGATTCAGATGGGTCAGATTCAAGTGATAGAAATCAAGGAGACCGCGGAAGAAAGGAGAAATGGGAAGAGCAAGGCCGCGGATGAGAAAAGGAACATAAATGACGGATTCGTGGGTGTCCTCTGTCGGAACAGTGACCCCACGATAGATCCGCCAAGAACAGAGCTCCTTTGGAGGAAGAACTCCGATGGATACGAGATGGAAAAGGTTAGATTCAGAGACGACAGACATGTGGTTACCTGCGAAGGACAACTGACTGTTGGGATCGATAGGAGGAATGATTGCGACAGACGAACTCTGGGCTTTCCGCTTGGGCGCCATCTCAACCTTGTTGGCGAACAGAGCGAAGGCAGTATTGCAAGAGAGCAGAGAAGGCCTGGATGCAGAAAAGCAAAACTAGGGCACAGAATGCAGAGGTGTGCGACAGTGCAGTACATATGGGGTTTTCCCTGGCCACACACCAATTCTAAAAAGCGCCCAGTCATCACCCAGCCGTTATTTCTAAAACGCTGGCGTGCCATGTCATCGCCCAGCTGTTATTTCTAAAACGCTGGCATGCCATGTCATCACTCGGCCGTTATTTCCAAAACGGCCGACGTGGCCCAATTTAACCCAGCTGTTATTTCTAAAAACGCTGATGTTACCAGACTTCACTCGACCACTATTTCCAAAGCGGCCGACGTGGCCCGTTATCATTCGGCTGTTACCTCTAAAACGCCGACATCGCCAGCAACCGCTCGGTTATTGTTTCTAAGACACCGACGTGGCCTGTTATCACTCGGCTGTTACTTCTAAAACGCCGACGTCGCCAGCAGTCGCTCGGCTGTTATTCCTAAAGCAGCGACGTGGCTCCAAAGGATTCGGCCGTTACCTCTAAAACGCCGACATCACCAGTAACCGCTCGGTTGTTACTTCTAAAACACCGACGTGGCCCGCTATCACTCGGCTATTATTCCTAAAACGGTAACGTGACCCCAAAGGACTCGGTCGCTACCACTAAAGCGCTGACATCGCGAAGAAGGCAGTCTGAAATGCAACTCGACGGTTCTAAGTTGCTACTCAAGCGTTACTGAAAGTCGCCTAGAGGGGGGGTGAATAGGGCGAATCTGAAATTTACAACTTAATCACAAACTACAAGCCGGGTTAGCGTTAGAAATATAGACGAGTCCACGAGAGAGGGCGCAAAACAAATCCCAAGCAAATAAGGAGTGTGACACGCGGATTTGTTTTACCAAGGTTCGGTTTTCGCAAACCTACTCCCCGTTGAGGAGGCCACAAAGACCGGGTCTATTTCAACCCTTTCCCTCTCTCAAACAGTCCCTCAAACCGAGTGAGCTTCTCTTCTCAAATCAACCGGGAACAAAACTTCCCCGCAAGGACCACCACACAATTGGTGTCTCTTGCCTCGGTTATAATTGAGTTTTGATCAAAAGAACAGATGAGAAAGAAAAGAAGCGATCCAAGCGCAAGAGCTCAAATGAACACGACAAATCACTCTCTCTAATCACTAAAGCTTTGTGTGGAGTTGAGAGAGGATTTGATCTCTTTGGTGTGCTTTGTAATGAATGCTAGCTCTTGTAATGTGGTTGGAAGCTGGAAAACTTGGATGCCATTGAATGTGGGGTGGTTGGGGTATTTATAGCCCCAACCACAAAAAACGGCCGTTGGGAGGCTGCAGTCGCATGGCGCACCGGACAGTCCGGTGCGCCACCGGACACTGTCCAGTGCGCCAGCCACGTCAGCGAGCCGTTGGATTCTGACCGTTGGAGCTGGAGTCTTCTGGGCCACCGGACAGTCCGGTGTTGCACCGGACAGGTCCTGTGGACTGTCCGGTGCGCCTTCGTGCGCGTGCCTGACTTCTGCGCGCTCTGGCGCGCATTAAATGTCGTTGTAGGTGACCGTTGGCGCAGAAAGAGCCGTTGCTCCGTAGGCACACCGGACAGTCCGGTGTGCACCGGACATTGTCCGGTGAATTATAGCGGAGCAGCCTCCAGAATTCCCGAAGGTGAGCAGTTCGGAGTTGGAGACCCTGGTGCACCGGACACTGTCCGGTGCGCCAAACCAGGGCACATTTCGGCTGACTTTGCTCCCTTATATTTGAATCCTTTCTTGGTCCTTTTATTGGCTTATTGTGAACCTTTGGCACCTGTAGAACTTATACACTAGAGCAAACTAGTTAGTCCAATTATTTGTGTTGGGCAATTCAACCACCAAAATCAATTTGGGAAATAGGTGTAAGACTAATTCCCTTTCAATCTCCCCCTTTTTGGTGATTGATGCCAACACAAACCAAAGCAAGTATAGAAGTACATAATTGAACTAGTTTGCATAATTGTAAGTGCAAAGGTTACTTGGAATTGAGCCAATATAAATACTTATAAGTTATGCATGGATTGTTTCTTTATAATTTTAACATTTTGGACCACGTTTGCACCACATGTTTTGTTTTTGCAAATTCTTTTTGTAAATCTTTTTCAAAAGTCCTTTTGCAAATAGTCAAAGATAAATGAATAAGATTTTGAGAAGCATTTTCAAGATTTGAAATTTTCTCCCCCGATTTCAAAATGCTTTTCCTTTGACTTAAACAAAACTCCCCCTCAACAAATTCTCCTCTTAGTGTTCAAGAGGGTTTTAAGATACTAATTTTTTGAAAGTGCTATTTTCTCCCTTTTTTGAACACAATAAGACACCAATTTGAAAATTCACCAATCGAAAAATCATTAGTTTTAAAAATAGGGTGGTGGTGCGGTCCTTTTGCTTTGGGCTAATACTTTCTCCCCCTTTGGCATGAATCGCCAAAAACGGATACTTAGAGTGAAATATAAGCCCCTTTCATAACTACTTTCTCCCCTTTGGCAAATAAAACATATGAGTGAAGATTATACCAAAGACGGAGAGATGCTCGGAGCGACGGCGAAGGATGAGTGATAGAGTGGAGTGGAAGCCTTTGTATTCGCCGAAGACTCCAATTCCCTTTCAATACACCTATGACTTGGTTTGAAATTCACTTGAAAACACATTAGTCATAGCATATATAAAAGAGACATGATCAAAGGTATATTTATGAGCTATGTGTGCAAGACATCAAAAGAAATTCCTAGAATCAAGAATATTTAACTCATGCCTAAGTTTGGTAAAGGTTTGTTCATCAAGTGGCTTGGTAAAGATATCGGCTAATTGATCTTTAGTATTAATGTATGCAATCTCGATATCCCCCTTTTGTTGGTGATCCCTAAGAAAGTGATACCGAATGGCTATGTGTTTACTGCGGCTATGCTCAACGGGATTATCCGCCATGCGGATTGCACTCTCATTATCACATAGAAGAGGAACTTTGGTTAATTTGTAACCATAGTTCCGTAGGGTTTGCCTCATCCAAAGCAATTGCGCGCAACAATGGCCTGCGGCAATGTACTCGGCTTCGGCGGTTGAAAGAGCGACCGAATTTTGCTTCTTTGAAGCCCAAGACACCAAGGATCTTCCCAAGAACTGGCAAGTCCCCGATGTGCTCTTTCTATTAATTTTACACCCCGCCCAATCGACATCCGAATAACCAATTAAATCAAATGTGGATCCCCGAGGGTACCAAAGCCCAAACTTAGGAGTATAAGCCAAATATCTTAAGATTCGTTTTACGGCCGTAAGGTGAGATTCCTTAGGGTCGGCTTGGAATCTTGCACACATGCATACGGAAAGCATAATATCCGGTCGAGATGCACATAAATAGAGTAATGAACCTATCATCGACCAGTATACCTTTTGATCGACGGATTTACCTTCCGTGTCGAGGTCGAGATGCCCATTTGTTCCCATGGGAGTCTTGATGGGCTTGGCATCCTTCATACCAAACTTGTTTAGAATGTCTTGAGTATACTTCGTTTGGCAAATGAAGGTGCCATCCTGGAGTTGCTTTACTTGAAATCCCAAGAAATACTTCAACTCCCCCATCATCGACATCTCGAACTTTTGTGTCATGATCCTACTAAATTCCTCACATGTAGATTCGTTAGTAGACCCAAATATAATATCATCAACATAAATTTGGCATACGAACAAATCATTTGCAAGAGTCTTAGTGAATAAAGTAGGATCGGTCTTGCCGACTTTGAAGCCATTAGCAATAAGGAAATCTCTTAGGCATTCATACCATGCTCTTGGGGTTTGCTTGAGCCCATAAAGCGCCTTAGAGAGTCTATAAACATGGTTAGGGTACTCACTGTCTTCAAAGCCGGGAGGTTGCTCAACATAGACCTCTTCCTTGATTGGTCCATTGAGGAAGGCACTCTTCACATCCATTTGATAAAGCTTGAAGCCATGGTAAGTAGCATAGGCTAATAATATGCGAATTGACTCAAGCCTAGCTACGGGTGCATAGGTTTCACCAAAATCCAAACCTTCGACTTGGGAGTATCACTTGGCCACAAGTCGGGCTTTGTTCCTAGTCACCACACCATGCTCGTCTTGCTTGTTGCGGAAGACCCACTTGGTTCCTACAACATTTTGATTAGGACGTGGAACTAAATGTCATACCTCGTTCCTAGTGAAATTGTTGAGCTCCTCTTGCATTGCCATCACCCAATCCGAATCTTGAAGTGCTTCCTCTACCCTGTGTGGCTCAATAGAGGAAACAAAAGAGTAATGCTCACAAAAATGTGCAACACGAGATCTAGTGGTTACCCCCTTATGAATGTCGCTGAGGATGGTGTCGACGGGGTGATCTCGTTGGATTGCTTGGTGGACTCTTGGGTGTGGCGGTCTTGGTTGTTCATCCTCCTTGTCTTGACCATTTGTATCTCCCCCTTGATCATTGCCGTCATCTTGAGGTTGCTCATCATTTTGATTTTCTCCTTCATCAATTTGAGCCTCGTCCTCATTTAGAGTTGGTGGAGACACTTGCATAGAGGAGGATGGTTGATCTTGTGCATTTGGAGGTTCTTCAGATTCCTTAGGACACACATAAATGCGCCAGTTCGTCACAATCAATCTTCGAAAAAGTCGAGAAAAAAGAAAGACTCAACATCTAATCTAGTCTTTGCTTTATGTCTTTTACTATTACTATTATTTATAGAAAGGCATCCTCTCTATACTCTAAACCCTTATCGGGGAGAAGTCACTCTTCTAAGTGCTATATACGAGCGAGCAAAGGGAGGAGGTCTCTATGGATAGAGTTCTATCAGAACCCAACCCTGAAAGCTATGACATTACGGGCCACAACGGATGAAGTGGCGGAGATCGGAGAAAGCGGAAAAACTCAGACAGCTACTAAAGAAGACTCGGTCCTATAATGCCGAGTTCCTAGTTAAAGTTATGGTTACTACCCGGAGAGGAAAGTGATTCAGATTATGAAGTTTCCGAGAGGCGCCTAAGGCTAAGATAAGGTTAGGGAAAGAAGAAGACAACAAGATTATGGCTGGCAGCCAACTCATCGAATTCGATTTCCACCCAATGGACATGTTCCTTAACGCGATGCACAGAGCCTCTTCATCACCTATCTCATCAAGATCAACTTGCTCTACTTGAGAGCCGTTAGTTTCATCAAACACAACGTCACAAGAAACTTCAACAAGTCCTGAGGACTTGTTAAAGACTCTATATGCCCTTGTGTTTGAGTCATAGCCTAGTAAAAAGCCTTCTACTGTCTTAGGAGCAAATTTAGATTTTCTACCTCTTTTAACAAGAATGAAGCATTTGCTACAAAAGACTCTAAAATATGAAATGTTGGGCTTTTTACCGGTTAGGAGTTCATATGATGTCTTCTTGAGGATTCAGTGTAGATACAACCGATTGATGGCGTAGCAAGCGGTGTTAACCGCTTCGGCCCAAAACCGATCCGGCGTCTTGTACTCATCAAGCATGGTTCTTGCCATGTCCAATAGAGTTCTATTCTTTCTCTCCACTACACCATTTTGTTGTGGCGTGTAGGGAGAGGAGAACTCATGCTTGATGCCCTCCTCCTCAAGGAAGCCTTCAATTTGAGAGTTCTTGAACTCCGTTCCGTTGTCGCTTCTAATTTTCTTGATCCTTAAGCCGAACTCATTTTGAGCTCGTCTCAAGAATCCCTTTAAAGTTTCTTGGGTTTGTGATTTTTCCTGCAAAAAGAATACCCAAGTGAAGCAAGAATAATCATCCACAATAACTAGACAGTACTTACTCCCGCCGATGCTTATGTAAGCTATCGGGCCGAATATGTCCATGTGTAGGAGCTCCAGTGGCCTGTCAGTCGTCATGATGTTCTTATGTGGATGATGAACACCAACTTGCTTCCCTGCTTGGCATGCGCTACAAATCCTGTTTTTCTCAAAATGAACATTTGTTAATCCTAAAATATGTTCTCCCTTTAGAAGGTTATGAAGATTCTTCATTCCAACATGGGCTAGTCGACGATGCCAGAGCCAACCCATGTTAGTCTTAGCAATTAAGCAAGTGTCGAGTTTAGCTCTTTCAAAATCTACCAAGTATAGTTGACCCTCTAACACTCCCTTAAATGCTATTGAATCATCACTTCTTCTAAAGACAGTGACACCTACATCAGTAAAGAGATAGTTGTAGCCCATTTGACATAATTAGGATACTGAAAGCAAATTGTAATCTAAAGAATCTACAAGAAAAACATTAGAAATGGAATGGTCATGAGATATAGCAATTTTACCCAAGCCTTTGACCAAACCTTGGTTTCCATCCCCGAATGTGATAGCTCGTTGGGGATCTTGGCTTTTCTCGTAGGAGGAGAACATCTTCTTCTCCCCTGTCATGTGGTTTGTGCACCCGCTATCGATGATCAACCTTGTGCCCCCGGATGCATAAACCTACAAAACAATTTTAGTTCTTGACTTTAGGTACCCAAACGGTTTTGGGTCCTTTGGCATTAGACACAAGAACTTTGGGTACCCAAACACAAGTCTTGGAGCCCTTGTGTTTGCCCCCAACAAACTTGGCAACTACCTTGCCGGATTTGTTAGTAAGCACATATGATGCATCAAAGGTTTTGAATGAAATGCTATGGTCATTTGATTTAGTAGGAGTTTTCTTTTTAGGCAACTTAGCACGAGTTGGTTGCCTAGAACTAGATGTCTCACCCTTATACATAAAAGCATGATTAGGGCCAGAGTGAGACTTCCTAGAGTGAATTCTCCTAATTTTATGCTCGGGATAACCGGCAGGGTACAAAATGTAACCCTCGTTATCCTGAGGCATGGGAGCCTTGCCCTTAACAAAGTTAGACAATTTCTTAGGAGGGGCATTAAGTTTGACATTGTCCCCCTTTTGGAAGCCAATGCCATCCTTGATGCCAGGGCATCTCCCATTATAGAGCATACTTCTAGCAAATTTAAACTTTTCATTTTCTAAGTTATGCTTGGCAATTTTAGCATCTATTATTACTATATGATCATTTTGTTGTTTAATTAAAGCCATGTGATCATGAATAGCATTAACATCAATATCTCTACATCTAGTGCAAATAGAAACATGCTCAATAGTAGATGTAGAGGGTTTGCAAGAATTAAGTTCAACAATCTTAGCACGCAAAATATCATTGTTGTCTCTAAGATTGGAAATTGTAACATTGCAAACATCTAATTCTTTAGCCTTAGCAAGCAATTTTTCATTTTCATTCCTAAGGCTAGCAAGAGAAATGTTTAATTCTTCAATCTTAGCAAGCAAGTCATCATTATTATCTCTAAGATTGGGAATTGAAATATTACAAACATTTGAATCAACCTTAGCTAATAAATTACCATTCTCATTTCTAAGGTTGTCAATAGTCTCATGGCAAGTGCTTAGCTCACTAGATAGTTTTTCACATTTTTCTACTTCTAGAGTGTAAGCATTTTTAACCTTAACATGCTTCTTATTTTCTTTAATAAGGAAGTCCTCTTGAGAATCCAAGAGATCATCCTTCTCATGAATAGCACTAATCAATTCATTTAATTTTTCTTTTTGTTGCATGTTTAGGTTAGCAAAAAGAGTGCGCAAGTTATCCTCCTCATTTCTAGCATCATCCTCATCACTAGAGGTTTCATATTTAGTGGAGGATCTTGATTTTACCTTCTTCTTTTTGCCGTCCTTTGCCATGAGGCATTTGTGGCCGACGTTGGGGAAGAGGAGGCCCTTGGTGACGGCGATGTTGGCGGCGTCCTCGTCGGAGGAGTCGGTGGAGCTCTCGTCGGAGTCCCACTCGCGGCACACATGAGCATCACCGCCCTTCTTCTTGTGATATCTCTTCTTCTCCTTTCTTCTCCCCTTCTTGTCGTCGCCCCTGTCACTGTCACTAGAAATAGGACATTTGGCAATAAAGTGACCGGGCTTACCACACTTGTAGCAAACCTTCTTGGAGCGGGACTTGTAATCCTTCCCTCTCCTTTGCTTGAGGATTTGGCGGAAGCTTTTGATGATAAGCGCCATTTCCTCATTGTCGAGCTTGGAGGCGTCGATTGGTTGTCTACTTGATGTAGACTCCTCCTTCTTCTCCTCCGTTGCCTTGAATGCAACCGGTTGTGCTTCGGGCGCGGAGGGACCATCATGCTCGATGATCTTCTTTGAGCCTTTGATTATCAACTCAAAGCTCACAAAATTACCTATAACTTCCTCGAGGGTCATTTGTGTATATCTAGGATTGCCTCGAATTAATTGAACTTGCGTATGATTAAGAAATACAAGGGATCTTAGAATAACCTTGACCATCTCATGGTCATCCCATTTTGAGCTCCCGAGGTTGCGCACTTGATTCACCAAGGTCTTCAAGCGGTTGTACATGGCTTGAGGGTTCTCGCCTTGGTTGAGTCGGAATCGACCGAGCTCCCCCTCGATCGTTTCCCTCTTGGTGATCTTGGTCACCTCGTCTCCTTCGTGCGCGGTCTTGAGTACGTCCCAAATTTCCTTCGCACTCTTTAACCCTTGCACCTTATTATACTCCTCTCGACTTAGAGAGGCGAGGAGTATAGTGGTGGCTTGGGAGTTAAAGTGGTGGATTTGGGCTACTTCGTCCGAGTCATAGTCTTCATCCCCCACGGATGGTACCTGTACACCAAACTTGTCGGCGTTCCGAGACCGGGGGGTCCCCGAGCCGACGAGTGAGTGTGCCGCGTGCCCCAGCCCAGATGGGTCGAGCGCGTGGGCGAGCGCGAAGGGGGGGGGGAGAGAGAGAGAGCGAGAGCGAGGCGGCCGGAGCCGGGTCGTGAGGGAGTCGGAGAATTCCCGCGGCCTTCGTGTTCGTCCCGCGCCCAGGTCGGGTGCGCTTGCAGTAGGGGGTTACAAGCGTCCGCGCGAGGTGAGGGGAGCGGGCGGCCCCGAGAGAGCGCCTGCCCCTGCCCTTCATCCCCGCGAGGCCAACCTTCTCTAAGAAGGCCCTGGTCCTTCCTTTTATAGTCGTAAGGAGAGGATCCAGGTGTACAAAATGGGGGTGTAGCAAGGTGCTACGTGTCTAGCGAGGGAGAGCTAGCGCCCTAAGTACATGCCAAGGTGGCAGCCGGAGAGATCTTGGCACCCTGTTGGTGTGGCGTCGTGGCTGTTGGAGAAGCAGTGGAGCTTGACGGAGGGACAGCTGTTGGAACAGCTGTGCTCTTGCTGACGTCTCCCTGCTTTCGTAAGGGAGCTGAGAGTCGCCGTCGTCATGGCCTAGTGAGGCGCCATTATTGCCTATCTGGCGTAGCTGGCCAGATGGGACGCCGGTCTTGTTCTCTGCGACCCAAGTCGGCTCAGGGCAGGGTGATGATGACGCTTCCTGTTGACGTGGCGGTCTTGTGTCCTAGGTCGGGCGTCGTGGAGGCTCCTCCGAAGTCGAGGTCGAGTCCGTCCTGCATGACAGAGGCCGAGCCCGAACCCCTGGGTCGGGCGAGGCGGAGGTCGTTCGGCAGAGGCCGAGGCGGAGTCCGAGCCCTGGGTCGGGCGAGGCGGAGTTCGCCGTCTTCCGGGGCCTTAGCCCGAGTCCGAGCCCTGGGTCGGGCGGAGCGGAGTTCGCCGTCTTCCGGGGCCTTAGCCCGAGTCCGAGCCCTGGGTCAGGCGGAGCGGAGTTCGCCGTCTTCCGGGGCCTTAGCCCGAGTCCGAGCCCTGGGTCGGGCGGAGCGGAGTTCGCCGTCTTCTGGGGCCTTAGCCCGAGTCCGAGCCCTGGGTCGGGCGGAGCGGAGTTCGCCGTTGTTGGGGGCCTTCGTCCTCCGAAGGTCCTCAAAAACATGATTTGACAATGTTTTCCAAGTGGATTATGTGAACAGGTATTTTCAGACTCAGAATTATGAATACGAAGCACGGCCAGGACGAAGCCTGAACCAGACGAAGCACGAGCGCAGCCGAAGCTGTGTGCGGGGAAGCTTCGTCACGATAGCAGAAAGGGGAACCGACTTAAAGATGAAAAGACTACGTGGGCCTCGACAGATTTCCATAAGTCATTAACAAATGTAGTGGACATGAATGTAATTTTACATGGGCTGCGTCCCGCGTCTATAAATAGATGAACAGTACTCCCGTACTGTTCACGCTGACTGGGTATTCGCTTTTGCGTCACGCTTGTACTTTCTACCTTCTCTCAGGACTGAAGGTACATTTGTAATCTGTAATCATTTCTGTTTTTCTATGTTAATAAAATAGAAATGATTCTATGATGATGTCTAAATTATATTTCATGCTTTATATGAATCCTTCGTCATTGCTTGTTATATTCACGAAGGTATGTCTTTTATGACCTTCGTCCGAAGCTCATTATTCCCGAAGGGGGCTTCAGCACTGCAACCGCTGGACCACAACCAGGAGACCGTCTCTCTTCGGGAGGCCCGAAGCCAGAAGAGAAAGGCTGTCAGCCCGACGCTTCAGGAGGAAGAACTAGACCAAGAAATCAGGGATATGAAGATCCTACATCAACAAGTGCAAAGGAAGAAGGAGAAGATGGCCCGGCTAGCTGAGTTGCAACGGCAGATAGACGAAGCCTCTGAGGAAGTCCGCCACCTCACCCATGATGAGCAAAACAGAAGGCCTCAGCAGAAAGACCTTCATCAGGAGGGCTTCGTCAACGAGGATGACTGGTATGACAATTTCCATCAGGGAAATTTTGTTTTCGATGATGCTTCTCCTTTGTCCGCTGAGCTGCAGGCTACACCTTGGCCTCCATCCTATAAGCCACCTCAGCTTCCCATGTTCGACGGCCACTCAGACCCGAAGCAGTTCCTGATGAGCTACGAAGCAACAGTGTCTTCGTATGGGGGCAATGCTGCAGTCATGGCGAAGTCTTTCGTCATGGCCGTCAGGAATGTTGCTCAGACCTGGTATTCCTCCCTTCGACCAGGGACAATCACCTCATGGCAGAAGCTGAAGGATATGTTGCTAACCAGCTTTCAAGGATTTCAGACAAAGCCGGTCACTGCACAAGCTTTGTTTCAGTGCACTCAGGATCATGAAGAATACCTTCAGGCATATGTCAGAAGGTTCCTGCGTTTGAGGGCACAGGCACCAACGGTGCCCAATGAAATTGTTATCGAAGCTATGATCAAGGGGCTTCGTCCTGGACCTGCAGCCCAATACTTTGCTAGGAAGCCTCCTCAGACTCTAGAGAAGCTACTCCAGAAGATGGACGAGTACATTCGTGCAGATAACGACTTTCGCCAAAGAAGGGAGGAGGCCTTCAGATTTTCTGAGATGACCAGGGGCTTCGGGGGACGTTTCTATCCGAGGCATGTCAGGTCCATCCACAACACTCAAAATGATGATAAGGGGAGTCAGCAGAACAGGCCGCAGTGCTCCTCACAGGCTTCGGGGCAGCAGCAGACTTTCTTTCGGCCACCAGCTCCAAGAGGCAGAGGCGCCAGGGGCTTCGGCGGGAGATTTGGAGATCAACCAAGGAGGACATTTTGCTTATTTTGCGGTGAGAACAAGGGCCATACCACCAGGATGTGCCATGTTACCATCCAGAAACAAAAGGAGCTGGCAGAAGCTGCAGCGCAACAGGGACAGCCGAAGCAGGTCATGCATACTGCTTCGTACCATCAGCCTTACATCCCGGAGTATGTGGGCAACCATCCTGCAGCTTCCGTAGCTTCGGCAAGTCAACCTCAAGTTTCATGGCAACAGCCCCCGCCTCCACCTCCGCTGCAACAAGGCCAGCAGCCAGAAGGGAGTCAATATGCTCCACATCAAAGGGACTTCAGAGAACAATCCGAAGCTCGCACAGTCAACAGCACTGTGCCAGAATCGAAGCACATTTATTGACACATATCCTACCTTTGATAACAGTCTTTTCTATTCAGTTTTATTCTCTGTAGCAAAAAACATTGATAGTTTCCATGAAATAATTTCGCTGTTTTCCACGAGGAAATTCAGTTGTTGAAGTTTTTGTATTAACAAGGAGGACCTTCGAAGTATTAAAAATCCTTCGGAGTAACAGAAAGTCGTTCTAAGGAACGCAGAGTAAGTTCATGAATTCACAAAAAGCCGTTCCAAAGGGAGCGCAGTGTAAGTTTTCTGCTCAGAAGTCGTTCCTAAGGGAATGCAGAGCTTATACCGTCTAAGTAAAAGACGAAGAAGCTCCAAAGACGTTCCTAAGGGAATGCAGAGCTTATACCGTCTAAGTAAAAGACGAAGAAGCTCCAAAGACGTTCCTAAGGGAATGCAGAGCTTATACCGTCTAAGTAAAAGACGAAGAAGCTCCAAAGACGTTCCTAAGGGAATGCAGAGCTTGCGAATGTATTTTGTGTGTATCTTCGGAACAGACGTCATTTGCATAACATAACATCATCACATCATTTCGCATAGCATAAGCATCATACATCATGTTGCATGCGGCAAAAGAAGGGTACACAGTATTAACCTTCGGAAGAATGATTTGAGAAAGTGCAAATTGTGCAAAGTCACGAGGGAATGCAATGATAATCTTCGAAAAATAGCTTCGGAGGCTGTTTTTACGAAGCATGGACAAGCTTCATCAGAGCAGTATCGAAATTGTATAGCTTCGGGGAATGTTATCATGAAGCATGAACATGTCTCATCAGAATAATTTTAACGGAGAATGTCTTCTTCACGAAGCATGAAAAGAAGGGAAGGTGTTTTTTCGCCGAAGGCTCAAAAAGGTATGTAGGTACAGTTTCATGCATCGTAAAGAATTGAATAATGAAAAGAAACTTGAATATTACATCCAAATGTACAAAATATTACATATGTTTTTTCTAAATAGCGTCTAGTCTTCTTTCAGTACTGCTTCGGCGGCTTCATTTAGAAGTTGATCAACAACTTTGTCCATAATAGCTTCGGCCATTTCTTTAATTTCATCGTCCCCTTTTGTGTGGGGGTCGGCAGTCGACCCAGCAGTTTCTGAGGGAAGAGAACATTTCTTCATTACTATTACAAACTGTGAGCAGAGTTTGAAACAAAAATTACAACACAATAAGAACGACTAATTAATACCTAATTGTCTTTCGGGCTCCGCACTTTTTTCGGCAGCTTCTGCCACTTTCCTAGCATCGTGGATGCCTTTTTCGCTCCTTTGGATAATTTCTTGTGCCATTCCTCGGCCGCCGTCGTTCCAGATATCAGTAAAAAATTTGCCACCAACCACGCTTGCTTCGGCCGAGGGGTCCTTGATGTCTTCGCAAGATAATGTAGCTTCGGACTGAGCTAGAAATTTTACATGCTCGCAACCTTTTTTCTCTAAGACAGAAGCAATTCCTCTGGCGCCCAAAAAAGCGCAGATATCACCGCGACTGCTCAGGATCTCCTCGAAGGCCTCTGCTTCGTGACTAATCCATTCCAATGGACCTTCGGGATTGCCTCGAGAGAAGTTCTCTTCGCTGGAAAAGGCGCCCACGCTGGCGAAGCTGGTTTTAATTTTATTCACGCACTCTATAGATTTAACATAACATTTTCCCTGAGATGCACGAAGATCTTTAATTCTTAACTCCAATTTGTTGACCATATGATCACTGAGTTCTCGTTTTGTTTCCTCAAGCACGCGCTCCTCTCTAGCTCTAGCCAGCTGTTTCTGAAGATCTTTAATTTCACGCTTTTGGGCTTCGGCCTGGGTTTTTGAAGCAGCTTCGTCCTTCTTTACTCTGTCTACCAGTGTAAGAAGAATTTTATCCTTTTCCAGAGCTTCGTTCCTCAGCTTTATAACTTCTGATCGCAGATTGTTGAATGCAATTTCGTAACTCTCATCTTCGGCACTCTTTTGTGCTCTCAACGCGTTGCTCAGGATTAAACCCTATAAAAAAAAGAGAGTCTATATAAGAATATAGGAATGAATTACGTATTTAAAAAGTTTTTTCAAATAACCAAACCTTTAGGCTATTGTATGCAAGACTGTCTGCGAGATCCTCTTTCGTCATGGCGCTTAATCCAGCTTCGAGCTTCGGGAAGCCTATACTTTTAGCCATCTCTCGGCAGACAGATAGTTCTTTATTATCAGGAAGGCAGTATAGGAAGTCATCTTCATTTGTCCCATTGAATATTACTGCCCCCTTCGGATACTTTAGCTCTTTCGCATAATGGTTGGCTTCATAAGTTTCTTCTGCAGATAGTTTCTTCCCCGAAGCATGTCGTATAATGTAATCGTATACGCTGGAGGGAGCTTCGGGGATGGCAGTGTCAATTTCTTCAACTAAAACTGGTTCTGATATTTTTATTGCTTCGGCTTCCAAAGGTTGTTCCTTGTAGGGCACTGAAGGCCCAGCTTCAGCTTCAGCTTGCTGCGTCGAAGTTTCAGTAGAAGCTTCAGCAATTTCAACACTCTTTTTTGGAGTTGTGCTTGAAGACTTAATTGTCTCCAAGACATCTAGCACGTTTACCATTCTTTTCCTTTTTGGGGTCACCGATGGCCCCTTTTGGTTTTTTATTGCTTCGACATTTACCGAAGGACTTAAGATTTCAGACATTTTTGGCTCGTCAACCTTCGGTTTCTTTGATTTTTCCGCTGAAGGCGCTTCAATCTTTTCTTCCATCTTCGGCACTGAAGCTGGTTCGGTAGCTTCAGAGGCCAAAGAGACTTCACCAACGAATTCTGGCACTGTGGCCGGCTCAATAAAGCGTGTCCGATGGGTGAGCACCTTCAACTTTTTTCTTTGAGGCGCTGGCTCACTAGGGGCACTCGTGGTGGCTTCTGTCGCAGGAGAAATATTTTTCCTTTTGCGACCCAATACCGGATAATGATAGTCAGGGTACATAAACCCGACTGCGTCAAACACACGGTTGAGTCTTTTCTTCTTTCGGCCTCCGAAGGCTGCTGATAGCGCAGTATTTTCGGCCTTCGAATATGCTCCAAGTAGTTCGTCACTTAAAGTTTCAATGCTTTTCAGCCAGTCATCATCAGGTTCAACAAATTTATCTGCATATTTGAATGTGTATTTCAGTCTAACTAGTCCGCCTTCGTCGGACTCTTTAATAGTTTCCTTCGGCATTTCCCACTTTTCTGCAAGTGGCCATACCCTGAAGGCAATGTGCTCTTGGACTAAGTCCCTTGTCCCAATAAAGGAGCAAACTACGCCGAAGGCTCTTTGGCACTCTTCGGCTGCCTCATCCATTTCAACCTTCGGCCTTCGAAGTCCGAAGCGTTGCCAGATTGGGTGCATAATGATACTTTTGACATTATCTTGCGCTGTTAGGTCATTTTTCACATAAAACCATTCAGTCATCCAGGCTCCGGGACACCTCTTCCGAAAGGTCGGCACAGGGCAGCTTGACCCGGAGCGGGCGCCGAAGCTGTAGCACCCAAAATTGTTGTGATATTGCTCTTTTCCCCAGGGTTTCGTCTCGTACAATAACTCGTGAATGTTGCAGAAGCTTTTAGCGTCTGGTTCCAAACCTTGGCTTCTCACAGCCCAGACAAAGATCCCCATTCTTATGATAGCTTCGGGAGTAAGTTGATGAAGGTAGACTTGAAATGTTTTCAGTACCTCGACAACAAAGTTGCTCAGGGGGAATCGAAGCCCAGCCTTGAGAAAGCTTCGGAAAATCACAACTTCATCTTCTTCGGGGGTGGGAGAAGTCTTTTCTCCAGCGTCAGCCCTCACAATAGATAAATCTCGAAAGTACCGCCCCCTCATATTATCAATATGGCTTTGCTTGATAGTGGTTTTCCCGAAAACCGTGTGGCTTGGCCGCCATGGACGGTCTTCGGCCTCTTCACCACCACTCTCCACATCATAGCTGTCGCTGTCACCAGTATCTTCGGACAAACCTTCGAGAATCTCCTTGGTGATTTTCTCTGTATTCGTCTCTGCCATCGCTATCAGGAACCCCAGATTCTTCTCCTCCTCAAGACTCAGCTTCGTCTCAGCAGGGATTTTCTTGCCTTCAGACATCTTCGGAAACGCTAAAAAATTGTTCCCAAGGCCGAAGCTTCAAAATCAAAAAGACCAGCAAATCTTAATGCAAGAGCTAAAAATTTTAGTGGGCCGAAGCAGATGGCAAGTGTGCGTACCAAATGAGTTTGCGGTGCGATATTATTTATACGCCCAGGGCGTCGACAATTGAAAGGTCCCGCTTGTCAGTGAAGGTTGCTATTCTAGCAAAGGGAAGGTGTTTTTTCGGACCTTCGGCTCAAGGCCTTCGTCCATATCGCAATCTGAATTTATTATTAACAAATTAATATTGCGAGGGGCTACTGTTGGGGGCCTTCGTCCTCCGAAGGTCCTCAAAAACATGATTTGACAATGTTTTCCAAGTGGATTATGTGAACAGGTATTTTCGGACTCAGAATTATGAATATGAAGCACGGCCAGGACGAAGCCTGAACCAGACGAAGCACGAGCGCAGCCGAAGCTGTGTGCGGGGAAGCTTCGTCACGATAGCAGAAAGGGGAACCGACTTAAAGATGAAAAGACTACGTGGGCCTCGACAGATTTCCATAAGTCATTAACAAATGTAGTGGACATGAATGTAATTTTACATGGGCTGCGTCCCGCGTCTATAAATAGATGAACAGTACTCCCGTACTGTTCACGCTGACTGGGTATTCGCTTTTGCGTCACGCTTGTACTTTCTACCTTCTCTCAGGACTGAAGGTACATTTGTAATCTGTAATCATTTCTGTTTTTCTATGTTAATAAAATAGAAATGATTCTATGATGATGTCTAAATTATATTTCATGCTTTATATGAATCCTTCGTCATTGCTTGTTATATTCACGAAGGTATGTCTTTTATGACCTTCGTCCGAAGCTCATTATTCCTGAAGGGGCATAATGTTTCGAGGGACGAAGGACTTTAACACTTAACACTTTTTATGTTGCCTTGTTCTTAACTCTTAGTATTTGAGAACAAGTCCCCAACAGCCGTCTTCCGGGGCCTTAGCCCGAGTCCGAGCCCTGGGTCGGGCGGAGCCTCCTATGGCACCTCTGGCGAAGTCTGGTCGCCCGTCGGTCTTACCTTTTGCGTTAAACGCCCCGGTGACTTGGTCGGTTGGCGCGGTGATTTAGTCAGGGTTACTTCTTATCGAAGGCGGGGCCTCGGGCGAGCCGGTGATGCGTCTGCCGTGAAAGAGGAGGCCTCAGGCGAGACGGAGTCATCTTAGGGTCGGCTGCCCTCGCCCGAGGCTAGGCTCGGGCGTGGCGTGATCGAGTCACTCGTATGGACTGATCCCTGACTTAATCAAACCCATCAGGCCTCTGCAGCTTTATGCTGATGGGGGTTACCAGCTGAGAATTAGGCGTCTTGAGGGTACCCCTAATTATGGTCCCCGACAGTAGCCCCCGAGCCTCGAAGAGAGTGTTAACACTCGCTTGGAGGCTTGCGTCGCACTTTTTTGCAAGGGGACCAGCCTTTCTCGGTGGTACTTTGTTTCCGGTGGGTGCGCGCGAGCGCACCCGCCGGGTGTAGCCCCCGAGGCCTCGGAGGAGTGGTTTCACTCCTTCGAGGTCTTAATGCCTTGCGTAATGCTTCGGCTGGTCTGGCGGTTCCCTCATGCGAGCAGGGCGTAGCCCAGGTGCACTGTCGGGGCCCAAGTTCTCGGGCTGGTATGTTGACGCTGTCAACGGTTTGGCCGGAGCCGGGTTTGCGAGAGCAGCCCCCGAGCCTCCGCACGGAGCGAGAGGACGATCAGGGACAGACTCGGCTTTTTTATATACGCCCCTACGTCGCCTTTCCGCAAGGAGGAGGGGGGGAGTGCGCCATGTTACCCTCGATGGGCACCGAACATGGTGTCTCCGGTGAGCTGCAATCGGGTAATCCGAGTGGACGTCCGTGCCCCGTTCGTTGGGGGTCGGCTAGGGGCCCGGAGGCACGCCCAAAAGTACCTGCGGGTGATCTGC
Source organism: Zea luxurians (assembly GCA_029449295.1). NCBI lineage: Eukaryota > Viridiplantae > Streptophyta > Magnoliopsida > Poales > Poaceae > Zea > Zea luxurians. Next base: position 8,511,333 of record JAOPSE010000093.1, on the reverse strand, counting down.
CGGACCCGGTCCCCTAGCGACGGGGTCCGAGGGCTCGTTGCCTCCCTCCGATGGGATTCCGTTACAGAGTCGTTCCCGCTGGTCTCGGAAACGTCCTAGGGTACCTCGGGAGCGCAGCCCGAGCCTTGGTTATGTATCGAACGTACCCCTGGTCATCCCTCGCTCGGCGTCTGAGGCGACTGTGAACCCTTCGACAGGCCAGCCTTCGAACCCCTGATCAGTAGGGGGCACGGAGCCCGAGTAGCCTGAGGCGGTCGTGGGACCTTTCGGGGGCCGACCTTCGAACCCCTGACCAGTAGTGGGTGTCGGGCCCACGCGATCTGAGGCGGCTGTTGAACCCTTCGGGGGGCCAGCCTTCGAACCCCTGATCAGTAGGGAGGCTCGGAGCCTAGTTCCTTCACGGGGAAGGATCCCTTTGGGGTTATCCCCCTTCTCGGTCCCTGTTGCAAGAGATAGAGAAAGAAGGAAAAGGGAAAAAGGATTCGAAATTGAACGTCGTGGCGTACCTTTTTCGGCGTGGTCGTTTTGGCGGAGGCGAAGCGTCGCCAGCTGCCCCTGCCAGAAACGTCACCTGTTCCGCCGCGGAGTTAATGCGCCGGGGTAAGCGGTCGGCGAGGCTGCCGTTGCGTGCGCGAGCCGTTCGAGGTACGGGTCACGGGCGCGTCGTCTTCACGCCGTGAGAGGGGGTTCTCTTGCTGCCTCCGGATGGGACATGAGCTTGGCAGATGGCGTGACCGCTGCTCTCGCGCGCCTGCCACTGTCATTACTGCCGGCCCATTTTTGACCGCGTTTGACCGCTGCGCCAGGCTGGCGCTGCTGGGTCGCGGGCTGGGTCGCCTCGAATCGCGGCATCGGTTCCGCAATCGAGGAGGTGCGGTGGTGGAGCGAGTGGCACAGCGGCTCGCATGCAGCACCTGGCGCGCCAGTTGCACGACGCGTGGGCTTGAGCCGTCGCGCTGGCCTGTCAGGAGTCGGAGAGGCGCGTCCACTTGGCGCGGTTGCATGCCGCCTGCATGGCCGCCTGCCCCTTTTCGCCCGCTGGTCTGGGCGAAAGTGGAGGACTACTTGTAACCGCTGGGTGGTTGCGTGCGTCGTGCGCGACGGTTCGGCTTCTTCTGCTTGGAGCCGGTCTGCATGACAGGCGGGCCCCAGCCCCCGGCCGCAGGGGAGGACTTTGGAGGCGTGTAGGAGAAGACTCAGCCCGTGACAGTTTGAGGGTGCAAGCAGGGGGAGTTGCCTTTTAAAAGGAGGGCGACCCCCTTCGTAAGGTGACCATGTCTCCTTCCTCCCCTATGCATTGTGTCTCTCCATCTTCCGAGCCCCCGGATGGGGGGAACCGCCGTCTTTTCGCTCCATCGCTGGAGGAACGCAACTCTGTGGGAGTTGGTACCTTTCAGCCATCGTTCGGCTTCAAGGATTTTCATCATGCAGCCCGTTTGCTCCCCTCCGCTGGGGGTCACCCGAGACGGTGACCACCAGCTCCTGGGTGGGGAGGAGCAAACCGGACTGCGATCTAGGTCCCACCCTCAGCTTCAAGGATGTTCATCATCCTCGCTGGGGTGGGTGCCGGACTGAGCCGGCGCTCCACCTCCCGCATGGGTTCGTGGGTCATCCTCTCCCACGATGTTCGAGGGAGAAGGCGCTCACTGGCCCTGCGGGCGGCGCGGACTCCGACAACGGGGGATGGATCGGCGGCGAACGCCGTCACTTCCAGCGTATCGGGTCCGCTGGCTCGGCTCCGGCGGCCCCTTTTGTCGGGGGGCGGCTGCCGCGCCGTGTACACGGGAGGTCCACCCTAGACGCCGCACGCCGCTAGGGCGGCGCTCGTGTTCTGGGGTGGCCCTGCCTTTGCACCAGGGCGGCGCCTTTGCGCGGAGGCCGGTGCCCCACTCATCGGGGAGGATTTGAGTGGGGATCTGCCGGTAGGCTGGTGGCTCCTGGCGTCAGTGCCGAGGTGGAGGCGGCTCGAGAAGTCCCCGTCAGCGACGGGATCACCGCCACCATCGGCGCTTCGGGCCTTCGGCTCTTTGTACTTGTCCTCGCCCCTCGGGTGGCGTTATGGGCGAGGGCAAGACAGCAGCTGTGCCTTCTCCTGAGGCCTGCGCCGCTGCGGAGGGAGGAACCGGAGTTCCGTTTGTAATGGCACTTCGAGTGCCGGGTTTTTTGTTCATTTCGGCTTTCGGGGCCTGAACATGTATGTAACCATGGCACGGAGCCGTGTTTTTTCCTCATTTCCGAGCACTAAGACTCGTCCGCTGATTGTCTGAACCGCTTCACCAAGCGTGCGTTGCCCCGTGTCAAGGTGACGAGTGAGGTATCCGTATCCCGGAGGCGTAGGAATACCTCGGCTCGGTCGGACCTGTTGTCCGGGGCTCCTCTAGCTTAGTTAAAGAGACCCCTCGGCCGCTCTTCGACGAGCCGAGGCCAGGGGTAGCGATATCAGCACGAGCAGAGGCGGAGTTGGCTCGGGAATGAAACCTGGTTGGCCGGAGCCTAGCCAGGTTGTCCGTTGGCAGGATTGTCGTCGGAGTTGCTCAGCCGAGGCTTCAGATTGAGCTGGCGCCCTCGGAAGGCGGTCGGCCGAGGCCCCGGAGGTGGCCGGCCGAGCCGTCTGCTCGGGCCGGGTTCTCGGAGAAGTCCCTGGCAGAGATTGCTCGAGCGTGGTGATGACATCGTCCTTCGGAGCGGAGGCCCTCGGATCGCGTCGCCGTCCGAGGCTAGGTCGGGCCTTGGCGCAGGTGCTGTCGATGCCGAGGGTGTCATCGCCCTCTTCCAGCGTCAAGATCCGAGCCTGCAGGGTCAAATCGTCTTGTAGCGTGGGCCTTGTGCGGCCGTCGAGGCCAGAACACACACCCTTGCTGCGTTATAAAGCTGCGCCTCTTTTCCTCTTGTTTCGAGTATCTGGACTTTCCGTCGGTAGCAGGGATGTTAGTGCGAGCAAGAGTTGCTTCTCGCGGAAGGTGATGAGTGAGGTATCCGTATCCCGGAGGCGTGGGAGTCCCTCGGCTCGGTCGGCCTTGCCGCTTACGCGTACTTTTACCCGTCCATGAGGCCCTGTCACCGACTCGGTCGAGAAGGCTCGAAGAATCGCTTCGACAGAAGAGCTTCCGTACGTAAAGACTCGTTCGATCCGCGGATTCACCTTATCCGAGCGCGAGTTACTTATCGCAGAAGGTGATGAGTGAGGTATCCGTATCCCGGAGGCGTAGGAGTCCCTCGGCTCGGTCAGCCTTGACTGCTTACGTGTACCCCGTCGTTTCCGGGACCCACTTTTCGAAGTAGTCAAAAAGCACGAAAGATGTTCTGGTAAAAGAGATTTTTTGTTCGAGGAAAATTTTGACGCAGAGGGGGTTTCCCCCTTTTAGCCCCCGAGGGAGGGTCGGGCTTTGCCGAGGCGAGGCCGACCCTTCCTTGTTGACTAAACTTTGCGTGGGTGCGAGGTATATGAATAACTTGGAAACATCTTAAGGGTAGAAGCGACGTAGCTGTTGGATGTTCCAAGCGTTGCCGTAGACCTCGCCCTGACTGTTGGCCAGCTTGTACGTTCCGGGCTTCAGGACTTTGGCGATGATGAACGGCCCCTCCCAGGGGGGCGTGAGCTTGTGCCTCCCTCGGGCGTCCTGCCGCAGCCGAAGCACCAGATCGCCCACCTGGAGATCCCGGGGTCGGACCCCTCGGGCGTGGTAGCGTCGCAAGGACTGCTGGTACCGCGCCGAGTGTAGTAAGGCCCTGTCCCGAGCCTCGTCCAGCTGGTCCAGCGAGTCTTCTCGGCTAGCTTGGTTGCTTTCTTCGTTGTAGGCCCTCGTCCTCGGGGAGCCGTATTCCAGGTCCGTGGGCAGGACGGCCTCGGCCCCGTAGACCAGGAAGAACGGCGTGAAACCCGTGGCTCGGCTTGGCGTCGTCCTCAGGCTCCAGACCACCGAGGGGAGTTCCTTCATCCATCGCTTGCCGAACTTGTTGAGATCATTGTAAATTCGAGGCTTGAGCCCTTGTAGGATCATGCCATTGGCACGCTCTACTTGCCCATTCGACATGGGATGAGCTACGGCGGCCCAGTCCACCCGGATGTTGTGATCCTCGCAAAAATCCAAGAATTTTTTGCCGGTGAACTGGGTGCCATTGTCGGTGATGATGGAGTTCGGGACCCCGAAGCGATGGATGATGTTAGTGAAGAACGCCACCGCCTGCTCGGACCTGATGCTGTTCAGGGGTCGGACCTCGATCCACTTGGAGAATTTGTCGACGGCGACCAGCAGATGCGTGTAGCCCCCGGGCGCCTTCTGCAGGGGGCCGACGAGGTCCAGACCCCACACAGCGATGGGCCAGGTGATGGGTATCGTCTGCAGAGCCTGAGCGGGCAGGTGGGTCTGCTTCGCATAGAATTGGCACCCTTCGCAGGCGCGGACAATTCTAGTGGCGTCAGCCACCGCCGTTGGCTAGTAGAAGCCTTGGCGGAAAGCGTTCCCGACGAGGGTTCGAGGTGCTGCATGATGACCGCAAGCCCCCGTGTGTATTTCCCGCAGGAGTTCCTGACCTTCGGCGATGGAGATGCATCGCTGGAGGATGCCCGAGGGGCTACGGTGGTAGAGCTCCTTCTCATCGCCCAGCAAGACGAACGATTTGGCGCGTCGCGCTACCCGCCGAGCCTCGGCTCGGTCGAGGGGCAGTTCTCCTTGGTGGAGATATTGCAGGTACGGGGTTTGCCAATCTTGATTTGGCACGACCCCGTTCTGCTCCTCCTCGATGCGCAGTGCTTCGCCCTCGGGCTCCGAGGGTTCCTCGGGTTGAGCCGAGGATGGCTCGGGCTGGGCCGAGGTCACCTCGGACGAGGCCGAGGGTGCCTCGGGCTCGGGCGCGTCGCCTATCTTGATGGAGGGTTGGTGCAGATCTCGGGAGAAGACGTCCGGGGGAACCGTCGTTCGCCCCGAGGCTATCTTCGCCAGCTCGTCCGCAGTCTCGTTGTAGCGCCGGGCGATGTGGTTAAGCTCGAGCCCGTAGAACTTGTCTTCCAGGCGTCGAACCTCCTCACAGTAGGCCTCCATCTTCGGGTCGCGGCAGAGGGAGTTCTTCATGACTTGGTCGATGACGAGCTGCGAGTCGCCGCGTGCATCGAGGCGTCGGACCCCTAGCTCGATGGCGATTCGCAATCCGTTGATCAGAGCCTCGTACTCAGCCACATTGTTGGACGCCGGGAAATGGAGGCGGAGCACGTAGCGCAGGTGTTTCCCGAGGGGCGAGACGAAGAGCAGGCCCGCGCCAGCTCCCGTCTTCATCAGCGACCCGTCGAAAAACATGGTCCAGAGCTCTGGTTGGATCGGAGCCGTTGGCAACTGGGTATCGACCCATTCGGCTACGAAATCCGCCAGTACCTGGGACTTGATGGCCTTCCGAGGGGCGAACGAGATTGCCTCGCCCATGATTTCCACCGCCCACTTCGCGATCCGCCCCGAGGCTTCTCGGCACTGGATGATCTCCCCCAGGGGGAAGGATGACACCACAGTCACCAGATGGGATTCGAAGTAATGTCACAGCTTTCGCCTCGTCAGGATCACCGCATATAGCAGCTTCTGGACTTGTGGGTAGCGGATCTTAGTCTCGGACAGCACTTCGCTGACGAAGTAAACTGACCTCTGAATGGGCAAAGCATGCCCCTCTTCCTGCCTTTCGACCACGATCGCGGCGCTGACCACCTGAGTGGTTGCGGCGACGTAGACCAGGAGGGCTTCTCCATCAGCTGGGGGTACCAAGATGGGCGCCTGGGTGAGGAGCGCCTTCAGGTTCCCGAGGGCTTCCTCGGCCTCGGGAGTCCAAGTGAAGCACTCGGCCTTCCTTAAGAGGCGGTACAGGGGCAGGCCTCTTTCGCCAAGGCGCGAGATGAAACGGCTCAAGGCCGCGAGGCATCCCATGACCCTCTGTACGCCTTTTAAGTCCTTGATGGGCCCCATGTTTGTGATGGCCGCGATCTTCTCCGGGTTGGCTTCGATGCCCCGCTCGGAGACGATGAATCCCAAAAGCATGCCCCGGGGCACCTCGAAGACGCACTTCTCGGGATTGAGCTTGACGCCCTTCGCCTTGAGACCCCGGAATGTCAGTTCGAGGTCGGAGAGAAGGTCAGAGGCTTTCCTCGTCTTGACTACGATGTCATCGACGTAGGCCTCGACCGTGCGACCGATGTGTTCGCCGAACACATGGTTCATGCACCGCTGGTACGTTGCACCCGCGTTCCTCAAACCGAACGACATTGTGACATAACAGTACATGCCGAAGGGCGTGATGAAAGAAGTCGCGAGCTGGTCGGACTCTTTCATCCTGATTTGATGATACCCTGAGTAGGCATCGAGGAAAGACAGGGTTTCGCACCCTGCAGTGGAGTCCACGATTTGATCGATGCGAGGTAGAGGGTAGGGGACTTTCGGACATGCTTTGTTGAGACCAGTGTAGTCTACACACATCCGCCACTTCCCCCCTTTTTTCCTCACAAGTACAGGGTTGGCAAGCCATTCGGGATGGAATACCTCTTTAATGAACCCCGCTGCCATCAGCTTGTGGATCTCCTCGCCTATCACCCTGCGCCTTTCCTCGTCGAATCGGCGCAGAGGCTGTCTGACCGGTCGGGCCCCGGCCCGAATATCCAGCGAGTGCTCGGCGACATCCCTCGGTATGCCGGGCATGTTCGAGGGACTCCACGCAAAGACGTCGGCGTTTGCGCGGAGAAAGTCGACGAGCACTGCTTCCTATTTGGGGTCGAGCCCGGATCCGATTCGAATCTGCTTGGAGGCGTCGCCACTGGGGTCGAGGGGGACGGCCTTAACCGTCTCCGCTGGCTCGAAGTTGCCGGCATGTCGCTTCACGTCCGGCACCTCTCGGGAGAGGCTTTCCAGGTCGGCAATGAGGGCCTCGGACTCGGCGAGGGCCTCGGCGTACTCCACGCACTCCACATCGCATTCGAATGCGTGTTTGTACGTGGGGCCGACGGTGATGACCCCGTTGGGGCCCGACATCTTGAGCTTCAGGTAGGTGTAGTTGGGGATGGGCATGAACTTCGCGTAGCATGGCCTTCCCAACACTGCGTGGTAGGTTCCTCGGAACCCGACCACCTCGAACGTCAAAGTCTCCCTTCGGAAGTTGGAGGGTGTTCCGAAGCAGACAGGGAGGTCGAGCTGTCCGAGGGGCTGGACGCGCTTCCCGGGGATGATCCCATGGAAGGGCGCAGCGCCTGCTCGGACGGATGACAGATCAACACGCAGGAGCCTGAGGGTCTCAGCGTAGATGATGTTGAGGCAGCTGCCCCCATCCATCAAGACCTTGGTGAGCCTGACGTCGCTGATGACAGGGTCGACGACGAGCGGGTACTTCCCCGGGCTCGGCACGTGGTCGGGGTGGTCGTCCTGGTCGAAGGTGATGGGCTTGTCGGACCAGTCTAGGTAGACTGGCGCCGCCACCTTCACCGAGCAGACCTCCCGACGCTCTTGCTTACGATGCCGAGCCGAGGGATTCGCCGCATGCCCTCCGTAGATCATGAAGCAGTCGCGGACCTCTGGGAACTCTCCTGCTTGGCGATCCTCCCTTTTGTCGTCGTCGCGGGCCTTGCCACCCTCTGCGGGTGGCCCGGCCCTGTGGAAGTGGCGCCGAAGCATGACGCACTCCTCGAGGGTGTGCTTGACGGGCCCCTGATGGTAGGGGCACGTCTCCTTGAGAGCCTTGTCGAAGAGGTTGGCGCCTCCGGGGGGCTTCCGAGGGTTCTCGTGCTCGGCGGCGGCGACAAGGTCTGCATCGGGAACGTCGCGTTTCGCTTGCGACTTCCTCCTGCCTTTCTTCTTGGCGCCGCGCGGAGTAGACGCCTCGGGAGCATCTTCCGACGGGCGGCCCTGGGGCTGCTTGTCCTTTCGGAAGATGGCCTCTACCGCCTCCTGGCCGGAGGCGAACTTGGTGGCGATGTCCATCAGCTCGCTCGCCCTGGTGGGGGTCTTGCGACCCAACTTGCTCACCAGGTCACGGCAGGTGGTGCCGGCGAGGAACGCGCCGATGACATTGGAGTCGGTGACGTTGGGCAGCTTGGTGCGCTGCTTCGAGAACCGCCGGATGTAGTCTCGGAGAGACTCTCCCGGCAGTTGCCGACAGCTTCGGAGGTCCCAGGAATTCCCGGGGCGCACGTACGTGCCCTGGAAGTTGCCAGCGAAAGCCTGGACCAGATCTTCCCAGTTGGAAATCTGCCCCGGAGGCAGGTGCTCCAACCAGGCACGAGCGGTGTCGGAGAGGAACAGGGGGAGGTTGCGGATGATGAGGTTGTCATCGTCCGTCCCACCCAGTTGACAGGCCAGGCGGTAGTCCGCAAGCCACAATTCCGGTCTCGTTTCCCCCGAGTACTTCGTGATAGTAGTCGGGGGTCGGAATCGGGGCGGAAACGGCGCCCGCCGAATGGCTCGGCTAAAGACCTGCGGACCGGGTGGTTCGGGCGAGGGACTCCGATCCTCCCCGCTGTCGTAGCGTCCCCCACGCCTGGGGTGATAGCCTCGGCGCACCCTTTCGTCGAGGCGTGCCCGACGGTCGCGATGAGGGTGCTCGTCGCCGAGGCGGCCCAGGGCCGCAGGTGCGGTGTTGCGCGTGCGCCCGGTGTAGACCGAGGCTTCCCGCGTGAGTCGGGAAGTCGCGACACGAGGTTCCGAGGGGTACCCCTGCCTTCGGGAGGTAGAGCTTTCGGCCCGCCGGGCCGCAGCGCCTTCCAGGAGATGCTTGAGTTCTCCCTGGATTCGCCGACCCTCGGTGGTTGATGACTCCGGCATCGCGCGGAGGAGCATCGCTGCGGCGGCCAGGTCCTGACCGGTTCCGCCGGATGCGGGTGGCGGTCTGTCCCTGGCATCGTTGGCGATGCGGTGCTGGAGACCTTGGGGCAGGTGACGTATTCCTCCGGCCGGGGGCTGGCTCGCCCATACCTGCCCGATGTTCTGGCGGATTGCCTCGAGCGCTCCTGCTCCCTCATCGAGCCCGGCCTGCGCCCCGCGGACTTGCTCGAGCTGTGGGTCGTAACCCCCCGCCGGAACGGGGACCACAGCTAGCTCTCACGGGATGTCGGCGCGAGGCGCTGGCCTAGGGGGATCACCATCCTCCGGCATGCCGAGACAGCCGCCTCCGGAGGGATCCCCTAGCTTGATGTGGAAACATTCGCGGCTCGGGCCGCAGTCCTTGTCGTCAAGGCTGCGGCTGCCGTCGGAACAGTCGGAGAGGCAGTAGTCACATGCGGTCATGAAGTCCCGCATGGCACTGGGGTTGCCAAATCCGGAGAAATCCCAGCAGATGCTGGGGTCGTCATCTTCCTCGGACCCAGAGGGTCCGTAGGTCGAGACACCCGTCAATCGGTCCCAAGGCGACCGCACATGAAACCCCAGAGAGGTTGCACTCGCCTCAACGTGAGCGCCCGCCAAAGCGAGGTCGCCAGGCGGGTTGAGGCCGAGTCGAAATGACGAAAGATGGGTAGCAGTCGGTACCTTTTTGTCGACGAGGAGCGATGAAGTCACGTCGGGGGCTGATCGCGCCGTCGTCCTGGGTGCGAGGGCGACGTCCTGCAGGCCCTCCGTGAGCGTGCTGGCATTGTCCACCTGCTCGGTGTTGACGTGTTGCGGGGGGATGCTGCTCGCCTTTGCCTCGAACGCGAGGGCGACGCTTGGCGTGTCCTCCGTTGGGGCGCCGGGGATGTCGATTTGCTCGACAGCCGTCGGAGCGCGGCCTCCCGCTCGGCCCTGGTTGCCCCACCTCCTCCTCCTCCGATGGCGAGGGAGAGGATGGGGCGAGCTCGAAAGTTGTCCTTCCCCCACGCGGGAAAGGCGTCGTCGATTCCGCCGCCGGCGGGCGGGCTGTCCGCCACCATTGTCGCTGTCGCGCGGCGGTGGAAGGAGTATCATGTCGTAGTTGCCGTCGAAGGACATGAACTCGAGACTCCCGAAACGGAGCACCGTCCCGGGTTGAAGGGGTCGTTGGAGACTGCCCATCTGGAGCTTGACGGGAAACTGCTCGTCAACACGCAGCAGGCCCCTACCTGGCGCGCCAACTGTCGGCGTTCCGAGACCGGGGGGTCCCCGAGCCGACGAGTGAGTGTGCCGCGTGCCCCAGCCCAGATGGGTCGAGCGCGTGGGCGAGCGCGAAGGGGGGAGAGAGAGAGAGAGAGCGAGAGCGAGGCGGCCGGAGCCGGGTCGTGAGGGAGTCAGAGAATTCCCGCGGCCTTCGTGTTCGTCCCGCGCCCAGGTCGGGTGCGCTTGCAGTAGGGGGTTACAAGCGTCCGCGCGAGGTGAGGGGAGCGGGCGGCCCCGAGAGAGTGCCTGCCCCTGCCCTTCGTCCCCGCGAGGCCAACCTTCTCTAAGAAGGCCCTGGTCCTTCCTTTTATAGTCGTAAGGAGAGGATCCAGGTGTACAAAATGGGGGTGTAGCAAGGTGCTACGTGTCTAGCGAGGGAGAGCTAGCGCCCTAAGTACATGCCAAGGTGGCAGCCGGAGAGATCTTGGCACCCTGTTGGTGTGGCATCGTGGCTGTTGGAGAAGCAGTGGAGCTTGACGGAGGGACAGCTGTTGGAACAGCTGTGCTCTTGCTGACGTCTCCCTGCTTTCGTAAGGGAGCTGAGAGTCGCCGTCGTCATGGCCTAGTGAGGCGCCATTATTGCCTATCTGGCGTAGCTGGCCAGATGGGACGCCGGTCTTGTTCTCTGCGACCCAAGTCGGCTCAGGGCAGGGTGATGATGACGCTTCCTGTTGATGTGGCGGTCTTGTGTCCTAGGTCGGGCGTCGTGGAGGCTCCTCCGAAGTCGAGGTCGAGTCCGTCCTGCATGACAGAGGCCGAGCCCGAACCCCTGGGTCGGGCGAGGCGGAGGTCGTTCGGCAGAGGCCGAGGCGGAGTCCGAGCCCTAGGTCGGGCGAGGCGGAGTTCGCCGTCTTCCGGGGCCTTAGCCCGAGTCCGAGCCCTGGGTCGAGCGGAGCGGAGTTCGCCGTCTTCCGGGGCCTTAGCCCGAGTCCGAGCCCTGGGTCGGGCGGAGCGGAGTTCGCCGTCTTCCGGGGCCTTAGCCCGAGTCCGAGCCCTGGGTCGGGCGGAGCGGAGTTCGCCGTCTTCCGGGGCCTTAGCCCGAGTCCGAGCCCTGGGTCGGGCGGAGCCTCCTATGGCACCTCTGGCGAAGTCTGGTCGCCCGTCGGTCTTACCTTTTACGTTAAACGCCCCGGTGACTTGGTCGGTTGGCACGGTGATTTAGTCAGGGTTACTTCTTATCGAAGGCGGGGCCTCGGGCGAGCCGGTGATGCGTCTGCCGTGAAAGAGGAGGCCTCAGGCGAGACGGAGTCATCTTAGGGTCGGCTGCCCTCGCCCGAGGCTAGGCTCGGGCGTGGCGTGATCGAGTCACTCGTATGGACTGATCCCTGACTTAATCAAACCCATCAGGCCTCTGCAGCTTTATGCTGATGGGGGTTACCAGCTGAGAATTAGGCGTCTTGAGGGTACCCCTAATTATGGTCCCCGACAAAACTCAACAATATTCCAAATGCTTGTGTGGAGTGAGGTTAGATGATGCCTCATTTTATCACTCCACATATTATAATCTTCACCGTAAAAAACCGGTGGTTTACCTAATGGAACGGAGAGCAAAGGAGTACGCTTAGAAATACGGTGATAGCGTAGGGGGATCTTACTATACTTCTTGCGCTCATGGCGCTTAGAAGTAACGGACGACGCATCGGAGCCGGAGGTCGATGGTGATGAAGAGTCGGTCTCGTAGTAGACCACCTTCCTCATCTTCTTGTGCTTGTCGCCTCTCCGATGCGACTTATGGGAAGAGGATTTCTTCTCCTTCCCCTTCCCCTTGTTGCGGGACTCTTCCGATGAAGTCGACCCGTGGCTTGTAGTGGGCTTGTCGCCGATCTCCATCTCCCTCTTGGCGTGATCTCCTGACATCACTTCGAGCGGTCAGGCTCTAATGAAGCACCGGGCTCTGATACCAATTGAAAGTCGCCTAGAGGGGGGGGTGAATAGGGCGAATCTGAAATTTACAACTTAATCACAAACTACAAGCCGGGTTAGCGTTAGAAATATAAACGAGTCCACGAGAGAGGGCGCAAAACAAATCGCAAGTGAATAAGGAGTGTGACACGCGGATTTGTTTTACCGAGGTTCGGTTTTCGCAAACCTACTCCCCGTTGAGGAGGCCACAAAGGCCGGGTATATTTCAACCCTTTCCCTCTCTCAAACGGTCCCTCGGACCGAGTGAGCTTCTCTTCTCAAATCAACCGGGAACAAAACTTCCCCGCAAGGACCACCACACAATTGGTGTCTCTGGCCTCGGTTACAATTGAGTTTTGATCAAAAGAACATATGAGAAAGAAAAGAAGCGATCCAAGCGCAAGAGCTCAAATGAACACGACAAATCACTATCTCTAATCACTAAAGCTTTGTGTGGAGTTGGGAGAGGATTTGATCTCTTTGGTGTGCTTTGTAATGAATGCTAGCTCTTGTAATGTGGTTGGAAGCTGGAAAACTTAGATGCCATTGAATGTGGCGTGCTTGGGGTATTTATAGCCCCAACCACCAAAAATGGCCATTGGGAGGCTGCAGTCGCATGGCGCACCGGACAGTCCGGTGCGCCACCGGACACTGTCCGGTGCGCCAGCCACATCAGCGAGCCGTTGGATTCTGACCGTTGGAGCTGGAGTCTTCTGGGCCACCGGACAGTCCGGTGGTGCACCGGACAGGTCCTGTGAACTGTTCGGTGCGCCTTCGCGCGCGTGCCTGACTTCTGCGCGCTCTGGCGCGCATTAAATGTCGTTGCAGGTGACCGTTGGCGCGAAAAGAGCCGTTGCTCCGCAGGCACACCGAACAGTCCGGTGTGCACCGGACATGTCTGGTGAATTATAGCGGAGCAGCCTCCAGAATTCCCGAAGGTGAGCAGTTCGGAGTTGGAGACCCTGGTGCACCGGACACTGTCCGGTGGTGCACCGGACACTATCCGATGGCACACCGGACAGTCCGGTGTGCCAAACCAGGGCACACTTTGGCTGACTTTGCTCCCTTATATTTGAATCCTTTCTTGGTCCTTTTATTGGCTTATTGTGAACCTTTGGCACCTGTAGAACTTATACACTAGAGCCAACTAGTTAGTCCAATTATTTGTGTTGGGCAATTCAACCACCAAAATCAATTTGGGAAATAGGTGTAAGCCTAATTCCCTTTCAGTTACATCCAAAAACAACATCTGCAATAAGCATAAATACGGTCGACGATTGATAGAGATGCAAAATGGTGCACACAGAATGGGGCGAAATCCTTCTTCATTATCAAAGGGGAGCATTATGAACTTACAAATCAACTCATTATGAGCTGATATCCTCCCTACTACTACATCATATTTCACTACAGTATACTACTAACTACTACTACATTATTTCACTAATACTACTTCTACTACTAATCTATACTAATAATTAAAACCAGTGGCATCTAGCCACTGGCCTTGTTGTTGCCCCTGCTGCTGCCCTTGCTGCCGTCGCCGCTTCCACCCTTGCCGTCGCCGTCACCGTCGCCTTCGCTGCCGTCACCGTTGCCGTCACCGTCGCCTCCGTCGTCGTCGCCGTCACCGCCATCGCCGTCGCCGCCGCCCTCCTCGGACGAGTCCAAGGAGTTCTCCTCATCCGAGGAGTAATCCGACCCATCCGAGCCCTCGAGCCCGGCGCGCTCGATGGCCCGAATGTAGGTCCACACCTCTACAGCGATCCCCTGGGAGTCGTCTGAGTCGTCAGACGACGCCGGGGGAGAGGCAGGGATCGGAGAGCCCTCTGACTCGGAGGAGAACTCCTCCTCCGAGTACTCCGAGTCGCCGAAGTCCTCCGAGGGAGGAGTTGGCTCACGCTTCCGCTTATCACCGGAGTGATGGGAAGAACTGCCACCCTTCTTGCTCTTACCCATGGTGGAGTAGAAGGAAAGTGGAGAGAGTAAGCAACAAGCAACAGTAAGAGATGTGAAGACGCCGGAGAAGCAAGAACACTATTTATAGAAGGAGAAGGCAACCGCTCACCTCCTACCACGACCACTGAACAGTCGCAAAAATTCAATATGCAATTCAAACCGTCTGGAAACACGTCAGGCGGTTGACGCTGTTCCACGTAACACAACACCCATTAGGACTCCAGTCAACTGCTCGGGCGATATGATTACACCCGCGGTCACGTCAAGTTACTACTCAGGAGCAGTTTGCTAAACGCTCAGTGCACCAAGCCGTCCCTTGCCTACACCCATTGTGGGGATGTCCAGGAATTTTCAGTAGATTTTCCCAAGCAGTCACATCCATACAGTATACGCAATGAATACCTCAAGACAGAAGGAAGATATCAACAAGGATCAAAGGAAAGCCAAATATAGCTGATGAAGTACAAGTCTAATCGACAGAAGCATTGAAGCACGAAGGGATAGGAAGACTAGTCAGAGGCCATCTATCGAACGTCCAATCAGTCGCAGATCAAATAAATTACCAGACCTAGCAAGATATGGACAGATCTTGTGCTCGATTCCGAAGACAAAAATGAATGCTGACCTCTAAAGCATAATGTTGATGATATAATGTTGATCTCTAAAGCATTATGTAGATTCCAATATGATAGTGAAGACCTTTGAGCGGATTATTTTCAAAAATCCACTCAAAGCTCGGGGGCTACACCGGTGCACCCAATGAATCATCTACCCCGAGAAGCAGAATGCTAACCTCTAAAGCATATGGTGAACCTAAGACAAGGCTGACTTCTAAAAAAGCACAAAGGGAAGATAAAAGTGATTTTTGAAGACTTAAAATGAAGACCTTCGAGTGGATTATTTACAAAAATCCACTCGAAGCTCGGGGGCTACACCCTTCGGTGCACCCAATGAAATTCGAGTCCTAAAAAATCAAAATGCTGACCTCTAAAGCATAAACTCAAGGCAGAACATCAAGTTTTGAAGAGCAATAACAGAAGAAGGCAGTAAAAGATCGTTTTTGCTGGATCACTCAGAGTTCAGGAGCAATGGCCCAACAGATTTATTCTCAAATTATCCTTTATCAAAATCAAGAAACCGCAAGCTGGACCTTAGATCTTTGGACCGGTTATTTCAAAATCAACCCAAAGATCGGGGGCTTGTGGGGGACGGATATCCCCCGGGTCCACTGGAAGGGTAAAAGACCTCACGAAAGGCCCGTGGGCCCAATAATTCGCGAGATCATCCCTTCATGAGCCTGGGAAAGAACGCCTAGTGAAGTGGATCGACACAAGATCGGATCAACGCATGCCCAGGCGGCCCGATGAATCCGAGCAGCAATCACAACAGCGACCCGACCTTCCCGCGCAGGAGCCCCGTACATCGGAACTGAGCGAGGATGGGTCGGCTTAATTATAGGAAGATAGACTCAGTCAGTTCACTATTACTTAGGCGCACGTTGTTATCATATCCACATGTAATGCCCCATGGTCAAGTATATAAGGCCTAGGGGGGACCCCTTCAAAACAATCGACCTCATTACTTAGCCACCAACTCCGGCTCTCTACGTTTCCAACACTAGAGAAGCGCCTTGTAACCCACCACATAAAGTACTCACGTCAGGACGTAGGGTGTTACGCATCTCAAAGCGGCCCGAACCTGTACACAACTGTCCACTATCTCTCGTGCATTTAGCACGAACCATCGAGCTACAGTCGATAACACCGTCCTACTCCAAAAAACACCTTGAGGGGCAACCCCGGGTGCGCGGTCGGACCCAAAACACCAACAAGGAGCCAACTTCCTCAAGGCCATATGCTTTTGCATGTGTTGAAAGGAAGGGTAAAACGAAGGCTCCCACTCCAAGTTCCTCAAGTGAAGAAGAGGAAGAAGAAGAAAGTGATGATGAAGAAGATAATCAACCATCAACATCATCATTAGAGGATGAAGAAACCATCCAACGCATCGGAAAGGTAATGGGGATGATCCGCAAGATTAATCTAATGGGTATGCCCCTATAGGTAGAGGATCTTCTCTTTAACATTGATAGGAAAAAGCAAAGAAAGAGATGATGCTTCGCATGCGGGGAGAAGGGACACTTTAGGGACAGTTGTCCAACTATGGCCAAACCCACAAAAGGGAGGAGCAAAGGCAAGGCGCTTATAAGTGTCAAAACTTGGGATGACTCTTCAAGCGAAGATGAACCTCCAAGGACATGTAGCCATCGATCCTCACACGCTCATCATGGTCATCACGCAAGTGCCTTATGGCAAGAGGTAAAATGAGTATTCCATCCTCTATTGATGATAGCAGTAGTGATGATGAAGGTGAGGGAAAGCCCTCCGTAGATGAGCTTGCAGAAGCCATTAAATTTTTCCAGGATGTTTGCACTAAATAAAAAGCTCAACTTAAAACTTTGAAAAATAAGTTGATTAGCTCTCAAAATGATTATAAAGGTTTGCTAGAAAAAATTGAAACATTTGCAAATTTAAATTGTGAGCTATCAACTAAAATTGAGCAATTAGAATCTAGTGCTCCATCCACAGCTACCGATGATGGCCTTATTAAAAAGAATGAAAAACTTAAGGCTAAGTTAGCTATCTCTCAAGAAGCTATTGAAAATTTGCTAGGGAAAATGGAAATTCTTAGCATACACAATAATGAGCTAACTACTAAGCTAGAAAACATTAGTAGCACCCCAGAAGTGTCTTTGGTTGAAATTCCAGAAATTATTAAGAAAGATGTTTCTACTTCCTGCTTTTATTTAATTGATGATTCTAACCCCTGCAATCAAGTTCTTGTTAAGAATGTTGTCATAGAAACATGTTCGGACAAGATTGCAATGAAGAATGAGCAAGTAAAGCAAGAGGTGGCTCGCCTTGGGAAGACCTTGTATGACAAGAAAGGCAAAGCCAAACAAATCCAACCTCCTTAGGATAACGCCACTGCGGGAGTAAACAAGCCTGTGGAGGGCGAAACTATGATTTGTAGGCTATGCCACAAGGAAGGTCACAAGTCTTTCCAATGCAAGGCGAAGAACGGGGATAAGCAAAAGCAAAAGCTCAAGCAAAAGCCAACAAGCAAAATGTTGGGGCCCTTCATATTCCAAAGGTCCTCAAAAATATGATTTAACAATGTTTCCGGAGTTGTAATACATGAACAGGTACTTTTGGATTCGAATAGAACCATAGTGGGAGAAGCACGAACGTAGATTGATGTAACGCCGAAGCTACACGCAAGGGAGCTTCGGCATGACAGCAGGAAAGGGAGTCGACTTAAAGGGGAAAAGGCTATTTAGACCCCGATGAGTTACCTTATAGTCATTAGCAAATGTAAAGGGCATGAATGTAATTTCACGTGGGCTGTGTCCCATGCCTATAAATAGATGAACAGTACCCCCGTACTATTCAGGCGGACTTGACATTCGCTTTTGCATCATGCTCGTACCCTTGCTGTCTATCAAGTCGAAGGTATCAAATGTAATTCAATATTGTTTTTATTTTCTTATGATAACATAATGGAGATGAATTTATAATGCTATATGATTGTTCATGTTATCTTTTGTATTTTATGCGCTTCTTCTATTTACCATCTTACCTTCGATATTCGAAGGTATGTCCTTCATGACCTTCGCCTGAAGATTATTATATCCTAAGGGAAATAATGTTTCGAAGGACAAAGGACATTTATATTTAACATTTTATGTTGCCTTGTTCTTGATTCATAGCATTTGAGAACAAGTCGCCAAAGGCTCAAAAACGGTATGTACATAAAAGTTTCATGCATCGCAAAGAAATGAATTGCAAAACCATTCATATATTACATTCAAAACCTACGAGCACCGAATATTACAAGCATGTTCCAGCAAATGTTACATTAATATTTTAGCAATGTTTTTACAAATAGCTATTCTTATTCCTTCAGGACTTCTTCTGCAGCTTCGGTTAATAATTTCGTGACAACTTCGTCCATAATAGCTTCGGCCATATTAATAATTTCTACTGACTTCTTTGTCTCTAGGTCGGACAATGGGTCGAAGGGCTCTGGGGGAGGAGATAGTTCAGCTGCAATAGAAGATATAAATTAGTTCGAAATCACAAAAATAAGCAATAAAGTTAAAAGCCATTAAGTAATACCTATCCGTTTTTCAAGTTCCGCAGCTTTTCAGCTGCTTTTGTTGCTTCTCGAGCGTCATGAATGTCTTTTTCACTCTTTTTCATTATTTCATGCGCCATCCCTCGGCCACCATTTTCCCAAATATCAGTGAAAAATTTTCCACCTACTAAGCTTGCTTCGGCCGAGGGGTCCTTCGTATCATCAATAGACAAAGCAGCTTCGGCCTGGGTCAAAGTTTTAACATGATCGCACCCTGCTTTCTCTAAAATAGCTGCAACTACTCTCGCACCAGAGAATGCGCAGACGTCCCCGCGGTCGCTCAGAATTTCTTCAAAAGCTTCGGCTTCGCTGCTGATCCACTCAATTACGCCCTCAGGGTCGCCTCTTATGAAGTTGTCTTCGCTTAAGTATGCACCCACATTGGTGAAGCTAGTTTTTATCTTCTTGACACACTCTACAGACTTTTCAAAACATCTTTCTTTCGATGAGCGAAGCTCTGCAACTGTTTTTTTCAAAATAATTTTTCCAGTACTCACTGGCATCTCGGTCAGCTTCGACAATAGCGCATTTCAATTTGGCTTCGGTCAGTTGTTTTTGAAGGTTTTCAATCTCATTCCTTTGGATTTCAGATTGAGCCTTGAAGTTAGCTTCATCCCCCTTTACTTTGTCCACCAATGTAAGTAGAATTTTATCTTTTTCCAAAGCTTCGTTTCTCAGCTTGATAACCTCTGATCTAAGGTTGTTGAGAGCAATAGTGCAACTCTCGTCTTCGTCATTCTTTTACGCCCTTAAGGCGTTGCTAAGTATTAAACCCTATATAAAAAATGAATGGGTTAATATAAGAACAAAAGAATAATTCAAAATTCATAAACCTCCAAATATACAATTTTTGTACCTTTAGACTGTTATATGCAAGGCTATCCGCAAGATCGTCCTTCGTCATGGCGCAGAGGCCAGCTTCAAGCTTCGGGAACCCCATACTTCTGGCCATCTCCCGGTAGACAGATAATTCCTTGTTCTCTGGGAGGCAATACAAGAAGTCATCTTCATCTGTGCCATTAAACACTAAGGCCCCTTTCGGGTACTTCAGTTCTCGGGCATAGTGTTTAGCTTCAAAAATTTCTTCTTCAGATAATCTTTTTCCCGAAGCGTGTCGAATAATATAATCAAGGACTCCGGAAGACGCTTCGGTAGTAGGTGCGACAGTTTTTTCAAGCAAAATCTGTTTTATAGCTTCTTCTCCCGCTGCCTTTTCTCCAGTTTCCAAGGATTTCTCCTTGACGGGCTCTAAAGGCCCAGCTTCGACATCGGCCTGGCTCATTGTAGCTTCGGCTTCGGTTATCTTTGCCTCGGTTTCAATCTGCGCCTTTGAAGCCTTGGCAATTTTCCCTAGAGTAGAGCTTGAAGCTTTTATTATCTCCAACACATCTAGTACACTAGCCATCCTTTTTCTCTTGGGGGTCGCTGCCAGACCTTTTTGTGTATTCGGCACCTCCACTCCTACCGAAGGGCTTAGAACTTCTAATGTTTTTGTCTCTTTGATTCTCGGTTCTTCAATTTTGTCAGTCTTCGGCATTGCAACCGGCTCTTCAATCCTCTGCGTAAGAGCAGGATCTTTGGCTTCAATAGCTGAAGAAGTCTCACTGCCAAATTCAAGCACCATGGTCGGTTCAATGTAGCACAGCCGGTGAGTAAGGACCTTCAACTTTTTCCTCTTCGGTGCTGGCTCACTTGAGGTAGCCGAAGCAGCAGCCTTCCCAGAGGTTGCACCCTTTCTTTTCTGCCCCCATGGCGGATAGCGATAGTCAGGGTACACAAATCCAATAGCATCAAAAACTCTATTAAGCCTTTTCTTTTTTGGCTCCCGAAGGCCGCAGATAGTGCATTATCTTCAGACTTGGAGTATGCTCCAAGTAGTTCATCACTAGTATTTTCAACACAATTCAACCAGTCATCGTCTGGTTCGATAAATTGGTCTCCAAACCTGAAAGTATATTTCAATCAAACCAAACCACCTTCGCTAGGGTTAGTGATGGTTTCCCTTGGCATTTCCCAGCTGTCTATCAATGGCCATATTCTGAAGGCAATATGCTCTTGAAGCAAGTCCCTTGTCCCAACAAAAAAGCAAACTGTGCTAAAAGCCCTTCGGCATGCTTCGGCTACCTTGTCAATTTCAACCTTCGGCTTCCGGAGGCCGAAGCGGGACCAAATGGGGCGCATGATGATCCCTTTAATATCTTCTCTCACCTTTAAATCATTCTTTACATAGAACCATTCTTTTATCCAGTCTCCGGGCCACCTCTTCCGGAATGTTGGCACTGGGTAACTTGCGTCGAAGCGGGCAACAAAACTGTAGCAGCCGAAATTGTTGTGATATTGTTCTTTACCCCAGGCCTTCGTCTCATACGAGAGCTCGTGCATACTGCAAAAACATCTTGCGCTTGGCTCCAGACCTTGACTTTTCACAGCCCAGACGAAAATCCCCATCCTAATAATCGCTTCGGGAGTAATCTGATGAAGGTAGATCTAGTATGTCTTCAAAACTTCAACCACAAATCTACTCAGCGGGAACCGAAGTCTAACTTTGAAGAAGCTTCAGAAGATCATAACTTCATTTTCTTCGGGAGCAAGAACGGCCCTGTCTACGTCAGCCCTCACAATAGAAATATCTCGAAAGTACCTTCCTCTCATATTATCAAGATGACTCTATTTGATAGTTGATTTCCCGAAGACTATGTGACTTGGTCGCCAAGGACGATCTTCCGAGTCTTCGCCTCCACTCTCCATATCATAGTTGTCGCTATCATCAGTATCTTCAGACAAGCCTTCTAATATCTCTTTAGTTATCTTCTCTATGTTTGTTTTTGCAATTGACTCAATAAATCCAGCAGTCTTCTCCTCAAGGAGCTTCTCCTCCTCGCTCAGCTTCGACACAACAGCAACTTTTTTGTCTTGAGACATCTCTTCTTCGGAAAATGGCGAAAATGTGTCCTTAGAACCGAAGCTTAGAAAATCTAAGAAACTAAGCAACTGTTAATAAGCAAGAGCTAAGAAATTGAACAAAGCAAAGCAGGCGGCAAGTAACGTACCAAATGTGCTCGGGGTGAGTTCTTATTTATATGCCCAGCGCGCTCCAAGTTGGAGGGCCCCGTCTATCATTGACTGTTGCTATTCTAGCAAAGGGAAGGTGTTTTTTTCGGACCTTTGGCTTAGGGCCTTCGTCCATATCGCAATCTGAATTCGTTAATCTAACAAATTAACCTTGTGAGGGGCTACTGTTGGGGGCCTTCGTTTTCCAAAGGTCCTCAAAAACATGATTTAACAATGTTTCTGGAGTTGTAATACATGAACAGGTACTTTTGGATTTGAATCAGAACCACAGTGGGAGAAGCACGAACGTAGATTGATGCAACGCCGAAGCTACACGCAAGGGAGCTTCGGCATGACAGCAGGAAAGGGAGCCGACTTAAAGGGGAAAAGGCTATTTAGACCCCGATGAGTTACCTTATAGTCATTAGCAAATGTAAAGGGCATGAATGTAATTTCACGTGGGTTGCGTCTCATGCCTATAAATAGATGAACAATACCCCCGTACTGTTTAGGCGGACTTGGCATTCGCTTTTGCATCACGCTCGTACCCTTGCTGTCTATCAAGTCGAAGGTATCAAATGTAATTCAATATTGTTTTATTTTCTCATGATAACATAATGGAGATGAATTTATAATGCTATATGATTGTTCATGTTATCTTTTGTATTTTACGCGCTTCTTCTATTTACCGTCTTACCTTCGATATTTGAAGGTATGTCCTTCATGACCTTCGTCTGAAGATTATTATATCCTAAGGGAAATAATGTTTCGAAGGACGAAGGGCATTTATATTTAACATTTTATGTTACCTTGTTCTTGATTCATAACATTTGAGAACAAGTCGCCAAAGGCTCAAAAACGGTATGTACATAAAAGTTTCATGCATCGCAAAGAAATGAATTGCAAAACCATTCATATATTACATTCAAAACCTACGAGCACCGAATATTACAAGCATGTTCCAGCAAATGTTACATTAATATTTTAGCAATGTTTTTACAAATAGCTATTCTTCTTCCTTCAGGACTTATATTTAACATTTTATGTTGCCTTGTTCTTGATTCATAGCATTTGAGAACAAGTCACCAACACAAAATATCCAACACCTACATCAACAAGGTGGATAAAAAGGTTGCTACACCATATTTGATCAAGAAGAAAAAGAATGGAAATGTGATAGCAATCAAGGCCAACAAGCAAGCCAAAGGAAAGGGAGCCAAACACATCTAGGTGGCAAAGGAAATTATTTCAACCATGAAAAGCACCAAGAAGGTTTGGATCCCGAGAGGGAAGTCAGGAGTCCAAAGGACAACGGGGAATTTGGAGACTTGACAAATTTGGTATGTATATCATAGGATGCATCATATTAGATCAAGTTTATTGCCAAGTGGGTTAGTGTATACTTTGGACCCAAATTCCCCACCCATGACTAAGGTAACTATATATATTGTATTCCTTGTTTTTATATATGTGTATCTATTTTCTTGCATCTAGTTGTTACCCTTCATACCTAGTGCCACAATTGGTATTTAATTTTGATTAGAAATGCATGCATACTAGGTTAATCATATGGTAGGGTTGCTCACTTTAAATTCATATTCTTGGGCAAACCTACATGGTTTAAACTATTTAATTAAGCACACCACATAGCTTATTTAACATTCCTAAGAAAACAATACATCAATTGATATTGTTAAATACTTCAAGTGGTATAACACTTCAATTATGCTTCAATTGGTATCATTTAACTTGTATGTGCCAAAGCTCGAATTATGGATAATTTGCCCCTCTTGATATCAAATCAAAGTGCATCTCTCTTACGAGTATTCAGAACTTGTATGCGCACTTTTAGGGGGAGGTTACTCTATAATCTAAGTATTTGAGACTAATACCGGTTTTCAATTTTATTTCATGTAGTAGTCTCACTGAAAAGAAAATGGACTCCCCGGAGAAAGACAACAATCTTCCACTGCAAATCTACAAGTACTCTTATGTCTCTCAAGCCTGCCATTGGTCCATAATTGACTTTCAAGTATCTTTGAGACTACATTCGGTATCATTTACATGTCTTCTCCAATATTTGATTAGACTATATTTCACATCCTATACTTCCCATGTTGATATACATGCATATGTTGTTAAATCATAGTTTGTTACCTATGCATAAGGGAAGTTAGTCTATTCAAATCATGTCTTGCACCTCTATTTCTCACATGCTTTTTCCTAAGTAGAAGATCTCTAACAAGGGGAGTATTTCTTCGTCTCTAAAGGAGGAGAAAATTCTTTCTAAAAGAGAACACTCATTTAGGGTGGGTAATAATTTCTACTGCTTCAATCGGTATCATTGATAAATATTTTATGAGGGCAATTCTTATTTGCTTTCTATATGCTTTTAATGTCTTCCTTTTCGGTGGTTGATGCCAAAGGGGGAGAAGTTGTAGGGACCAAAGCAATGAAATGCTATCAAACACCAAACACCAGCAATTTAAATTTTGATCCTTCAAGTGGTCTTGGCTCTTTGGTCTAAAATAGGAAGTAAGTGAATTATGGAGTTAGGGGGAGGCTTAAGTTCATAATATCACATTGTGGGGACAATCATGCATCCTAGCAAGTAGATTTCATATTTTCATTCAGATGTTTGTTATATTTGCTTGCTTTGGTTGTGTTGTCATCAATCACCAAAAAGGGGGAGATTGTAAGGAAAATGGACCCCGTGCCATTTCGCTCAATAATTTTTGGTGTTTGATGATCAACATAACTTGTGGACTAATGTGTTTGCTAGTGTTTATGATTGTAGTTCATAGGATGCTAAAGTTACTTGGACTAAGGCATTGAGGAAAGCAACACCTCAAAAGAAGACATTATGAAGATCACAAGAAGATCAACAAGTATCAAACAAAGTCCAAAAAACAAAGAATAGTGTTACCACGACGGACTGTCTGGCTCAGAGCACCAGACTATCCGGTGGCACACCAGACTGTCCGGTGCCACACGCCGGACTATCCGATGCACCAGGGAACAATAGCCCAACGGCTAGTTCTAGGTGACACTGGTGGAGAGAAGCCATCAGACTGTCTAGTGTGACGTCCGAACTGTCCGGTGTAAAAGCCTGCAGTGCCAACAGTCACCTGCGGTGTCAGATCCAACTGCTAGGCGCACCGGACAGGGGCACCGGACTATCCAGTGACCCCACAGGACTGTCTGGCGTGCCGCAGAGAGCAGCAGCTTTTCTCCAACGGCTAGAATTGTGTTGGGGCCTATAAATACCACCCCAGCCGGCCATTTCAAGGTGTGGGAACCCATGCAACATACCAAGGCATAGTATAGACATTTCCAAGAGCTTATAAACCCAAGTGCTTAATAGAATCATTCAGTGATTAGCGTAGGTGCTTTGCAAAGTGCTTAGGTTAGTTAAACCACATTAGCGCTTGCTCTAGGTGAATCCTAATTAGTTGAGTGAGTTTATAAAAACCACACAACCCCTCGGCTCTTGCGTGAGCCATTGTAATTGTACTGAGTGGGGCGAGAGTCTTGCGAGACTGTGACAACCGTGTTTTTGCCATGGCCGCCACTGTGTACCGGAGGGAACGAGGCCCGCGGCGTTTTAGCCAGAAGCTCGATAGTGGAGACGACAGGGAGCGTCTGAGAGGAGCCGGAAGCAAAGCACCACTTGCGCATGGAGAAGGCCCGCGGCTCTCAACAGAATTACTCGACCATGGTGCTTGGCCCTCGCGTGGGCTTCCCTTTGCGTAGGGGCACCAACGAGAATTAGTTAGGACCTTACGTGGTTTCGGATACCTCGGTAAAAATACCGACGTCATCCACGAGAGTTTGTCTCTTTACCTTGCTCTTTAGCTTCCGCATTTAGATTAAGCATTTAAGTTTCAATCTTGTTTTTATACTTAGATTGTTTAGGATTGAAACTTAGACATTGCGGTAGAGATAGCAACACTTAGACAAAACCTAGTTTGCACATTCTAGTTTGATTATTTGCATAGGTTTTGCTCTAGGGATTTATTTGTGGCCTAGTTTAGAGAAAGTTTTAGAAGTCCTAATTCACCCCCCTCTTAGGAGTCACTTGTTTCCTTCATTTTGACTCAAAAACATTTGGTCCAAGCCTAAGGGTTATGTACCAGCGGCGAACCTACGACCCTCATACCACCTGAAGCTTCTCAATCCTCTAGAACTCAAATGTGATTCAAATACTAGTCCCAGAAGGCTAGTATACACATTTACACATCAGATGGTTCCAGATCTGCTTAAACGAATCAAACCTATATAGGTGGTAATCAACTTTAAGAGTTGGACCACAACTTTGGACATATCATTAGAGTGGGGTTAAAGCATCCTAATATACATAGCGAAGCAAATCAGTGATCTAACAGCCACAGGAATGGTTGGGAACAGGCATAACATTTACCCGATCAACGATCTCCTTCTCTTAAAAACAACAAATAAGCAAGAGTGAGTACATATGTACCCAGCAGCCCACCTTCACCCACGGAATGGGGAAATCAGATATGATGCATGGAGTATGTGGAACTCAGGGTATTTTGCAAAAAAAAAAACAGTTTTTGATGCAGGGCTATTTTATAAAACATTTTATCATTTTAAAGTTCATCCTCTCCCAAGGGAGTAGGAAGTTTTTCAAAATAGAACCAAATCCCCTGGACTAAACCATCCAGGAATCTCGGTAGTTTCCCATCGGTTTTCATTGCCAAAAATAGTTGCTGGATTTCCCGTCCACCATAGCTCATGGCTCAACCATTGGACCTTTTAAAACTAGTTTTCAAAACATTTTGGAAAACAAGACACTAATTGTCAAATCCATGCCATAACTCATCCATATCCGTGGAAGCGAACTATTTGAATAGATTCTTGACTCTTTATAGAGGTGTACACTTTACCCACTAGCCCGGCTCTACGATCTCATGGCCAATGAGACCCGAAACCAAAACTCTTTCCACCCTTGCACGACTTTACCTTAACGGTTATACCGAAAGGAACAAGGTCACCTCCTCGCCCAAATTAGGATGGAATTGTTGCCCCTCCTTGTCCTTCTGGTGCTCTCCAGCCATCGATAACCCTAGGTGCAGACCGTGGAAGTTCGGATCAAGCAACTGCCCATACAGTCTCAAGTGGTTGTACTTGATAAGAGTTTAGTTAAGGAGCGATGATAAACTGGTCCTTATGTGAGATGGGACAATCCTTCTTGCTCACACCTAGCCCGGCTAGGCTAACTTCTTAGGGCCCTCCCAAACCAAGGAGTCTTGATCATCCCGCTCATGGTGGTGACGGTGATAACCATTCACCCTTTTTTTGAAAACAAGTTTCTTTTGAAAAAATCACACCTTTTATCAAATCATTTTGTAATAAAAATGACAAGGAGTATAAAGAAGAATTGCGGCAAAGTTCTAAGGCTAGGTGGCCATATTAACATGTCTCTTAGCAGCAAATCATATAATGCATAAAATAATAGGCCGAGGGATGTGTTTGAAAACTTAGGTAATTCATGCATCAAAGGGATCTAGTGAGCTTGCCGTGCTTTAACTGATGAAAGGGTGAGAGCTCGCGGAATTGGCTTCTAGCTCTGTGGTGAAGACTTGCAGAACTGGCCTTCACGAGACGACACGAATGCTCCGATAACTACGCAACACGAACAAGCAAACATACAAACCAGCATGTATATCAACAAATATTCATTATAGTGGTCAGGAATGGTGGTGGATGGGTGAATATAGTTTTGGGTAGAGTTTGTGTTGATGGAGTAGATATGCTTACCCAAAGGGTGTATTGGAGGTTGTCACACTCGAATTTAAGGGCATACCCGGGCGCGTCTGAAATGTGTGCTAGGATCAAGTCTCACACATATGACGACTCATGCTACAGAAAACAATGTCGCATCTTTATTACATAATAGGAGTTCTATACAAAATAGCTAAATAATTACATCAAATGGCAACAACGATCCTCCGCAACCATAGTTGACTGGGAGACGATGACCTAGACCTCTTCAAACTCATCGTAGCATCCTTTAAGCTCCTCATATAGTCATATTGCAGTACATGTTATTGACCTGGTGTGAGTTTAGCAAGAGTCATGAGTTTGTTCTTAACCTTGAGCACGACTAATATACAGTTTTACACTCTGCAGAGGTTGTACCCTTTACCCACAAGTCGTGTTCCCTTTTCGCCCGGGGTTGTATGGACCCATAAACATTTCCAAGGTGAGTTGGCAAGGGTACACTACGAGGCCTTTACAAAGTTCTACTAGCTTTAGAAAACCCACTACGGTTTCTTGAGAAGGGGGTGATATAGGTATCCCTCGTCCGAAAAGCCATCGCAGCATGATCAACTCAAGAACCTCCCTATATCGGTAGCTCCTCATACCGTCCGGGGCCCTTTCAGGTATGGTAGTCCTCCACTAGCTTTCCTAATTTATCAGCCAAGGGCGTCCCATACCACCCTTGTGGTAGCACTGTTATCTCAGGTTAAGCTCCATGTTCCAAGTAACACAATAATCTTATCACGAACAATAATAGGTATCCAACAAATATAATGGAACATGGCAATGAATCATAAGTATCATTAATCCCAAAACCAGGTAGAGCAATAGCAAGACAACCCAATAGTTCATTTGTTTGCAAGGTGTAGGGTAAACAAATCTTGGGTAACCTATTAGGTCCTATCAAGTTAACCTGAGCATGTCACAGTGATTATTGAGAACATTATTAGGTAAAGAAAAGTGATCAAGGGCACAATTGGCCTTTTACTTGCGATTCTAGGTTCTTCTCCAAGTTGGGCTTCAGGTTCATTGTGACCTCGCTTCTATTCGTAGCATTACATTCAAATAAAACAAATAATAGATATGATAACATTACACCAAAACATGAGAACAAACCACACAATAATATTCTACACGTTGCTACGAAACCATAGATTTGAGAACCACTAAAATCGGAGCTAAGACAGAGAAGATATGGATTTTTGAAGTTTATTGAATTACTTTTATACTTAAAATCAAATTCTATAATTTATTTTATATAAACATGAGATATCTGGATCGTGGATGACATTATTTAAGAATCCAGGGTGCTTGATGTAAATTTTAGGACCCACTCGTATAGATCTTTGAACTACATGGACTGCAGGTTGATTGAAATGGAAACTAGGGATTCTTTAGCAAAATGGCCCCGGCTGACTTACTTGCATGCTCTCTGGTCGTGGATCTGAAGAAGACCTACCTAACGCCCAAACCGGTATGCGCCCCGAGCGTTGGATCCTCGATCTACGATTAGAAACTATCCATGCCTTCTCCTGTTCTGATCTGTTGATCCGATGATCGACCGTCCCGAATCAAAGTGCCAAACTGATACACCTAGATCTATTTGGGATCGTCTGATCCTGATCGCACGGTCCAACGCCCTCGACCTCCCACATAAGTCCGAGCACGGTGGCGAGGCAGGGCTCCGCCCCCAGAAGCTTGCTGGAGCGACACCGCCCAACTCACCGGTGACCAAAACTCAACAGCGAAAGAACCTAAACGTTTCATGGATAAAAGCAATGCGAGGTGGAGCATCCTTACCGACAATTGATGTCCGGGCAGTGCTGGCCACGACACTAGGAGGAACAGCGGCGGCGAGGTTGCTCCGACAAGAAATTACCCGATCCCTAGGGTTCTAATCTAGACGGAGTGAGTCGCTACACAAAGTACAGAAGATAGGGAATGCTAGAGGGGTGTATCACCAGATGTCGCCCCGCGGTGCTTCTCGCCCACGGTGCGGCGTGGACGAGTGACGGTGACCGATTCCGGTGAGTAATTCTGCGTATCCCGGTTGGCCTCCACGCCTGGATACGATCCATACCGCTTCGGTATGCCCCTGTAAGTCGTCCATGGCGTCAACCGGGGGGGTAACGACGACGTGGGCACTAATTCACGACGGCAACACTTGAATCGGTGACGACCTTCTCACAACGCTCGACGATGGTGGCTCGCTAGGCTATGGTATGATGAAGTCATAGGCATTGGCAGAGAATTTATAGGTGTGAAGAGGCGGTTCAGCGTGCAGTGCTCACTCGCCGGTGGGCCCCTTATGTCGGCATGTTGTGGTCTTTGTTGGGCTGGTGGGGGCACGCAACTAGGACGAGAGGTAAGGATTCAGCCTAGCGCAAGCTCTGTTATTTCTTTTTTCTATTTCTATTTCCTTTCTTATTTCCCGTTTTTTACAAGAATTAAAATCCAATTCTAAACCAAGGTTCAAACTCCAATTAATTGCATAATCAATAAACTCCAGCATGCTATGCATATTTTATTTTTACATATATTTATATTAACTATTCTGTTTCTTTTAATTAGGCACATGCTTTTAAATATGAAAAGGACACACATGCACAATTATTTAAAAGTGACTTATATAGTATTTATTAATAGGTATTTGTAACTTATACCTTTAAAAAATAGTTCTGAATTTATAATAAAGGATAATTTAGTTCATGTGAAGAACACTTTATTGAATCCTTATTAGAAATCATATTATTTTTTAGAAGAAGTAACTTTAAGGGTAAGAGAATCCTTGAAATAAAAAATATTCTAATTCCAAACCTTTGGAGGATTTTACTAAATTCCCATAACGCCTCGTTTGGATCACTGGAATTGAATTTCATTCTAATAATAGTAATTTAGGCATATATCAATTAAGCTAATTCACTTTTATACAAAAAATATTTGTATATTATTATTAGCAAGATGTTGTAGATATTTATGTGCTATATTTTTACTATAGAGGAGTAGAACGAAGAGTGTCATGTAAGTTACAGATTAGAAACAAATTCTAATCATGCATAAAATCATTTCCTATCTTCCACCCTATGAATTTGAGATAGGCTTATATCTGAACTTTAGAAAGTGGTGGAATGCCAAATTCCAAACTAAATTAGTTACTTTATTGAGTGAATTCTAATTCCTTTAAAATGAAGGGATCCAAACGCCCTGTAATAGAATTTTGGGGCGTTACATAGGTGAACCAACACTAGAAGTGTAGTCAGTAGACCGAGGTGACTGAGTGGGTGGTAGTTTTCCTTGGCTCAGGGTGCTGAGGGTGTGGGGAAGGACAGGGTAACCGGGTATATTTAAAGGTGGGCACATATGATTCAGCATGGTAGAGTTTACTGTTTATTAGAATAGTGGTGAAAGATTTGTCTGACTTAGTTCGAATAGGGAAATTATAGGTAGAATATGGAACACGAGTACTTTTTTTTGGAGTTTTCTAATTTTTATATTATAAACCATGCTTAAGGAATGACATGGTTGGATAGAGAATAATTTGCTAAGAATTTAGAAGCAAGAATTGTCAAAATCTGAGTTTGTATGGAGGAGTTTTGCATTTTATAATCCTAGGAAATAGAAAAGGAAAAAAAGAAATATTTCTGGAATATTCCAAAGTTTGAATATTTGGGAATATTTGGAAAATGTGTTTTTGAGCTAAGTGACCGGAATTATTTCTAGGCTTAGCAAAGGTTTATGTTGGTGGTAACTGCTACTATCTAATATATCACACGGGACAACAGTTAGGTGGGATCCAAATAGCTGGAATATTGTGATATTCTGACATGGGCGGGTTGTGGTATCTTGGCTCAGAGTTTTATAGGAATGATGTCGTATAAACATGGTTCGCCTTTTTTTTGGAAGTCTGGTTCGAAAGAACCTCAAAGTTAAGTGTGCTTAACTTGGAGCAATTCTGGGATGAGTGACTACACGGGAAGTTCTCACTAGAAGGAAAATTACAGTCACTGAGTCTGTATGACTGAGATATTCGTCTGGTGGGTCTTAGGCAAGCTGAACATCATGATGGATGAGTACCTGAATAATTGGGCAATCGGACGAACGATGAATAGTAACTATCAACAATGAATAGTTCATATGAACGAACGATAAACGATAAATAGACATTATGAACGAACGATGAATAATTCGTATAAACAAATGATGAATGATAAATAGTTCGTATGTACGAATGATCAGAATTTTGGCAGCATGACAGATGCACCGTAACTTAACTTTACATTGTCATCAAGGAGCCGGCGCTCACACACCATCAAGGAGCCAGAGCCCACACACCCCATCAGGCTCGCCCTCACCTTCAACTTCTCTGTCTTCAACTACAAGATCCTCAGCTCGCCAAAGTGTCACTCGCCAAATAGGTACCCCTCTTCTTCACCCTCGCTTTAATTTATTCTCCAGCTTTAATCTATTCAACAAACATTATTATTAGATAGATGGCTTTTTAGTAGTAGGGATTAAGCGGAAATGAGGTTTCTAAGTGATGTTTTACTATTTATCTACTCTATACTATACTTAAAGCACCAGTTTCAACGGTCGTCCCGTGTTATCTTTTTACAAATAACCCCTCACAACTATTTCAAATTAATCCGCTGCATACCTATAGATGGTCAAACGGCGGCCCGGCACGGGCCAGATGCCCACGGGCCACAACTCTGGCCCAGGCACGTCATGCCGACCTGCTAACTGGCCCGTTAGTCCGTCGGTCCATTTGATTAAATCATCATAAAATATTAAAAAACAATGCAGGAGGTGGGGTTTGAACATATGCCTTGATAGAACAAGGGTGGGAGACACTAGGTAAACCTGTATAACCAGTAGAACATCATGCTTAGATATTTTTAATATTGAATATAAATTATATATATATATACGTTTTTTGTAAAATAAAAAATATAATTGTGTCGGGCCAGACCAGCACTACGGGTCAAGGCTACAGCTCAATCACGGCACGACGTTTTTGGCTCTTGCAAGCATTAGGTCATTTCTAAGACCACATTGACGCAATGGACTCCATGATGCTTGAGGTTGCTGAATTGGATGGAGCAACAATGATTTATCACACTAACAGTAAAATGAAAGGTTATTTGTTGATTTTAAATATTAGTAATTGCTACGAAGTGGCATAATTTATATAGAGTGCATCTAGTTTTTATTGATGCCTGACTTTAGCAATCACTTCATATTTTGATCTATCTTTTTTATAAGTTTGAGTGAGTTCATATGACTTATTTTAAAAACTTGAGCTCACAAACTTTCTATTATTTGGTCTCTGTATGGTGGAATTATGTCATTTTATAATCTCTGTTCGTTCAATCAGTCGTTGTGAACTCTCTTCTAAATCGCTCACTTCATTGGTCGTGTTGTACCAAGACATATTGGATGGAGTAAATAATAACATCAGCTAGTCAAATCAAAAAAAAATTATACGAAGAGCAGAGACAATCAATAAAAAATATTGAATTTTTTTGGATAGTTTACATGAGTATTGTTGTAAGCCGTCGCAACGCACGGACAACCGACTAGTATACTTAAAAGTACCAGTTTCAACGGTCGTTCTGCGTCATCTTTTTTACAAAAAAATCCCTACATCAACTTAGCGTAAAATATTAAAAAATGATGTAGGAGGTGGGATTTGAACCCACACCCTGATGAAAAGAAGGATGGAAGACACTAGACGAAATTGTCTAACCAGTAAAACATAATGATCAAGTGTTTATAATAATGAATATAAATTTTACATATGTATATATTATTTTTTATAAAATAAAAAAATAATCGTGTCAGGCCGGGCCAGCACTACGGGCTGAGGCTACGGCCCGAGCACCGCACGACGCTCGTGTCGGGTTGGCCCAGACACTATTAAATGGGTCGTGCCTCGGGCCGGCTCACCAGACATGACCCATTTAGCCATCTATACATCCAAATGATAATGATGGTCCTCGCCTCAGTTGCCACCACCTCGTTCGCCATTCTACTTATTTTCTCTCTCCCCTCATGCATTCACCTTCGCTCCACGTCATTCTCGGCAGAGGGCGTAGGAGCAGGCGCCTCCTCCCCGTATTCGTCTGACACCAGCCCCGACATCGATTTGCGCAGTGGCTATTGCACGTCCACAAGGACATTTCACATCATGCGTGCACCATCGTTTTCGTCGTCGTCGGACGTTCCGTCCGCTTCCCGGCCTTTGCCCTGTTCTTCCTCCCCAACCTGCTGCCCCCGCCCACGGTTGTAGTTGCGAGCCGACCGACGCTCATCTACACAGGTATGGGGTGAGTCGGTCATGCTCCTGGCCTTTATCCGTGCGTGCCGTCGAGGAGGACATGGTGGTGCCTGCCACACTTAGGTTATCTTAGCGATGAGGAGTCCAGGTCTGAGATATTGGACAACTAAGGCCTGTAGCGTGGCAGCAGTCGGTATATGCTACGGAGTTGGTCGTGGTCTTGTCGCTTCGGCGGGTCCAGGGCTGGGAAGACACTCGCATTCTCTCGCCCTTCTCGGACTGATGCCTAATATGAGTGCCTCTCAGTTTGGAGCTGCCCCGGCTGGGCTTGTTTCTCCGCTTGCGTGCTCTCTCCCTATATATCTAGCAGTATACTACCTATGTCGCATCCAGATGCCCAGGTCTTCGTTGTGTCCTTCTCCAGCAACGAATAGGTATGCCCGCCTCTCTCCTTCCCCTCCTGCTCTACGAAACCTTGGAAGTGGGAAAGGCGAAGGATGGGGGTCTCTGATTTGCTGTCTATGGTACCCGTGCGTTCATAAAAAATATTATGCGAAGAGCGGAGACAATCAGTCTGAGGCTTCCTCGGGCTTGGCCGAGGGTATCTCGGACGTGTCGTCGATCTTGACGGAGGGTTGATGTATATCCCTGGAGAAGACGTCCGGGGGAACCGGTGTCCGCCTCGAGGCTATTTTAGCTAGCTCATTCGCAGTCTCATTGAATCGTCGGGCGACGTGGTTGAGTTCTAGCCCGTAGAACTTGTCTTCCAGGCATCGAATTTCGTCGCACTAGGCCTCCATCTTCCGATCGTAGCAGTGGGAGTTCTTCATGACTTGGTCAATGACAAGCTGCGAGTCGCCACGAGCGTCGAGGCGCCGAACCCCTAGCTCAACGATGATGTGCAGCCCATTAACCAATGCTTCGTACTCGGCCACGTTGTTTGACGCCGGAAAATGAAGGCGGATCACGTAGCGAAGATGTTTTTCGAGGGGTGAGATGAAGAGCAAGCCCACGCCTGCTCTGGTTTTCATCAGCGACCCGTCGAAGTACATGGTCCAAAGCTCGGGTTGGATTGGAGTCGTCGGTAACTGGGTGTCAGTCCACTCAGCCAGGAAGTCGGCCAAGACTTGGGATTTTATGGCCTTCCGAGGGGCGAATGAAAGTGTTTCGCCCATGAGTTCCACTGCCCATTTCGCTATCCTACCCGAGGCCTCTCGGGACTGGATGATCTCTCCCAGAGGAAAGGATGACACCACAGTCACCGGGTGAGACTCGAAGTAGTGTTGCAGCTTCTGCCGTGTCAAAATCACCGCGTAGAGCAGCTTTTGGATCTGCGGGTAGCGGACTTTGGTCTCGGATAGCACTTCGCTGATGAAGTAGACTGGCCTCTGGATGAGCAGTGCATGCCCTTCTTCTCGTCTTCGACTACGACCGCAGCGCTGACCACCTGAGTGGTTGCGGCTACGTAGATCAAGAGGGCTTCTCCCGCAGCGGGGGGCACCAAGATGGGTGCATTTGTAAGGAGTGCCTTTAAGTTTCCGAGGGCTTCCTCGGCCTCGGGGGTCCAAGTGAAGCGCTCAGTCTTCCTTAAGAGGCAGTACAGGGGCAATCCTTTTTCGCCAAGGCGTGGGAAGAAACGGCTCAGAGCCGCAAGGCATCCCATGACCCTCTGTACTCCTTTCAAATCTTTTATTAGTCCCATGTTGGCGATGGTCGCGATTTTCTCCGGGTTGGCCTCTATGCCCCGCTCGGAGAAGATGAACCCTAGGAGCATGCCTCGGGGGACTCCGAAGACACACTTCTCGGGGTTGAGTTTCACGCCCTTTGCTCTCAGACACTTGAATGTCATTTCAAGGTCAGAGAGGAGGTCGAAGGCTTTCTTCGTCTTGACAACGATGTCATCAACGTAAGCCTCGACCGTTCTGCCGATGTGTTCTCCGAACACATGGTTCATGCACCTCTGGTAGGTGGCGCCTGCATTCCTCAAACCAAATGGCATTGTAGTGTAACAATACATGCCAAAAGGTGTGATAAAAGAAGTCGCGAGCTGGTCGGACTCTTTCATCTTGATTTGATGATAGCCTGAGTAGGCGTTGAGGAATGACAGGGTTTCGCACCCAGCAGTGGAGTCCACAATTTGATCGATGCGAGGCAGAGGGTAGGGAACCTTTGGACATGCTTTGTTTAGACCAGTGTAGTCTATGCACATCCTCCATTTCCCATCCTTTTTCCTTACAAGAACAGGGTTTGCTAACCATTCGGGATGGAATACCTCTTTGATGAACCCTACCACGAGTAGCTTGTGGATCTCCTCGCCTATGGCCCTGCGCTTTTCTTCGTCAAAACGACGTAGGGTCTGCTTCACGGGTCGGGCCCCAGCTCTGATGTCCAGTGAGTGCTCGGCGACATCCCTTGGTATGCCTGGCATGTCCGAGGGACTCCATGCAAAAACTTCAGCGTTTGCACGGAGAAAGTCGACGAGCACTGCTTCCCATTTGGGGTCGAGCTTGGAGCCGATCCAGACTTTCTTGCTGGCGTCGTTGCTGGGGTTGAGAGAGACGGACTTAACCGCCTCGACTGGTTCGAAGTTGCCGGCGTGCCGCTTCGCGTCGGGCGCCTCCTTGGAGAGGCGTTCTAGGTCGACGATGAGGGCCTCGGACTCGACGAGGGCCTCAGCATACTCCACGCATTCCACGTCGCATTCGTACGCATGGCGATACGTGGATCCGACGGTGATGATCCCGTTCGGGCCTAGCATCTTGAGCTTGAGGTAGGTGTAGTTGGGGACGGCCATGAACTTGGCGTTGCACAGTCTTTCCAACACCGCGTGGTAGGTCCCTCGGAACCCGACCACCTCGAAGGTGAGGGTTTCCTTTCGGAAGTTGGAGGGAGTCCCGAAGCAGACGGGCAAGTCAACCCGTCCGAGGGACAGGATACGCTTTCCGGGTGTGATCCCGTGGAAGGGTGCCGCATCGGCCCGGACCTCGAACCGATCAACTCCCAAGAGTTCTAGGGTCTCGGCATAGATGATGTTGAGGCTGCTGCCTCCGTCCATGAGGACCTTGGAGAGCCTAACATTATCGATGATCGGATCGACGACGAGCGGGTACCTCCCTAGGCTTGGCACGAAGTCGGGGTGGTCGCCTCGGTCGAAGGTGATAGGCTTGTCGGACCAGTCTAGGTAGGCTGGCGCTACCACCTTTACCGAGCAGACCTCCCGACGCTCCTGCTTGCGATGCCGAGCTGAGGCATTCGCCACCTGCCCGCCGTAGATCATGAAGCAGTTGTGGATCTCGGGGAACTCCTCTTCCTTGCCGCCCTCCTTCTTGTTGTTGCCTTGGTCCTTGCCGTCCTCCGCCGGGGACCCGGTCTTATGGAAGTAGCGCCGAAGCATGACACATTCTTCAAGGGTGTGCTTGATGGGACCCTGGTGACAGGGGCACGGCTCCTTGAGCATCTTGTCGAACGCGCTGGCCCCTCCAGGGGCCTTCCGAGGGTTCCCGTGCTCGGCAGCAGCGACAAGATTCGCATCAGCGGCGTTGCGCTTCTCTTGTGCCTTCTTCTTAGCCTTCTTCTTCATGCCACGCTGGGCGGACGCCTCGGGGGCGTCTTCCTTCGGCTCCCCCTAAGGCTGCTTGTCTTTCCGGAAGATGGCCTCGACCGCCTCCTGACCCGAGGCAAACTTGGTGGCGATGTCCATCAATTCGCTCGCCTTGGTGGGAGTCTTGCGCCCCACTTTGCTCACCAGGTCTCGGCAAGTGGTGCCGGCGAGGAAAGCTTCGATGATGTCCGAGTCGGTGATGTTGGGTAGCTCGGTGCGCTGCTTTGAAAACCGTCGGATGTACCCTCGGAGGGATTCCCCAGGCTACTGGCGGCAGCTTCAGAGATCCCATGAGTTCCCAGGGCGCACGTACTTGCCCTGGAAATTTCCTGCGAAAGCCTTGACCAGGTCATCCCAGTCGGAGATCTACGTAGGAGGCAGATGCTCGAGCTAGGCCCAGGCGGCGTCGGAGAGGAAAAGGGATAGATTACGGATGATGAGGTTGTCATCGTCCGCCCCTCCCAACTGGCATGCCAGTTGGTAGTCCGTGAGCCACAACTCCGGCCTCGTTTCCCTCGAGTACTTGGTGATGGTAGTCGGGGCTCAGAAACGGGCGGGAACGGCGCTCGTCGTATGGCCCGGCTGAAGACTCGTGAACCGGGTGGCTCGGGCGAGGGACTCCGATCCTCCTCGCTGTCGCAGCGTCCCCCGCGCCTGGGATGGTAGCCTCGGCGCACCATCTCGTGGAGGCAGGCTCAATGATCGCGATGGTGATGCTCGTTGCCAAGGCGATCCCGGGCGGCAGGTGCCTCGACCTGTGTGCGCTCGGGATGGACCGAGGCCTCCCGCATGCGTCGGGAGGACGCCGTGTGATGCTCCGAGGGGTCAGCTCGCCTCCGGGAGGCGAAGCTCTTGGCTCGTTGAACTGTGGCACCTTCAAGGAGATCCTTGAGTTCGCCCCAGATACGCCGTCCCTCGGTGGTAGATGGCTCCGGCATGGTTCAAAGTAGCATCGCCGCTGCAGCTAGGTCCTGGCCGGACCCGCTGACGGCCGGGGGCAACGCTGCCCTGGCATTGTCGACGATGCGGCGCTGGACGTCCCGGGCCCGATGATGGGCTCCTCCGACGAGTGTTCGGCCTGCCCACTCCTGCTCGATGTTCTGTCGGAGCTGCACAAGCCGCCCTGCTTCCCCGTCGACCCGGGCCTGCATCTCATGGATTTGCTCGAGCTGTGTGTCCCAACCCCCCGCAGGGACTGGGACCATAGCTAGCTCCCGCGGGATGTCAACGCGAGATGCGGGCCCAGGGGGATCATCAACCTCCGGCATACCGAGGTGGTTGCCTTCGTTGTGATCTCCCTGATCGATGTGGAAACATTCGTGACTTGGGCCGTAACCCTCGTCGTCAAGGTCGTGGCCATCGTCAGAGCAACCGGAGAGGCAGTGGTCACATGCGGACATGAAGTCCCGCATGGCACCGGGGTCATCGAGGCCAGAGAAATCCCAACCGAAGTCGGGGTCGTCCTCTTCCTCGGAACCCACCGGTCCGGAGGTTGAGACGACTGTCAGTCGGTCCCAGGTCGACCACATATGGTACCCCAGAAGGTTTGGATACGCCCTTATGAAAGCGCTCACCATAGCAGGGTCGCTAGGTGGATCGAAACTGAATCGAAAGGGAACAGGGTGGAATTCGGACGGTACCTTTTGGTCGATGGACGGTGGTGAAGTCGCGTCGGGGACGAAACGCACCGTCATCTCAGGCACGAGGGTGACGCCGAGCAGGTCCTTGGCGAGGGCGCTGGCGTCGTCGGTCCACCTGGGGCTGGCACGTTGCGGGAAAACGGCGCTCGTCGTTGTCTCAGGCGCGAGGACAACACCCGACATATCCCCCGGAGGAGTGCCGGCGTTGTCGGCTCAATCCGGTCCGACAGCCGGTAAGGTGCCGCCTCCTACGTGGCCACGGTTGCCCCGTTGTAGGAAACGGGTGACGCCTAAGAGGGGGGTGAATTAGGACTTCTAAAACTTTTACTAAACTAGGCCACAATTAAATCCCTAGAGCAAAACCTAGGCAAGAATCAAACTAGAAGGTGCAAATTAGGTTTTGTCTAAGTGTTGCTATCTCTACCGCAAAGGCTAAGTTTCAATCTACACTAGATAAGTATGAATACAAGATTGAAACTTAAATGCTTAATATAAATGCGGAAACTTAAAGAGCAAAGTAGAGAAGCAAACTCTTGTGGATGACGCCGGTATTTTTACCAAGGTATCCGGAACCACGCAAGGTTCCGACTAATCCTCGTTGGTGCCCCTACGCAAAGGGAAGCCCACGCGAGGGCCAAGCACCTCGGTCGAGTAACTCCGTAGAGAGCCGCGGGCCTTCTCCATGCGCAAGTGGTGCTCCGCTTCCGGCTCCTCTCGGACGCTCCCTGCCGTCTCCACTATCGAGCTTCCAGCTGAAAACGCCGTGGGCCTCGTTCCCTCCGGTACACGGTGGCGGCCGTGACACAAACGCGGTTGTCACGGTCTCGCAAGACTCTCGCCCCACTCAGTACAATTACAACGACTCGCGCAAGAGCCGAGGGGTTGTGTGGTTTTACAAAACTCACTCAACTAACTAGGGTTCACCTAGAGCAAGCGCTAAAGCGGTCTAACTAACCTAAACACTTCGCAAAGCACCTACGCTAATCACCGAGTGATTCTATTAAGCACTTGGGTGGTTGAGCTCTTGAAAATGTGCACTATGTGCCTTGGTATGTTGCTTGGGCTCTCACAATTGAGAATGGCCGGTTGGGGTGGTATTTATAGCCTCCACACCCCAACTAGCCATTGGACAGAAAGCAGCAGCTTTCTGTCATCGGGTGCACCGGACAGTCGGACAGTGCACTGTAGCCTGTCCGGTGCGCCTATCCGTTGCTCTGATAGAGCAGTCGACCGTTGGCGTGCATAGGCTTTTCACACCGGACTGTCCGGTGTGCCATCGGACAGTCCGGTGGTCTTCTCTTCGAGTGCCACCTGGAACTAGCCATTGGGCTGGAGTTCCCTGGTGCACCGGACAGTCTTGCGTGTGGCACCGGACAGTCCGGTGTGCCACCGGACAGTCTGGTGCGCCTTCGCACAGACAGTCCGCAGCAGCACACTTGGACTTTTCTTGAATCTTCTTAATGTCTTCTTTTGAGGTGTTGCTTTCCTCAATTCCTTAGTCCAAGTAAATCTTGCATCCTGTGAACTACAATCATAAACACTAGAAAACTTATTAGTTCATGGATTGTGTTGTTCATCAAACACCAAAACTCAATCAGCCAAATGGCCCGGGGTCCATTTTCCTTACAATCTCCCCCCTTTTTGGTGATTGATGACAACACAACCAAAGCAAGCAAATAATACAAGTATTTGAATGAGGATATGCAATCTACTTGCTAGGATGCATGTTTGTCCCCACAATGTGATATTATGGACTTAAGCCTCCCCCTAACTCTATAATTCACTTACTTCCTATTTTAGGACCAAATAACCAAAACCACTTGAAAAACTATTTGTAGATATAAAATTTTAAATTGGTGGTGTTTGGTGTTTGATATAGTTTTCATTGCTTTGGTCCCTAAACTTCTCCCCCTTTGGCATCAACCATCGAAAAGGAAGACATTAAAAGCATGTAGGAAGTAAATAAAAACTTGCCCTCATCAAGAATTTTATCAGATGATACCACTTGAAGAATACTAAATTAAACCACATGAATAATATCAGCCAAAAGGATTACTCCCCCTAAACGAGTGTTCTCTTTAGAAAGAATTTTCTCCACCTTTTTAGAGAAGAAGAAATACTCCCCCTGACAGGGATCCTCTACTTAGGAAAAAGCATGTGAAAATTAGAGGTGCAAGTCATGATTTGAATAGACTAACTTCCCTTATGCATAGGTAACAGAATATGAGTTAAGTACATATGCATTTTTAGCAACATGGAAGCATATGATATGAAATATAGTCTAATCAAATATTAGAGAAGATATGTAAATGATACTTGATGTAGTCTCAAAAGGTACCAATTGAAAGTCATTTGCGAGCTTGAGAGACATGAGAGTTCTTGGAGATTTTGCAGTGGAAGATTGTTGTCTTTCTTCAGGGAATTCATTTTCCTTACAATGAGACTATCACATGAAATAGACTTGAAAAGGTGTTAGTCTCAAAGTATTAGATTATAGAGTAACCTCCCCCTGAAGGTGTGCATACAAGTTTTG
This sequence comes from Zea luxurians, assembly GCA_029449295.1. NCBI lineage: Eukaryota > Viridiplantae > Streptophyta > Magnoliopsida > Poales > Poaceae > Zea > Zea luxurians. The sequence continues at coordinate 8,470,325 of JAOPSE010000093.1, read as the reverse complement.
TATACTTGTAGGAGACATGCACTTTGATTTGATATCAAGAGGGGCAAATTATCTATAATCCGAACTTCGGCACATATAAGTTAAATGATACAATTTGTAGAAATTAAAATTTTCAATTGATGTATCATTTACTATGGAGTGATAAATAGCTATATGCCATGCTTTTAACATTTTAAACCATGTAGGTTTGCTTAAGTATATGAATTGAAAGCAAGCAATCCTACCATGTGATTTACCTAGTATGCATGATTTTAAACAAAAGTAAATAACAAATGTAATACTAGGCAAGAAAGGTAAACTAGATAAAAAGGTAAATAGATACGCATATCTAAAGACAAGAAATACAATAAAACTAGTTACTGAAAGGGAAATGTGCCCTTGGGCCATTTCTAAGTATTTTGGTGATTGAGTGCCAACACAAGTGCTTAAATGTGAATTTATGTCCATGGATGAACAAAGTGCAAATCATGAAGTAAAGGTATGTTTCTAAGCCTTAGTACATTGGTTTTGTGCACTAATATTCTTGTCTAAGTGCTGGAAACAGAAAGAAGAAGAAAAGAAGAAAGGTGCAAAAGACTTGGCTGTGTACAGCCAAGACTCAGCTCGGTCTGGCACACCGGACTGTCCGGTGTGCACCGGACAGTGTCCGGTGCGCCAGGCTGGCTCGGCGTGAAGTAGCCGCTCTCGGGAATTCGCCGACGGCGTACGGCTAAAATTCACCGGACTGTCCGGTGAGCCAACGGTCGGCCGGGCCAACGGTCGGCCGCGCAATCTGCGCGGGACACGTGGCCGAGCCAACGGCTAGAAGACGGCACCGGACTGTCCGGTGTACACCGGACATGTCCGGTGCGCCAACGGCTCCCAGATCTGCAACGGTCGGCAACGGTCGGCAGCGCCGTTTAAGGAAAGAAATTGGGCACCGGACAGTGTCCGGTGTGCACCGGACTGTCCGGTGCCCCCGACGACAGAAGGCAAGATTGGCCTTCCAGATTTGCTCTCAACGGCTCCTAGCTGCCTTGGGGCTATAAAAGGGACCCCTAGGCGCATGGAGGAGTACACCAAGCAACCTTAGAGCATTCTTGATCATCCACACTCATTCTTTGCGCATTTGTTTGTCATTCTAAGTGATTCGAGCTCCGTTCTAGTGAGAACTTTGAGATAGTCATTCGAGCTCGATTCTTGGCCGTGTGTGTGCGCATTTCGCTGTGGATTTGTGTGTGTTGCTTCCCTCCCTTACTCTGTGCTTCTTTGTGATCATATACTTGTAAGGGCAAGAGACTCCAATTTGTGGAGATTCCTTGCAAACGGGATATTGAAAGGCAAAGCAAAACACCGTGGTATTCAAGTTGGTCTTTGGACCGCTTGAGAGGGGTTGATTGCAACCCTCGTCCGTTGGGACGCCACAACGTGGAGTAGGCAAGCGTTGGTCTTGGCCGAACCACGGGATAAACCACTGTGTCATCTCTGTGTTTGATCTCTTGTGGTATTGTGTTTTGTTGAGACTCCTCTCTAGCCACTTGGCGATTATTGTGCTAACGCTTAACAAGTTTTTGTGGCTATAAGTTTAAGTTTTCATAGGATCACCTATTCACCCCCCCCCCCTCTAGGTGCTCTCAATTGGTATCAGAGCCGTTCTCTTCGCAAAGGGACTAACCGCCCGAAGAGATGGATCCTAAGGGGAAGGGTATCGTGATCAACGACAAAGAGAAGGAATCCTTCGTCAACGAGCCGAAGGACGACAAGCCTACCGACTCCGGCTCGGGTCATAGATGGAAGGAAGGGAAGAAGAAGAAGACAAGGCGCATCAAAGAGATCATCTACTACGACGATAGTGATGAGTCTACTTCTTCCCAAAAGGACGACGACAACGACTACAAAAAGACGGTCAATTCGAACTTTTCATTTGATTATTCTCGTATTCAACATAGTTCGAATTCGCATTTGCTTTCCATTCCTCTTGGCAAACCTCCACACTTCGATGGGGAGGACTACGGATTTTGGAGTCACAAAATGCGTAGTCACTTATTCTCTCTCCATCCAAGCATTTGGGAGATTGTAGAGAATGGAATGAAGTTTGATAGCTCGGATAACTCTATGCTCATAAATGAACAAATCCATAGAAATGCACAAGCTACTACTGTTCTCTTAGCGTCCTTGTGCAGGGAAGAGTACAACAAGGTGAGCGGCTTGGACAATGCCAAGCAAATATGGGACACCCTCAAGATCTCTCACGAGGGGAATGACATCACCATGCTCACCAAAATGGAGTTGGTGGAGGGCGAGCTTGGACGATTCGCCGTGATAAGGGGAGAGGAGCCAACCCAAACGTACAACCGGCTCAAGACTCTCATCAACAAAATAAGGAGCTACGGAAGCACGCGATGGAAGGACCACGACGTCGTCCGCCTAATGCTAAGGTCCTTTACCGTTCTTGATCCTCATCTCGTGAACAATATTCGTGAGAATCCCAGGTACACGATGATGACGCCCGAGGAGGTACTCGGAAAATTCGTAAGCGGGCGGATGATGATCAAGGAGGCGAGATACGTCGACGAAGCATTGAACGGTCCAATCCACGAGTCTCAACCCATCGCTCTCAAGGCAACAAGGAGCAAGGAGCCGCTACCCAGCAAGGTGGCGCAAGTTGAGGCGGCCGGGCTCAATGATGAAGAGATGGCTCTCATCATCAAGAGATTCAAGACGGCGCTAAATGGTCGCAAGGGGCAACCAAGGAAGACCAAGACAAAGGGGAAGCGCTCATGCTTCAAATATGGTAAGGTTGGTCATTTTATTGCTAACTGTCCCGAAAATAATAGTGACCAGGAGCAAGGGAAGAATGGGAAGAGGGAGAACAAGAAGGTTTACAAGAAGGCCAAAGGCGAAGCACACCTTGGAAAGGAGTGGGTTTCGGATTGCTCTTCGTCCGACTCCGACGACGAAGGACTCGCCGCCACTGCCTTCAACAAATCGGCTCTCTTCCCAAACGAGCATCACACTTGCCTCATGGCAAGGGAGAAGAAGGTAATCACTAGTAATGCTAATACTTATGACTCTTCTAGTGATGATGAGTCTAGTGAGGATGAAATAGATTACTCTAGTTTATTCAAGGGATTGGATAGAACTAAGATAGCTAAGATTAATGAATTGATTGATGCCTTGAATGAAAAGGATAGAATCTTAGAGAAACAAGAAGATCTTTTATATGAAGAGCATGATAAATTTGTTAGTGCACAAAATTCACTTGCTCTAGAAGTTAAAAGAAATGGAATGCTTTCTTGTGAACTTTCTACTTGTAATGAAACCATTTCTTCTCTAAAAAGTGAAATTAATGATTTAAATGCGAAACTAGAAGTAGCAAGTAAATCCAACTCTTGTGTTGAACATGTTGAAATTTGCACTAGGTGTAAGGATGTTGATATTAATGCTTGTTGTGAACACTTAGTTTCAATTTCCAAACTAAATGATGAATTGGCTAGTCTTAATGCCCAACTTAAGACTAGCAAAAGTGAATTTGATAAGTTAAAATTTGCAAGGGATGCCTACACAATTGGAAGACATCCCTCAATTAAGGATGGGCTTGGCTTCAAGAGGGAAGCCAAGAACTTAACAAGCCATAAGGCTCCCACCTTCGTCAAGGAGAAAGGGAAGGCCCCTATGGCTAGTAGTACTAAAAAGAACCATGCCTTCTTGTACCATGATAGGAGACAAACTAGAAATGCTTATAGGAGTTACAATGCTTATGATGATTTTGACTCTCATGCCATGTTTGCTTCTAGTTCTTCCTATATGCATGGTAGAAATATGTCTAGGAGAAATGATATTCATCATGTGCCTAGAAAGAATATTATTCATGCTCCTAGGAAAGTAGTGAATGAACCTTCTACAATTTATTGTGCTTTAAATGCTTCCTTTGCTATTTGTAGAAAGGATAGGAAAATAGTTGCTAGGAAGTTAGGGGCAAAATGCAAGGGAGACAAAACTTGTATTTGGGTCCCTAAGGATATTTGCACTAACCTTGTAGGACCCAACATGAGTTGGGTACCTAAGACCCAAGCCTAAATTTGCCTTGCAGGTTTATGCATCCGAGGGTTCAAGCTGGATTATCGACAGCGGATGCACAAACCATATGACGGGGGAGAAGAAGATGTTCACCTCCTACGTCAAAAATAAGGATTCCCAAGATTCAATTATATTCGGTGATGGGAATCAAGGCAAGGTAAAAGGGTTAGGTAAAATTGCAATTTCTAATGAACACTCAATCTCCAATGTGTTTTTAGTTGAGTCTCTTGGTTACAATTTGCTATCTGTTAGTCAACTATGCAATATGGGATATAATTGTCTGTTTACAAATGTAAATGTGTCTGTCTTTAGAAGATGTGATGGTTCACTAGCTTTTAAGGGTGTACTAGACGGCAAGCTTTACTTAGTTGATTTTGCAAAAGAAGAGGCCGGTCTAGATGCATGCTTAATGGCTAAGACTTGCATGGGCTGGCTGTGGCATCGCCGCTTAGCACATGTGGGGATGAAGAACCTCCACAAGCTTCTAAAGGGAGAACACGTGATAGGTCTAACCAATGTTTATTTCGAAAAAGATAGACCTTGTGCAGCTTGTCAAGCAGGGAAACAGGTGGGAGGCTCTCATCACACCAAAAATGTGAGGACAACATCAAGACCCCTGGAGCTGCTACATATGGACCTCTTCGGACCCGTCGCCTATCTAAGCATAGGAGGAAGTAAGTATGGTCTGGTTATTGTTGATGACTTTTCCCGCTTCACTTGGGTGTTCTTTTTGCAGGATAAGTCTGAAACCCAAGAGACCCTCAAGCGCTTCCTAAGTAGAGCTCAAAATGAGTTTGAGCTCAAGGTGAAAAAGATAAGGAGCGACAACGGGTCCGAATTCAAGAACCTTCAAGTGGAGGAGTTTCTTGAGGAGGAAGGGATCAAGCACGAGTTCTCCGCTCCCTACACACCTCAGCAAAACGGTGTGGTAGAGAGGAAGAACAGGACGCTCATAGATATGGCGAGGACCATGCTTGGAGAATTCAAGACCCCCGAGTGCTTTTGGTCGGAAGCCGTGAACACAGCTTGCCACGCCATCAACAGGGTCTACCTTCACCGCCTCCTCAAGAAGACGTCGTATGAGCTACTAACTGGTAACAAACCCAATGTGTCTTATTTTCGTGTATTTGGGAGCAAATGTTATATTCTTGTGAAGAAAGGTAGAACTTCTAAATTTGCTCCCAAAGCTGTAGAAGGGTTTTTATTAGGTTATGATTCAAATACAAAGGCGTATAGGGTCTTCAACAAATCATCGGGTTTGGTTGAAGTCTCTAGCGACGTTGTATTTGATGAGACTAATGGCTCTCCAAGAGAGCAAGTTGTTGATTGTGATGATGTAGATGAAGAAGATGTTCCGACGGCCGCTATACGAACCATGGCGATTGGAGAAGTGCGGCCACAGGAACAAGATGAACGAGATCAACCTTCTTCCTCAACAACGGTGCATCCCCCAACTCAAGATGATGAACAGGTTCATCAAAAGGAGGCGTGTGATCAGGGGGGAGCACAAGATGATCACGTGATGGAGGAAGAAGCGCAACCAGCACCTCCAACCCAAGTTCGAGCGGTGATTCAAAGGGATCATCCCGTCGACCAAATTTTGGGTGACATTAGCAAGGGAGTAACTACTCGATCTCGATTAGTTAATTTTTGTGAGCATTACTCCTTTGTCTCTTCTATTGAGCCTTTCAGGGTAGAGGAGGCCTTGCTAGATCCGGATTGGGTATTGGCCATGCAGGAGGAACTCAACAACTTCAAGCGCAATGAAGTTTGGACACTCGTGCCTCGTCCCAAGCAAAATGTTGTGGGAACCAAGTGGGTGTTCCGCAACAAACAGGATGAGCACGGAGTGGTGACAAGGAACAAGGCTCGACTTGTGGCAAAAGGTTATGCCCAAGTCGCAGGTTTGGACTTTGAGGAGACTTTTGCTCCTGTGTCTAGGCTAGAATCAATTCGTATCTTGCTAGCATATGCCGCTCACCATTCTTTCAGGTTGTACCAAATGGATGTGAAGAGCGCTTTCCTCAACGGGCCGATCAAGGAGGAGGTGTACGTGGAGCAACCCCCTGGCTTTGAGGATGAGCGGTACCCCGACCACGTGTGTAAGCTCTCTAAGGCGCTCTATGGACTTAAGCAAGCCCCAAGAGCATGGTATGAATGCCTTAGAGACTTTTTAATTGCTAATGCTTTCAAGGTTGGGAAAGCCGATCCAACTCTTTTTACTAAGACTTGCAATGGTGATCTTTTTGTATGCCAAATTTATGTCGATGACATAATATTTGGTTCTACTAATCAAAAGTCTTGTGAAGAGTTTAGCAGGGTGATGACGCAGAAATTCGAGATGTCGATGATGGGCGAGTTGAACTACTTCCTTGGGTTCCAAGTGAAGCAACTCAAGGACGACACCTTCATCTCCCAAACAAAGTACACGCAAGACTTGCTGAAGCGGTTTGGGATGAAGGACGCCAAGCCCGCAAAGACTCCGATGGGGACCGACGGACACACCGACCTCAACAAAGGAGGTAAGTCCGTTGATCAAAAAGCATACCGGTCCATGATAGGTTCTTTGCTTTATTTATGTGCTAGTAGACCGGATATTATGCTTAGCGTATGCATGTGTGCTAGATTTCAATCCGATCCTAAGGAGTGTCACTTAGTGGCTGTGAAGCGAATTCTTCGATATTTAGTCGCTACGCCTTGCTTCGGGATCTGGTATCCAAAGGGGTCTAACTTTGACTTGATTGGGTACTCAGATTCCGACTATGCTGGATGTAAGGTCGATAGGAAGAGTACATCGGGGACGTGCCAATTCTTAGGAAGGTCCCTGGTGTCATGGAACTCTAAGAAACAAACCTCAGTTGCCCTATCCACCGCTGAGGCCGAGTACGTTGCCGCAGGACAGTGTTGCGCGCAACTACTTTGGATGAGGCAAACCCTCAAGGACTTTGGCTACAATCTGAGCAAAGTCCCACTCCTATGTGACAATGAGAGTGCTATCCGAATAGCGGAAAATCCTGTTGAGCACAGCCGCACGAAGCACATTGACATCCGGCATCACTTTTTGAGAGACCACCAGCAAAAGGGAGATATCGAAGTGTTTCATGTTAGCACCGAGAACCAGCTAGCCGATATCTTTACCAAGCCTCTAGATGAGAATACCTTTTGCAGGCTGCGTAGTGAGCTAAATATCTTAGATTCGCGGAACTTGGATTGAATTGTAGCATACATGTGTTTATGCCTTTGATCATGTTCATTCTGCATTTTGTTGCTTATTATGGTGCTCAAGTTGTACAAACACTCCCTGGACCTCACAAGTCCGTTGCAAAGTGATGCACATGTTTAGGGGGAGATGTGTTACAACTTGACCCCTTGAGACTAACTATATGCTTGAGTTTGCTTGATTTAGTCTCGAAGGAGAATTGAAAGGGAAAAGGTGGACTTGGACCATGAAAGACTTCCACTGCACTCCGATGAGAGGGTAACTTATTCCAAGTCCATCTCATGAACTCTTATTGCCATTTGCTCTAAATTGAGGACGCCAGGCTGGCTCGGCGTGAAGTAGCCGCTCTCGGGAATTCGCCGACGGCGTACGGCTAAAATTCACCGGACTGTCCGGTGTGCACCGGACTGTCCGGTGAGCCAACGGTCGGCCGGGCCAACGGTCGGCCGCGCAATCTGCGCGGGACACGTGGCCGAGCCAACGGCTAGAAGACGGCACCGGACTGTCCGGTGTACACCGGACTGTCCGGTGTACACCGGACATGTCCGGTGCGCCAACGGCTCCCAGATCTGCAACGGTCGGCAACGGTCGGCAGCGCCGTTTAAGGAAAGAAATCGGGCACCGGACAGTGTCCGGTGTGCACCGGACTGTCCGGTGCCCCCGACGACAGAAGGCAAGATTGGCCTTCCAGATTTGCTCTCAACGGCTCCTAGCTGCCTTGGGCCTATAAAAGGGACCCCTAGGCGCATGGAGGAGTACACCAAGCAACCTTAGAGCATTCTTGATCATCCACACTCATTCTTTGCGCATTTGTTTGTCATTCTAAGTGATTCGAGCTCCGTTCTAGTGAGAACTTTGAGATAGTCATTCGAGCTCGATTCTTGGCCGTGTGTGTGCGCATTTCGCTGTGGATTTGTGTGTGTTGCTTCCCTCCCTTACTCTGTGCTTCTTTGTGATCATATACTTGTAAGGGCAAGAGACTCCAATTTGTGGAGATTCCTTGCAAACGGGATATTGAAAGGCAAAGCAAAACACCGTGGTATTCAAGTTGGTCTTTGGACCGCTTGAGAGGGGTTGATTGCAACCCTCGTCCGTTGGGACGCCACAACGTGGAGTAGGCAAGCGTTGGTCTTGGCCGAACCACGGGATAAACCACTGTGTCATCTCTGTGTTTGATCTCTTGTGGTATTGTGTTTTGTTGAGACTCCTCTCTAGCCACTTGGCGATTATTGTGCTAACGCTTAACAAGTTTTTGTGGCTATAAGTTTAAGTTTTCACAGGATCACCTATTCACCCCCCCCCTCTAGGTGCTCTCAGTTACCTTAGTCATGGGTGGGAAATTTGGGTCCAAAATTTTCACTAACCCACTTGGCAATAAACTTGATCCAATATGATGTATCCCATGATATACATCCTAACTTTGCCAAGTCTCCAAATTTCCCGAACGACCTTCGGTCCACTCACTTCCCTTTCGGGATCCAAACCTTCTTGGTGCTTTTCATAGTTGAAATTATTTCCTTTGGCACCCAGATGCGTTTGGCCCCTTTTCCTTTGTTGGCTTGCTTGTTGGCCTTGATTGCTATCACCTTTCCATTCTTTTTCTTCTTGATCAAATATGGTGTAGCAGTCTTTTTGTCCACCGTTTTGATGTAGGTGCTGGAGATTTTGATTGTTGGCTTTTGCTTGAGCTTTTGCCTTTGTTTATCCCCGGTCATCGCCTTGCATTGGAAAGACTTGTGGCCTTCCTTGTGGCATAGCCTACAAATCACAGTTTCTCCCTCCATAGGTTTGTTCACTCCCGCAGTGGTGTTATCCTGTGGAGGTCGGATTTGTTTGGCTTTGCCTTTCTTGTCATACAAAGCCTTCCCAAGGCGAGCCACTTCTTGCTTTAATTGCTCATTTTCCTTTGCAACCTCATCCGAACATGTCTCTACAACAATATTCTTAACAAGAACTTGGTTGCAGGGGTTAGAATCATCAATTAAATCAAAGCAGGAAGTAGAAGCATCTTTCTTAATTATTTCAGGTGTTTCAACTAAAGATGCTGCTGGGGTGCTACCAATGTTTTCTAGCTTAGTAGTTAGCTCATTATTGTGTATGCTAAGAATTTCCATTTTCTTTAGCAAATTTTCAATAGCTTCTTGGGAGCTAGCTAACTTAGCCTTAAGTTTTTCATTCTTTTTAATAAGGCTATCATCGGTAGCAGTGAATGGAGCACTAGATTCTAATAGCTCAATTTTAGTTGACAACTCACTATTTAAGTTTGCAAAAGTTTCAAATTTTTCTAGCAAACCTTTATAATCATTTTGGGAGCTAGTCAACTTGTTTTTCAAAGTTTTAAGTTGAGCTTTTTGCTTAGTGCAAACATCCTGAAAAAATTCAACGGCTTTCGCAAGCTCATCTACAGAGGGCTTTCCCTCACCTTCATCATCACTACTACTTTCATCACTAGAGGATGGAATGCTTTTGTTACCTCTTGCCATAAGGCATTTGTGTGATGACCGTGATGAGCATGATGAGGACCGGTGGTTGCGCGTCCTTGGAGGTTCATCTTCACTTGAAGAATCATCCCAAGTTCTAACACTTGTTAGCGTCTTGCCTTTGCTCCTCTCCTTTTTGGGTTTGGCCATATTTGGACAGTTGTCCCTGAAGTGGCCCTTCTCCCCACATGCGAAGCATCCTCTCTTCCTTTGCTTTTTCCTGTCAATGTTAAAGAGAAGATACTCGACCTGCAGGGGCACACCCATTAGATTAATCTTGCGGATCATCCTCATTACCTTTCCGACGCGTCGGATTGTTTCTTCGTCCTCGGAGGATGATGTGCATGGTTGATTAGCTTCATCATCATCACTTTCTTCTTCTTCGTCTTCTTCGCTTGAGGAACTTGGAGTGGGAGCCTTCTTTTTGCCCTTCCTTTCATCACATGCAAAAGCATATGGCCTTGAGGAAGATGGCTCCTCTCCCCGACTCATTTTTCGTGACATCTCAAAAGCCGTGATTTTCCCAATCACAATGGTCGGGGTCATGTTGCTCAAGTCCTCCATATTGTGAAGGATGGTGATGATGCTCCCATATCTTCGTTGTGGTAGCAGGGAGATAATCTTCCTCACAATGTCCGCATCACCTAGCTTATTAATGCCAATAGAGTTGAGCTCATTGATAATTAGATTCAAACAAGAATACATGTCTCTAACAAGCTCATCATCTTTCATAGCAAAAGAATTATACTCATTTAAGACTAGGCAATGTTTTTGTTCACGGACATTGGATGTGCCGTCATGGAGCTCATGCAATTTTAGCCAAATCTCATTAGCAGTTTTCAAAGTGAATACTTGATTAAAAATATCCATGCTAAGAGATTTATACAAGCAATTTTTGGCTCTAGCATTTAAATGAATTTCTTTTTCCTCACTCGTGGTGGGTTTCTCGGGATTCTTGAGGGGTTTCATCCCGTCACGAGTGACTCTCCAAACACCTAGATCAACGGCCTCTAGGTAACAAGCCATTCTAGCACTATAATATGGGAAGTTAGTGTCGTCGAAGTGTGGTGGCCTATGGGTATCCATCCCTTCCTCTAAAAAGTGTCGGCTCTTTTAGCGGTGAAGCTAAAGCGTTTCAAATGAGCCAAACCAGGCTTTGATACCAATTGTAGGAAACGGGTGACGCCTAAGAGGGGGTGAATTAGGACTTCTAAAACTTTTACTAAACTAGGCCACAATTAAATCCCTAGAGCAAAACCTAGGCAAGAATCAAACTAGAAGGTGCAAATTAGGTTTTGTCTAAGTGTTGCTATCTCTACCGCAAAGGCTAAGTTTCAATCTACACTAGATAAGTATGAATACAAGATTGAAACTTAAATGCTTAATATAAATGCGGAAACTTAAAGAGCAAAGTAGAGAAGCAAACTCTCGTGGATGACGCCGGTATTTTTACCGAGGTATCCGGAACCACGCAAGGTTCTGACTAATCCTCGTTGGTGCCCCTACGCAAAGGGAAGCCCACGCGAGGGCCAAGCACCTCGGTCGAGTAACTCCGTAGAGAGCCGCGGGCCTTCTCCATGCGCAAGTGGTGCTCCGCTTCCGGCTCCTCTCCGACGCTCCCGGTCGTCTCCACTATCGAGCTTCCGGCTGAAAACGTCGCGGGCCTCGTTCCCTCCGGTACACGGTGGCGGCCGTGACACAAACGCGGTTGTCATGGTCTCGCAAGACTCTCGCCCCACTCGGTACAATTACAACGACTCGCGCAAGAGCCGAGGGGTTGTGTGGTTTTACAAAACTCACTCAACTAACTAGGGTTCACCTAGAGCAAGCGCTAAAGCGGTCTAACTAACCTAAGCACTTCGCAAAGCACCTATGCTAATCACCGAGTGATTCTATTAAGCACTTGGGTGGTTGAGCTCTTGGAAATGTGCACTATGTGCCTTGGTATGTTGCTTGGGCTCTCACACTTGAGATGGCCGGTTGGGTGGTATTTATAGCCTCCACACCCCAAACTAGCCGTTGGACAGAAAGCAGCAGCTTTCTGTCGTCGGGTGCACCGGACAGTCTGGTGCACCACCGGACAATGCACTGTAGCCTGTCCGGTGCGCCTATCCGTTGCTCTGACAGAGCAGTCGACCGTTGGCGCGCGCAGGCTTTTCACACCAGACAGTCTGGTGTGCCACCGGACAGTCCGGTGGTCTTCTCTTCGAGTGCCACCTGGAACTAGCCGTTGGGCCAGAGTTCCCTGGTGCACCGGACAGTCTGGCGTGTGGGCACCGGACAGTCCGGTGTGCCACCGGACAGTCCGGTGCGCCTTCGCACAGACAGTCCGCAGCAGCACACTTGGACTTTTCTTGAATCTTCTTAATATCTTCTTTTGAGGTGTTGCTTTCCTCAATTCCTTAGTCCAAGTAAATCTTGCATTCTATGAACTACAATCATAAACACTAGAAAACTTATTAGTTCACGGATTGTGTTGTTCATCAAACACCAAAACTCATTTAGCCAAATGGTCCGGGGTCCATTTCATTACACCCGTCTCTGCCTCCTCTGGGGAGGAGGGTGGCGGGGACGACCAGAGTGTTCCTCTTAAGCCACGGGGAGATGTCGTCATGGAGGTTGCCTCCGCCGGGCGAGTCGCTGACTGTCGTTGTCGTCGTGCCGCGGAGGGAGGAGTACCATGTCATAGCTGCCGTCGAGGGACATGAACTCAAGGCTCCCGAAGTGGAGCACTGTCCTAGGCTGAAGAGGTTGCTGAAGACTCCCCATCTAGAACTCAATGGGAAAGTGATTGTTAACACGCAGCAGACCCCTACCTAGCGTGCCAACTGTCGGTGTTTTGGACCCGGGGGGTCCCTGGACCGACGAGTAAATTTGTTGCTGCGTGCCCTGCCCAGATGGGTTGGTGCGAGATGGAACACAAGTGGAGGAATGAGCCTTGTATTATCCTGCACCAGGGTGCTCATAGTAGGGGTTACAAGCCTTGCGAGAGAGCGAGGGCGAGAGAGAGAGGGCGAGAGCAAGAGAGAGAGGGTCCGACCCCTGCTCGTCTTCTCCCGTCCCTTTGCCGTGCGTACGTATGCTCGTATGTTCGTATGCTCGTCCCTCTGTCCCCCCCTTTCTCCCCCCTTTGTGAGGCCCTGGACACCCCCTTTTATAGACGTAAGGAGATGCCCAGCTGTACAATAGGGTGTAGCTGAGAGCTAACGTGGCTGGCAGGGAAGTGCCCTGAGCCCTGTACAGATAACAACGTGGCCGTCGGGGGGACGTCTCGAGTCCTATAGAGGTAGTATCATGGCCGTTGGAGAAGTGCCTTAAGCCCTGTAGCAGTACAGCTGTTGGTGCTGTATGGATCCTGCTGACGTCTCCTTGCTTCCATAGGAGGCTTGAGAACCACCGACGTTATGGTTGCATGCGGAAAACCACCATCGCCTGTTACTGGGGTAAGATGGATGGGACGGTCTTGTTCATTCATAGCCTGAGCTAGCTAGGTGTCACACCCGGTTCCAGGGGGTAGAACCAATCGCATACCATATGTGTGCCAGGATCCATTTCCACACATATGTTGACGTCACAAGTGTAGTATATCAAAAGACAATGCAATAAAGGCGTAAAGAGAGTATAATACTTTATTACATCATCTGAATTACTGTATCTTGAACAAGTATCACATCAAAGTAAAGCGGAAATAAACAACTGGGCAATCTTCCACAGGAAGTTGACCGACGCATCGTTAGACTTAGAATTCCTCGTCGATAAATTCTCCATCAAAGTCTCCAGCATCACCCTCTGATCAAAATATTAGCAAGGGTGAGCTCACTTATGGTCGGGGCTCAGCAAGTGGGGGAAAAACTAATGCAGGTATAACAAGGTGAGGCTAAGGTTGAGCAGTAAGCATTTTAGTTGGTCAATATTTTATTAACAACACATGTCTTACTAATAAGTGTGTATCCCAAATATCCCATTTAAACAAAGGAATATGAGTATAACAAAAACACTTAAGTGAAACCACTTAAGCAAATTATCGGCAGATCATCGGATCTCAATTTATGTCCATCTTTAAGTTCAATTATCATGTGAGGAGTCCAGGTCGCTCATAACCGAGAGCACGGCTGATATATCAGTTTTACACTCTGCAGAGGTGGTACAACTTTACCCACAAGCCATGTATCCCATCTAGCCCGGGTTGATCGGACCCTTAAACACTGCCGAGGTGAATGGCTAGGGATCCATTATGAGGTTTTCACAAGATACACTTAATACGAAGCAACCCGCTAAGGTTTCTAAGACGATGGTGGTGGCCCCCTGGGTGAAGTACCTTAGCCAAGAATACGACCCCATGTTAACGTGGGCTGCCAGCACCTACCGCTCCCCCTCTTGCCCATCTTTCAGGTAAGGTTGCTAGGCACTAAGCATATAGAGCTAATTACCAAAGCTAGAGCCATGATAGCACTCGTGGTTGCACTGTTATCCTGGGTGGTCACTCCATGTTCCAATTAAATTTGTAATAATGTTATCTTAACCATCGGGTTAATGCCGTAATTGCCAATTACATCTTTGGAACATTAAAACCAATTAATGAGTGACATTTATAAATCATTAAGTTGGGCGGTAGCACAAATTCTTGCACAGCTTAATAATTTTCCCAGGTTAAACAAGGAATACGGGTAGTAATCTAGGAAAATCCTTAATTAGGTAAAACCCATCAAATTATGCAGTATATCAGAAAGTAAACATTATTATATGCAATGAATAGGTACAAACAGAATATGCAGAGGGAGAATCCACTTGCCTTGCTCAAGCGAGTCCTGTGGATCGTCCTCGAACGAGTTCGGATCGCCTACCGCACAATCCGCTTCTAATAGAGTCGCATAGCGCACATATAAAAACAAAACATACACTAATAAATAAACATGCACCATTCATAAACATACACCAATACGTCATTAAGCACACATTAACATATCGCACTAATCATATCTTAATTACGTACTAATCGCGTAAATACTTATTAATTCAATTGTGGCTATTATTGTGAATCCTAATGGTGAATTTATGAGTGGGTGTAATAAATATAGTTTTAACTAGTATTAATCAACAATGAAGATAAATAATACTTATTGTCTTTTAATACTAATAAATAGATTAATACCCTTTTCTAACTCCAATTAGTTAGTATAGCAAAAATGCATTTAATAATATTAACATTCTAAAAATCTACATAAATTGGTAATTGGACTTTTTATAACACAAGTGAGGATATTTTTACATAAACTAATATTTTGTTTAATCTAAAACTCTAAGTGCTCAATTTGCTAACAAGATTATTTAACTAGCAAAAATCTATTTACCACACTACTGGTGATCTTTTCTCTTTTCTTTCTAAAAAGAAAATGCTAATAAATAATTAGATAAATCATCTAAAAAATCCTATAATATTCATATGACATCTATACCATTTTCCAAATCCATTTAAAATACACCTATAATTCTCCAAATAGTTTCTAAAACCTATCATGACCAAATTTGACTATAAATTCTTATCTAGTATTTTTATCACCAACGTGTGACTATTAAATCTACGTCATCTTTCTCTAAACCAAAATCAACGCGATGATTAACATGAAATAACACGGTGCACTACTAATCCCATATCTCTAACAAATTCCATAACGCACACGTATACATAAATCGGAATCACATGCGTTCATATTACAACCAACAAAATATACAACCCATGAATCGAATCAAAAATACTTTTATAAAATACACAAAACAAACTTGGGTCGTCATCAACCTTGGGTTTGCACGTGCGACGGGGAGAATCGATGGGTTTCGACCGGGTGAAGGGCAGGGCTCGACTACGGACGGCGAGTACGAGGCTCCGGCGACGAACTGCAGCGCCGGTGAACTCCACGGGCTCCGGCGACGAGCGGCAAACTCCGGCGACGAACGGTGAGCGAGAGAGTGCGAGGAATGGGAGAGAGCTCGGGTAGGGAGGATAGGAGAGAGTTCTGCTGCCATTTTATAGAGAGAGGGGAGGGAGAAGAAAGGACACCAGGGAGACCATGGGGCGCCGGCGTTTAACTCCATTACACGGTTTAATACCATTGGTTTCTCCACTAATAGAGGGAGATAATGGGGGAGAAGAAACAGAAGAAATGAAGTCCATCAATCGCAGAAGTGAAACGGTCGCGGCTTCATGGCGCTTGGACTCGGTCTGGCACGGGATCGCGGGCTCGATGGCGTGGGCGTCGGGCGCTCGGACCGGCGGGGTGCTCGCGCGCGGCTGGAGGGAGCCAGAGGGCGCGGCGTCGGGCTCGGTGTCCTGGCGCGGCCTGGGCTCGGGTGCGCGCGGGGCGGCCGTCGCGACGGCCCTTGCGGGCACTGCTCGGCTGGCCGCCTGGCTCTGCCATGGCGTGCAGGGCGGCTCCCTGGCGCGGCGCGCCTGGGCATGTGCGGGAGCGCGGCCTGGGCGGCTCGGTCGCGGGGGTGGGCGCGCGGCGTCTGGGCAAGAGAGAGCAGTGAGAGGAGAGAGAGTGGGAGAGAGAGAAGAGAGGAGAGAGGGAATAGAGGGAGGCGGCGGCGGCTGGCTCTGCCAGCAGGCTAGGAGCGCGGCGCGCTTAGGGTTTGGGTTGGGGACATGGGCCCTGGTGGGCCGGTCGGTGTAGGTTTAGTTTTTTTTAATTCCGAAATGCTTATTTAAAAAGCTTAAAAATTCATAAAAAAATTTACCAAAAACATTTATAAATAGAATACTTGTTTTTAGACTAATAATTACCATATTTCTTAATTATTTAATTACTAGTATCTCTTTTTAAAATGGATTAATATTAAACATCCGATAAGAATTCAAGCGCATGCAAAGAAAACGATGCAAATAAATAATTAAACCCTTAAAAAATTTATTATCCTAATTAATATAATATCTAAATTTATTATTTTAATTGATGGCTTTTATGGTGTTACAAACCTACCCCTCTTAAAAGAATCTCGTCCTCGAGATTAAGAACCTTTTGAGAATAACTGGGGGAATTCTGCTCTGAGTTCACCTTCTCTTTCCCAAGTGGCCTCATCTTCCGAATGATGGCTCCACTGAACTTTGCACATGTTAATGACTTACTGCGTGTAATTCTGCGAGATGTTTCCAGAATTCTGATCGGGTACTCCGAATAAGTCAAATCCTCATTAACATTCAGTTCTTCCATGGGTAGCTGTTCTTCTGGTACTCTTAAGCACTTCTTGAGTTGTGATACATGAAATACGTCATGCACATCTGATAAACTATTTGGTAGCTCTAACTGATAGGCTACTTCACCTTTTCTTTCCAAAATCTTGAATGGGCCAATATAGCGAGGTGATAATTTTCCCTTAACCTTAAACCTTTTCATTCCTCTCATCGGTGAAACTTTAAGGTAGACAAAGTCTCCTACTTCAAACATCAACTCTCTTCTTCTATTATCAGCATAGCTTTTCTGTCTTGACTGTGCTGTCTTCAAATTTTCTGTGATAATCTGCACTTGCTTTTCGGCTTCTTGGAGAATTTCTGGGCCAAATACTTGACTTTCTCCAGTCTGATTCCAATAAAGCGGTGTTCTACACTTCCGCCCATAAAGTGCTTCAAACGGTGCCATTTTGAGACTTGCTTGATAACTGTTATTATACGAAAATTCTGCATAAGGCAAACTTTTATCCTAGCTTCTACCATGCTTTAGAGCGCACGCTCTTAGCATATGTTCTAACACTTGGTTTGTCCTTTCTGTTTGCCCATCCGTTTGCGGATGATAAGCTGAACTAAAGTTTAGCTTGGTATCCATGGACTCATGTAGTCTTTTCCAAAAGCGCGAGGTAAACTGGGTTCCTCGATCTGATACAATCTTCTTTGGTACTCCATGCAGACAAACGATCCTTGACATGTATAATTCTGCTAACTTGGCTCCCGAGTAAGTTGTCTTCACAGGTATAAAGTGTGCTACTTTAGTTAACCTGTCTACTATGACCCATATTGAATCATAGCCATCTCGAGTATGGGGTAGTCCAACTATGAAATCCATACTGATTTCTTCCCATTTCCATTCAGGTACCCTAAGAGGTTGTAGCAATCCTGCTGGTCTTTGGTGTTCAGCTTTAACTCGCTGACACACGTCACATAATGCAACATGAGTAGCAACATCTCTTTTCAAACCGTACCACCAATACTTTTCCTTAAGATCCTGGTACATCTTTGTACTTCCAGGGTGAATAGAGTAAGCTGAATCATGAGCTTCTCTCAAAATAAGTTGGCGCAAGTGCTCAATTTCTGGTATGCATATTCTCTTCTTAAACCATATGGTGCCTTGTTCATCTTCCATGAAATCTGGGGCTTTTCCCAAACCAATCAAAGCTTTAATTTCCTTAATTTTCTCATCAACCTCTTGTCCTTTATGAATCTCTTCTTCCAAAGTAGATTCAACTTCCATAATTGTTGCTTCTACATTATTGAGAAATCCAAGGTTGAGTTGTTCCATTTCCCAGCACAATTCTTGCAACATCAAATGAGTAGTGATGTTATTCACTTGACCCTTACGGCTCAAAGCATCAACTACTACATTTGCTTTTCCGGGGTGATATTGTATCTCCAAATCATAGTCTTTAATCAACTCAAGCCATCTTCTCTGTTTGAGGTTGAGTTCCTTCTGAGTGAATATATATTTCAGGCTTTTGTGATCCGTGAAGATTTTGCACTTGTTTCCAATCATATAGTGCCTCCAAATCTTCAAAGCATGCACTACGACAGCTAATTCCAAATCATGTGTAGGGTAATTCTTCTCATGTTTCCTCAACTGTCTTGAAGCATAAGCAATCACCTTTCCTTCTTGCATTAGCACACATCCAAGTCCAAGATGTGATGCGTCGCAATACACATCAAATCCCTTGTGGATGTCTGGCATTACTAATATTGGTGCAGTGGTTAACCTTTTCTTGAGTTCTTCAAAACAATCCTGACAAGCTTCATCCCATTTGAACTCTTTACCTTTCTCCAGCAGAGAGATAAGAGGTTTCACTAACTTAGAAAAACCTTCAATAAATCTTCTATAGTATCCTACCAATCCAAGAAAACTTCTGATCTTGGACGCATCCTTTGGTTGCTTCCAATCCAGTATCTCACTTATCTTTCCTGGGTCCACCTTAATTCCACCATCGGTAACGATATGCCCTAAGAAAGCAACTTCCTTAAGCCAAAAATCACACTTCGAGAATTTCGCGTACAGTTGGTTGTCACGAAGCTTTTGTAGGACTAGCCTTAGATGATCTTCATGTGTTTCTTCATTTGGAGAGTATATCAATATGTCATCAATGAATACGACCACAAACTGATCCAGATACTCCATGAATACTTTATTCATCAAATTCATAAAGTATGTTGGTGCATTAGTCAGTCCGAACGACATGACCAAAAACTCATATAATCCATATCTCGTCGTGAAGTCTGTCTTGGGTACATCTTCTGCTCGAATCTTTAACTGATGATATCCCGATCTCAGATCTATCTTTGAGAATATCTTAGCTCCTTTCATTTGATCGAATAAATCTTCAATCCGAGGTAATGGGTATTTATTCTTGATGGTTACTTCATTCAAACTTCTATAATCAACGCACATTCTCCTCGAACCATCCTTCTTGTTCACAAATAGCACTAGGGCTCCCCAAGAGGATGAACTTGGGCGAATAAAACCTTTTTCTAGTAATTCTTCTATTTGTTTCTTCAGTTCTACTAAATCTTTGACATCCATTCTATAAGGTCTTTTCGAGATAGGTGCGGTTTCGGGTACTAATTCAATAGAAAACTCTATATCACGGTCAGGTGGCATATGTGGTAATTCCTCCGGAAATACGTCTGGGTATTCACACACTACCTTGATATTTTCCAAGGGCTTTTCTTCCAAGTGATTGATCACTGTCTTCCCTTTCTCATCTGTTGACTTGTCTATGTTAACTTGGATTCTTTCACCTTGAGGGCTTGTCAACATAATTGTTCCATTGGCACACTGTATCACTCCATCACAACTTTTCAACCAGTTGTATCCAAGAATCACATCAATACCATTGGATCCTAGGACCACTGGGTCGACTGTAAAATATATTCCTTGAATCTTGATATTAACATGAGGGCATAAGTGTGTGGCTTTCATGTCACCTCCCGGTGAACTAATGTGTAATATCCTATTCAGAGGGTACTTAGGTATGTTATGTTTTTCCACAAATGACTCAGTTATAAATGAATGTGATGCTCCAGAGTCAAATAAAACTGATGCAGGTATGGAGTTAACAAGGAACATACCATACACTATGTCGGCATCCTCAGGCACTGATTCCGCAGTGATGTGACTGACCCTTCCTCGGCTCTGGTTCTGTGGAGTCTTGTTCTGGACAGATCCACAAGCGGGGGTGTTCTGGTCATTCCTCTGATTATTGCCTTTCTGGGGTGTCTGCTGGTTGCGCCTTGGGCAGTTGTTGGCATAATGGCCTAGCTCACCGCACTTGAAGCAGCCGTTGGGTTGGACAGGTGCGTTGCTTCTGGCCTGCGTGTTATTGGTGCCACCTTGACGATTCTGTGAACCAGATCTCTGATTGTTCTGAGAGTTATTCCTTTGTTGATTCTGACTCTGATTACTTCTCTGGTTTTGCTGTCTAGAGCGTTGTACTTGGTAATTGTTTCCACCCTGATTTCTAGAGCGGAACTGCGAACTTTGAGCATTGTTTGGCCGGGTGTTTCTGCTGGACTGACCTTGGAACTTCCTTTTGTGGTCAGATAGCTCCTTCCTTTTACTCTCAAGGCCAATTGCCTTGTTCAGTAGTGTCTGGAAGTTGGGAAAAGTGTGACTCTGAAGTTGATAGTTCAGAGGTCCAATTAGTCCTTCCAGGAAACGCTCTTGGCGCTTCTCATCTGTGTCCACTTCTTCCGGTGCGTAGCGTGAAAGCTGAGTAAAGCGATCATGATACTCACTGACAGTCATACTCCCTTGAGTAAGGGAAATGAACTCCTTCTTTTTCAGCTTCATGATTCCAGAGGGGATGTGGTGAGCGCGGAAGTTCTCTTGGAACTCCTGCCAGGTTATGATATCTGTGTTGGGATGTGCCGCTATGAAGGCATCCCACCAATCGGACGCAGCTCCCTCGAGTCTTCCCGAGGCGTACAAGACCTTCTCCCGGTCGTTGCACTGAGTTATGTCCAGCTTCTTCCCAATGACTTTGAGCCAGTCATCGGCATCCAGGGGATCAACCGCATGAGAGAATGTTGGCGGGTGATGACTCATGAAATCCCGGTGCTTATCTCTGGCCGGGGGTGCATATTGCTGCTGCTGGGGTTGCTGATTCTGTTGGTTCTGTTGTAATTGCTGAACCGCAGCAGTGAGTCCTTGCAGAATCTGCATTTGGGCGGCGATGAACTACTCCATGTTGGGATTAGGTGGTGGTGGTGGTGGTGCTTGCTGTCCACGCTGGTTCCGGTTGTTAGGTCCTTGACGTGGGTTCACCATCTGATTTGTTAAGAAGTGAAGTCCTTAGAAAAGTGAGGAGTAGGAAAGATTCTAGAGGGAAAATAGCTTAAGTTTAAAAATTTTATATGTTCTTATGGCCATCATTTCATAAGACCATAGCACTCAAACAAAGATCCAAATCAAACATTTCAACCAATCACCATCACATGGTTGTTATTTATTAATATAAAAACTTAAAGAGAGTTTCATCGTCTAACGCGAAGTATAACTTATTACATCATAGTCCAAAAACTTAAAGCAGCCTAGTGACTGATCCGGGCTCTCCATAGCGCAGCCTCTTGCGGGGAGGAGACAACGCCACGGCGGGGACCTGAGCTTCTGGCGGATCCAGTCCTTGCAGTTGGGCTTCCAGGGCTGCAATCCTGGCGTGGGCATTCTCCAGCTCTAAGTGCACCTCGTAGAGATCTAGGGTGGCATTGTCCAGGTCGGTGTTGAGACCGACCACTACACCAGCTAGGGTGTTGAGGCGATCCTCACCAGGTTCACCTAGGACGATGTTGGTCTGGCTTTCTCCACGCAGACGCTGGGGGAGATGCCTAAACCTCGTGTTCTGCAGCTGCTGCCGGTAGGTGTGGCTGAGTGACCACAGGGTCCGACGAGCAGCATCACTGACCGAGGCAGCGTAGGTGGACAGCGGTATCAGGGACTCATGAGCAGACAGAGTCCTGAATCCCCTGTCACCTGCATCCATCACCCTGACGTGGATGCGAGTGATGTAATAGCAAGCCCGGGGAGGCTCGCTCACCTGCCTCGTCTCGTACAGGGGGCGGACGTAGGTGCCTAGCGCATGCAGCACCTCCTACAGCAGGTTGGGGAAGTGCCCCGTCTCGAACATTGATGTATAATGTTCGACAACAGGACCAAACCCCATGAAGTTGTCCTGCTGGGCGTAGTCAGCTTCCTCGTTGATGTGTCCGTCCTCTCCATCGTCTTCGTCGTCGTCATCCTCGTCATCGCCGTCCCCGGAGTCGTCGGGGTCGTTGCCCCCAGGTGGAGGTGCTTGGAAGGCTGGTGCAGACGATGCTGACGTCGTTGACCCAGCTGCGAAGGCCAGGGACTCGGCCAACGGAGTGGGGGTCGGCAGCTGCTCCTCTGAGCTGTCCTCCAGGTTGATTACGTTCTCCACTCGGACGGGAGGGAGATCCGCTGGAGCTTCCTCGACTACCACTGGGTAGACCGGGATCTGTCGGGGCTGAGGGGCGTAGCTGGTGTTGACGCGGGTAGTCTGGAGAGTGCGAACCATCTACAAGAGAAGTGTCAACTCAGTTGAATTTCAAAGAGGTAAGACTGATAAAGGAATTTATAGGAATGAAATTAGCAAGTTTTGAACAACTAGGCTTTCCATTTCTAACTAATCTAACGGCCTAGGGTCGGCATAGCTTTGATACCACTTCTGTCACACCCGGTTCCAGGGGGTAGAACCAAGCGCATACCATATGTGTGCCAGGATCCATTTCCACACATATGTTGACGTCACAAGTGTAGTATATCAAAAGACAATGCAATAAAGGCGTAAAGAGAGTATAATACTTTATTACATCATCTGAATTACTGTATCTTGAACAAGTATCACATCAAAGTAAAGCGGAAATAAACAACTGGGCAATCTTCCACAGGAAGTTGACCGACGCATCGTTAGACTTAGAATTCCTCGTCGATAAATTCTCCATCAAAGTCTCCAGCATCACCCTCTGATCAAAATATTAGCAAGGGTGAGCTCACTTAAGGTCGGGGCTCAGCAAGTGGGGGAAAAACTAATGCAGGTATAACAAGGTGAGGCTAAGGTTGAGCAGTAAGCATTTTAGTTGGTCAATATTTTATTAACAACACCTGTCTTACTAATAAGTGTGTATCCCAAATATCCCATTTAAACAAAGGAATATGAGTAACAAAAACACTTAAGTGAAACCACTTAAGCAAATTATCGGCAGATCATCGGATCTCAATTTATGTCCATCTTTAAGTTCAATTATCATGTGAGGAGTCCAGGTCGCTCATAACCGAGAGCACGGCTGATATATCAGTTTTACACTCTGTAGAGGTGGTACAACTTTACCCACAAGCCATGTATCCCATCTAGCCCGGGTTGATCGGACCCTTAAACACTGCCGAGGTGAATGGCTAGGGATCCATTATGAGGTTTTCACAAGATACACTTAATACGAAGCAACCCGCTAAGGTTTCTAAGACGATGGTGGTGGCCCCCTGGGTGAAGTACTTTAGCCAAGAATACGACCCCATGTTAACGTGGGCTGCCAGCACCTACCGCTCCCCCTCTTGCCCATCTTTCAGGTAAGGTTGCTAGGCACTAAGCATATAGAGCTAATTACCAAAGCCAGAGCCATGATAGCACTCGTGGTTGCACTGTTATCCTGGGTGGTCACTCCATGTTCCAATTAAATTTGTAATAATGTTATCTTAACCATCGGGTTAATGCCGTAATTGCCAATTACATCTTTGGAACATTAAAACCAATTAATGAGTGACATTTATAAATCATTAAGTTGGGCGGTAGCACAAATTCTTGCACAGCTTAATAATTTTCCCAGGTTAAACAAGGAATACGGGTAGTAATCTAGGAAAATCCTTAATTAGGTAAAACCCATCAAATTATGCAGTATATCAGAAAGTAAACATTATTATATGCAATGAATAGGTACAAACAGAATATGCAGAGGGAGAATCCACTTGCCTTGCTCAAGCGAGTCCTGCGGATCGTCCTCGAACGAGTTCGGATCGCCTACCGCACAATCCGCTTCTAATAGAGTCGCATAGCGCACATACAAAAACAAAACATACACTAATAAATAAACATGCACCATTCATAAACATACACCAATATGTCATTAAGCACACATTAACATATCGCACTAATCATATCTTAATTACGTACTAATCGCGTAAATACTTATTAATTCAATTGTGGCTATTATTGTGAATCCTAATGGTGAATTTATGAGTGGGTGTAATAAATATAGTTTTAACTAGTATTAATCAACAATGAAGATAAATAATACTTATTGTCTTTTAATACTAATAAATAGATTAATACCCTTTTCTAACTCCAATTAGTTAGTATAGCAAAAATGCATTTAATAATATTAACATTCTAAAAATCTACATAAATTGGTAATTGGACTTTTTATAACACAAGTGAGGATATTTTTTCATAAACTAATATTTTGTTTAATCTAAAACTCTAAGTGCTCAATTTGCTAACAAGATTATTTAACTAGCAAAAATCTATTTACCACACTACTGGTGATCTTTTCTCTTTTCTTTCTAAAAAGAAAATGCTAATAAAATAATTAGATAAATCATCTAAAAAATCCTATAATATTCATATGACATCTATACCATTTTCCAAATCCATTTAAAATACACCTATAATTCTCCAAATAGTTTCTAAAACCTATCATGACCAAATTTGACTATAAATTCTTATCTAGTATTTTTATCACCAACGTGTGACTATTAAATCTACGTCATCTTTCTCTAAACCAAAATCAACGCGTCGATTAACATGAAATAACACGGTGCACTACTAATCGCATATCTCTAACAAATTCCATAACGCACACGTATACATAAATCGGAATCACATGCGTTCATATTACAACCAACAAAATATACAACCCATGAATCGAATCAAAAATACTTTTATAAAATACACAAAACAAACTTGGGTCGTCATCAACCTTGGGTTTGCACGTGCGACAGGGAGAATCGACGAGTTTCGACCGGGTGAAGGGCAGGGCTCGACTACGGACGGCGAGTACGAGGCTCCGGCGACGAACTGCAACGCCGGTGAACTCCACGGGCTCCGGCGATGAGCGGCAAACTCCGGCGACGAACGGCGAGCGAGAGAGTGCGAGGAATGGGAGAGAGCTCGGGTAGGGAGGATAGGAGAGAGTTCTGCTACCCCTTTTATAGAGAGAGGGGAGGGAGAAGAAAGGACACCAGGGAGATCATGGGGCGCCGGCGTTTAACTCCATTACACGGTTTAATACCGTCGGTTTCTCCACTAATAGAGGGAGATAATGGGGGAGAAGAAACAAAAGAAATGAAGTCCATCAATCGCAGACGTGAAACGGTCGCGGCTTCATGGCGCTTGGACTCGGTCTGGCACGGGATCGCGGGCTCGATGGCGTGGGCGTCGGGCGCTCGGACCGGCGGGGTGCTCGCGCGCGGCTGGAGGGAGCCAGAGGGCGCGGCGTCGGGCTCGGTGTCCTGGCGCGGCCTGGGCTTGGGTGCGCGCGGGGCGGCCGTCGCGACGGCCCGCGCGGGCACTGCTCGGCCGGCCGCCTGGCTCGGCCATGGCGTGCAGGGCGGCTCCCTGACGCGGCGCGCCTCGGCGTGTGTGGGAGCGCGGCCTGGGCGGCTCGGTCGCGGGGGTGGGCGCGCGGCGTCTGGGCGAGAGAGAGAGCGGTGAGAGGAGAGAGAGAGTGGGAGAGAGAGAAGAGAGGAGAGAGGGAATAGAGGGAGGCGGCGGCGGCTGGCTCTGCCAGCAGGCTAGGAGCGCGGCGCGCTTAGGGTTTGGGTTGGGGACATGGGCCCTGGTGGGCCGGCCGGTGTAGGTTTAGTTTTTTTTAATTCCAAAATGCTTATTTAAAAAGCTCAAAAATTCATAAAAAATTTACCAAAAACATTTATAAATAGAATAGTTGTTTTTAGACTAATAATTACCATATTTCTTAATTATTTAATTACTAGTATCTCTTTTTAAAATGGATTAATATTAAACATCCGATAAGAATTCAAGCGCATGCAAAGAAAACGATGCAAATAAATAATTAAACCCTTAAAAAATTTATTATCCTAATTAATATAATATCTAAATTTATTATTTTAATTGATGGCTTTTATGGTGTTACACTAGGAGTAGGGTAATGATGCATCCCTCGTGGCGTGGTTGATCCGAGCCTGAGATCGGGCGAGGTGGCGACTCCTCCGAGGCCGAGGCTGGGGCCGAGACCCAGGGTCGGGCGAGGACATGACTCTTCCCGAGGCCGAGGCCGAGGCCGAGCCCTGGGGTCGGGCGAGGCGGAGCTTCCTGTTGCGCCCGAGGCTGAACTCGACCGTTGTCGGTTTCGCCCAGGTGGTTGGCACATCAGCCGGAGCGGGGCGGGCGGCGCTGTTTTCCTGTCAGATCGGTCAGTGAAAGGGCGAAGTGACTCCGGTCACTTCGACCTTGCCGACTGGGCGCGCGTGTCATGATAAGGTGTCAGGTGACCTAGCATTAAATGCGCATGCAACACAGTCGGCTGGTAAGGCGATTTGGCCAAAGTCGCTTGCACGACAAGGCTTGCCTTTGGCTGAGCCGAGGGTCGCTCACCGTCTGAGGAGACCCTCGGGCGAGATGTGGATTCGTCCGGGACCACTGTTCCGCCCGAGGCCGGGCTCGGGCGAGGTGAGACCGCGTCCCCTGGTAGATGAAGCCTTGAAGTTGACTCGAGCCGTCAGTCTTCACGATTTACTCCGAAGGTGTTTACCAGCCGTGATTAGGAGTGGTGGGGGTACCCGTACCCCTAATTATGGTACCCAATGCACCTAATCCTACTCAATCCATATAGATTAAGAGCTAACCGAACAAGCTCTTAGTAGGTTGTCCTTGTTTAAGGATTTTGAAATTTAACGTTCATCGTACTCTCGGCAAAGAGCAAGCCCTTGATCACTGTGTCGCATCGTAATCTATGGAATTTATGATGGAAAAAGTAAGGTTTGTTGCTCTTTAATTAAGTGTTTGCTCTCTTTTCCAAAGAAAAATCATATTTGTCACTTAGCTCAAAATAGTGCAACTAAAATTTGGAAAACTTAATTTGACCATAAGGATCCATTCTTAGGAGTTCTTTATTTTCTAAGGATAATCTAGAGTCAGGTAAGGTAAGTCTCGTTAAATATTAATATACACACCATTGCTTTTGTTGAATTTTTAAATCATAATGTTGTGAATGCTTTGGAAGTGGAATTGCCATTCTCACTTCGAAACAGCCACCAACTTGTGTTTCGTGACATTCGCTTTTGGGGAGGAGTCGACGGCCTGTTTGGTTCAGCTTTTTTCTGAACAACTTTTTTGAAAATCTGGCTGTAGTGAGAATCTAGCTGTAGGGAGAATCTGAGTATCATTATGATTACGTGTGGAGAAAGATAAAATTGTTCATATGGCTCAGGATCTAGAAAGTGACGGATTCCTACTATTACAACGACTCAACTGATTATGTGTTTATGTTGATTTTGGATGGTTTTTAACCCAACGAATTTTATAGAAGCTGGCTGAAAAGATGAGTGTTTGGTAATCCGCAGCAGCTTTTGGTGGCCAGAAGTTGCCAGAAGCCGAAACAAACAGGCCCGATGATGAACTTCACTGATTGGGCTACAAAGTGATATTATTTTGTCGACAACTATACTATTATTTATATGTTATGAATCGTTTGTCTGTGCTCACCTTCGTGCATGACGCATACGTATTGGTTTCAGATATGTTTTAGTGATTTATCGAGCTTGACTCGACGTATCGCCAATTTATGCGGTTTGAAGCGTGTGAGACCTATATAGCTGGCTGAGGCTAGGGTCGACACACTTGAGTACGCATAATCACGTCGGGGCTGTCACAATCTTATAAAGTTTATTTTGTTAAAAATGTTGTTGTATATGATATATAAGATATATATGAATATAAACATTACTACATTTTAAAAAGAAATGTGTTAAATGTTGAATATAAATAATTAGTGTAAATACCATGTTTTTAATTGTTGAAAATTGGTTACTATGTGATGCTAAACTATTAGTCCCACACGTGTGTCGTAGTATATTTTTAGAAATATAGACTGTGCACTATGAGAGAACTTGTTTAGGCTTTTCATTTTTCATTGCTATATGTTACGGTAGCCAGTTGTCTATGTTTTGCTACGGTGGTTATATGTCATATAAATATATATTGAGATATTTATTCAAATCTAATTGTTGTTTATTTTCGATGGTTAGCCCCAAATTTTTAGAGCGGGGTGCGTGTGTTCGAGTTCTCGCTATGCACTATTTTTTTTGCGCGATGTGGTAGCTATGCGGGCGGGGGCGGGTGCTAGACAGACGCAGTAACTGGATGGTCCACAGGGCAATAGCTGAGAGAGCGTTGCGCGGGCGCTAGGTGTGGGGCCCACAGGGCATGGCGTCGAGGCGCGTAGGACGGAAGTCAGGCAGGAGTCAGGGCGGGTCCAGAGTATCAACGCGAAGGGTGAAGTCATGGTAGCACCAGACGTTCATATTAGATTTTTTAATAGAGTATTATAGATTTAAAATTTAAGATATGGTATTAAAATTACAATTATGTCTTGGATCTTTTAAGTTAACGAGTTTTATAATGGTTATATGGAAAAATTTAAACGACTATCAGAACTAACTATGTTGGAAGGGCAATATATCAATAATTCTGATTTTATATTGATACATATAAACATTTTAATGCTTTTTATCATGTGGGTGCAGTAATGTGCACTTCCACTAGTGACTTATATAAGTGTGACGAGATTCTTTAGTTATGCCAATATGTGGTGATAACTTGACAAGTGTGACACGACATATATGATAACCTATATCACATTAGACGTACACCCAAACATATCATCACTCAACAAGTTTACATTCTAACTAGCGATTCTAACCACTCACAAGTTTACATTCTAACTAGCGATTCTAACTAGCGAGGCTACACCTGGACATTCAGATTACCCAAAATATTTGGATTGAGTAATTCAGGTATTTAAAAGTACTATCCAATTTTTGTCCAAAAAAATATCACCATAGTTTTACTCGATACACCTAATAAAACTGATAAAGGCCAACCATTTAAAAAAGACTAGTCGGTTGCCCGTGCGTTGTGACGGCTTATAACAATACCTACGTAAACTATCTACCAAAAAATTTCAAGATTTTTATTGATTATCTTCGCTCTCTGTATAATATTTTTTGATTTGGCTAACTGATGTTATTGTTTACTCCATCCAATATGTCTTGGTACAACACGACCAATAAAGTGAGCGATTAGAAAAGAGTTCACGACGACTGACTGAACGAATATAGATTATAGAATGACATAATTCCACCATACAGTGACCAAATAAGAGAAAGTTTGTGAGCTCAAATTTCTAAAACAAGTCACATAAACTCAAACTTATAAAAAAGATAGATCAAAATATGGAGTGATTTCTAAAGTCAGACATCAATAAAAACTGAATGCGCTCCATATAAATTATGCTACTTCGTAGCAATTACTAACGTTTAAAACCAACAAATAACCTTTCATTTTACCGTTAGTGTGACAAATCATTGTTGCTCCATCCAATTCAGCAACCTCAAATACCATGGAGTCCATTGCGCCAATGCGGTCTCAGAAAAGACCTAATGTTTGCAAGAACCAAGAATGTCGTGTCATGCTTGGGCTGTAGCCTCGGCCCGTAGTACTGGCCCGGCCCGACACGATTATATTTTTTATTTTACAAAAAACGTATATACAATTTATATTTAATATTAAAAACATTTAGCATGATGTTCTACTGGTTAGATAGCTTCACCTAGTGTTTCCCACCCTTCTTCTATTAGGGCATGGGTTCAAACCTCACCTTCTGTATTGTTTTTTAATATTTTACACTGATTCAATCAAATGGGCTGACGGGCTAACGAACCGGCCCGGCACAGTCAGCAGGCCGGCATGAGCTGTGGCCCGCGGGCGTCTGGCCCGTGCTGGGCCACCGTTTGGCTATCTATAGACGTACAACTACGGGCCAATCGTTTGGCTATCTATAGGCGTACAACAGGTTAATTTGAAATAGCTGTGAGTGGTTATTTGTAAAAAATGACGAGGAACAGCCATTAAAACTGGTGCTTTAAGTATAATAGAGGATTATAGTAGCATTTAAAGCTATAAAATGTTGTTTTTTCAAACCACATAACGTTTTCATATTAATCAACAACAAACCAAATATTAAGCTAACATAAATCTATATTAATTCGTTCTAAATAATATATTTATATTACATTGAACCATTTCGTGTCCTTGTATTTTTAGTAATTCGGGTAACAGGTAACATTACCCTAACTACTCAAACTAATTTCGGGTTTTTATGATTACTATCAAAAATTGTGATTGAGTATTTTGGATTTGGGTATTCGGATCCGTGTTCGGATAATTCAGGTTCAGAGATTAGGTATCGGCTATTTTGTACACCCCTAAAGCCTTGTTTGGATAATCTCATATTCACCTCAATCTATGTGTTTTGATAAGTGTAATTTAAACTAAATTACACTCTAATACACTTCAATACATATAGATTATTATCCAAAAATACTTTAGAGGGAAGAATATCTATAATATCAATACTAGAAATTTTGATTCCCCTGTTTGGAAGGGCTTAATGAAGGTCAAAACCCATTATCTAAAAGGCAGACATGTTGTCACTAATTCTGGTGATAAATCTAGATTTTGGTATGAAAGTTGGATTAATGTGGATCAATTGTACATTACTGAGCTTGAGCTTTATAATATATGTGAGAATAAGGATATCTTGGTAAAAGAAGCAAGAGAAATTAACTGATAGTTACCTTTCAGGAGATGGCTTGAAGGAACTAATGAAGAAAGATGGGAAGATATATGGCTTGAGGGAACTAATGAAGAAAGATGGGAAGATATTTGCAGGAAATGTGAAAACTTTGAGTTTAAAGATTATCCTGATATTGTGCTTTGGAAATGGAAAGAACATTCGATGTACAATAACCTTTCAAATGACATTTTGGGCCTTGATTGGAATCATATATGGAAAGGCAAGATATCTCCTAAAATTAAAATTTTCACGTGGTTATTGGACAATAAGGCCATTTTAACTAAAGATAATTTGATCAAAATAAATTAGAGTGGAGATTCTTCCTGTAGTTTATGTCCCCAAATTGAAACAGTTGATCACCTGTTCTTTACATGTTCAATTGCTAAAGTAATTTTGGGAGTGGTGGCCAGGTGCCTCGATACAACACATGTGTCTGGGAACTTAAGATCATTGTATTATATGGCTGCAAAGATATCTTAAAGTGGATATGGCCACTCACATAGTTCTAATTGCTACTATCTGCTAGGCCATATGGAAGGTCAGAAACAAAATGTGCTTTGAGAAAATCCTAATTAAATCTCCTAATGAGATTATTTGTCATGCATTGTAACGCCCCGAATTTTGGAGTTGAATTTTTTCTTTTCTTCACTCGCTAAATTCGGGCGTTACCCTTTCTTTTTTTTCCTTTTCCCTCGCTAGACCTTGATCTTTTCCAAAGTTATAGCGAGATTCGCCTTGGAATCCAATGTAAAGCAAAACACTAAAATACTTTATGTTGTTTGATGCACCATGCCGAACCATGCATTCTTTTGATTGCTTAAAAATGTAAATGCATTCATCTAGGCAAATGGATTTCAAAAAGGAGAAAAACCTTTTTCTTTTTCTTTTTTCTTCTCTCTCCTCCCCTTTCCTCTCTCCCGCGCTGTGGGCCGCCCCCGGCCGGCCCAGCCGCCCCCGCGCGCCCCCTTTGGGCCCAAGTGGCCCCCCTCCCCCCAAATCCCTCTCCCTCCCTCCCTCTCCCCCACCCTGCCCGAGCCCCGCCCCCATGACCGGCGAGCCTGCCCCGCCCCGCCCCGCCGTGCCGACCTCCACCGCCCCGGCCCCCGGCAAGCCCACGCCCGCCCCCGCCTCGGCGAGTCGCCCCCGCCCCGACCCCGCGTTCGGCTGCCCCGCCGCACCCCGACCTCGGCCGGCCCTCGCCGCGCCCGGCCTCGGCTCGGTTGCCCCGCGCTGCCCCTTCCCCACCCCACCCCGTCCGCCCGGTGCCCCGACGAGCCCACCCCCGCCCGCGCCTGGCCGCCCCGGCGAACCCGCCTCGCCCTCGCGCCGCCCTCGGTTCGGCCGCCCCCTCCGGCGAGCCCGTCCCCAACCTCGACCGCCCCCTCGCCGTCCCCGCCGTGCCCCGGCTCGGCCGCCCCCCGGCGAGCCCGCCCGCCCTATGCCCCGGCTCGGCCGCCCCCCGGCGACCCACCCGCCCCCGTGCTCGGCCGCCTCTCCGGCGAGCCGCCCCGCCCATCCCCGGCCTTGGCGCCCGCGCCCGGCTCGGTCGTCCCGCCCCGCTCGTCCCCGGCGAGCCCCGCGCCCGACCCGGCCGCCCTCGCCGTCGCCCGTGTTCGCCCGCCCGCCCCGGCGTGCTGCCGGCGTGCCTTGCTCGTGTCGTGATGGCCCCGGCGCGGCCTCGAGCTCGGCCAGCGCGCGGCCCCGACGCGTGCGCAACTCGTTCGCGGCACGTTAAGCGTGGTTTTGCGCGTGCGAATGCCCACGCAGCGCCTTGGCGTAGCTCATCGTGCCCGCGACGCGACGCATAGCGCCCTATCGCGTTCGCGACACGATCGTCTACCCCCCTAGCCACCCGTCTACCCCCCCCCCCCCCCCCCCGTGTATTCCGTGCGTAGCAACTCGTGTTTATATTAGATAGGAGTCTCAATTTGGAAATTGGTTACGTTAGTTAATTTGTATAGCTAATCGTCTATCTCGTTTAATGTTAATCTACTAAAAGTGGTCACGTTTACATTAGTGCATGTAGTTAATTCTTTTGTTAGAACCAATTGGAACTAGAGCACGTAACGTTTAGTTATTCGTTTACCCGTAGTGCGTCTCGGGCGTAAGCCTTAACCCTCGCGAGACCTTTCCTCGCCTCTTTCTAACCATGGTAAATTCATTATCGCATGTCATATTCTATGCATATTTACATTATTTTGTTCTCTTGTATGGTGTACTGTTTGTTTCCTAATTTGATGGATGGATGGATGGGTGTATGCTTGCAATCGCTTAGAGAACGATTCGGTCGAGGAGCCCGAAGAACTCGCAGGAGAAGCCCCTGAGCAGCAGTCGGTTGGTGGAGGCAAGTGTCCCTTGACCCATCTCTGTCTTATACATTCTTTAATTCACCTACCGCATTACACATTTATACTTAAGGATTGACTAGCTTTTGTTATCCATATCTTTGTTTACCTATTTGGGTTAGATTATTATTGTTTAGCTTTATGCTATTGCTCAACTCTAATCAATGAACATGATGAGAATTATCTATGATACACTGTTTTCCCTCTTATTTATGATCATACTTGTGACCTTCAAGGGGGCTCGAGCGGTTTCTCGAGTGCCTCTCCGTAAGGACCTGTTCGTTGGATGACCGCTCGGGAAAACAGTGCAACTATGAGGGTGGAATGGGACGCTCTTAGCTGAATAATTAGAGGAACCGGGGTGTAGTTCGCTTCGCCGTCGTGCCGTCAATGGGGCTCGGTGTATGCGGCTCGCTCTGCCAAGGTTGATTTGTCCCTTGGGGAGGAGTGCGGTACATTTAGGAAACCTAACGGGCGGCTACAGCCCCGGGGAATCTTTGTAAAGGCTCCATAGTGAATCCCTGGCCATTCACCTCGGGAGTGAACAAGGGTCTTGCAAGCCCGGGCTAGAGAGGGAATCACGACTTATGGGTAAAGTGCGCAACCTCTGCAGAGTGTTTGAAAACTGATATATCAGTCGTGCTCGCGGTTATGAGCGGCCAAGGGAGCTCCAGTGATTAGTGATACTTGAACAGAGACATTTTGGTTTACAGGTGGCAATGAGACTGTTGGTTTTGGTTATGAATATAGTGCTGGTAAGTGGTATTCTTTCCGTTTGGAAAGGGTACATCGGGCTAATAACTTGGGTTAATGCTAAAACCTGGCTTTCTACTAGTAAGTAATAATCTGACTAACTAAAAGCAACTGCTTGACTTATCCCCACATAAAGCTAGTCCACTACAGCCAAACAGGACGCTTGCTGAGTATGTTGATGTGTACTCACCCTTGCTCTACACACCAACCCCCCCTTCCCCAGGTTGTCCGCATTGCAACCACTGCTCAGGAGAAGATGAAGTCGTGGAAGGAGACTTCCAGGAGTTCCAAGACTACGATGAATTCTAGGCGTGGGTTAGCGGCAACCCCCAGTCGGCTGCCTGTGAAGGCCGCGTTTATCTAAGTTTCGTTTTCGCACTTTGATTATTGTAAATACTATGTGGATGTCTCAGACATATGATGTAATCGACTATTATTTCCCTTTTAATACTATTTGAGCACTGTGTGATGATGTCCATGTTATGTAACTGCTGTGTACGTGAATTGCTGATCCTGGCACGTACATGGTTCGCATTCGGTTTGCCTTCTAAAACCGGGTGTGACATAAGGTGGTATCAAAGCCATGTTGACTGTAGGACCGCTAACCTAGAGTAGAATGGTCGTTCTAAGGACTATAGACCTCTGTTCCTGCCTTGACCTTGATATCTCTTCAAAAGTTGGTC
The DNA here is from genome assembly GCA_029449295.1 of Zea luxurians. NCBI lineage: Eukaryota > Viridiplantae > Streptophyta > Magnoliopsida > Poales > Poaceae > Zea > Zea luxurians. Next base: position 8,435,649 of record JAOPSE010000093.1, on the reverse strand, counting down.
ATATCGACCAAAACTATGTCCTACTATATATTATACCTTGCTAAAAATTATATTTTATTCTACTCCTTCATTTATTTATGGTTCATTACTTGTTGGTCATATTAATTCTGTTCTCACTCTTTTGCTTGCGGTGTCTTTTATAGATGGCTCGTCTTAGACACACTGCACGAAAGTCCGTCATCCCCTTCTTACCCTCCCGCCTTGCTGAGCGTCCGCTTCGCCGTCCAGTGGCCGGACAGTCTAGTCACTTGGATAGGCTGCACCACCGCCTGCATGAGGAGCAAGAGCGTCGACGACAGGAGCAGCATGGCTCTTCTTTCTCGCTCCAGCAGGAGATAGAGTCTGTGAGGAGCTGCTCCCCTGTGCTTCCTCTGGAGGTGCCCCCTGCACCACCACTGGGCGCCCCAGTCTCGAGAGTAGCTGCTGGAGGAGACCCAGACGACGGAGATGGTGACGACAGCTCGAGCCACGACACCGACTTCTCTGCTGACCAGGAACAGGAAGGATGGGTTGCTCGACCCATCACTCGCGACGCTGCTCGCGGGTGTCACTTCCACGATGCGCTCGACACCCTGCTACATCGGGCACTTGACCGGCATACTTGGTCCATCGAGTACGCTGTGTGGTCTACCAGCATAGTCGCGGGGTCTACCCGGACCGCTGGGAGGCAACCTGCTTGGTGCGTCGCCCAGAGAACAGTCTCTGGGGTGCGGAGGTCTGCTCAGAGCACTATTCCATCTCTGAGCGAGACTCAGCTGAGGCGACCATGCAAGATGCCGCACGGCGTGCGCTTTCGCACTACCGCTCGGTTCTTGGTGGGGTAGCTGATGGTCTCAACCTGAAGTATTACCCCCGCCGTCCATCTGGCAGCACAGGAGGCGTGATTGTTTCACCTGTCGGTGAGGACAATCCTAGGTTGAACAGCACAATCAACCTAGCCGCCGTGCTAAACACGGAGCTGGACCATGCACTAGACGAGCTGAGTAGGGCTCGTGCTGAGATCGCCCAGTTGCGGGCTGAGCGCGCGGAGCGTCGTCACCTGGACGGTGGTTCCCCCGCTCCCGTCGGGACTCAGCACCCGTACCGCTCACCTCGGCGTGGACGCCAGTCTTATGGCAATCCCGACTGCAAGACCAAGATAGACTTGGAACCATAGATCGCTAGAGTCAGATCTTGTAATTAATGCAAAATATATACATAGAAGCTGCAGTCTTAGCGTTAGTCTCGCTCTTAGTTAGTCTTAGTTAGACAGGGTAGTTTGCTATATCCTGTGCATTTATGCTTGTCATGATGAACTATGTTGGATTTGGATCTTTGTAATGACTGTCACCAGAGTGTGGATGTCCCCTGCATTTTGGTTTACCCGTTATATGTTAAAGGAGTTAGCTATCTAGTTGGGAAACTTTTTATTCCACTTTCCTCTTTATCTGAGAAGTTGTGTTGGTCTGTGTTGGAGATCAGTGAAGATGCTCATCTGTTCAGTGTTGTTGAAGATTCTCTACTCTTTTCTTATGCTGCAAGATTTGCAAGGTTGGTTCTGATGCGTGGTTGCATTCTGCAGATGTTAGAGAATAGGCGCAGAGGAGGAAGGCGTGCTCAGCATGAGCAAGCCGGTCAGCAGGATGGGGTGCCCCAGCAACAGCAGTTGCCGCCCCCGCCCCCGATGTCCATCGAGCAGATGTTCCTGATGCAGACTCAGGCGGTTCAAGCCATCGGTCAGACTCTGGCCGCCATTCAGCAGCAGCAGCAGCAGGCACCACCTCAGCCTCAGATGCCTCAATTGCCCTGGGACAAGCGTGCTGAATTCATGAGAGGTCATCCCCCAACGTTCGCTCACTCTTCTGACCCCATGGACGCTGAAGACTGGTTGCGCACTGTGGAGCGGGAGTTGCATACCGCTCAGTGTGATGATAGGGAGAAAGTCCTGTATGGTCCCCGTCTATTGAGAGGAGCAGCTCAGTCATGGTGGGAGTCTTATCTCGCCACCCATGCCGACCCCGACACCATCACCTGGGAAGAGTTCAGAGGTAGCTTTCGTCAGTATCATGTTCCCGTAGGTCTGATGACAGTGAAGAAGGAGGAGTTCCTGGCCCTCAAGCAAGGGTCATCGTCTATCAGTGAGTACCGGGCCAGGTTTCTGCAACTGTCTCGCTATGCTCCTGAAGATGTCAACACTGACGCCAAGCGACAATACCGTTTCCTGAAAGGCTTGGTTGACCCTCTGCACTATCAGCTGATGAATCACACCTTTCCGACATTCCAGCACTTGATTGATAGGGCAATCATGACAGAGAGGAAGCATAAGGAGATGGAGGATCGTAAGCGAAAGATCAGTGGACCCCAGCCTAGAAGCAGCAGTCGTCCTCGTTTCTCAAACAATCAACCTCAGCAGTTCAGGCAGAACCAGCGTCCACCTCAGCAGCATCAGCAGTTCCAAAGGCAGTATCCTCAGCATCAGTATCAGAATCGTCAGAACAATCAGTCAGGAGGAGGTCAGTTTCAGAGGCAGAATCAGCAGACACCTCGTCTTCCTGCCCCCGCAACCCAGCAGAACAGTCAGGCAGCACCAGCTCAGGTCGGAAACAGAGCATGTTTCCACTGTGGAGAGCAAGGCCATTGGGTGATGCAATGTCCGAAGAAGGCAGCCCAGCAGCAGTCAGGCCCCAATGCCCCAGCAAAGCAGAACGTGTCTCAGCCTGGAGCAGGCAACCGCTCTCAGCCGCGCTATAACCATGGGAGATTGAATCACTTGGAGGCTGAAGCAGTTCAGGAGACCCCCGGCATGATAGTAGGTATGTTCCCAGTCGATTCCCATATTGCAGAAGTGTTATTTGATACTAGAGCAACGCATTCTTTCATTACTGCATCATGGGTGAAAGCACATAATATTCCAATTACTACCATGTCAACCCCCATTCAAATTGACTCAGCCGGTGGTAGAATTCGAGCCGATAGTATCTGTTTGAATGTATGTGTGGAAATAAGGGGGATAGCGTTTCCCGCCAACCTCATAGTAATGGGTACTCAGGGAATAGATGTCATCCTAGGGATGAATTGGCTAGATAAGTATCAGGCAGTTATCAGTTGTGATAAGAGGACAATCAAGTTGGTGTCCCCACTAGGAGAGGAAGTGGTGACCGAGTTAGTCCTGCCTGAGCCGAAGAAAGGAAGTTGTTATCAGATGGCTGTCGATAGCAGTGAAGCAGACCCAATTGAGAGGATCAAGACTGTGTCTGAATTTCCAGATGTGTTTACAAAGGACTTACCGGGTATGCCACCAAAGCAGAAAGTTGAGTTTGCCATAGAGCTTCTTCTTGGAACCGCCCCTATCTATAAGAGAGCTTACAGAATATCTGGACCCGAGTTGGTTGAGCTTAAGAAGCAGATTGATGAGCTGTCAGAGAAAGGTTACATTCGGCCAAGCACCTCGCCTTGGGCCGCTCCTATCCTATTCGTGGAGAAGAAAGATGGCACCAAAAGGATGTGTATCGATTATCGAGCTCTGAATGAGGTCACGATCAAGAACAAGTACCCTCTACCTAGAATAGAAGATCTGTTCGACCAGTTGAGAGGAGCCAGTGTGTTCTCAAAGATAGATCTGAGGTCGGGTTATCATCAGCTCAGGATTCGACCTTCAGACATTCCGAAGACAGCATTCATTACCAAGTATGGGTTGTATGAGTTCACAGTGATGTCTTTCGGTTTGACAAATGCACCAGCCTTCTTTATGAACTTGATGAACAGTGTATTTATGGATTATCTTGATAAGTTTGTGGTGGTATTCATTGATGACATTCTGATTTATTCTCAAAGCGAAGAAGAGCATGCAGATCATTTGAGGATGGTATTGCAGAGATTGCGAGAGCACCAGTTGTATGCAAAGTTGAGCAAGTGTGAGTTCTGGATCAGTGAAGTATTGTTCTTGGGTCATATAATCAACAAAGAAGGATTGGCTGTGGATCCGAAGAAAGTGACAGACATTCTGAACTGGAAAGCGCCAACAGATGCCCGAGGAATCAACAGTTTCATTAGAATGGCCGGATATTATCGGCGATTCATTGAAGGGTTTTCAAAGATTGCGAAACCAATGACAGCGTTGCTAGGCAACAAGGTTGAGTTCAAGTGGACCCAGAAATGTCAAGAGGCCTTTGAAGCGCTGAAAGAGAAGTTGACTACATCGCCTGTCCTAGTCTTGCCTGATGTGCACAAGCCCTTCTCGGTGTATTGCGATGCTTGTTACACAGGTTTGGGATGTGTGTTGATGCAAGAGGGAAGACTTGTGGCTTACTCGTCCTGACAGCTGAAGGTTCATGAGAAGAATTACCCAATCCATGATCTAGAGTTGGCAGCAGTGATTCACGCACTGAAGACATGGAGGCACTATCTGTATGGACAGAAATGCGATGTTTACACAGACCACAAGAGTCTGAAGTACATATTCACTCAGATAGAGCTGAATATGAGGCAGCGAAGATGGTTAGAGTTGATCAAAGACTATGAGTTGGAGATTCATTACCATCCAGGCAAAGCGAACGTAGTGGCAGATGCTTTGAGCCGGAAGAGTCAGGTCAATCTGATGGTCGCTCACCCGATGCCTTATGAGTTGGCCAAAGAGTTTGACAGGTTGAGTCTCGGATTCCTGAATAATTCGCGAGGAGTCACAATTGAGTTGGAACCTACCTTGGAGTGAGAAATCAAAGAAGCGCAGAAGAATGATGAGAAGATCAGTGAGATCTGGCGACTGATTCTGGAAGGCAAAGGCAAAGATTTTCGGGAAGATGCTGAAGGTGTGGTATGGTTCAAAGACCGCTTGTGTGTTCCCAATGTCCAGTCTATTCGGGAGTTAATTCTCAAGGAAGCTCATGAGACAGCTTATTCGATTCATCCTGGAAGTGAGAAGATGTATCAGGATCTGAAGAAGAAATTCTGGTGGTATGAAATTGATAGTCGCCTAGAGGGGGGGTGAATAGGGCGAAACTGAAATTTACAAAAATAATCACAACTACAAGCCGGGTTAGCGTTAGTGATAAAGAAACGAGTCTGCGAGAGAGGGCGCAAAACAAATCGCAAGCAAATAAGAGTGTGACACAAGGATTTGTTTTACCGAGGTTCGGTTCTCGCAAACCTACTCCCCGTTGAGGAGGCCACAAAGGCCGGGTCTCTTTCAACCCTTCCCTCTCTCAAACGATCCCACGGATCGAGTGAGCTTTCTCTTCTTCTCAATCAAACGGGAACAAAGCTTCCCCGCAAGGGCCACCACACAATTGGTGCCTCTTGTCTAGGTTACAATTGAGTGATGATCTCAAGAACAAATGAGAAAGAAAGAAAGCAATCCAAGCGCAAGAGCTCAAAAGAACACGGCAAATCTCTCTCGCTAGTCACTAAGGGTTTGAGTGGAATTGGAGAGGATTTGATCTCTTTGTATGTGTCTAGAATTGAATGCCTAGCTCTTGTAAGTGGTTGAGAGTTGGAAAACTTGGATAGCAATGAATGTGGGGTGGTTGGGGTATTTATAGCCCCAACCACCAAAAGTGACCGTTGCTGGAACTCCTCTGTTCGATGGCGCACCGGACAGTCCGGTGCACACCGGACAGTCCGGTGCCCCTGCCACGTCACCAGTGCCGTTGGATTCTGACCGTTGGAGCTTCTGACTTGTGGGCCCTCCAGGGTGTCCGGTGCACACCGGACATGTACTGTTTGATGTCCGGTGCACCGGCATGGGCGTGCCTGACGACTGCGCGCGCTGCGCGCGCATTTAATGCACCGCAGGGAGCCGTTGGCGCCGCAGAGAGCCGTTGCTCCGCTGGTACACCGGACAGTCCGGTGCACACCGGACAGTCCGGTGAATTTTAGCGGAGTGGCTGCCGAGCGAACCCGAGGCTGACGAGTTCCGGAGGCCGCGTCTCCTTGGAGCACCGGACATGTCCGGTGCACACCGGACAGTCCGGTGAATTATAGCGCGCCGGCTTCCGAGAAATCCCGAGGGCGAAGAGTTTGAAGTCGAAGTCCTCTGGCCGCACCGGACAGTCCGGTGCACACCGGACAGTCCGGTGCCTCCGGCCAGAGGAGCCCTCGGTTGCCTTGCTGCTCCTTTGTTGAATCCAACACTTGGTCTTTTTATTGGCTGATTGTGAACCTTTTGCACCTGTATAACTTATGCACTAGAGTAAACTAGTTAGTCCAATGTTTGTGTTGGGCAATTCAACCACCAAAATTATTTAGGAACTAGGTCTAAGCCTAATTCCCTTTCAATCTCCCCCTTTTTGGTGATTGATGCCAACACAAACCAAAGCAAATATAGAAGTGCATAATTGAACTAGTTTACATAATGTAAGTGCAAAGGTTGCTTGGGATTGAGCCAATATAAACTTATATGATGCGCATGGATGGTTTCTTTGTTTTTGACATATTGGACCATATTTGCACCACGAGTTTTGTTTTTGCAAATTCTTTTGTAAATTCTTTTCAAAGTACTTTTGCAAGATAGTCAAAGGTAAATGAAAAAGATTTTGCAAAGCATTTTCAAGATATGGAATTTTCTCCCCCTATTTCCAATGCTTTTCCTTTGACTAAGCAAAACTCCCCCTCAAATAAGGTCTCCTCTTAGTGATCAAGAGGGTTTTAAGACATCAATTTTGAAAATACTCGTTACTCCCTTCTTAGAACACAAAGAGATACCAATTTTGAAATTTACCAATATAAAATTATCAAATGTATGAAATTAGGTGGTGGTGCGGTCCTTTTGCTTTGGGCTCATATTTTCTCCCCCTTTGGCATGAATCGCCAAAAACGGAATCATTAGAGCCCAATGAAGTACATTCTCCCCCTTTGGTCATGAAATAAATGAGTGAAGGTTATACCAACGTTGGAGAGATGATGCGGAGCGACGGCGAAGGATGAGTAGTAGAACGGAGTGGAAGCCTTTGTCTTCGCCGAAGACTCCAATTCCCTTTCAATACACCTATGACTTGGTTGAAATACACTTGAAAACACATTAGTCATAGCATATATAAAAGAGACATGATCAAAGGTATATTCATGTGCTATGCGTGCAAGACTAGCAAAAGAAATTCCTAGAATCAAGAATATTAAGCTCATGCCTAAGTCGGGTAAAAGATTGTTCATCAAGTGGTTTGGTAAAGATATCGGCTAATTGATCTTTAGTATTAATATAAGAAATCTCGATATCCCCCTTTTGTTGGTGATCCCGAAGAAAATGATACCGAATGGCTATGTGCTTAGTGCGGCTATGCTCGACGGGGTTGTCGGCCATTTTGATTGCACTCTCATTGTCACATAGCAAAGGGACTTTGGTTAATTTGTAACCGTAGTCCCGCAGGGTTTGCCTCATCCAAAGCAATTGCGCGCAACAATGGCCTGCGGCAATATACTCGGCTTCGGCGGTAGAAAGAGCGACCGAATTTTGCTTCTTTGAAGCCCATGACACCAAGGATCTTCCCAAGAACTGGCAAGTCCCCGATGTGCTCTTCCTATTAATCCTACACCCCGCCCAATCGGCATCCGAATAACCAATCAAATCAAATGTGGATCCCCGAGGGTACCAAAGCCCAAACTTAGGAGTAAAAGCCAAATATCTCAAGATTCGTTTCACGGCCGTAAGGTGTGATTCCTTAGGGTCGGCTTGGAATCTTGCACACATGCACACGGAAAGCATAATGTCCGGTCGAGATGCACATAAATAAAGCAATGATCCAATCATCGACCGGTATACCTTTTGATCCACGGACTTACCTCCCGTGTCGAGGTCGAGATGCCCATTTGTTCCCATGGGTGTCTTGATGGGCTTGGCATCCTTCATTCCAAACTTGCTTAGAATGTCTTGAGTATACTTTGTTTGGCTAAGGAAGGTGCCCTCTTGGAGTTGCTTGACTTGGAATCCTAGAAAATATTTCAACTCCCCCATCATCGACATCTCGAATTTTTGTGTCATGATCCTACTAAATTCTTCACATGTAGATTTGTTAGTAGACCCAAATATGATATCATCAACATAAATTTGGCATACAAACAAATCATTGTCAAGAGTCTTAGTGAATAAAGTAGGATCGGCCTTGCCGACTTTGAAGCCATTTGCAATAAGGAAATCTCTAAGGCATTCATACCATGCTCTTGGGGCTTGCTTAAGCCCATAAAGCGCCTTAGAGAGCCTATAAACATGGTTAGGATACTCACTGTCTTCAAAGCCGGGAGGTTGCTCAACATAGACCTCCTCCTTGATTGGTCCATTGAGGAAGGCACTCTTCACGTCCATTTGATAAAGCTTGAAGCCATGGTAAGTAGCATAGGCTAATAATATGCGAATTGACTCAAGCCTAGCTACGGGTGCATAGGTTTCACCAAAATCCAAACCTTCGACTTGTGAATATCCCTTGGCCACGAGTCGAGCTTTGTTCCTAGTCACCACACCATGCTCGTCTTGCTTGTTGCGGAAGACCCACTTGGTTCCTACAACATTTTGGTTAGGACGTGGAACTAAGTGCCATACCTCGTTCCTCGTGAAATTGTTGAGCTCCTCTTGCATCGCCATCACCCAATCCGAATCTTGAAGTGCTTCCTCTACCCTGTGTGGCTCAATAGAGGAAACAAACGAGTAATGTTCACAAAAATGTGCAACACGAGATCGAGTAGTTACCCCCTTATGAATGTCGCCGAGGATGGTGTCGACGGGGTGATCTCGTTGGATTGCTTGGTGGACTCTTGGGTGTGGCGGCCTTGGTTGTTCATCCTCCTGGTCTTCATCATTTGAATCTCCCCCTTGATCGTTGCCGTCATTTTGAGGTGGCTCATCTTCTTGATTTTCTTGTTCAACATCTTGAGCCTCATCCTCAACTTGAGTTGGTGGAGATGCTTGCATGGAGGAGGATGGTTGATCTTGTGCATGTGGAGGCTCTTCGGAATCCTTAGGACACACATCCCCAATGGACATGTTCCTTAGCGCTATGCATGGAGCCTGTTCTTCACCTATATCATCAAGATCAACTTGCTCTACTTGAGAGCCGTTAGTCTCATCAAACACAACGTCACAAGAAACTTCAACAAGTCCTGAGGACTTGTTAAAGACTCTATATGCCCTTGTGTTTGAGTCATATCCTAGTAAAAAGCCTTCTACAGTTTTAGGAGCAAATTTAGATTTTCTACCTCTTTTAACAAGTATAAAACATTTGCTACCAAAAACTCTAAAATATGAAATATTGGGCTTTTTACCGGTTAGGAGTTCATAGGATGTCTTCTTGAGGATTCGATGAAGATATAATCGGTTGATGGCGTAGCAGGCGGTGTTGACCGCCTCGGCCCAAAACCGATCCGGTGTCTTGTACTCATCAAGCATGGTTCTTGCCATGTCCAATAGAGTTCGATTCTTCCTCTCCACTACACCATTTTGTTGTGGAGTGTAGGGAGAAGAGAACTCATGCTTGATGCCCTCCTCCTCAAGAAAGCCTTCTATTTGAGAGTTCTTGAACTCCGTCCCATTGTCGCTTCTAATTTTCTTGATCCTTAAGCCGAACTCATTTTGAGCCCGTCTCAAGAATCCCTTTAAGGTCTCTTGGGTTTGTGATTTTTCCTGCAAAAAGAATACCCAAGTGAAGCGAGAATAATCATCCACAATTACAAGACAATACTTACTACCGCCGATGCTTATGTAAGCGATCGGGCCGAATAGATCCATATGTAGGAGCTCCAGTGGCCTGTCGGTAGTCATGATATTTTTGTGTGGATGATGGACACCAACTTGCTTCCCGGCTTGGCAAGCGCTACAAATCCTGTCTTTCTCAAAATGAACATCGATTAGTCCCAAAATGTGTTCTCCCTTTAGAAGTTTGTGAAGATTCTTCATTCCAACATGGGCTAGTCGACGGTGCCAGAGCCAACCCAAGTTAGTCTTAGCAATTAAGCATGTGTCGAGTTCAGCCCTTTCAAAATCTACTAAGTATAGCTGACCCTCTAACACACCCTTAAATGCTATTGAATCATCACTCCTTCTAAAGACAGTAACACCTATATCAGTAAAAAGACAGTTGTAGCCCATTTGACATAATTGGGATACGGAAAGCAAATTGTAATCAAATGAATCTACAAGAAAAACATTGGAAATAGAATGGTCAGGAGATATAGCAATTTTACCTAAACCTTTGACCAAACCTTGATTTCCATCCCCGAATGTGATAGCTCGTTGGGGATCTTGGTTTTTCTCATATGAGGAGAACATCCTTTTCTCCCCGGTCATGTGGTTTGTGCACCCGCTGTCGAGTATCCAACTTGTGCCCCCGGATGCATAAACCTACAAAACAAGTTTAGTTCTTTGTTTTAGGTACCCAAACGGTTTTGGGTCCTTTGGCATTAGATACAAGAACTTTGGGTACCCAAACACAAGTCTTGGAGCCCTTGTGTTTGCCCCCAACAATTTTGGCAACTACCTTGCCGGACTTGCTAGTCAAAACATAAGATGCATCAAAAGTTTTAAATGAAATGGCATGATCATTTGATGCATTAATGGTTTTCTTTCTAGGCAACTTGGCATGGGTTGGTTGCCTAGATCTAGATGTCTCACCCTTATACATAAAAGCATAATTAGGGCCAGAGTGAGACTTCCTAGAATGAATTTTCTTAATTTTACTCTCAGGATACCCGGCAGGGTACAAAATGTAACCCTCGTTATCCTGAGGCATGGGAGCCTTGCCCTTAACAAAGTTAGACAAGTTCTTAGGAGGGGCATTAATTTTGACATTGTCTCCCCTTTGGAAGCCAATGCCGTCCTTAATGCCCGGGCGTCTCCCATTATAGAGCATGCTTCTAGCCAATTTAAATTTTTCATTTTCTAAGTCATGCTCTCTAATTTTAGCATTAAGTTGTGCTATGTGATCATTTTGTTTTTTAATTAGGGCAAGGTGATCATGGATAGCATCAACATTAATATCTCTACATCTAGTGCAAATGGACACATGCTCAATAGTAGATGTAGAGGGTTTGCAAGACTTTAATTCAATAACCTTAGCATGCAACAAATCATTCTTAGTTCTAAGGTCAGAAATAGTAGTATTGCAAACATCAAAATCCTTAACCTTAGCAATTAATTTCTCATTCTCATTTCTAAGGCTAGCAAGAGAAATGTTCAATTTTTCAATCCTAGCAAGCAAATCATTATTATCATTTCTAGGAATTGAAATATTGCAAATAGGAGAATCAACCTTAGCTAACAAATTGGCATTTTCATTTCTAAGGTTGTCTAAAGTCTCATGGCAAATACTTAGCTCACTAGACAATTTTTCACATTTTTCTCTTTCTAGAGCATAAGCATTTTTAACCTTAACATGCTTTTTATTTTCTTTAATAAGGAAGTCCTCTTGAGAATCCAAGAGATCATCCTTCTCATGTATAGCACTAATCAATTCATTTAATTTTTCTTTTTGTTCCATGTTAAGGTTGGCAAAAAGAATACGCAAATTATCCTCTTCATTTTTATCATCATCCTCATCACTAGATGTTTCATATTTAGTGGAGGACTTTGATTTTACCTTCTTTTTGCCGTCCTTGGCCATGAGGCACTTGTGGCCGACGTTGGGGAAGAGGAGGCCCTTGGTGACGGCGATGTTGGCGGCATCCTCGTCGTTGGAGGAGTCGCTTGAGCTTTCGTCGGAGTCCCATTCCCGACAAACATGGGCATCGCCGCCCTTCTTCTTGTAGTACTTCTTCTTTTCCTTCCTCTTGCCCTTCTTGTCGTCACCCCTGTCACTATCACTTGATAATGGACATTTAGCAATAAAGTGACCGGGCTTACCACACTTGTAGCAAACCTTCTTGGAACGGGATTTGTAGTCCTTTCCCTTCCGTTGCTTGAGGATTTGCCGGAAGCTTTTGATGATTAGGGCCATCTCCTCGTTGTCGAGCTTGGAGGCGTCAATTGGTTGTCTACTTGGTGTAGACTCCTCCTTCTTCTCCTCCGTTGCCTTGAAGGCCACGGGTTGCGCCTCGGATGTGGAAGGCTCATCAAGCTCGTTGATCTTCTTGGAGCCCTTAATCATGCATTCAAAACTAACAAAATTCCCGATGACTTCCTCGGGGGTCATTTGTGTATATCTAGGATTGCCACGAATTAATTGTACTTGAGTAGGGTTAAGGAAAATAAGGGCTCTTAGAATAACCTTAACCACTTCGTGGTCATCCCATTTTGCGCTCCCGAGGTTGCGCACTTGGTTCACCAAGGTCTTGAGCCGGTTGTACATGTCTTGTGGCTCCTCCCCTTGGCGAAGACGGAAGCGACCGAGCTCCCCCTCGATCGTTTCCCGCTTGGTGATCTTGGTGAGTTCATCACCCTCGTGCGCCGTCTTGAGTAGGTCCCAAATCTCCTTGGCGTTCTTCAACCCTTGTACTTTGTTGTATTCCTCCTTGCTTAGAGAGGCAAGAAGGATGGTTGCGGCTTGGGAGTTGAAGTGCTCGATTTGGGCCACTTCGTCCGTGTCGTAGTCTTCATCCCCTACGGATGGTACCTGTACACCATACTCAACAACATCCCATAATCTTTTGTGGAGAGAGGTTAGATGAAATCGCATCAAATTACTCCACATAGCATAATCTTCACCATTAAAAGTTGGTGGTTTGCCTAATGGGACGGAAAGTAAAGGTGTATGTTTAGGAACGCGAGGGTAGCGTAGGGGGATCTTACTATACTTCTTACGCTCTTGGCGTTTAGAAGTGACGGACGCCGCGTCGGAGCCGGAGGTAGATGTCGATGAAGTGTCGGTCTCGTAGTAGACCACCTTCCTCATCCTTTTGTGCTTGTCCCCACTCCGATGCGGCTTGTGAGAAGAAGATTTTTCCTTCTTCTCTTTGTGGTGAGAAGAGGAAGATCTTTTCTCCTTCCGCTTGGAGGATTTCTTCTTCTTCTCTCTTATCTTGGTGCGGGACTCTTCCGATGAAGATGAAGTGCTCCCTTGACTTGTAGTGGGCTTGTCATCGCCGGTCTCCATCTCCCTCTTGGTGTGATCTCCCGACATCACTTCGAGCGGTTAGGCTCTAATGAAGTACCGGGCTTTGATACCAATTGATAGTCGCCTAGAGGGGGGGGGTGAATAGGGCGAAACTGAAATTTACAAAAATAATCACAACTACAAGCCGGGTTAGCGTTAGTGATAAAGAAACGAGTCTGCGAGAGAGGGCGCAAAACAAATCGCAAGCAAATAAGAGTGTGACACAAGGATTTGTTTTACCGAGGTTCGGTTCTCGCAAACCTACTCCCCGTTGAGGAGGCCACAAAGGCCGGGTCTCTTTCAACCCTTCCCTCTCTCAAACGATCCCACGGATCGAGTGAGCTTTCTCTTCTTCTCAATCAAACGGGAACAAAGCTTCCCCGCAAGGGCCACCACACAATTGGTGCCTCTTGTCTTGGTTACAATTGAGTGATGATCTCAAGAACAAATGAGAAAGAAAGAAAGCAATCCAAGCGCAAGAGCTCAAAAGAACACGGCAAATCTCTCTCGCTAGTCACTAAGGGTTTGAGTGGAATTGGAGAGGATTTGATCTCTTTGTATGTGTCTAGAATTGAATGCCTAGCTCTTGTAAGTGGTTGAGAGTTGGAAAACTTGGATAGCAATGAATGTGGGGTGGTTGGGGTATTTATAGCCCCAACCACCAAAAGTGACCGTTGCTGGAACTCCTCTGTTCGATGGCGCACCGGACAGTCCGGTGCACACCGGACAGTCCGGTGCCCCTGCCACGTCACCAGTGCCGTTGGATTCTGACCGTTGGAGCTTCTGACTTGTGGGCCCTCCAGGGTGTCCGGTGCACACCGGACATGTACTGTTTGATGTCCGGTGCACCGGCATGGGCGTGCCTGACGACTGCGCGCGCTGCGCGCGCATTTAATGCACCGCAGGGAGCCGTTGGCGCCGCAGAGAGCCGTTGCTCCGCTGGTACACCGGACAGTCCGGTGCACACCGGACAGTCCGGTGAATTTTAGCGGAGTGGCTGCCGAGCGAACCCGAGGCTGACGAGTTCCGGAGGCCGCGTCTCCTTGGAGCACCGGACATGTCCGGTGCACACCGGACAGTCCGGTGAATTATAGCGCGCCGGCTTCCGAGAAATCCCGAGGGCGAAGAGTTTGAAGTCGAAGTCCTCTGGCCGCACCGGACAGTCCGGTGCACACCGGACAGTCCGGTGCCTCCGGCCAGAGGAGCCCTCGGTTGCCTTGCTGCTCCTTTGTTGAATCCAACACTTGGTCTTTTTATTGGCTGATTGTGAACCTTTTGCACCTGTATAACTTATGCACTAGAGTAAACTAGTTAGTCCAATGTTTGTGTTGGGCAATTCAACCACCAAAATTATTTAGGAACTAGGTCTAAGCCTAATTCCCTTTCAGAAATGAAGAGGGAAATAGCAGAGCATGTGGCTATGTGTGATAGTTGTCGGCGGATCAAGGCCGAACATCAGAGACCAGCTGGATTGTTGCAACCGTTGCAAATTCCTCGGTGGAAATGGGACGAAATCGGTATGGATTTCATAGTCGGATTGCCTCGCACTCGAGCCGGCTATGATTTCATTTAGGTAGTGGTGGACCGCTTAACCAAGTTAGCCCACTTCATACCTGTCAAGACCAACTATAGCAGTGCAGTATTGGCAGAATTGTACATGTCTCGGATCGTTTGTCTTTATGGTGTGCCAAAGAAGATAGTGTCAGACAGAGGAACGCAGTTCACATCTCATTTCTAGCAGCAGTTGCATGAAGCCTTGGGCACACATTTGAATTTCAGTTCAGCTTATCATCCGCAGACAGATGGTCAGACTGAAAGAACCAATCAAATTCTTGAAGACATGTTGAGAGCCTGTGCGTTGCAAGATCAGTCCGGATGGGACGAGCGATTGCCTTATGCAGAGTTTTCCTATAACAACAGTTACCAGGCCAGTTTGAAGATGTCACCTTTTCAGGCGCTTTATGGAAGGAGTTGTAGAACTCCATTGCAATGGGATCAACCTGGAGAAAGGCAGGTGTTTGGGCCAGACATTCTGCTTGAAGCCAAAGAGAACATCAAAATGGTTCGAGAGAATCTGAAGATAGCGCAATCGAGGCAGCGAAGCTATGCAGACACAAGAAGAAGGGAGCTGAGTTTCGAAGTCGGAGACTTTGTCTATCTAAAAGTGTCACCGATCAGAGGAGTCAGAAGGTTCGGAGTCAAAGGCAAGCTAGCACCCCGCTACATTGGTCCGTACCAAATTCTCTCAAGGCGTGGAGAAGTGGCCTATTAGCTCAGTATGCCAGAGAATTTGTCTGCTGTGCATGATGTCTTTCATGTGTCTCAGTTGAAGAAGTGTTTGCGTGTGCCAGAAGAGCAGTTGCCAGTGGAAGGTCTTGAAGTCCAGGAGGACTTGACCTACGTTGAGAAGCCGACGCAAATCCTTGAGACGGCAAACAGAGTCACCCGAAGGAAGACCATCAGAATGTGCAAAGTCAGATGGAATCACCACTCTGAGGAAGAAGCAACCTGGGAGCGTGAAGATGATCTGATGGCCAAATACCCAGAGTTCTTTGCTAGCCAACCCTGAATCTCGAGGGCGAGATTCTTTTAAGGGGGATAGGTTTGTAACGCCCCGAATTTTGGAGTTGAATTTTTTCTTTTCTTCACTCGCTAAATTCGGGCGTTACCCTTTCTTTTTTTCATTTTCCCTCGCTAGACCTTGATCTTTTCCAAAGTTATAACGGGATTCGGCTTGGAATCCCATGTAAAGCAAAACCCTAAAATACTTTAGGTTGTTTGATGCACCATGCCGAACCATGCATTCTTTTGATTGCTTAAAAATGTAAATGCATTCATCTAGAAAAATGGATTTCAAAAAGGAGAAAACCCTTTTTCTTTTTCTTTTTTCTTCTCTTTCCTCCCCTTTCCTCTCTCCCGCGCCGTGGGCCGCCCTCGGCCGGCCCAGCTGCCCCCCGCACGCCCCTTTTGGGCCCAAGTGGCCCAGTCGCCCCCTCCCCCCAAATCCCTCTCTCCCTCCCTCCCTCTCCCCCACCCTGCCCGAGCCCCTCCCCCATGACCGGCGAGCCCGCCCCGCCGTGCCGACCTCCGCCGCCCCGGCCCCCGGTGAGCCCGCGCCCGCCCCCGCCTCAGCGAGCCGCCCCCGCCCCGACCCCGCGTTCGGCCGCCCCGCCGCGCCCCGACCTCGGCCGGCCCTCGCCGCGCCCGGCCTCGGCTCGGCTGCCCCGCGCCGCCCCTTCCCCACCCCACCCCGTCCGCCCGGTGCCCCGGTGAGCCCGCCCCCGCCCGCGCCCGGCCGCCCCGGCGAACCCGCCTCGCCCTCGCGCCGCCCTCGGTTCGGCCGCCCCCTCCGGCGAGCCCGTCCCCAACCTCGACCGCCCCCTCGCCGTCCCCGCCGTGCCCCGGCTCGACCGCCCCCCGGCGAGCCCGCCCGCCCTGTGCCCCAGCTCGGCCGCCCCCCGGCGACCCACCCACCCCCGTGCTCGGCCGCCTCTCCCGCGAGCCGCCCCGCCCGTCCCCGGCCTTGGCGCCCGCGCCCGGCTCGGTCGTCCCGCCTCGCTCGTCCCCGGCGAGCCCCGCGCCCGGCCCGGCCGCCCTCGCCGTCGCCCGTGTTCGCCCGCCCGCCCCGGCGTGCCGCCGGCGTGCCTTGCTCGTGTCGTGATGGCCCCGGCGTGGCCTCGAGCTCGGCCAGCGCGCGGTCCCGACGCGTGCGCGACTCGTTCGCGGCACGTTAAGCGTGGTTTTGCGCGTGCGAATGCCCGCGCAGCGCCTTGGCGTAGCTCATCGTGCCCGCGACGCGACGCATAGTGCCCTGTCGCGTTCGCGACACGATCGTCTACCCCCGAAGCCCGAAAAGGCCCGTATTGTTTGAATTTCGGGCCGACGCGGCCCGTTTGAATTTCGGGCCGTGCCGGGCCGGCCCATGGGCCTAGCCCTCGGCCCACGGCCCGACCCGTAATTGCTTAAACGTGTCGGGCTTATTTCGGGCGGCCCGAAATTATACAAGCCCGAAATTCATATAGGGCCCAAAATTGAATTTTTGGCCCGAAATTCAGTTTTTGGCCCGAAATTCACATTAGAGCCCTAAATTCAAAAAAATAATAAAACAAATAAAAGATAAGACAAATAAATTTGTACAAAATCAAACTTAATATTTGTATTAAAGTTACCACAACTATGCAATGACTACCTCGTTTATAAATCATTTTGTTAGAAGAAAAAAGAGTATAACCAGCTCTATACAAAGTTTGTAAGTTCAGTTTATTGTTAATGTTCATAACAAAAGTAAAATTACATCACACAATCTAATTCAAAGATAAAAAAACATCTAACTAGCATTATCTCTAGCTTTGTGTTCTTTATCAAGTATATGAAAGTGCGAAATGAAATGTGGTTTTAATAAATATATGGGCCTTTTTGTGCCTCTATATGGGCCTTTTCGTGCCTGCCTTAAACGGGCCGTGCTCGTGCCCGCCCATGGGTCGTGACCTCGGCCCAAACCCGGCCCGATATAACGGGCCGTGACGGCCCGACACTAAATTATTTCGGGTCGTGCCGTGCCTGGGCCGTGTTTTTTTTCCGTGCTTCGGGCCAGCCCATCAGGCCCGGCCCAAATGTACACCTATACTAGCCACCCGTCTACCCCCGTGTATTCCGTGTGTAGCAACTCATGTTTATATTAATAAGATAGGAGTCTCAATTTGGAAATTGGTTACGTTAGTTAATTTGTATAGCTAATCGTCTATCTCGTTTAATGTTAATCTACTAAAAGTGGTCACGTTTACATTAGTGCATGTAGCTAATTCTTTTGTTAGAACCAATTGGAACTAGAGCACGTAACGTTTAGTTATTCGTTTACCCGTAGTGTGTCTCGGGCGTAAGCCTTAACCCTCGCGAGACCTCTCCTCGCCTCTTTCTAACCATGGTAAATTCATTATCGCATGTCATATTCTATGCATATTTACTTTATTTTGTTATCTTGTATGGTGTACTGTTTGTTTCCTAATTTGAATGGATGGATGTATGTATGCTTGCAATCGCTTAGAGAACGATTCGGTCGAGGAGCCCGAAGAACTCGCAGGAGAAGCCCCTGAGCAGCAGTCGGTTGGTGGAGGCAAGTGTCCCTTGACCTATCTCTGTCCTATACATTTTTTAATTCACCTCCCGCATTACACATTTATACTTAAGGATTGACTAGCTTTTGTTATCCATATCCTTGTTTACCTTTTTGGGTTAGATTATTATTGTTTAGCTTTATGCTATTGCTCAACTCTAATCAATGAACATGATGAGAATTATCTATGATACGCTGTTTTCCCTCTTATTTATGATCATACTTGTGACCTTCAAGGGGACTCGAGCGGTTTCTCGAGTGCCTCTCCGTAAGGACCTGTTCGTTGGATGACCGCCCGGGAAAACAGTGCAACCATGAGGGTGGAATGGGACGCCCTTAGCTGAATAATTAGAGGAACCAGAGTGTAGTTCGCTTCGCCGTCGTGCCGTCAATGGGGCTCGGTGTATGCGGCTCGCTCTGCCAAGGTTGATTTGTCCCTTGGGGAGGAGTGCGGTATATTTAGGAAACCTAACGGGCGGCTACGGCCCCGGAGAATCTTTGTAAAGGCTTCGTAGTGAATCTCTGGCCATTCACCTCGGGAGTGAATAAGGGTCTTGCAAGCCCGGGCTAGAGAGGGAATCACGGCTTATGGGCAAAGTGCGCAACCTCTGCAGAGTGTTTGAAAACTAATATATCAGCCGTGCTCGCGGTTATGAGCGCCAAGGGAGCTCCAGTGATTAGTGATACTTGAACAGAGACATTTTGGTTTACAGGTGGCAATGAGACTGTTGGTTTTGGTTATGACTATGGTGCTGGTAAGTGGTATTCTTTCCGTTTGGAAAGGGTACATCGGGCTAATAACTTGGGTTAATGCTAAAACCTGGCTTTCTACTAGTAAGTAATAATCTGATCAACTAAAAGCAACTGCTTGACTTATCCCCACATAAAGCTAGTCCACTACAGCCAAACAGGACGCTTGCTGAGTATGTTGATGTGTACTCACCCTTGCTCTACACACCAACCCCTCTTCCCCATGTTGTCCGCATTGCAACCACTGCTCAGGAGAAGATGAAGTCGTGGAAGGAGACTTCCAGGAGTTTCAAGACTACGATGAATTCTAGGCGTGGGTTAGCGGCAACCCCCAGTCGGCTGCATGTGAAGGCCGCGTTTATTTACGTTTCGTTTTTGCACTTTGATTATTGTAAATACTATGTGGATGTCTCAGACATATGATGTAATCAACTATTATTTCCCTTTTAATACTATTTGAGCACTGTGTGATGATGTCCATGTTATGTAACTGCTGTGTACGTGAATTGCTGATCCTGGCACGTACATGGTTCGCATTCGGTTTGCCTTCTAAAACTGGGTGTGACATGCATATGCTTTGATTTCGTATTGAGCAGGTCTCAACAAAAAGGATCCTCAAGATCTTCCTTAAGAGGGAGTTAAACTTCTAGTGCGGGCTGCAATTGGGAGAAAGATCCTAGGGCCCAATGATGAAGTCGATGATGCGGCGTAATGATGGATTCAGATATGAGATGTTCAACGCGTCCAACATCGATCTGTGCCCCCTCTCCATGATCTGGTGGTTCGTGTGCTGTTTTTGTGATCTAGGCACCAGCTCCTCTATGATGAAGACTATGGTGTCCTTTTGTCCCGTAGGTCTGGGTTGTTTGAAAGACGTTATTTTTCACTCTATATGGCTGTTAATTTTCACTCTATATGGCTTTGGTAGTGATGAATGAGTCAGGTACTTCACCAAATGTAATAAAGGAGACTCTGAACGTGTTCATCATGTGTTGACGTGTTCTGATGAATTTATCATTGTATTTTTGTTATGCAAGTAGTAATAGAAATGGCGATAGATTAAGAGAGTATTAGTATCTTCGAGAGACTCTTTATTTTTGTCTCTCTATTTAACTTTTTATTTATCTTTCTATAAAGATTATTTATATGCTGCATCTCACTTCAATAGACTATGGGCCTGTTCAGCTTTTTTTTACCAGCTTTTCTGAGAATCTGGCTGTGGGGAGAATCTGGCTGTATAGAGAATCTGAGTATCATTAGGATTACGTGCGGAGGAAGATAAAGGTGTCCGTAGGATTCAGGATCTAGAAAGTGACGGATTCTTACTATTGCAACGACTCAACCGATTATGTGTTTATGTTGATTTTGAATGGTTTTTACCCAAACGAATTTTATAGAAGCTGACTGAAAAGCTGAGCGTTTGGTAGTCCGCAGAAGCTTTTGGTGGCCAGAAGCTCTAAAAAGCTGAAACAAACAAGGGCTATGTATCTAGTTTTGCTAGTCGGGTGACTAGCCAAATTTGACTAGTAAGAAAGTCAATTTAGAGAATCAGATAGTTGACGAGTCAGATAACTAGTATATTGGAGAGTTATTTTACAGTTGAGTAGCCAAAATTTGGGTGAGCCAGCCATTTAAGTTTTTTGAGATGCTCTTAGGGGGTGTTTGGTTGCTCCTGCTAAAGTTTAGCCCGGATCACATCAAGCGTTTGACTTTTAAATAGGAGTATGAAATATAGACCTAACCAACTGGACTAGATTCGTCTCGTCTTTTAATCTTCGGCTGACAAATTAGTTTTATAATCCGACTACATTTAATACCCGGAACGGAGGTTCAAACATTCGATGCGACATGGCTAAATTTTAGCGGGGTGTAACCAAACACCCCCTTAAGCGGGGCCCACACCAGCATTTCATCGGGCCCGCACGACGGCACGAGCAGACGGCGAGACCCGCTGGGAAGGCTTTCCCATCCTACATTCCTACTTGTCGGCGTCTCCTCCACATCGAGTGCGCTAGGGTTTTCTCTGTCCCTCGCCCGCCGCCGCAGCCGCCGATGGCCGAGCGCTGGCGCTCGAGGGCGCGGCGGGACCCAGACCTGGACGAAGATGCTTCCCCGCCGTCCCGGCAGCCGCGCCACAGCGGGGAAGACGAGGAGGACGACGAGCTGGGGAACGAGGATCTCAGCTTGGAGATCGTCGCGCGCGCGCAGCGGAAGCGGCGCGGGGAATCCGCCGGCGGAGTGCCCGTGTTTGCCGACCTTCTTTCGGTGTCCTCCGCCGACGAGGAGGGCGCCGTGGTGGAGCTCGATGAGGCGGATGAGCCCCGGAGGAAGCAGAAGAAGAAGCAGCGCCGGAAGCAAAGGAAGAAGCATCGGAAGGAGACTACAGAGGCTGCGGCGGCGGCCGCCGTAGAGGTGGATGAGAAGGCGGTAAGCTTGAGGCTTGAGCATTCTCCTCCCCCTAGCTCCTTTCGTATGGCTGTTGTGTTCAATTCCACGTTGAAGGTTCAGTGCCTATAGCTAAGCAATCTCTGTCTAGAGCCTACTACCCCTCTAGCCTGGGTGCTGTGTCCAGTTCAACAGTGGAATTCGTGGTTCAATGCTTATAGCTAAGGAATCCCATATAGAGTCGAGTGATTGTATTGCATAGTGGCGATAGTGCCTACTCCTCCTCTATTGTGAGCTTAGGGGAAGCTTCTGAATTACGCTGATTAGTAGTGCAAAGTAGCATCTTTGCTCGTCCTGCTGTTGCTGGTCAGAGTTAGCTGATTTCATATATAATTGAAGAGTATCTGAAGACTGATATCCCGAGCGCCTTCTTTTGCTGGGGATTAAGTTAAAAACCTTTTGAGCTCAGTGTTCCTTCCTTGAGAACAAAATGCCAAGTTTATCTCCTTTAGAGGCAGTAATTAGTGGCTTTATTCTTTTTGGCTTCAGGTTTGTAGCACCGAGGAGGGGCCCATTGGGACAGCAGAATCGGTGCTAACTGAAAATGGGGCTGATGCCCCTGCATATGACAATATGGTTCTGCGGAAGCTCCTTGTAAGTTACATGTAAATTTATTGTGTTTGTGCTGCTAAGTGCTAATGTAAGCTTACCATTGTGTTACTTCTACTTGTGAACAGCGCATACCGAGATACTTTGATCCTGGGGAAACACTGTTGGAGACTTGTTTTAATTGTAGCGAGGAAGGGCATGTAGCTGCAAACTGTCCATTGGAAAAGCGAAAGAAGCCTTGCTTTGTTTGTGGGTTGTTTGGGCACAATGCAAAGCAGTGCACGCAGGTTGGTCCCCTTATCTCCGAGGGATTATCACTCGGTGACTTGGGTATGCCCATCATGCCCTTGACTAGCTCAAACAATTTAGTTTTTGTTGTTTGAGTGTAATGTTTCTGTTTAGGATGATAGTTCAACTCTTTTAATTTTAATATGTTTCACCTTGTTTAGTTTGCAATTTCACAATCCTGCAAATGTACTTTGCTCATGCTGTGATGTCTTCAAGAAATATATGTTAAGCTTGTTACTTGGAACAGTCATAATATGAGTTGAATTGTTAACAGCACCCGTATTTCTAGCAGAAAAGGAAATATATGTTGAACTTTGTTACTCCAAACATTTGTAGAAAATTTGCCTTCTGTTTAGCTCCTGCTCTCTATGAACACATGCCTTTCTAGACAGAAAGGAAGTTCATCAATCATTACTGATTTACTGTACCAAGGGCACTGGATGTGATATCTTAGCACAACACATACGTCTCCTTCAAACTAGATCTACTACCGACTTTGGTTAAACAACTACTTTATACTCATCATGCCAGCTCATCTTTTGATTCCTGTACGGCTGTACTTTATACCTTTTTCCTCTCTTCACTGAGTTAACTTTCCTTATCCTCATGCTTGTTCACATCATTTGAGCAGCAGCATTATCTTTATCTTTATGATTTATAGTTTCAAATGATTTTGTGATATATTCTCTTTTCATATCCATGCCTTCCTTTGTATTCAAAGTAAAGAATGGTCAAGTTTCTTTTGTTTGTTTCAATCTTCTGTGTTATTCATCTGTTTTGGTACTATTATCTGTACATATTATTTAATGATTTTCTGATGATTGTTGTCGGTGTTTAGAATTCTCAAGAATAATCAAACCATTACTATATTTCATAGGGTCAAGACTGTTTTATCTGTAAAAAAGGAGGCCATATGGCAAAGGACTGCCCTGATAAGCACAAGAGGAATGATCATCAATCCACATTATGTTTAAGATGTGGAGAAATAGGTCATGATATGTTTGGATGTACCAATGATTACCCACCAGATGATATCGAGGTAGTGTTTCTTTGCCTTGTTTCAGCTAATTTGTTATCTTGTTGCCATAATGGGATTTTTGTTTGTTAGCAATTGTTTTTCAGTCTCTATTTCCCTCTAATGTTGGTGTGAAGAAATGCCTACAAAGGAATTAATTATGAGTTACTTTTTTTGAGTGCAAATTGTTGCAGCTAGGTGACTAGGATGTAACTGTAAGAATATATGTTTGATTAATGTTTGTGTATGTAATACTAGGTATATTTGATGATGTGTGAAAGCAATAGTGATAGCGCAAGATAATAGATTGACTGATTGGAGAGATCTATGTACATATATAGGGGAGAGGAGGTCTTGTGGCTTATGGAAATAGAACCAAACGAGATCTCCCCGTATCTCTCTAACCATATACTCCCTCCGTTCCAGGATATAAGGCGTAACCACCTCTGGTTCAAAGACCAAGAAATGCATTTAATTGTCTCTATACCACTGCATCTATATACGTATGCATAGAGAGAGCACGCCTTATATTGTGGGACAAGAATAAAAAGTAGTTACGCCTTATATCCTAGGACGGAGGGAGTACAAGGGCTGACCTGCTATACCTGACACATACCCATACCACACACACACACACACACTGTATATGACACTCTAACATATACAAGGGCTGGTCTGTTGTACGTGGCATGTACCCATACCATACACACACTGACACACACACCATATATGGCAGTCTAACACCCTCCACAGTCACAGCGACGATGGGGTGAATGTATATGGCGGTCTAACATATACAAGGGCTGGCCTGCTATACCTGACATGTACCCATCTCTCTCTCTCTCTCTCTCTCGCACGGGCACGCACACGCCATATATGGTAGTCTAACACCCTCAGTCTAATACCCTCCATAGTCACAACGGACCGCAGGGCAGAGTGTCACCGCTGTTCCACTTGCTGCATTTGTCGCGGCGACATAGTGAGAGCGGCGATGGGAATGGCGGTCGAGGTAGGAGAGCTTTAGAGGTCGGAGCTAGAGGCATGGGGGCTGGTGGCTGAGCGTCGCTAGTGTTGGCGGCCTCGACATGGAGTGCGGTGGCTAGGGGAACTATTGCCATGTGAGCTCTTCAAGAAGGTCTTTGCGCGCCCGCAAAATAGATGGGAAGGTTGTCCGCAACAAAGATGAAGCTCAATAGCTTCGAAACAACCGTTGAGACCATGTAGGGCGTTGAGGATGAGGCTGCAGTCTGAGACAAGTTTCGTCGAAGCACAGGCAAGGGTGGCGACACGGGTGGCCTGGGCCTTGCTGC
Organism: Zea luxurians; assembly: GCA_029449295.1. Classification (NCBI taxonomy): domain Eukaryota; kingdom Viridiplantae; phylum Streptophyta; class Magnoliopsida; order Poales; family Poaceae; genus Zea; species Zea luxurians. The sequence goes on along the minus strand of JAOPSE010000093.1, from coordinate 8,411,193 downwards.
CCTTGCACTCGCCGACTCGCGTTCCTACTTGGCAAGGCGAGCAGCATCAGCCTATTGGAGAGCAGCAGTGGCCGCGGCAGCCAGATCGACGGTGATCGTGCTGGTGCTGGCAGCTTCACTAGAAGCAGTAGCGCCTCTTGGCGGCGCAGGAGGGTCGCCAGCCATAGAGCTGGTGTGGCGGATGACACACAAGCAGGAAGCAGCGGCAGCGAGAAGCGGAAGGCTAAACCTAGGGATACCATGAAAGCAATAGAGCTACCATAGGATATATAATGTATGTAATGTATATGTATTTGTTTATGTGTGTATGCACACACGCAATATATACGAAGGTCAGCCTGCTATACTACCTATACCATTTATACACCATATATGGCAGTCTAACAACGTGCCTTCCATTCCATAACAAGATCCCTGAAACTTGCATATGCAATTTTTTTTGAATCTACACCGTATATTACAGGATAAGATAGGTGCTCTCTATGTAATACTTAACTATTTGTGCAGTGCAATAGTGTCCCAGCTGCAATGTTAGAGTCACAAAGCCATGGATTATGTAGAAGAGCTTACCCCTTATAATTGCATTTTTGATTATGCAGAAAATAAGATGCTACGTGTGTAACCAGAAGGGCCATCTATGTTGTTCCGACTTCTCTGACGATTGTCCGAAACAAATTAGCTGTTATAATTGTGCCCAATCTGGTCATTCTGGTCTGGTAAGTTCTAATGGTCATTATAACTCATCTAATTCGTACTGTTGCCACACGTTGTTTCTCACGGCAGGTGACTAACATTGGACCTATTATAGGGATGTGCCAAACGCAGGGAAACCAGTGCTGTCACAACTCCAACCTTATGCTTCAAATGTGGCGAGGAAGGTCACTTCGCACGTGGCTGCACAAAGAACGCCAAGGTTGTTACAAGCATCCCACAAATGACCTTCCAGTTACAGTAGGTACCTGTGTTTAAGTCCCTGTTTCTTTTTTCTGCAGTCCGATCGGTCGAAAGGCAAGTCATCGTCGCATATTCAGAGGAAGGAGAAATGGAAAAAGGCTTCCAGTGCTAGATCAGCTCCTTATGACTCCTGTAAAACAAGCAAAAGGAAAAGCCCCCATCTCGAGGAAAGAGTGGGCACACCTCGTTATAAACCCAAATCGAGGGGTGGCTGGACTGGTGGAGATGATCTACCATCGAAGAAGTACAAATCCAATGGGTGGGGCTCTCCATCTACTCCCAAGAAGTCTTACGCAAACCACCAGTTCTTGTCTGGTTGTGACTACCTCACTCCCCAGCCTTCACGAAGGCACAACTACCATGGTACCATGTCTTCACCGAATCACCAATTCTTGTCTGGCTGTGACTACTTCACTCCCGAGTCTTCACGAGGGCACAGCCATGGTACCATGTCACCGAACTGGAATTATTCACCCAGCGCCAGGAAGCATGGGTTCTCGTCATCAAGATTCGCCGCGGCCGCCGCCAGCAACACCCATGTCCGGTTCGGGAGAAATTAGCTGGATGCACGCGCCTGATATTGTTGTTCGTTTTAGCCATAGATAGGATAACAATTATCTCCTGGGGATGAACTCTACCTGTCGTCGGTTCATGCCCTTTCGATAGTTGTTTGTTCTGAGATTATTATATATGTAATCGTGGTTCAAACTATTTATTACTCCCTCCGTTTCTTTTTATTTGTCGCTGGATAGTGTAAAATTGTACTATCCAGCGACAAATAAAAAGAAACTGAGGGAGTATTTCTTTTACTGGCATGGCATGGCATGGCATGGCGTTGATGCCTTTTGCAAAAACGGCAACTGAAAGTCTGTAACTGTGTTTTGAGCCTTTCCCTGGTGTTTGAGTGGGCAGTGCATCACTGATGCGGCATTACATGCAAATGGGTAACTCGTCAAAGTGCTTGGGATGACATGCATTTTACTTGCTTGTGCATCACTGATGCGACATTTTACTTGCTCGGGCTTTGGCGGCTTGTTCTTGAAGGCGAGGATTCGTGTCCAGCTTCTTCCTGTACGCCTCCATGCCCGCCGCGTTCTCATCACCGACAGCTTCTAGACACGCGTCAAAACCAACAGTGGCCAAATTCCGCGTGAAACGTGGTGCGCGTCCCAATCTCCATAGGAAAATAGGAGATGTATATTTTATATAGTATGGAATACTTTGATAAGACCATCTTGTTTCGCTTGGAGACCAACTTGAGACCACCCGCTTGGAGATTCGAAAGGAAAGAACATATCCGACCGGCGGAAAGCTGATGGAGAGAGACAGAGACATGAGTACATGACCCCTGAGTTAAGTAGAGCAACGACAAAACGACAAGGACGGGAGCTTGCACACCTATCCCATCGATCCCGCCCACGTTCATCAGCTACTGACTGCTGGCCTCTTTGCGAGCTGAGAGATGGATTTGGCCAGAGCCCTGGAATTGTGGCAAGAAAACCAGCTGCGCGTCCTCGTCGTAGCGAGCCTCGCCATCCAGTGGTTCCTCTTCGTCCTAGCCCCACTTCGTCAGCACCGGATCCCAGGTCTGCTGAGGTTCTCCATCTGGCTGGCCTACCTGGGCAGCGACGCCGTGGCCATCTACGCCCTCGCCACCCTCTTCAACTCCCACCGGTGCGACACCGGCAGCAGCAGCCGTGCCGGCGTGGAGTTCCTGTGGGCGTCAATCATGTTGGTGCACCTGGGCGGCCAGGACAGCATCACGGCCTACAACATCGAAGACAACGAGCTATGGCGACGGCATGTCTTTACAGCGGTGTCTCAGGTAATAAGATCAGCAACGCAGTGTCCCAATAATAAGCAAGAAAATAACCACTGTCTCTATGTGCATGCATGTTCCAACAACAAGCAAGAACTCTGCCCCCCCCCTGGTCATGTTGAACTGGGGCCATAAACATTGATCATCACCCAAACCAGATTTTGGACGCTAGTTTTTTTTTTTTTTGAAATAGAAGATATATTAATTTCAAATTCGCACAACGAGTTGCAAGTTCTTGAAAACGCATCTTCCGGCCTCTGTCCCGTGAGAGCACATAACCAACACTATCGACATAATATATAACCGAGTATAAACTAGTGGCTATCAATTTTTAGACTAGACTGCTACCCATGCTCCCGAAAAAGAAATCTGTGACCACTCGCATCAAAAGATGTGAAGCTTTCATAGCAAGCTCATGTGAATCCACCCATCAAAGGATAGCCCAAGGCATAAGTGGCCTCATTCACACGAGACCTCTCGTGTGTATGTTCGATGTAGTCGTACGCAGTCGATACAGGCAGATGTATGCAGTGCAGTCCCTCGAACAGCGCTGGACAACACCGGCGACGAGGAACCTGATCAGCGTTGGTCGAGCGGACGAAGCAATCAGTCACGAGTACACTCCCCAAAAACCTAATCGCCCGCACACCCGTGCAAGTGTAGCTCTGCGGACGACGATTTCGGAGACCTGCTCTCCCACACTCTCTATGCTCGCAGGTGGGACGAGAATGGCTGTGTGCAACGCGTCTGAGAAGACTGTTCACTGTGCTGTAACCAGAAGCAGCCTCACCTCCTCCGTATATATACACGCGCAGTGGGAGGCGAACGAACAGTAATGGCCGCCATTAGAGCTACCGTTACATCCAGCCAGAAACTGACGCCATCAGTGACGTTCGTTACTAGCTGACAGTCATTATAGCCTGTCCGTTACTAGCCATAACAAAGGAAACGGTCAGTAACGGACGACAGTAATAGACGGTCATCACTCCAGGCAAAATGCGCAACCGTTAGGATTTGGAAAATTCGGACCAAGGTCCGATCTACCATGGCCTCGGCCTCAGCCATGGCCCGGTCCAGCTGGCGACGCGCGCGTGTGGCAGTCGTTCATCCTTTTCTCACATTCTCAATAGATGCACCAATGATCACCTATTTAAGTTTATTGATTTGTCCCTTAAACTTCCGGTATAGTACTAAAGTACTAGTACACCGTAGCATTAAAGTGAGCCTTTAGCATTGACTATTATTAAATATTAATTTGGGCCAGACTCACATTAATTCAACAATCCCCACCAAATGTTAAGTCACACTAAAATGCTGTCATCATCTAAAACGTTTGATATACTGATGTTTCGATGGAGACTGTTAAGTTGAACATCCACCTAGAATCTAGACTACACTTGATCACAACTGCATAATGGACTAGACCTTGAATTGACAGTTTTGCGTGAAATAAGTTTCATCTAAACTCTTTACCAGTACTAGATTGCCGAGTGCATCCCCTCTGGTTGGAGCATATAAGTCAAACTCCATAGCCTTTCATGGGTATCTAGAGACCACCCAGATATCATAAACTGTGACTAGCAGTTAACCCATATAGGTATGTTCCTCTAAAGATGTTCTGTAGGACAACATCTTTGCTTCACAAAGCCACTTGGAACATATTAAGGTGTAAACACCAACCTACTTTACAGTAAGGAAAGATGTACATCTAAAATGAACCTTGTTAAGGGTCTTTTCTCTCAGTCTACCACTAACTTGTTTCACCATTCTAATTCACGGGATCTACGATCACATAGAACAGGTTACCACTATGATAAACTTTAGGTGGGTCTCAAGCCTATCTCACTCGATGCTCTATCTATCACACTACGTGATAGCCCCTTAGTAAATTGATCTACCAGATTTTTAGACGTATGGACATAGTCCAACGCTATTACTCTGAAGTTTCTCAATTTCCTGACAGATATTAAATGCCTCTTTATGTGCCTTGTCGACTTCATATTGTCCTTAGAACTGTTTATCTTGATTATCACCGTCTGATTATCATAGTTCATAGAAATAGCCGGCACAGGTTTTTCAACCACCGGTAAATCCATAAGGAGTTCACGAAGCCACTCAGCCTCAACTGAAGCGATATCTAATGCTTTGAGTTCTGCTTTCATAGTCGACCTCGTTAAGATGGTCTGCTTGCAAGACTTCCATGAAACAGCGCCACCTCCAAGTGAAAACACATATCCACTTGTGGCATATATCTCATTAGCATCAGATATCCAATTTGCATCACAATAACCCTCCAGTACTGTTGGGTACCTGGTATAATGGAAGCTTAAATTCATAGTACCTTTTAGATAGTGCAGAACTCTCTCAAGAGCATGCCAGTGATCATCTCCCGGATTTAAAACAAACCGGTTAAGTTTGCTCACAGCAAACGAGATGTCAGGCCTCGTAGCGCTAGCTAAGTACATGAGTGAACCAATTATTTGGGAATATCTCAATTGATCCCTAGATATCCTTTGATTTTTCTTCAAAAGCTTACTAGGATCATAAGGTGTTGGAGCAGGTTCACATTCGCTATAACCAAAGCGACTCAAAACCTTTTCCACATAATGGGATTGCACAAGTGTGACCCCACCATCGCCTTCTCTCAGTAGCTTAATGTTAAGAATAACATCAGCTTCTCCCAAATCTTTAATTTCAAAATTATTGGACAGAAAGTCTTTTGTCTCTTTAATCACATCAAGACTCGTCCCCAAGATTAGAATGACATCAACATACAGGCATAAAATTACTCCCTCACCCCCACCATACCGATAATATACACATTTGTCTGCTTCGTTTACAACAAGCCGGCAGATGTCAAAGTTTTATCGAACTTTTCATGTCATTGCTTAGGTGCTTGTTTTAGGGCATATAAAGATTTCAATAATTTACACACCATGCCTTCTAGACCGTTTGCTACAAACCCAGCTGGCTGCTCTATGTAGATTTCCTCATCTAGCTCTCCATTTAGGAATGCTGTCTTAACATCTATTTGATGGACAAGAAGACCATGAGAGGCAGCCAGAGAAAGTAGCACACAAATTGTGGTCAATCGAGCCACATGTGAATAAGTATCAAAGAAATCCTCACCTTCCTTATATGAATAGCCTTTAGTTACAAGCCTCGCCTTATACCTTTCAATAGTACCATCAAGCCTAAGCTTTTTCTTGAACACCCATTTACTCCCAATGGGCTTACACCCATAAGGACGCTCAACGACCTCCCAAGTTGCATTAGACATAATAGAATCCATCTCACTCTTTATTGCTTCCTTCCAAAAGTCAGCATCAGGAGAGGAATATGCCTCTTCAATGGCACTTGGTGTGTCATCCACAAGATATACAATGTAATCATCACCAAAGGACTTTGCAATCCTTGGTCTCTTACTCTTTTGAGTTGATACATTTCATCTTCCATAGGATTATGTATATGGGATTCCTCAGTGTGTTCTACTGAAATAAAATGCTCATGGGCTATCGATGGTTCATCATTAAACATATCATGTGTAGCTTTCAAGGGAAATTCGTCCTAAAAAACGTAGCATCTTTGGACTCCATAATAGTACCAACTAACATGTCCGGTACTCTAGAGTTTATAATTAAGAACCTATATCCAATGCTGTGGAAAGCATATCCAAGGAAAATACAATCAACAGTTTTCGGTCCTAATTTGCGCTTCTTGTTAATTGGCACATTCAATTTTGTCGGTGTTTTGGACCCGGGGGACCCTCAACCGGACCGACTAGTGAATTTTAGTTTCACGTGCCCCTGTCCAGATGGGTTGATGCAAGATGGAACACAAGCGAAGGGATGAGGCTTATATTATCTTGCACCTGGGGGTGCTTGCAGTAGGGGTTACAAGCGTCGCGAGGGAGCGAGAACGAGAGAGAGAGAGAGAGAGAGAGAGAAGGAGAGGGTTCGGCCTTGAGGTGAGCCGTCTGAGGCTGCCTCTACCACGTCTCTCCTACTCTGCTTGCCTCCGCTCGTCTGCGTCGTGCGTCCGTGTGTTCGTACCTCGCACGTTCGCCTCCCTTTTTCCCCCTTCCTGAAGGCCCTAGACATCCCCTTTTATAGATACAAGGAGATGCCCAGCTGTACAATGGGGGTGTAGCTATGAGCTAACGTGGCTGGCGGAGAAGTGCCTTAAGCCCTGTACAGGTAATAACGTGGCCGTCGGAGAAGTGCCTTGAGCCCTGTAGATGTACCAACTTGGCCGTCGGAGAAGTGCCTTGAGCCCTGTAGAAGCATAGCTGGCGGTGCGGCATGGATCCTGCTGACATTTCCTTGCTTCCGTAGGGGGTTGAGAGCAACCGACGTCATGGGCGCACACGGGGAACCATCATTACCTGTTACCGGAGTAACTTAGATGGGACACCGATCTTGTTCCTTCGTAGCCTGAGGCGGCTAGCTAGGGATAGGGTCATGATGTATCCCTTGTAGCGTAGTTGATTCTGAGGCCTGAGGTCGGGCGAGGCAGAGACTTCTCCTGAGGCCGAGGTCGAGGTCGGGCGAGGATGTGACTCCTCCCGAGGCCGAGGCTAGGGTCGAGCGAGGCAGAGTCCTTCTCCCGAGGCTGAGGTCGGGCGAGGCGGAGTCCTTCTCTCGAGGCCGAGGCTGAGGTCTGAGGTCGGGCGAGGCGGAGCTCCTTGTTGCTCCCGAGGCTGAACTCAGGGGAGGCCACGACTTACTGTTACTAGTCTTGCCCTGGTGGTTGGCACAGTTGCTGGAACGGGGTGAACAGTGCTGCTTTCCTGTTAGAACGGTCAGTAAAGGAGCGAAGTGACTGTGGTCACTTCGACCTTGCCGACTGAGGCACGCATGTCAGGACAAGGTGTCGGGTGATCCCCGCATTAAATGCGCATGCGGTATGGTCGGTTGGTAAGGCGATTCGGTCGAGGTCGCTGCGCGACAAAGTTCGCCCGAGCTTAGCCTTGGGTGAGACGGGGGTGCGCCTGTTTGATAGAGGGGACCCTCGGGCGAGGCGTGAATTTGCCTGGGACTACCGCCCTTGCCCGAGGCTAGGCTCGGATGAGGTCGCGTCCCTTGGTAGACGAGGCCTGCGCTTTATCAATTGTTTATGGTTTGTTTTGAAGATGTTTTCCAGCTGGATTAAGGAGCCTTGGGGGTACCCCCTAATTACGGTCCCCAAAAGTAGCCCCCGAGCCTTGAAGGGAGTGTAGGTACTCGCTTGGAGGTTCTGCCAGATTTTTTGCAAGGGGACCGGCCCTTCTCGGTTATATTTTGTTCCAACGGGTGCGCGCGAGCGCACCCGCCGGGTGTAGCCTCCGAGGCCTCGGAGGAGTGGTTTGACTCATCTGAGGTCTTAATCCTTTTTATAATGCCTCGGTCAGCCTTGTTGTTCCCTCATGCGGCCTGGCTGCAGCCCGGGTGCATGGTCAGGCTCCGAGTTTTCAAGCTGGTTTGTTGACGTGGTCAATAGTTCAGCCGTAGCCTGGTGCGAGAGCAGCCTCCGAGCCTCTGCACAGAGCGAGAGGACGATCAAGGACCATCTCGACTTTTATTGTATGCCCCTTCATCGCCTCTCCGCGAGGAGGAAGGGGGGAAAGCGCCATGTTACCCTCGGAGGGCACCGAACATGGTGTCTCTAGTGAGTTGCTAGCGGGTGATCCGAGTGGACGCCCGAGCCCCGTTCGATAAGGGTCGGCTAGTGGCCCAGAGGCGCGCTCCAAAAGTACCTGCAGGTGATTTGCCGGACCCGGACCCATTCGATAGGGTCCGAGGGCTCGATGCCTCCCTCCGGTGGGATTCCGTTACAAATCGTTCCCGCTGGTCTCAGAAATGTCCTAGGGTACCTCGGGAGCGTAGCCCGAGCCTCGGCCATGTAACGGACGTACCCAGGGTCATCCCTGACTTTGTGTGCTCTGGGGCGGCTGTTGAACCCTTTCGAGGGGCCAGCCTTCGAACCCCTGATCAGTAGAGGGCTTGGAGCTCGAGTGCTCTGGGGCGGTTGCCGAACCCCGGAGGGCGCAACCTTCGAACCCCTGATCAGTAGGAGGGCTTGGGGCCCATTTCCTTCGCCGAGAAGGATCCTTTTCGCAATATCCCCTTTCCCGGTCCCTGTGGCAAGAGAGAGAGGAAAAAGGAAAAGGATATAAATTTAAATAATGTGGCGCACCTTTTTTGACGCGGTCATCATGATGGAGGTGAAACGGCACCCGCTTTGCCTACCGGAGGTGTCGCTTGCCCTGCCAAGGAGTTAATGCAATGGGATGGGCGATTCGCGGGGCGTCTGTTGCACGTGCGCGAGCCGTTCGAGGAATAGAAAAACCGTTTCACCTTCGAGTTTGAATTCCGTGGCGGGTTCGGGCGAAGCCTTGGGTGGATCTCGCCCGGGCCTTTATACACCCGGAAGAGGGGCCGGTGGTGGTTCTTTACCCTGCCATTTGCGCTTGCCTTCTGCTTTGGTTTCCGCAACCTAAGAGAGCAGCCAGAGAAAAGGAAACCACCCACCTCATCCCTTCCGCCTCCACCACCTCTGTTCGGTGATGGCTGACAAGGTGACCGTCATTCCGCCACGCGACCCGTGGCCTTTCTCCACCGTCGTTGTGGAGGATCTAGAGGCCCTCGTTGCCGATGGTCTGCTCCGTCCCCTCTCCGATGGGCCAAAGCCGGAGTGGATGGCCCCCGCGAGCGAGGCTGACCCGACTCCGCCGCCGGGGTATGTGGTCAGTTTCATCCCCTTCCATGAGCAGGGGTTTGGAGTGCCAGCGAGCCGCTTCATGCGGGCGCTCCTGCACCACTACGGGGTAGAGCTGCATAACTTCAACCCCAACTCTATCGCGCAAGCGGCCATCTTTGCGGCGGTTTGCGAGGGTTTTTTGGGGATTGACCCTCACTGGGACCTATGGACCCATCTCTTTTCCGCGGAGTTCTTCGCCGCGATGATGGAGACGAAGAAGGTCCGTATGGCGGTGCGGGCCGGTGGCTACACCCTCCAGCTGAGACCGGGGCGCGCACAGCAGTACATCCCTGCCTCCCTTGCATCTTCGAACAAGGGGTGGCAGAACCGGTGGTTTTATCTCTGGAACGATGGCGGGATGCTCTCGCCGTTTTCTTAACGAGTGGTGACCGCCGCTGGCACTAACTGGCGCTGGGGGCCACGCGCGAGAACCAGGAGAAGCTCCAGCCTATTCTGCAGGCCTTGTAGAAGTTACGAGATGCGGGCCTTACCGCTGCGGGGGTCGTCGCCGCTATCCATCGTCGGAGGGTGCTCCCTTTGGCCGAGCGGCGGTTGCGACTCGCGGAGATGAAGCCGGGGGTCGATTCAGAGGACTCGCGGATGTCCTCGACCTCCCTCTCCGCCGACGACCTCCTCAAGCGGGTAACAAGTACGGTAGGGAGGCCGGATGCCGGCGCCCTTAGCCAGCCCGCGATGCGTCCCGACCGCGGATATGTGTCCCTGGTAAGTGTCCGATCCTCCTTCTGTTTTGCGTCGAGTTCTCTATGCCTTTGGTTCTTACTGTTGGGATTTTTGTTCGTCCCCAGGGGTTGCGGATTTATAAACCCGTCCGACCTCTGGTCCCGGAGGACGCGGCGAACCGAGCCGCGCGGAGGCTTGCCACGGAGAAGGAGAAGGAGAAGAAGGACGCGGAAAAGGCCCGAGCTCGCGAGAGGATGCTAGCTCGGGAAGCTTTAGAGAAGCGTCGTCGGAGACAGGCGAGGGATGGGCTCCCGAGGGAGTCGTCGCCGGAGACGCCTGACGACGACGGTGATGATGATGATGACGATGAAGATGACGACATGGCGGCCAGACTTGGCCTCAGCCCGGACCCGAGGCTGAGCTAGGGGTCGCCGAGCCAGCCTCCAAGTGGGCTGACACCATCAGCGTCTGGGGCCGGGACACCAAGGTCCCAATCCGAGGAGCGGGGGTAGGCCGAGGGGGTACTTGACCCCTTGGCCAAGACAGTTGTTGTGACTCCGGGGGGTCAGGCCGATCCGCCTGTCCCCTAAGAGCAGGTGCCCGTGCTGGCTGCACAGGAGGCAGGTTCCTCGGCCGTCGTGACGATGCTTGGGCCGACCGCTCCCTCGGCGCCTCGGGCGTCTGAGGCGGAAACGGTGCCGAAGCCAGCGGCGGGGCAACCTTCGGTAGTGCCTGCGGGGATAGGGGCCCGAGGGGCCTCCCCACAGGCACGATTGGCCTTGCCCCGGAGCGGGTAAGTATCTGAGGGTACCTCTATTTTGGTTCTTTCATTGTGTGTCTTGAACTTGCCGTCTCTCTCTTTCAGCAAGCGAAGGCAGGGCTTGGCTAGTCTGGCCCCCACGAAGGCCCTTAAGATGAAGCCGGCCTGGGCGGCCGGTGCCGTGGCGCGCCATGCCGGTTGGTTGGCCTCCGCACAAGGCGCCCTCCAGCAGGGGGGCCAGGCAGTGCGAGTTGCCAGGGGGCAAGCCTCTCAGGATGACCTCCCCGTTGGAGCGGCCATCATACCGGGGGAGGCTGCTGACGCGGCTGCGGCCTCGAGCCCACCTGACTTGTCGTCAGTGCCGGCATCGACTCCTGCCGGGGCCGTCGCTGATTCGCTCTCGGAGCCGCCCATCGCTGCCGACGTTTGGATGGTTGAGGTGCCACCGCCCGTGGTCATTCCCGACCTCCCCGTTCTCGGCCACGAGGAGAGTGCGACCGTCGTTGCCGAGGCTGGTGATCGGAGGCCCGCCACCTTAGCCGAGGAGAGGCCCAGTACGTTGACGGCGGTGGTACCTGATGCGTCGGCTGCAGGGGGACCCGACGCCTCGGTGGACGGGCGTGTAGAACCGTGGCCTGTTCTGGGGAGCAGCGGCCTTATCCCTGCGTAGCTCAATCCCAATGAATGGTGTGGGCAGCCGCTCCGGTTCTAGGGCCGCGGCACCTCGGAGCCCCTCCTCCTCCTCAACGATGAGTTGGAGGAGAAGGCTCGGAATAGTTTCCGTGAGTATACCAAGGAGGCGATGAGGTCGCTTCGGTCGACCATGTAAACCCTTTCCAGGGACGTTCCCAGGGTTTTCCAGGTAAGGACTTAGACGTACACCTTGCATGACCAGGGCATTCTTTGTGACATCTCATTTTCCTTCCTCAGGAGCTCGCGGACACGAGCACTGCCAAGTCGTTGTTCATCCACCGCGAAAGCGACATTTGGAGGTCGCTGCGATCCCAGCGGGCTACGCTTGCCGAGGCCAATGAGCGCCTTGCCCAACAGAGCGCCGAGGTGGTGGACCTTCGGTTGCTCTGCGATGGGCTGAAGTCGGAGGCAGCAGCGACGCGGACGGAGGCGGCGTTGGCACAAGCGGAGGTTTTGTCGGCCCGGGAGCAGGTGGCTTTCTAGGCCGAGGAGATGCGGCTGCAGCAGCTGGAGCTCAGCCAGGCTATCGGCGAGCGGGACCAGTCTCGGAGCCAAGCTGCCGAGGCCGTGAGCCAGGCTGAGGCCCTTAGGGGTCAGCTGGCTGAGGCTACGGAGCGGCTAGCCGAGGCGTCTGCTCGGGCCGAAGGTATGTTTTGCCCGCTTTGTGACTTTGTTTTTGTCTCCATTCTTCTCCTTAAGTCTGAAGAATGTTGTCCGACTATCTGCAGGGTTCGAGACGGCTCTTAACGAGTCCGTCAAGAACTGCAAGGCGCTTGCCGAGGCGGCTGAGCGGAAGGAAGCCGAGCGCGTGGCCATGTTCGAGGCCGTCTCGGCTTTCTGCCGAGCCTTTGGTCTCGACGACATCCCCTCGGGTAGATCCCCCCAGAGTCACCTGCGGGCCTTGGGCGGCCATGTGCGCAGCAGACTCCGCGCGGCGCTGCACCACGGCGTTAGGCGGGCCTTTGCCATACTCGCTTCCCACTACGACGTGGATCTGGAGCGGGTCAGTGAGGGGTACTGCTTACCCGACGAAGAGGAGGCTGCCTTAGTCGAGGTCCAGAGGCTCGATGCGACTGTCGAGGGCCCAAGCGCGGCGCTGGCTTCCTCCTTTAAGGTGGAGATCCTTCCGCCCGTGTCACCGTCTGAGGCCGTGCCAGATCCTACCAAGGGTGGAAACGACGCCGAGGATGTTGTTCCTCCCCCTGCCGATGTCTGAGCCTGCAGGAACAATTTGTTTGAAGTATGCGTATGTTTTTCACGGCTGCTGAGGCCTAAACATTATTGTTGGATTATAAAGCTGCGTTTTCTTTCCTCTCGTTTCATGCATTAGGACTTGTTCGGTAGCAGAATCGCTTATCCGAGCGTGAGTTACTTTTCGCGGAAGGTGATGAGTGAGGTATCCGTATCCCAGAGGTGTAGGAGTCCCTCGGCTCAGTCGGCCTTGCCGCTTACGTGTTCTCCTGTCGTTTTTAGGATTCTGTTATCGACGCAGTCGAAAAAGCACAAAAGTCGTTCTAGCAGAAAAGTTTTCGAGCATTAGCATTTGTTCGGTAGCAGAATCGCTTATCCGAGCGTGAGCTACTTTTCGCGGAAGGTGATGAGTGAGGTATCCGTATCCCGGAGGCGTAGGAGTCCCTCGGCTTGATCGGCCTTGCCGTTCAAGGTCTCTCTCGCTCGTTTTTAGGATTCTGTTATCGAAGTAGTCGAAAAGCGCGAAAGTCGTTCTGGTAAAAGACTTTTCCGAGGAAAATTTTGACGCAGAGGGGGTTCCCCCTTCTAGCCCCCGAGGGAGGGTCGGGCTTTGCCGAGGCAAGGCTGATCCTTCCTTGACGGTTAGACTTTATTTATGCGTGTAAAGAAAGCGAGATACATGAACGACTCGAAACATTTTAAGGGTAAAAGCGACGTGGATATTCGATGTTCCAAGCGTTGCTGTAGACCTCGCCTTGATCGTTGGCCAGCTTGTATGTCCTGAGCTTCAGGATTTTGGCGATGATGAACGGCCCCTCCTAGGGAGGAGTAAGCTTGTGGCGCCCTCGGGCGTCTTGTCGTAGCCGAAGTACCAAGTCCCCCACTTGGAAGTCTCGGGGCCGAACCCTTCGGGCGTGGTAGCGTCGCAGAGACTGCTGATACCACGCCAAGTGTAGTAAGGCCACGTCCCGAGCCTCTTCCAGGTGGTCCAATGAATCCTCTCGGCTGATTTGGTTGCTTTGGTCGTCGTAAGCCTTTGTCCTCGGGGAACCGTATTCCAAGTCCGTGGGTAAGATAGCCTCGGCCCCATAGACTAGGAAAAACGGCATGAAGGCCGTGGCCCGGCTCGATGTCGTCCTCAGACTCCAAACCACTGAGGGTAGTTCTTTTATCCATCGCTTGCCAAACTTGTTGAGGTCGTTGTAGATCCTCGGCTTTAGTCCCTGCAAAATCATACCGTTGGCGCGTTCCACCTGCCCATTTGTCATTGGGTGCGCTATGGCGGCCCAGTCCACATGGATGTAGTGGTCCTCGCAGAAGTCCAGGAACTTTTTCCCAGCGAACTGCGTGCCATTGTCGGTGATGATTGAGTTTGGGACCCCAAAGCGATGGATGATATTTGTGAAGAATGCCACCGCCTGCTGGGACCTGATGCTGGTTAAGGGTCAGACTTCGATCCACTTGGAGAATTTGTCGATGGCGACCAGTAGGTGCGAGAAGCCCCCGGGTGCCTTCTGCAAGGGACCGATGAGGTCCAGACCCCACACGGCAAATGGCCAAGTGATGGGTATTGTCTGCAGGGCTTGAGCGGGCAGGTGTGTCTGTCTCGCGCAGGATTGACACCCTCGGCAGGAGCGTACAATCCTAGTAGCGTCGGCTACCGCGGTTGGCCAGTAGAAACCTTGTCAGAAAGCGTTTCCCATGAGGGCCGAGGTGCTGCATGGTGACTGCAAGCCCCCGAGTGTATTTCTTGTAACAGCTCTTGTCCTTGGGCAATGGATATGCATCGTTGGAGGATGCCCGAGGGGCTGCGGTGGTATAGCTCTTTTTCATCACCCAGTAAAACAAACGACTTGGCGCGCCGAGCCAGTCGCCGAGCTTTGGCCTTGTCGAGGGGTAGCTCTCCTCGGAGGAGATATTCCAGGTGCGTGGTCTGCCAGTTTGGAACCGGTGTGACCCCATTCCGCTCCCCCTCAACGCGCAGGGCCTCACCCTCGGCGGCCGAGGGTTTCTCGGGTTCGGGCGCGTCGTCGAGCTTGACGGATGGCTGATATATATCCTTGGAGAAGATGTCCGGGGGAACCGTCGTTCGCCCCGAGGCTATTTTCGCTAGCTCATCCACGATCTCGTTGTACCGTCGAGCAATATGGTTGAGCTCCAGCCCGTAGAACTTATCTTCCAAGCGACGAACTTCATCGCAGTAGGCCTCCATTTTTTGGTCGCGGCAGTGGGAGTTCTTCATGACCTGGTCAATGACGAGCTGCGAGTCGCCACGAGCGTCGAGGCACCGAACCCCTAGCTCGACGGCGATGCGTAGTCCATTAACTAGGGCCTCGTACTCGGCCACGTTGTTTGACGCCAGAAAATGGAGGCGCAGTACGTAGCGCACATGTTCTCCGAGGGGTGAGATGAAGAGCAAGCCCGCGCCTGCTCCAGTTTTCATCAGCGACCCATCGAAGTACATGGTCCAGAGTTTGGGCTGTATTGGAGCTGTCGGCAATTGGGTGTCGACCCATTCAGCCAGGAAGTCTGCCAAGACTTGAGATTTTATGGCCTTCTGAGGAGCGAATGAAAGTGTTTCGCCCATGAGTTCCACTGCCCATTTTTCTATCCTACCCGAGGCCTCTCGGCACTGGATGATCTCTCCCAAGGGGAAGGATGACACCACAGTCACCGGATGAGACTCGAAGTAGTGTCGCAACTTTCGCCGTGTCAGAATTACTGCGTACAGTAGCTTCTAGATTTGCGGGTAGCGGATCTTGGTCTCGGATAGCATCTCGCTGATGAAGTAGACTGACCTCTGAATGAGCAGTGCATGCCCCTCTTCTCGTCTCTCGACTATGATCGCGGCACTGACCACCTGAGTGGTTGCGGCTACATAGACCAAGAGGGCTTCTCCCTCAGCGGGGGGCACCAAGATGGGTGCATTAGTAAGGAGTGCCTTTAAGTTTCCGAGGGCTTCTTCGGCCTCAGGGGTCCAAGTGAAGCGCTCGGCCTTCCTTAAGAGGCGGTACAAGGGCAATCCTTTCTCGCCGAGGCGCGAGATGAAGCGGCTCAGAGCCGCAAGGCATCCCATGACCCTTTGTACTCCTTTCAAGTCTTTGATGGGCCCCATGCTGGTGATGGCCGCAATCTTCTCCAGGTTGGCCTCGATGCCTCGTTCGGAGACGATGAACCCTAGGAGCATGCCTCGGGGGACTCCGAAGACACACTTCTCGGGATTGAGTTTTATGCTCTTCGCTTTTAGGCAACTGAATGTTACCTCAAGGTCAGAGAGGAGGTCAGAGGCTTTCCTTGTTTTGACGACGATGTCATCAACGTAAGCCTCGACCGTCCTGCCGATGTGTTCTCCGAACACATGGTTCATGCACCTCTGGTAGGTTGCACCTGCATTCCTCAATCCAAATGGCATAGTAGTTGTCGGGGACCATAATTAGGGGTACCCTCAAGACGCCTAATTCTCAGCTGGTAACCCCCATCAGCATAAAGCTGCAGAGGCCTGATGGGTTTGATTAAGTCAGGGATCAGTCCATACGAGCGACTCGATCACGCCACGCCCGAGCCTAGCCTCGGGCAAGGGCAGCCGACCCTGAGATGGTTCCGTCTCGCCCGAGGTCTCCTCTTTCACGGCAGACGCATCTCCGGCTCGCCCGAGGCCATGCCTTCGATAAGAAGTAACCCTGACTAAATCACCGCGCCGACCGACCAAATCACTGGGGCCTTTAACGCAAAAGGTAAGACTGACGGGTAGCCAGGCTTGGCCGAAAGCGCCAGAGGAAGCTCCGCCCGACCCAGGGCTCGGACTCGGGCTAAGGCCCCGGAAGACGGCGAACTCCGCTCCGCCTGACCCAGGGCTCGGACTCGGGCTAAGGCCCCGGAAGACGGCGAACTCCGCTCCGCCCGACCCAGGGCTCGGACTCGGGCTAAGGCCCCGGAAGACGGCGAACTCCGCTCCGCCCGACCCAGGGCTCGGACTCGGGCTAAGGCCCCAGAAGACGACGAACTCCGCTTCGCCCGACCCAGGGCTCGGACTCCACCCTGGCCTCTGCCGAACGACCTCCGCCTCGCCCGACCCGGGAGCTCAGGTTCGGCCTCGGCCATGCAGGACGGATTCGACCTCGGCCTCGGAGGAGCCTCCACGTCGTCCGACCTAGGACACGAGCCCGCCACGTCAACAGGAAGCGTCATCATCACCCTACCCCAAGCCGACTCGGGCCGCAGAGAACAGGACCGACGTCCCATCTGGCTAGCTCCGCCAGATAGGCAATGATGGCGCCCCGCTGGACCATGACGATGGCGGCTCTCAGCTCCCTTACGAAAGCAGGGAGACGTCAGCAAGGGCCCAGCCACTTCGACAGCTGTCCCTCCGTCCGGCTCCATCGCTTCTCCGACCGCCACGACGCCACACTAGCTGGGTGCCAAGATCTCTCCGGCTGCCACCTTGGCATGTACTTAGGGCACTAGCTCTCCCCCGCTAGACACGTAGCACCTTGCTACACCCCCATTTGTACACCTGGATCCTCTCCTTACGCCTATAAAAGGAAGGACCAGGGCCTTCTTAGAGAAGGTTGGCCTCGCGGGGACGAAGGGCAGGGGCAGGCGCTCTCTTGGGGTCGCTCGCTCCCCTCACCTCGCGCGGACGCTTGTAACCCCCTACTGCAAGCGCACCCGACCTGGGCGCGGGACGAACACGAAGGCCGCGGGAATTCTCCGACTCCCTCACGACCCGGCTCCGGCCGCCTCGCTCTCGCTCTCTCTCTCTCTCCCCCCCTTCGCGCTCGCCCACGCGCTCGACCCATCTGGGCTGGGGCACGCGGCACACTCACTCGTCGGCTCGGGGACCCCCCGGTCTCGGAACGCCGACAGTTGGCGCGCCAGGTAGGGGCACGCTGCGTGTTGACGAGTAGTTTCCCATCAAGCTCCAGATGGGCAGTCTCCAACGACCTCTTCAACCCGGATCGGTGCTCCGTTTCGGGAGTCTCGAGTTCATGTCCTTCGACGGCAACTACGACATGATACTCCTTCCACCGCCGCGCGACAGCGACAATGGTGGCGGACAGCCCGCCCGCCGGCGGCGGAATCGACGACGTCTTTCCCGCGTGGGGGAAGGACAAATCTCGAGTTCACCCCTTCCTCTCCCTCGCCATCGGAGGAGGAGGCGGGGGAACCAAGGCCAAGCGGGAGGCTGCGCTCAGTCGACTGTCGAGCAAATCGACATCCCCAGCGCCCCGACGGAGGACGCGTCGGGCATCACCCACGCGTTTGAGGCAAAGGCGAGCGCCGTCCCCCCGCGACACGCCGATCCCGAGCAAGGGGACGACGCCAGCACGCTCACGGAGGGCCTGCAGGACGTCGCCCTCGCACCCAGGACGACAGCACGATCAGCCCCCGATGCGACTTCGTCGATCCTCGTCGACCAAAAGGTACGGGCTGATTCCCAACCTTTGTCATTTCGACTCGGCCTCAACCCGCCTAGCAACCTCGCTTTGGCGGGCGCTCACGTTGAGGCGAGTGCAACCTCTCTGGGGTTTCGTGTGCGGTCGCCTTGGGACCGATTGACGGGTGTCTCGACCTACGGACCCTCTGGGTCTGAGGAAGATGACGACCCCAGCATCTGCTGGGATTTCTCCGGATCTGGCAACCCTAGTGCCATGCGGGACTTCATGACCGCATGTGACTACTGCCTTTCCGACTGTTCCGACGGCAGCCGCAGCCTTGGCGACAAGGACTGCGGCCCGAGCCGCGAATGTTTCCACGTCGAGCTAGGGGATCCCTCCGGAGGCGGCTGTCTCGGCATGCCGGAGGATGGTGATCCCCCTAGGCCAGCGCCTCGCGCCGACATCCCGCGGGAGCTAGCTGTGGTCCCCGTTCCGGCGGGGAGTCACGACCCACAGCTCGAGCAAGTCCGCGGGGCGCAGGCCGGGCTCGACGAAGGAGCAGGAGCGCTCGAGGCAATCCGCCAGAACATCGGGCAGGTATGGGCGAGCCAGCCCCCGGCCGGAGGAATACGTCACCTGCCCCAAGGTCTCCAGCACCGCATCGCCAACGATGCCAGGGACAGACCGCCACCCGCATCCGGCGGAACCGGTCAGGACCTGGCCGCCGCAGCGATGCTCCTCCGCGCAATGCCGGAGTCATCAACCACCGAGGGTCGGCGAATCCAGGGAGAGCTCAAGCATCTCCTGGAAGGCGCTGCGGCCCGGCGGGCCGAGAGCTCTGCCTCCCGAAGGCAGGGATACCCCTCGGAACCTCGTGCCGCGACTTCCCGACTCACGCGGGAAGCCTCGGTCTTCACCGGACGCACGCGCAACACCGCGCCTGCGGCCCCGGGCCACCTCGGCGACGAGCACCCTCATCGCGACCGTCGGGCCCGCCTCGACGAGAGGGTGCGCCGAGGTTATCACCCCAGGCGCGGGGGACGTTACGACAGCGGGGAGGATCGGAGTCCCTCGCCCGAACCACCCGGTCCGCAGGTCTTCAGCCGAGCCATTCGGCGGGCGCCGTTTCCGCCCCGATTCCGACCCCCGACTACTATCACAAAGTACTCGGGGGAAACGAGACCGGAATTGTGGCTTGCGGACTACCGCCTGGCCTGTCAGCTGGGTGGGACGGACGACGACAACCTCATCATCCGCAACCTCCCCCTGTTCCTCTCCGACACCGCTCGCGCTTGGTTGGAACACCTGCCTCCGGGGCAGATTTCCAACTGGGAGGATCTGGTCCAGGCTTTCACCGGCAACTTCCAGGGCACGTACGTGCGCCCCGGGAATTCCTGGGACCTCCGAAGCTGTCGGCAGCAGCCGGGAGAGTCCCTTCGGGACTACATCCGGCGATTTTCGAAGCAGCGCACCGAGCTGCCCAACATCACCGACTCCGATGTCATCGGCGCGTTCCTCGCCGGCACCACCTGCCGTGACCTGGTGAGCAAGTTGGGTCGCAAGACCCCCACCAGGGCGAGCGAGCTGATGGACATCGCCACCAAGTTCGCCTCTGGTCAGGAGGCGGTTGAAGCCATCTTCCGAAAGGACAAGCAGCCCCAGGGCCGCCCGTCGGAAGATGCTCCCGAGGCGTCTACTCCACTCGGCGCCAAGAAGAAAGGCAGGAGGAGGTCGCAAGCGAAACGCGACGCCCCCAGCACGGACCTTGTCGCCGCCACCGAGTACAAGAACCCTCGGAAGCCCCCCGGAGGCGCCAACCTCTTCGACAAGGCCCTAAAGGAGACGTGCCCCTACCATCAGGGGCCCGTCAAGCACACCCTCGAGGAGTGCGTCATGCTTCGACGCCACTTCCACCGGGCCGGGCCACCCGCAGAGGGTGACAGGGCCCGCGACGACGGCAAGAAGGAAGATCACCAAGCAGGAGAGTTCCCCGAGGTCCGCGACTGCTTCATGATCTACGGAGGGCATGCGGCAAACGCCTCGGCTCGGCATCGTAAGCAGGAGCGTCGGGAGGTCTGCTCGGTGAAGATGGCGGCGCCAGTCTACCTAGACTGGTCCGACAAGCCCATCACCTTCGACCGGGATGACCACCCCGACCACGTGCCGAGCCCAGGGAAGTACCCGCTCGTCGTCGATCCCGTCATCGGCGACGTCAGGCTCACCAAGGTCCTGATGGATGGAGGCAGCTGCCTCAACATCATCTACGCCGAGACCCTCAGGCTCCTGCGCGTCGACCTGTCATCCGTCCGAGCAGGCGCTGCGCCCTTCCACGGGATCATTCCCGGGAAGCGCGTCCAGCCCCTCGGACAGCTCGACCTTCTTGTCTGCTTCGGAACACCCTCCAACTTCCGAAGGGAGACTTTGACGTTCAAGGTGGTCGGGTTCCGAGGAACCTACCACGCAGTGTTGGGAAGGCCATGCTACGCGAAGTTCATGGCCATCCCCAACTACACCTACCTGAAGCTCAAGATGCCGGGCCCCAACGGGGTCATCACCGTCGGCCCCACGTACAAGCACGCATTCGAATGCGATGTGGAGTGCGTGGAGTACGCCGAGGCCCTCGCCGAGTCCGAGGCCCTCATTGCTGACCTGGAAAGCCTCTCCCGAGAGGTGCCGGACGTGAAGCGACATGCCGGCAACTTCGAGCCAGCAGAGACGGTTAAGGCCGTCCCTCTCGACCCCAGTGGCGACACCTCCAAGCAGATCCGGATCAGTTCCGGGCTCGACCCCAAATAGGAAGCAGTACACGTCAACTTTCCCCGCGCAAACGCCGACATTTTTGCGCGGGGTCCCTCGGACGTGCCCGGCATACCGAGGGATGTCACCGAGTACTCGCCCGATATTGGGGCAAGAGGCCGACTCGTCAAACGGCCTCTGCACGGACGACGCCCGGGGGCTGCGCCCTTCCCCCACTCACATGCGAGAATCAGTCATCAAGGAAGGGTCGGCCTCGCCCCGGCGGAGCCCGACCCTCCCTCGGGGGCTAAAAAGGGGGAACCCCTCTCGTCGAGTTTGGATGCGCCTCTCCGCGTCAAAAAATTCTTTTTTCGATCAAGAAGGGGTTTTTGCGTTCTCCCGGATGCGTCAGAAGCAGGGTCCCGAGGAGCGAACTTGGGTACAAATAAGTGGTGAGACCGACTGAGCCGAGGAACGCCTATGCCTCCGGGCTAGGGACACCTCACCCATCGCCTGCCACGAAGAAAAGACCCAGCTCGGGAAATCACCCTGTTATTGACAAGTTGGGCCAGGCACGCAAATTGAAACAGAAAAGAGTATGACTTCACGCAAGAGAAGTAAAATATCCAGGCCTCGGCGGCCGCGGCAAATCGCACATCCAACAGAAATTGTTCCAACAAAAGTCAGGCGTCGCCTTGGGAAGGCGCCGCGCCCTCAGCTCCACTCCCGCCGTCGGTAGGGTCCACCTCCGCTTCCGGCGGCGGCACAGGAGGAAGAATCTCCGCCTCGAAGATGGTCGCCAGCGCCGCGCTCGGACCCGCAGCAACCGCGTCGAGCCGCTGAACTTCCGCCAGGGCCGCCTCGTCTTCGTCAGGAAGGCAATACCCCTCACTGACCCGCTCTAGGTCCACGACGTAGTGGGAAGCGAGCACGGCGAAGGCCCGCCTGACGCCATGATGTAGCGCCCCGCGGACTTTACCGCGCGCGTAACCACCTAGGGCTTGAAGACGGCTCTGGGGGGAGCTCCCTGAAGGGACGTCGCCGGGACCAAGGGACCGATAGACATCCGAGACGGCCTCGGACATGGCCGCGAGATCGGCCTCCCTCTGCTCGGCAGCCCCGTCGAGCGCCTCGGCGAGCGCTTTGGCAGACTCATCGAGGGCAGACTCGAGCTCTGCGAACAGCCAGAAGAAAGACCTCAAACACAAGCGGAAGAAACGGACAAGATCGAGAACCGAGGACGGTCGAGCCATACCTCCGGCTCGGACGCGCTGCTCCGAGGCCGCGACTTGGGCTGCGGCCAGATCGGCCGCGAGGGTCTTGGCCCGGCTTTCGGCCTCGGCAGCCCGGCCCTGAGATTGGTCCCGCTCCTCGGCAACCTGGACGAGCTCCGACCGCTGCCTCAGCACCTCTGTGCGCGCCGCCGCCGCCTCGGCCCTCAGATCAGCACAGAGCAACTGGAGGTCCGCTATCTTGGCGTCCTGCTGAGAAAGGCGCGAGGTAGCCCCGGCGAGCGAAGTCCTCAGGGACCGCAGCGAGCCCCAGACGTCGACCTCGCGGCGGATGAACGACGACTTGGCGGCGCTCCGGTCCGTCAGATCCTGGAAAGGAAGACAAGGCATCACGGCGAACGCCTCGCTCGCAGAAGGGAGAAGGTATGCCTGAAACCGTTACCTGGAGGATTTTTGGGACGTCCCCGCAGAGAACCTCCAGCGACGATCGGAGCGACCCCACCGCTGCTTCCGCACGATTGCGGAGCTCGTCCCAGGACCGGTCCTCCTGTTCGTCGTCGAGAACGAAGATAGGGTCCGGAGCCTCGCGGATCCGGAATCGGAGCAACTGGCCCCGGGTCTCGGGGCTCCGCCGCACAGCAACAAGGCTGCTGCCCGCCTGGATGAACTGCGCGTCCATGCCCACCTCTTCCGAAGCCCCGGGCGTCGACGCTGCGGCCGTCTCGACGCCGGCAGCAACCATATGCTCTCCGACTGGGGCGATGCCAACTGCGGTGGCGGCAGGCGCCGGCATGGCCGACGCGGCCGTCGGGCTCGGGACCGCGTCGGCGCCGGCCGCCTCCCCGATCACGATGGCCGCCTCGGCAGAGGAGCCCGCCTCGGGGACCTGTTCCCCCGGGACATGCGACGCCTGAACCCCATGCGGCAAAGCGCCCTGCGGAAGGGTCGGCTGAGCGGCGGGGCCCGGGATGGCGCCAGGCGCCTGGACCGACGACGTCTTAAGGGCCTTCCGGGGCGCCAGGTCGGTAGGGCCATGGCTCCGCTTCCTGGAAAGAGGAAAAAAGGGAAAATCACGGCCAAGACGTATGAATGAAGCGCCAGGATGGGGACATTCCAAGGTACT
The DNA here is from genome assembly GCA_029449295.1 of Zea luxurians. Taxonomy (NCBI): domain Eukaryota; kingdom Viridiplantae; phylum Streptophyta; class Magnoliopsida; order Poales; family Poaceae; genus Zea; species Zea luxurians. Next base: position 8,387,888 of record JAOPSE010000093.1, on the reverse strand, counting down.
TACCCGCTCCGGACCATGATCCACTGTGCCTGGGGGGAGGTCTCGTGGCTCCCGCTCCCGGGAACCACCGCCGAGGTCCGCCTCGCCGACAGCCCTGGCGCCGCCCTCGCCTTGGGCGCCCCTGACGCCCGGGAGGCGGACTGCCCAGGCGCCGCCATGGCAACCTGAGGGCCGCTCCCCCGCGCTGCCGGCGCGGGGGACTGCTCTCGAGGGACGAACCCCTCGGCCCGGCTCCCTGGAGTCGCGTCAGCTCCTCCAGCCGAGGGATCAAGCGCCCTCTCAGGTTGCCCCCGCCCCTCAGGTCGGGGATCCGGCGTCTCGGCCCCAGAAACCGGCGACATCGGCCCGCTCGGGGGCTGACTCGACAGCTCTCGGCCACACCCTGAGCTGGGGCTGAGGCCGAGACGGGCGGCCATGTCGTCCTCCTCCTCCTCATCATCATCGTCGTCGTCGTCGGATGTCTCCGGCGACAGCTCCCTGGGGAGTCCTTCCCTCTCCTGCTGGCGACGGCGTTTCTCCAGGGCGTCCCGAGCCCGCCTCCGCTTGCGGGCCCAGGCCTTCTCCGCGTCCTTTTTCTTTTTCTCCTCCTCCGCGGCGACCCGTCGTGCTGCCCGACCCACCGCGTCCTCCGGGACCCGCGGCAAGGAGGGTTTGTGCCGTCCCACCTCCTAAAATGAGGGGGAGGGGAAAAGAAACCCAATCATGAGAACCGGGAGCAACCCGGTATATGAGGAAGGGAGGAGCGAACACTTACCAGAACGATGCACCCCTGGTCGGGGCGCATTCGGGGTTGGGAGAAGGCGTGGGGGTCTGGCTTCCCCATCGCGGCCGACACCCGCCATTGGAGGGCGTCACGGGGAAGAGGATCAGGGGACATCCGTGACCCCTCCCAGTCGGCCTCCAGGGTCATCTCCCAGAGCGACAGCCGCCGTTCCGCCAGAGGGAGCACCCTCCGACGGTGGATGGCGGCAACCACTCCCGCGGCGGTGAGTCCTTCCTCCCGCAACGCCTTCAGGGCCTGGAGAAGAGGTTCGAGGTTTTTCTGCCTCTCGTGTGGAGTCCCGTGACGCCAGGCGTCGGGAGCGGCGGTGACAACCCGCTGAGAGAACGGCGGGAGCGACTCTCCGTCATTCCGGAGGTAGAACCACCGGCGCTGCCAACCCTTGTTTGAAGATGCGAGGACGGCAGGGATATACTGCAACGACCGCGACTGCCTCAACAAAAGGGTGCAGCCGCCGGCCCGCACCGCTGCGCGGACCTTCCTCTCCCCCGTCGGCAAGGCAAAAAGCTCGGCGGAGAAGAGATGGGTCCACAAATCCCAGTGGGGGGCGATCCCCAAATACCCCTCGCACACCGCCACAAAGATAGCGGCCTGCGCGATGGAGTTGGGGGTGAGGTTGTGCAGCTCCACCCTGTAATGGAACAGGATGGCCCGCATAAAGCGGCTCGTCGGCACACCAAATCCCCGCTCATGGAAGGAGATGAAGCTCACAACGTACCCCGGCGGAGGGGATGGAGTGACTCCGCCCGCGGGAGGAATCCATTCCGGCCGCTGCTCGTCGGTGAGGGGGCGGAGCAAACCCTCGCCGACGAGGTCCTCCAGATCGCCCGCCGTCACCGTGGAGAAGGGCCACGGGTCGCGCGGTGGGATGATGGTCCCCCGGTCAGCCATCACCGGAGCAGAAAGGGTGGCGGCGCGAAGGACAGGGGAGGGCGGTTTTCTTTTCCCTGGCTAGATCTCTCAGACTGTAAGAAACCTAAGAGGGAGGCAAGCAGTGGAGTCGAGAACCGTCACCGGACCCTCTCCGGGGTATATAAAGACCAAAGTGACGGCGGTTCCAACGTGCCGCCCGAACCGGACGCGGGGTTCAAAAAACGAAAAGCGAAACAGCCGTTCCTCGAACGGCTCGCACACGCAACGGCAGCCTCGCCGACCGCTCGCCCCGGCGCATTAACTCCGCGGCTCGACGGGCAGCGCTACGGGCGGGAGCAACTGGCGACGTTTCGCCTTCGCCAAAACCACCACACCGAAAAAGGTACGCCACGACGTTCAATTTCGCATCCTTTTTCCCTTTTCCTCTTTCTCTATCTCTTGCAACAGGGACCGAGAAGGGGGATAACCCCAAAGGGATCCTTCCCCGTGAAGGAACTAGGCTCCGAGCCTCCTTACTGATCAGGGGTTCGAAGGCTGGCCCCCCGAAGGGTTCAACAGCCGCCTCAGATCGCGTGGGCCCGACACCCACTACTGGTCAGGGGTTCGAAGGTCGGCCCCCGAAAGGTCCCACGACCACCTCAGGCTACTCGGGCTCCGCGCCCATTACTGATCAGGGGTTCGAAGGCTGGCCCCTCGAAGGGTTCACAGTCGCCTCAGACACCGAGCGAGGGATGACCAGGGGTACGTTCGATACATAACCAAGGCTCGGGCTGCGCTCCCGAGGTACCCTAGGACATTTCCGAGACCAGCGGGAACGACTCTGTAACGGAATCCCATCGGAGGGAGGCAACGAGCCCTCGGACCCCGTCGCCAGGGGACCGGGTCCGGCAGATCACCCGCAGGTACTTTTGGGCGTGCCTCCGGGCCCCTAGCCGACCCCCAACGAACGGGGCACGGACGTCCACTCGGATTACCCGATCGCAGCTCACCGGAGACACCATGTTCGGTGCCCATCGAGGGTAACATGGCGCTCTCCCCCCCTCCTCCTTGCGGAAAGGCGACGTAGGGGCGTATGTAAAAAAACCGAGTCTGTCCCTGATCGTCCTCTCGCTCTGTGCGGAGGCTCGGGGGCTGCTCTCGCAAACCCGGCTCTGGCCAAACCGTTGACAGCGTCAACATACCAGCCCGAGAACTTGGGCCCCGACAGTGCACCCGGGCTACGGCCTGTTCGCATGAGGGAACCGCCAGACCAGCCGAAGCATTACGCAAGGCATTAAGACCTCGAAGGAGTGAAACCACTCCTCCGAGGCCTCGGGGGCTACACCCGGCGGGTGCGCTCGCGCGCACCCACCGGAACAAAGTGCAACCGAGAAAGGCTGGTCCCCTTGCAAAAAAGTGCGACGAAAGCCTCCAAGCGAGTGTTAACACTCCCTTCGAGGTTCGGGGGCTACTGTCGGGGACCATAATTAGGGGTACCCTCAAGACGCCTAATTCTCAGCTGGTAACCCCCATCAGCATAAAGCTGCAGAGGCCTAATGGGTTTGATTAAGTCAGGGATCAGTCCATACGAGCGACTCGATCACGCCACGCCCGAGCCTAGCCTCGGGCAAGGGCAGCCGACCCTGAGATGGTTCCGTCTCGCCCGAGGTCTCCTCTTTCACAGCAGACGCATCTCCGGCTCGCCCGAGGCCATGCCTTCGATAAGAAGTAACCCTGACTAAATCACCGCGCCGACCGACCAAATCACTGGGGCCTTTAACGCAAAAGGTAAGACTGACGGGTAGCCAGGCTTGGCCGAAAGCGCCAGAGGAAGCTCCGCCCGACCCAGGGCTCGGACTCGGGCTAAGGCCCCGGAAGACGGCGAACTCCGCTCCGCCCGACCCAGGGCTCGGACTCGGGCTAAGGCCCCGGAAGACGGCGAACTCCGCTCCGCCCGACCCAGGGCTCGGACTCGGGCTAAGGCCCCGGAAGACGGCGAACTCCGCTCCGCCCGACCCAGGGCTCGGACTCGGGCTAAGGCCCCAGAAGACGACGAACTCCGCTTCGCCCGACCCAGGGCTCGGACTCCACCCTGGCCTCTGCCGAACGACCTCCGCCTCGCCCGACCCGGGAGCTCAGGTTCGGCCTCGGCCATGCAGGACGGATTCGACCTCGGCCTCGGAGGAGCCTCCACGTCGTCCGACCTAGGACACGAGCCCGCCACGTCAACAGGAAGCGTCATCATCACCCTACCCCAAGCCGACTCGGGCCGCAGAGAACAGGACCGACGTCCCATCTGGCTAGCTCCGCCAGATAGGCAATGATGGCGCCCCGCTGGACCATGACGACGGCGGCTCTCAGCTCCCTTACGAAAGCAGGGAGACGTCAGCAAGGGCCCAGCCACTTCGACAGCTGTCCCTCCGTCCGGCTCCATCGCTTCTCCGACCGCCACGACGCCACACTAGCTGGGTGCCAAGATCTCTCCGGCTGCCACCTTGGCATGTACTTAGGGCACTAGCTCTCCCCCGCTAGACACATAGCACCTTGCTACACCCCCATTTGTACACCTGGATCCTCTCCTTACGCCTATAAAAGGAAGGACCAGGGCCTTCTTAGAGAAGGTTGGCCTCGCGGGGACGAAGGGCAGGGGCAGGCGCTCTCTCGGGGCCGCTCGCTCCCCTCACCTCGCGCGGACGCTTGTAACCCCCTACTGCAAGCGCACCCGACCTGGGCGCGGGACGAACACGAAGGCCGCGGGAATTCTCCGACTCCCTCATGACCCGGCTCCGGCCGCCTCGCTCTCGCTCTCTCTCTCTCTCTCCCCCCTTCGCGCTCGCCCACGCGCTCGACCCATCTGGGCTGGGGCACGCGGCACACTCACTCGTCGGCTCGGGGACCCCCCGGTCTCGGAACGCCGACAGTAGTATAACAATACATGCCAAAAGGTGTGATAAAAGAAGTCACGAGCTGGTCGGATTCTTTCATCTTGATTTGGTGATAGCCTGAATAGGCGTCGAGGAATGACAGGGTTTCGCACCCAGCAGTGGAGTCCACAATTTGATCGATGCGAGGCAGAGGGTAGGGAACCTTTGGACATGCTTTGTTTAGACCAGTGTAGTCTACGCACATCCTCCATTTCCCACCTTTTTTATTTACCAGCACAGGGTTAGCTAACCATTCGGGATGGAATACCTCTTTGATGAACCCTGCAGCCATTAGCTTGTGGACCTCCTCGCCTATGGCTCTGCGCTTTTCTTCATCAAAACGGCGCAGGTGCTACTTCACAGGTCGGGCTCCAGCTCGGATGTCCAATGAGTGCTCGGCGACATCCCTCGGTATGCCTGGCATGTCCGAGGGACTCCATGCAAAAACTTCGGCGTTTGCGCGGAGAAAGTCGACGAGCACTGCTTCTTATTTGGGGTCGAGCTCGGAGCCGATCCTGACTTTCTTGTTAGCGTCGTTGCTGGGGTCGAGAGAGATAGACTTGACTGCCTCAGCTGGCTCGAAGTTGCCGACGTGCCGCTTCGCGTAGGGTGCCTCTTTGGAGAGGCAATCCAGGTCAACGATGAGGGCTTCAGACTCGGCGAGGGCTTTGGCGTACTCCACGCATTCCACGTCGCACTCGTAAGCGTGGCGTTACGTGGGCCTGACGGTGATGACTCCCTTGGGGCCAGACATCTTGAGCTTGAGGTAAGTGTAGTTGGGGATGGCCATGAACTTGGCGTAGCATGGTCTTCCCAGCACCGCGTGATAGGTCCCTCGGAACCCAACTACCTCGAAGGTGAGGGTTTCCTTTTGGAAGTTGGAGGGGGTTCCGAAGTAGACGGGTAAGTCAATCTGTCCGAGGGGCAGGATACGCTTTCCGGGTGCGATCCCGTGGAAGGGTGCTGCACCAGCTCGGATTTCGGACCGATCAACCCCCAAGAGCTCCAGGATCTCGGCGTAGATGATGTTGAGGCTCCTGCCCCCGTCCATGAGGACCTTGGAGAGCCTAACGTTGCCGATGATCGGATCGACGACGAGCGGGTACCTTCTTGGGCTTGGCATGTAGTCAGGGTGGTCGCCTTGGTCGAAGGTGATAGGCTTGTCGGACCAGTCTAGGTAGACCGGCGCCGCTACCTTCACGGAGCAGACTTCCTAGCGCTCCTGCTTGCAGTGCCGAGCCGAGGCGTTCGCCACCTGTCCGCCGTAGATCATGAAGCAGTTGTGGACCTTCGGGAACTCCTCTTCCTTATCGCCCCCCTGGTTGTAGCCTTGGTCTTTGCCACCTTCTGCCGAGGGTCCAGCCTTGTTGAAGTAGCGCCGGAGCATGTCGCACTCTTCAAGGGTGTGCTTGACGGGACCCTGATAATAAGGACACGACTGCTTGAGCATCTTGTCGAACGCGTTGGCCCCTCCGGGAGGCTTCCGAGGGTTCCTGCGTTCGGCAGCAACGACGAGATCCGTGTTGACGGCGTTGTGCTTCGCTTGCGCCTTCTTCTTGGCCTTCTTCTTTGTGCCACGCTGGGCAGACGCCTCGGGGGCGTCTTCCTTCTGCCCTCCCTGAGGCTGCTTGTCTTTCCGGAAGATGGCTTCGGCCACCTCATGACCAGAGGCGAACTTAGTGGCGATGTCCATCAATTTGTTCGCCTTGGTAGGTGTCTTGCGTCCTAGCTTGCTCACTAGGTCTCGGCAAGTGGTGCCGGCGAGGAAAGCCCCGATGACATCCGAGTCGGTAATGTTGGGCAGCTCGGTGCGCTGCTTTGAAAACCACCGGATGTACTCTCGCAGGGATTCCCCGGGCTGCTGGCGGCAACTTCGGAGATCCCATGAGTTCCCAGGGCGCACGTACGTACCCTGGAAATTTCCAGCGAAAGCCTTGACCAGGTCGTCTCAGTCGGAGATCTGCGCAGGAGGCAGATGCTCCAACCAGGCCCAGGCAGCGTCGGAGAGGAAAAGTGGAAGGTTGCGGATGATGAGATTGTCGTCGTCCGCCCCTCCCAACTGGCACGCCAGCCGGTAGTCCGCAAGCCATAACTCCGACCTTGTCTCCCCTGAGTATTTGGTGATGGTAGTCGGGGTTCGGAACCGGGCCGGGAACGACGCTCGACGTATGGCCTGGCTGAAGACTCGCAGACCTGGTGGCTCGGGCGAGGGACTTCGATCCTCATCGCTGTCGTAATGTCCCCCGCGCCTGGGATGGTAGCCCCGGTGCACCTTTTCCTCGAGGCGGGCTCGACGGTCGCGGTGGCGCTGATTGTCACCGAGGCGATTCGGGGCCGCAGGCGTCCCGTCCCGTGTGCGCTCGGTGTGGACCGAGGCCTCCCGCATGTGTCGGGAGGGCGTTGCGCGATGCTTCGAGGGGTCTCCTCGCCTCCGGGAGGCAGAGCTCTCGGCTTGTTGGACAGCAGCGTCTTCTAGGAGGCCCTTGAGCTTGCCCTGGATACGTCGCCCTTCGGTGGTGGATGGCTCCGGCATTGTCCGAAGCAACATTGCTGCTGCAGCTAGGCTCTGGCCGGCCCCGTTGAAGGCCGGGGCGGCATTGCCCTTGCATTATCAACAATGTGGCGCTGGACGTCCTGGGCCCGACGACGCGCTCCTCCGGCGAGTGCCTGGCCTGCCCACTCCTGCTCGATGTTTTGTCGGAGTTGCACAAGTCGCCCCGCTTCTTTGTCGAGCTTGGCCTGCATCTCGCAGAGTTGCTGAAGCTGTGTGTCCTGACCCCCCGCAGGGACTTGGACCACAGCTAGCTCCCGCGGGATCTCAACGTGAGTCGCAGGTGCAAGGGTGTCGTCGCTTCCTGGCATGCCAAGGTGGTTTTCTCCATCGTGATCCTCCTGGTCGATGTGGTAGCACTCGTGAGTTGGGTCGCGACCCTCATCGTCAAGGCTGTGTCCATCATCAGAGCAACCGGAGAGGCAGTGGTCACATGCGGACATGAAGTCGCGCATGGCACTTGGATCATGGAGTCCGGAGAAATCCCAACTGACGTCGGGGTCATCCTCTTCCTCGGAATTCGTGGGTCCGGAGGTTGAGACGACCGTCAGTGGTCCCAAGTTGACCACATATGGTACGCCGGAAGGTCAGGATATGCCCTAGCGAAAGCGCTCACCGAAGCGGGGTCGCTTGGTGGATCGAAGCTGAATCTAAAGGGAACAGGGTGAAAAACGGATGGTACCTCTTGGTTGATGTACGGTGGCGAAGTCGCATCGGGGATGGACTGCACCGTTATCTCAGGTACGAGGCTAACGCCTAACAAATCCTTCGTGAGGGTGCTGGCATCATCAGTCCGCTTGGGGTTGGCACGTTGCAGGGAAGCGACGGCCGTCGTTGCCTCAGGTGCGAGGACGACACCCGACATGTCCCCCGCAGGGGTGCCGGCGTCGTCGAGTCGCTCTGGCCCGACAGCCAACGAGGTGCCGCCTCCTGCCTAGCCACGGTTGCCTTGTCTCCTCCTCCTTAGGCGAGGAGGGTGGTGGGGTAAACCCGGGTGTTCCTCTTCCGCCGCGGGAGGAAGTCGTCGTTGAGTTTGCCTTCGCCGGGCGAGCCGACGACCATCATTGTTGTCGTGCTGCGAGGGGAGGAGTACCATGTCGTAGCTGCCGTCGAGGGACATGAACTCGAGACTCCCAAAGCGGAGCACCGTCCCGGGCTGAAGAGGCTGCTGAAAGCTACCCATCTGGAACTCAACAGGAAAGTATTGTAAACATGCAGCGAGCCCCTACCTGGCGCGCCAACTGTCGGTGTTTCGGACCCGGGGGACCCTCAACCAGACCGACTAGTGAATTTTAGTGTCGCGTGCCCCTGTCCAGATGGGTTGATGCAAGATGGAACACAAGCGAAGGCATGAGGCCTATATTTATCTTGCACCTGGGGGTGCTTGCAGTAGGGGTTACAAGCGTCGCGAGGGAGCGAGAACGAGAGAGAGAGAGGAGAGGGTTCGGCCTTGAGGTGAGCCGTCTAAGGCTGCCTCTACCGCGTCTCTCCTACTCTGCCTGCCTCCGCTCGTCTGCGTCGTGCGTCCGTGTGTTCGTACCTCGCACGTTCGCCTCCCTTTTTCCCCCTTCCTGAAGGCCCTGGACATCCCCTTTTATAGATACAAGGAGATGCCCAGCTGTACAATGGGGGTGTAGCTATGAGCTAACGTGGCTGGCGGAGAAGTGCCTTGAGCCCTGTACAGGTAATAACATGGCCATCGGAGAAGTGCCTTGAGCCCTGTAGATGTACCAACGTGGCCGTCGGAGAAGTGCCTTGAGCCCTATAGAAGCATAGTTGGCGGTGCGGCATGGATCCTGCTGACATTTCCTTGCTTCCGTAGGAGGTTGAGAGCAACCGACGTCATGGGCGCACGCGGGGAACCATCATTACCTATTACCGGAGTAACTTAGATGGGACACCGGTCTTGTTCCTTCGTAGCCTGAGGCGGCCAGCTAGGGATAGGGTCATGATGTATCCCCTGTAGCGTAGTTGATTCCAAGGCCTGAGGTCGGGCGAGGCGGAGACTTCTCCTGAGGCCGAGGCTGAGGTCGGGTGAGGATGTGACTCCTCTCGAGGTCGAGGCTGGGGTCGGGCGAGGCGGAGTCCTTCTCCCGAGGCTGAGGTCGGGCGAGGCAGAGTCCTTCTCCCGAGGTCGAGGCTGAGGCCTGAGGTCGGGTGAGGCGGAGCTCCTTGTTGCGCCTGAGGCTGAACTCGAGGGAGGCCACGACTTACTGTTGCTAGTCTTGCCCTGGTGGTTGGCACAGTTGCCGGAGCGGGGTGAACAGTGCTGCTTTCCTGTCAGAACGGTCAGTAAAGGGGCGAAGTGACTGCGATCACTTCGACCTTGCCGACTGAGGCACGCGTGTCAGGACAAGGTGTCGGGTGATCCCCGCATTAAATGCGCATGCAATACGGTCGGTTGGTAAGGCGATTCGGTCAAGGTCGCTGCGCGACAAAGTTCGCCCGAGCTTAGCCTTGGGTGAGACGGGGGTGTGCCTGTTTGACAGAGGGGACTCTCGGGCGAGGCGTGAATTTGCCCGGGACTACCGCCCTTGCCCGATGCTGGGCTCGGATGAGGTCGCGTCCCTTGGTAGACGAGGCCTGCGCTTTATCAGTTGTTTATGGTTTGTTCTGAAGATGTTTTCCAGCCGGATTAAGGAGCCTTGGGGGTACCCCTAATTACGGTCCCCGACAAATTTAGCCAAACAACCCCAGGCACACAAATAGGTGATATTTAATTTCCTATTTTCCCATTCCTCGAATGATGTGACTTCTTTGTTCTTTGTGGGAACTTTATTCAGGACATGACACGCCGTCAAGATCGCCTCATCATTAAATAGTCCCGAAGTCTCTAACATGGCGTTAACCAAATCAGTTAGAGTACAATTCTTTCTCTCAGCAACCCCATTGGATTATGGTGAGTATGGTGGTGTCCTCTCATGAATAATACCATGTTCTACACAAAAATCATAAAAATCACCCGAAAAATATTCTCCACCACGATCAAACCTTAACCGTTTAATTTTCCTCTCGAGTTGATTTTCAACTTCAGCTTTGTAGGTCTTAAAATAATGCAAAGCTTCGTGTTTTGATTTTAAGAGATACACATAACAAAATCTAGTAGAGTCATCGATAAAAGTAATAAAATATCGCTTGCCTCCTTTAGTCAATATTCTGTTTAACTCACATAACTCAGAATCTATTAAGTCTAGTGGTGCCAAGTTCCTCGCCTCCGCAGCCTTATGAGCTTGTGAGGTTGCTCAGATTGAACACACACTTGACACTTAGAACCTTTGACTAAATCAAATTTTGGGATTAAATTTAAATTGGCTAACCGCGACACACAACCAAAATTGATGTGACAAAGTCATGAATGCCAAATATATGACTCGTTTGAAATCACATTTTTCACAGACTTATTACACACATCAATACAAAGATAAGCGGAATAAGCCTCCACTGTCATAGCCTTTTCCAACAAATGTCCCATATTTTGACAGTATACATTTATTGGACTCGAACACAAGTTTATAGCCACATCGACATAGCAACGAGCCACTAACAAGATACTTTTTGATGGAGGGGACATGCTTCATGTTCTTCAATAGCACCATCTTTCCCAAAGTAAACTTCAGAATGACTGTACCAACACCAAAAACATGTGCATGTGATCTGTTTCCCATCAGCAAGGCTCCAACCCCTTTACACTAATAAGAAGAAAACAAAGAAATATCAGCACACACATGAATGTTAGCACCAGTGTCAGCCCTGAAGGAGATAGGTGACGCCTAAGAGGGGGGGGGGGGGGGTGAATTAGTACTTCTAAAACTTTCTCTAAACTAGGCCACAAATAACTTTCTAGAGCAAAACCTATGCAAATAAACAATCTAGAATGTGCAAACTAGATTTTGTCTAAGTGTTGCTATCTCTACCGCAATGTCTAAGTTTCAATCCTAAACAATCTAAGTATAAATACAAGATTGAAACTTAAATGCTTAATATAAATGCGGAAGCTAAAGAGCAAGGTAGAGATGCAAACTCTCATGGATGACACCAGTATTTTTATCGAGGTATCCGGAACCACGCAAGGTCCCAACTATTCCTCGTTGGTGCCCCTACGCAAAGGGAAGCCCACGCAAGGGCCAAGCACCATGGTCGAGTAACTCCGTAGAGAGCCACGAGCCTTCTCCATGCACAAGTGGTGCTCCGCTTCCGGCTCCTCTCGGACGCTCCCCACCGTCTCCACTATCGAGCTTCCAGCCAAAAACGTCGCGAGCCTCGTTCCCTCCGGTACATAGTGGCAGCTGTGACACAAACTCGGTTGTCACGGTCTCGCAAGACTCTCGCCCCACTTTGTACAATTACAACGGCTCACGCAAGAGCTAAGGGGTTGTGTGGTTTTTCTAAACTCACTCAACTAACTAGGATTCACCTAAAGCAAGCGCTAAAGCGGTCTAACTAACCAAAGCACTTCGCAAAGCACGTACGCTAATCATCGAGTGATTCTATTAAGCACTTGGGTGTATGAGCACTTGGAAATGTCTACTATATGCCTTGGTATGTTGCTTGGGCTCCCACACCTTGAAATAGTCGGTTGGGGTAGTATTTATAGGCCCCAACACAATTCTAGTCGTTGGAGAAAAGTTGCTGCTCTCTGTGGCACACCGGACAGTCCGGTGTCCCTGTCTGGTGCGCCTAGCCATTGGATCTGACACCACAGGTGACTGTTGGCGCTGCATGCTTTTACACCGGACAGTCGGGATGTCACACCAGACAGTCCGGTGGCTTCTCTCCACCAGTGCCACCTGGAACTAACGATCGGGCTACTTTTCCCAGTGGCTTCTCTCCACCAGTCTGAACTTTAGCATCCTGTGAACTATAATCATAAACACTAACAAACACATTAGTCCACAGGTTATGTTGATCATCAAACACTAAAACCTTTTGAGCCAAATGGCCTGGGGTCTATTTTCCTTACAATCTCCCCCTTTTTGGTGATTGATGACAACACAACCAAAGCAAGCAAATATAACAAACGTTTGAATGAAAATATGCAATCTACTTGCTAGGATGCATGAGTGTCCCCACAATGTGATATTATGGACTTAAGCCTCCCCTAACTCCATAATTCACTTACTTCCTATTTTAGACCAAAGAGTAAAAACCACTTGAAGGATCAAAATTTTAAATTGGTGGTGTTTGGTGTTTGATACCATTTTATTGCTTTGGTCCCTACAACTTCTCCCCCTTTGGCATCAACCACCGAAAAGGAAGACATTAAAAGCATGTAGGAAGCAAATAAGACTTGCCCTAAAAATTTTATCAATGAAATCGATTGAAGCAGTAAATTATTACTCCCCCTAAATGAGTGTTCTCCTTATGGAAGAAACTTCTCCCCCTTTAGAGATGAAGAAATACTCCCCTTGACAGAGATCTTCTACTTAGGAACAAAGCATGTGAAAATATAGGTGCAAGACATGATTTGAATAGACTAGGTTCCCTTATGCATAGGTAACAAAATATGAGTTAACAATATATGCATTTGTAGCAATATGGGAAGTATAGGATCAATAATAAAGTCTAATCAAATATTGGAGAAGACATGTAAGAGATACCAAATGTAGTCTCAAATATACCAATTGAAAGTTAATTGCGGACCAATTGAAGATCAATGGCAGGCTTGCGAGACATAAGAATTCTTGTAGATTTGCGGTGGAAGTTTGTTGTCTATCTCCGGGGACTCCATTTTCCTTTCAATGAGACTACTACAGATAATAGACTTGAAATATGTATTAGTCTCAAAGACTTAGATTATAAAATAACCTCTCCCTGAAAGTGTGCACAAAAGTTTTGAATAATTGTAGGAGACATGCACTTTAATTTGATATCAAGAGGGGTAAGTTATCTATAATCTGAGCTTTGGCACATATAAGTTAAATGATACCAATTGAAGCATAATTGAAGTATTATACCACTTGTAGTATTTCAAAATATCAATTGTTGTATCATTTTCTTAGGAATATTGAATAAGCTATGTGTCGTGCTTATCATTTTAAATCATGTAGGTTTGCTCAAGAGTATGAATTGAAAGTGAGCAATCCTACCATACGGTTTACCTAGTATGCATGCATTTCTAATCAAAAGTAAATACAAATTGTAGCACTAGGTATGAAAGGTAAAACTAGATACATGAGAGTAGATACACATATCTAAAAACAAGAAATACAATAAATCTAGTTACCTTAGTCATGGGTGGGGAATTTGAGTCCAAAGTATACACTAACCCACTTGGCATTAGACTTGATCCAATATGATGCATCCCATGATATACATCCTAAATTTGCCAAGTCTCCAAATTCCCCGACGTCTGTTGGACTCCTCACTTCCCTCTTGAGATCCAAACCTTCTTGGTGCTTTTCATGATTGAAATAATTTCCTTTGGCACCCAGATGCGTTTGGTTTCCTTTCCTTTGTTGGCTTGCTTGTTGGCCTTGATTGCTATCACCTTTCCATTCTTTTTCTTTTTGATCAAGTATAGTGTAGCAGCCTTTTTATCCACCTTGTTGATGTAGGTGTTGGATATTTTGCTTATCGGCTTTTGCTTGAGCTTTTGATTTTGCTTATCTCTGGTCTTCGCCTTGCATTGGAAAGACTTGTGGCCTTTTTTATGACAGCCTAAAAATCACAGTTTCGCCCTCCACAGGCTTGTTCACTCCCGTAGTGGTGTTATCCTGAGGAGGATGGATTTGTTTGGCTTTGTCCTTCTTGTCATACAAGGCCTTTCCAAGGCGAGCCACCTCTTACTTTAATTGCTCATTCTCCATTGCAATCTTGTCCGAACAAGTTTCTATAACAACATTCTTAACAAGAAATTGATTGCAGGGGTTAGAAACATCAATTAAATAAAAGCAAGAAGTAGAATAATATTTCTTAATAATTTTAGGAATTTCAACTAAAGATACTTCTGGGGTACTATCAATGTTTTCTAGCTTAGTAGTTAGCTCATTATTGTGTATGCTAAGAATTTCCATTTTTCCTAGCAAATTTTCAATGGCTTCTTGGGAGCTAGCTAACTTAGCCTTAAGTTTTTCATTCTTTTTAATAAGGCTATCATCAGTAGCTGTGGATGGAGCACTAGACTCTAATTGCTCAATTCCAGTTGATAGCTCACAATTTAAATTTGCAAATGTTTCAAATTTTTCTAGCAAACTTTTATAATCATTTTGAGAGCTAATCAACTTATTTTTCAAAGTTTTAAGTTGAGCCTTTTGTTTAGTGCATACATCCTGAAAAATTTAACGACTTCCACAAGCTCGTCTACGGAGGGCTTTCTCTCACCTTCATCATCACTACTGCTATCATCACTAGAGGATGGAATACTCATTTTACCTCTTGTCATAAGGCACTTGTGTGATGACCGTGATGATTGTGATGAGGATCGATGGTTGCACATCCTTGGGGGTTCATCTTCGCTTGAAGAGTCATCCCAAGTTTTGACACTTGTAAGCGCCTTGCCTTTGCTCCTCTCCTTTGTGGGTTCGGCCATAGTTGGACAACTGTCCCTAAAGTGGCCCTTCTCCCTGCATGCGAAGCATACTCTCTTTCTTTGCTTTTTCCTATCAATTTTAAAGAGAAGGTCCTCGACCTGCAGGGGCACACCCATTAGATTAATCTTGCAGATCATCCTTATTACCTTTCTGACGTGTCGAATTATTTCTTCTTCCTCAGAGGATGATGTTGATGGTTGATTTTCTTCATCATCATCACTTTCTTCTTCCTCTTCTTCACTTGAGGAACTTGGAGTGGGAGACTTCTTTTTCCCCTTTTCTTTCATCACATGCAAAAGCATATGGTCTTGAAGAAGTGGGCTCCTCTCCCCGACACATTAATCGCGACATCTCAAAAGCCATGATTTTCCCAATCACAGTTGTCAGGGTCATTGTACTCATGTCCTCCATGTTGTGAAGAATAGTGATGATGCTCCCATATCTTTGTTGTGGTAGTAGGGAGATAATCTTCCTCACAATCTCCGCATCACCTAGCTTATCAATGCTAATAGTATTGAGCTCATTGATGATTAGATTCAAATGAGAATACATATCTCTAACAAGCTCATTATCCTTCATAGCAAAAGAATTATACTCATTTAAGACTAGGCAATGTTTTTGCTCATGGACATTGAGGTGCCGTCATGGAGCTCATGCAATTTTAGCCAAATCTCATTAGCGGTTTTCAATGTAAAGACTTGATTAGAAATATCCATGCTAAGAGATTCATACAAGCAATTTTTAGCTCAAGCATTTACATGAATTTCTTTTTCCTCACTCGTGGTGGGTTTCTCGGGATTCTTAGGTGGTTTCATCCCGTCACGAGTTACTCTCCAAACACCTAGTTCAACGACCTTTATGTAACAAGCCATTCTAGCACTATAATATGAGAAGTTAGTGCCGTCGAAGTGTGGTGGCTTATGGGTATCCATCCCCTTTCTCTAAAAAGTGTCAGCTCTTTTAGCGGTGAAGCTAAAGCGTTTCAAATAAGCTAAACTAGGCTTTGATACCAATCGAAGGAGACATGTGACGCCTAAGAGGGGGGTGAATTAGGACTTCTAAAACTTTCTTTAAACTAGGCCACAAATAACTTTCTAGAGCAAAACCTATGCAAATAAACAATCTAGAATGTACAAACTAGGTTTTGTCTAAGTGTTGCTATCTCTACCGCGACGTCTAAGTTTCAATCCTAAACAATCTAAGTATAAATACAAGATTGAAACTTAAATGCTTAATATAAATGTGGAAGCTAAAGAGCAAGGTAGAGATGCAAACTCTCGTGGATGATGCCGGTATTTTTACCGAGGTATCCGGAACCACGCAAGATCCCAACTAATCCTCGTTGGTGCCCCTACGCAAAGGGAAGCCCACGCGAGGGCCAAGAACCATGGTCGAGTAACTCTGTAGAGAGCTGCGAGCCTTCTCCACACGCAAGTGGTGCTCCGCTTCTGGCTCTTCTCAGATGCTCCCAGCAGTCTCCACTATCGAGCTTTTGACCAAAAACGCCGCGGGCCTCGTTCCCTCCGGTACATGGTGGCGGCCATGACACAAATTTGGTTGTCATGGTCTCGCAAGACTCTCGTTCCACTTGGTACAATTACAATGGCTCACGCAAGAGCCAAGGGGTTGTGTGGTTTTTCTAAACTCACTCAACTAACTAGGATTCACCTAGAGCAAGTGCTAAAGCGGTCTAACTAACCTAAGCACTTCGCAAAGCACCTACGCTAATCACCGAGTGATTCTATTAAGCACTTAGGTGTATGAGCACTTGGAAATGTTTACGATATGCCTTGGTATGTTGCTTGTGCTCCCACACCTTGAAATGGCCGGTTGGGGTGGTATTTATAGTCCCCAACACAATTCTAGCTGTTGGAGAAAAGTTGCTGCTCTCTGCGGCACACTGGACAGTCCGGTGGGGTCACCGGACAGTACGATGCCCCTGTCCAGTGCGCCTAGCCGTTGGATCTGACACCGCAGGTGACTGTTGGCGCTGTAGGCTTTTACACCGGACAATCCGGACGTCTGACCAGACATTCCGATGGCTTCTCTCCACCGGTGCCACCTGGAACTAGCTGTTGGGCTACTGTTCCCGAGTGCACCGGATAGTCCGGCGTGTGGCACCGAACAGTCCGGTGCTCTTAGCCGAACAGTCCGCTAGTGGCAACACTATTCTTTGTTTCTTGAACTTTGCTTGATACTTGTTGATCTTCACTTGTGATCTTCATAATGTCTTCTTTTGAGGTGTTGCTTTCCTCAATGCCTTAGTCCAAGTAATTTTAGCATCCCGTGAACTACAATCATAAACACTAGCAAAGACATTAGTCCACAGGTTATGTTGATCATCAAACACCAAAACCTTTTGAGCCAAATGGCCCGAGGTCCATTTTCCTTACAAGCCCACCACTCAGGGGATTGACACACTAAAAGAACAATAAGTAAAAGATTACCATACCCTGATGTTCCTTCTGCGGTCTCGCAAACAACCATGTTTACTGATTTCTTCTCTTGAGCTGGTTTTTTCTCTTGCTTAAATTGCGGTCTGGACAAGCGCTTGCCCAGTGTTTAGTATTCCCACAAATAAAGCAACCAGCTCCTTTGTTCTTTTTGAACAAGGCTGTTTGCTTGGGCTTTATGACATTCTGTTGCTTGTTCTTCTTTTTATTATTATGTGATGCATTGGAGTTCTTCTTTTGTACCATATTGGCACTAGAAGTCTCAACTCCTTTTCCACAAGTGTCTTTTGCTCTCACCCTCTACTCAACCTCTACTCAACATCAAGAGAACCAATAAGCTTAGCCACACTAAACTCTTGTCTCTTATGTTTTAGAGTGGCAGCAAAATCCGTCCAAGAAGGTGGTAGCTTAGCGATAATACCGCCGACCATGAACTTGTCAGGCAAGACACATGGGAACTGTTTGAGTTCCTTAGCCAGTGCCTGTATTTCATAAGCCTGTTCGACTACAGAATGGTTTTCCACCATCTTATAGTCAAACAACTGCTCCATGATGTATAGCTCGCTACCAGCATTAGAAACACCAAACTTCTCATCTAATGCATCCCATAACTCTTTTGCAGATGTGCATGTTAGATAAGAATCAACATACTTGTTGGCAAGAGCGCCAATCACGACGTCTCGAAACAGGTTATCGGCAACGTCGAACATTCTCTCCTCTTCAGGAGTGAACTATTCGGGTTTCCCCTGTATGACGTGATAGCAGTTTATTGCATTCAATCATAGTATCATCTTACTACGCCATCTTTTGTAAAATTTTCCATCAAAAGGTTCACTTGGTTTTAACGCAGCAGCATAACCACTAACAGAAAAATGCCTAAAATCAGGTTTTTGGATTGTTAGAGAAATATGTATTTTTAGTTTTAGTTTAATCCAGAAAATCACAGTGATGTATGTGACGACATGTATGTGCATATGTGTATCACTACTCACATAATTAGTAAACAACAGTAAAATATGCACAAATACTAAGAACAGAGTGTATCCTGCGGAGGGACCGATGCAAGGCATCAGTGGCTCCATTCACACGAGACATCTCGTGTATATGTTCGATGTAGTCATACGCAGTCGAGCAGGCAGATGTACGCAGTGCAGTCCCTCGAACAGCGCCGGGGATGAGGAACCTGATCAGCGTTGGTTGAGCGAACGAAGCGAGCATTCGCGAGTACGCTCCCCAAAAACCTGATCGCCCGCTCACCCGTGCAAGTGTAGCTCTGCGGACGGCGATTTCGGAGTCCTGCTCTCCCACACTCTCTGTGCTCGCAGAAGGTGGGCTGGGAATGACTGTGTGCAACGCGTCAGAGATTGTTCACTGTGTTGTAACCAGAAGCAACCTCACCTCCTCCGTATATATACACGCATAGAGGGACGAGAACGTTCTCTAATGATCGCCATCAGAGCTACCGTTATAGACAGCCAAAAACCGACGTCATCAGTGACGTCCGTTAATAGGTGACAGCCATTACAGCCCAACCGTTACTAGCCATAACACAGTAAACAGTTGGTAACGGACGACAGTAATGGACGGTTATCACTCCAGGCAAAATGTGCAACCATCGGGAAGGAATATTCGGACCAAGGTCCACGATCTACCACGACCATAGCTCGGCCGGCGACGCGCGCGTGTGGCAGTTCTTCACCATTTTCTCAGCTTCTCAATAGATGCACAAATAGTCCAACTAGTTAAGTTGATTGAATTGTCCCTTGAACTTCTGGTATAATACTAAAGTACTAGTACACCGTAGCATTAAAGTAGACCTTTATCATTAACTATTATTGAATATTAATTTGGACCAGTCCCACATTAATTCAACACAAACTAGTGGCTTTCAATTCTTAGACTGCACTGTCACCTATGCTCCCGGAAAAAAAATCTGCGACCACTCGCGTCAAAAAAAGCGAAGCTTCTATAGCAAACTCATGTGAATCTGCCTGTCAAAGAATAGCCCATGAGGCTATGACAGAACCCAATAGATAGCTGCAAAGTCGATAACCTGCATAGGAGAAACACATTTTTTCTTTTTCTTTTTAACTGTCAGAGGACCGGAGGAGGTTCCAGTATCGCTTTCAAATTGCAGCAAACTCTCACTCTTGTGAGTTGTGACGTGTGGTTTGACAGGTCGCCGCTGCTATTTATGTGTTCGTCAAATCGTGGTCAAAATCCATGGTGACTACTGCAAATGCCGAGATGGTGGGTTACGGGAGAATCATCACACCAGCATTTCTTTTGTTCTTCTATGCGATCACCAAATGCGTGTGGAAGCCCTGGGACTTGAAGAGAGTCAGCGTCAACAGCCTCGTGGACTCTTCATCTGGCTCGGAAGGGAAGAGTACTGAGAGGGAGATGAACTCGCTTCAGGAATACGTGAGAGCTGCAACACGGCATTTCGTGTCCGGCGGTGGCAGAGCAGGACTGCAGGAGCCATCTGACACTTGTAAAGCAGAGGAAGTTTGGAAGCCCTACAACCTGTGCGTGGACCTGGCGCCTCCCTACTCCGGCCGGCTGAGATGCCTGAAACACCTGGCGCGCAGCCCAGCGGACGAAGCCCATCGCCTGGTGAAATCCAGCCTCTCCGCGACGTTCCACCAGCTCTACACCAAGGAATCCCTGAAGCTGCACGACTTCTCTGTCAGACCAGGACTTCAAGAAGAGGCAGCAGGCCGGGAACATGGAGAAGACGACGGCCAGGCGCGACCCCAACGTAAAAGGCGACAAAACACCCGCGTCATTGGGCCCGATTGGGTCGTGTAATTCATTCTGGGCCAGGCCCGTTTGTAAGTCTTAAAGGGTAATCAGAACAACAGAACTGGTCATCGGGAATCAAGAGAACAGAACACTTCGGCCGCGGTAGCCGCCGCCGCCGCTCCTATCTTCTTCTTCTTCCTGTGATTCCCCTATCTCCTTCTCCACTCACTTCACCTGCTGCTAACAATTTGGTATCAGAGGAGGCAAGCTGGATCCGACCGGCATCTGTCCACGACGGACTCGTTCGACCACGGCGGCTATGGAGCACGCAGATCTGAGCAATCGCCAGATGCTCGAGGAAATGCGGCTGATGGAAGCGCGTCTCGCCGAGAAATTCGCCGGCCGCTGCGACGCCGTCGAGAAGCGCGTCGAGGAGCGGTGCAACGATCTGCAATCACACTTCACGGGGCGGTGCAATTCGCTCCAGGAGCAGGTTGATGTTGCCGCACTTCGCGGCGAGGAGCGCATCAACGCGCTGGAGGAGATGCGATCCGACATCGAGCACTGGCGACCCGATCTCATCAAGCGGGTCGAGGACATCGCGCTGGAGGTGGCGCGCGTCAACAAATTTCTCGAGCGGGATTGCCGCGGCGACTCTGTCAACAAGCCCGGCATCCTCGGCAACTTCGCGACGGCGCCCCTGCGTCCATCTGCAGGTCCACCTCCTGCCGTCGGGCCATACGGCCACCACGTCGATTCATACCACCGGGAGCGTGAGTCCGGGTATGAATTTACCCCGATTCACGGCCCGGTCAAGGGTACGCACCCACCTCGCCCTACCCGTCTCTCTGGTTTTCTCCCGGAACACTATTATCCATATGAACCCATGCGCGATACTGGGAGATCGGGGGGTGGGCGTTTGCCGCAGATCAGTTTTCCCCGTTTCGACGGATCGCACCCCCAACTTTGGCGTGTGCAGTCAGAGAATTATTTTGAGATGTATGATACAGATTACCACATGTGGGTCAAAGTGGCGTCCATGCACTTTGAGGGCAAGGCTCACCGATGGTTGCAGTCGGTGGAGCGCAGGCTGCGTTACATGTCTTGGGACGAATTTTGTGGGCTTATTCATGATCGTTTTGGGAGGGAGCAGCATGAGTCGTTGATTAGACAGTTATTTCATATTAGACAGAATGGGTCGGTTCCCGAGTATGTAGAACAGTTTGCCTCACTAGTCGATGAATTAGCTGCTTATGAATCTCACACCGATCCTTTATATTATACCACACGTTTCATTGATGGACTTAGACCTGATATTAAGGCTGTCATTATGGTGCAACGTCCTTCGAATCTCGATTCTGCCTGCGCTCTCGCTCTTGTGCAGGAGGAGGCGTTGGAATCGACAAGACGCCGTCGTGTGGAGCCTATTTCCAACCGGATGGCTTGGCCACACGCGACTGCAGCTCCTGATCATGGTCGTGCTGATGGGGTGTACACTGAGTCCGACAAGAATACTCGAGACAACAGAAGGCTGGGATCATCAGCAGATCGGGTAGCGTCTCTGAAAAGCTATCGTCGTGCACGCGGTCTTTGTGATCGTTGCGCGGAGAAATGGTTTCCGGGACACAAGTGTCCGAGCACTGTTCAATTACAAGCCATAGAGGAGGTCTGGGACATGCTCAATGAGGAGGAAGCCACCGAACCAGTGGAAACAATGCCTGGACAATTGCTAATGGCAATATCATGTGCTGCTTGGTCTGGGAACGACACCAGCACCACCTTCCGTCTCCAAGGGTCCATACAGCAACATGAACTTATAGTCTTATTGGATTCTGGATCCTCGCATACTTTTATCAGTGACAAGTATTGTACTATGCTCTCTGGTATTACCACATTGGAGCGTAGTATGACTGTCAGAGTGGCCAATGGTCAAGTCATTTCTTGTACAAAGCAACTTCGGCAGGCAGAGTGGTTTTTATCTGGATATCAGTTCATCTCTGATTTGCTGTTTCTGCCCCTACCGTCGGTGGATCTTGTTCTGGGTATGGACTGGTTACAAGCCCGTAGTCCTATGAGAGTCGACTGGCTCAACAAGTGGATGATCATACCTTACCAGGATACGTCCATTTGTTTACAAGGGATAGTATCTACATTTCCTTCCGGAGCATTGGTGGAACTACGCCTACTGCCAGCCCAATCGGATGCGAATACTAAACAGCCTGAACTGCACAATCTGGCACCAAGAATTCAAGCGATTTTGTCTCAGTTTGCCGAGGTGTTTGCTGATCCTGTTGGGTTACCACCGAGTCGTCATTGTGATCATGCCATACCTCTGATCCCTGGCGCTAATCCATTTACAGTCAGACCGTATCGCTACCCCCCGACTCTCAAAGATGAAATTGAAAAGCAGGTCCAACAGATGCTGTCTCAAGGTGTCATTCAGAAGAGCTTCAGCCCATTTGCTTCACCAGTTTTGCTGGTTAAGAAAAAGGACATGACCTGGAGATTCTGTGTGGATTACCGTTACTTGAACGCCATCACAGTCAAGAGCAAGTATCCGGTTCCAGTATTTGACCAATTAATGGACGAATTATCACATGCTCAGTGGTTCAGCAAACTAGACTTGAAAGCAGGGTACCATCAGATTCGACTTTGCCCTGGTGAGGAACATAAGACGGCATTTCAAACACACATGGGTCACTTTGAATTTCGGGTGATGGCATTTGGACTCACTGGTGCACCCAACACATTTTTGGAAGCCATGAATGACACTCTCTCCCCAGTATTGCGCAAATGTGCTCTTGTTTTTTTTGACGATATTCTGATTTACAGTCATTCTTGGGAGGAGCACCTGCAACACCTTACCACTGTTCTGCGGCTGCTGCAACGAGACCAGTGGAAAGTCAATATGACCAAGTGTACCTTTGCGCAGACAACCATTGCCTACCTGGGACATATAATCAGCGCCGAGGGCGTGGCCACAGATCCGGCGAAGGTGCAGGTGGTGCGACAGTGGCCAGTACCTGTTAATGCAAGAGAACTGCGTGGGTTCCTGGGCTTAGCGGGATTTTACCGAAAGTTCGTGAAGCACTTCGGCTTAATCAGTCGGCCCTTAACTGATCTCCTCAAGAAGCATACATTATTTGTTTGGACACCGACACACCAACAGGCTTTTGACACATTAAAGCAAGCTTTAATCTCGGCTCCGGTCCTGGCACTACCAGATTTTTCTCTCCCATTTTGCATTTACACTGATGCTTGCAAAACGGGTATTGGAGCAGTTCTTATGCAGAATGGTCATCCACTTGCATTTTTGAGCAAAGCACTGGGCGTTAAAAACCTGGGATTATCTACATACGAGAAAGAGTATCTAGCGATCTTCATGGCTGTTACCCAGTGGAGAGTTTATTTGCAGTTAGCTGAGTTTCACATTTACACGGATCATCAGAGTCTCACACAGCTGAACGAGCAACGTCTCCATACGGTATGGCAACAGAAATTATACACCAAACTTGCGGGGCTGCAGTACCGTATTATTTATAAAAAGGGCACAGATAATCTGGCAGCCGACGCCTTATCCAGAGTACCAGCTTCAGCACAGCTTAGTAATATTTCTCAGTGCACTCCTACTTGGCTGCAGGACGTACTCCATGGATATCAGAATGATGAGCAAGCACAGCAACTGCTAACTCAGCTGGCTGTAACACCAACCTGTCCAACTTCGCCGTTCTCTCTCACACAAGGAATTATCCGTTATAAGGGCAGAGTGTGGCTGGGAAACAATAGTGCTGTGCAGTCCAAGGTTATTTCAGCAATGCACGATTCAGCACTTGGGGGGCATTCGGGTTTTCCGGTAACATATCGTCGCATTAAACAACTGTTTTACTGGAAGGGCATGAAACATGACATTCACCGGTACGTCCAATCTTGTAGCACCTGTCAACAGGCCAAACCGGACAGATCTCGCTACCCAGGACTGTTGGCACCTCTTCCCATTCCGCCTCATGCGTGGCATTCTATTTCTATGGACTTTATAGAAGGACTGCCCAAGTCGGGATCGATGGACTGCATTCTCGTGGTCGTGGATCGTTTTTCCAAGTATAGTCACTTTCTCGCTCTGTCACATCCTTTTTCAGCAACCAAGGTGGCCAAATTATTTCTGGACCATATATACAAGTTGCATGGAATGCCTGACAACATTGTATCCGATCGCGATCGAGTATTCACGAGTACATTTTGGCAGCAATTATTCCATCTCACGGGTACTCAGTTGTGCATGAGTTCAGCGTATCACCCCCAATCTGATGGTCAGACGGAACGGGTGAATCAATGCATTGAGACGTATTTGCGATGTTTTGTGCACGCATGTCCAAACAAATGGCTTCAGTGGCTCCCAGTGGCAGAATTCTGGTACAACACTAACTTTCACTCCGCCATAGCCAGATCACCTTTCGAAGTGTTATATGGACATACACCTAGACACTTCGGACTCCAGATCGGTTCAGCAGTTGCAGCCCCTGATTTGGCGACATGGCTCCAAGAGAGGGAAGTGGTGTCCAATGTGGTGAAACAACATTTGTACAGAGCACAAGCACGAATGAAAAAGCAAGCGGACAAGCACAGATCCGAAAGGGAGTTCCAGGTGGGAGATCAAGTTTATCTTAAACTGCAGCCATATGTTCAATCATCTGTGACTACCAGAGCAAACCAGAAGCTGGCATTCAGGTTTTTCGGACCATACACGGTGCTTCAACGCGTCGGTCACGTGGCCTACAAGTTACAGCTGCCAGCATCCTCCCAGATCCACCCAGTATTCCATGTGTCCCAGCTTAAGGCCGCCCTCGGCCGTCAGCAAGTGGCTGTTCAGAATTTACCAGCAGCAACAGATTCAATGCAGGTGCCCATGCAGATCCTGCAGCGCCGAATGATTCAACGTGGAGGACTGACGGTGGCGCAAGTGAAAGTCACATGGTCCGACCTGGATCCGGCTTTGGCAACCTGGGAGGACACCACCGCATTGAAGGAGCGTTTCCCGTACGCGCCGGCTTGGGGACAAGCAGCGCCTCAAGGGAGGGGGAATGTCAGACCAGGACTTCAAGAAGAGGCAGCAGGCCGGGAACATGGAGAAGACGACGGCCAGGCGCGACCCCAACGTAAAAGGCGACAAAACACCCGCGTCATTGGGCCCGATTGGGTCGTGTAATTCATTCTGGGCCAGGCCCGTTTGTAAGTTTTAAAGGGTAATCAGAACAACAGAACTGGTCATCGGGAATCAAGAGAACAGAACACTTCGGCCGCGGTAGCCGCCGCCGCCGCTCCTATCTTCTTCTTCTTCCTGTGATTCCCCTATCTCCTTCTCCACTCACTTCACCTGCTGCTAACATTCTCGTATTTCGTCTGTAGGGACAACGCCGCCTTGCGCGGCTGGAAGGTGCTCGGCACGGCAGCTCGAAGCCTTCGGACGACGTTACCCGTGACCACCCTGCTTGGGGCGATCGTGGCGTTCCACTACGGCGGCGGCGCTGACCAGGTCCCGGCCGATGTCACCATCACGCATGCCCTCCTATGGTCTGCTATTGTGATGGAGAGCGGCTTGTTGCCCACCGTGATCCGCCACGCATCTCCCAGGATAAAGCGACTGTTTACTTGGCTCCGGACATGGCCGGACCAGGTCGCGCAGTACAACCTCATGGGGTACGCGGCGCGCAGCAGGAAGCACTCGTGGCTCATGAAGCTGGCAGCCTGTCTGCGCTGCAGGGACATGGTCGACCATCTCTGGACCATGGAGCCGTGCAAGGGTGCTTCGTCGGCCAGGGAGATCACCGGCCTGGTCCACGCACTCGTGGCTCATGAAGCTGGCAGCCTGTCTGCGCTGCAGGGACATGGTCGACCATCTCTGGACCATGGAGCCGTGCAAGGGTGCTTCGTCGGCCAGGGAGATCACCGGCCTGGTCCACGCCCACGTCGCCAGAGCATGGATGGAGGGTCACATAGCCGACGCGGACTCGTTCCGGGCGTTCAACGACTACCGGGGCCAGTGGACTCTCAACAACAGCAGCAGCCTGCCATCCACAGTAGTACTGATGAGCAGCGTGTCGAGGCCGTTCGACGAGAGCGTCCTCGTCTGGCACCTCGCCACCGACTTCTGCTTCCACTTCCTCCACGGAGACCCGTCCCGCGCCAACGCCACCGCCCGCCGCTGCATTGAGGTGTCCAACTACATGGCGTACCTCCTCTTCGTCAAGCCGGAAATGCTGATGCCCGGTGCCCGACGCAACCTGTTCAGGGACGCGTGCCGCGAGCTCGTGGGCCTGCTCCAGGAGGACCGTCCTGACGCGCCGCGGGCACGGGGTATGAGAGGCCTCGCGCACAGGGTCGTCCAGCAGCTCAAGAGGGACGACGACGACGTCCTGGCTTCAGTACGCGGCCTCACGCACAAGCTCCTCAACCTGCTCAACAAGGACGACGACGGTGTCCTGGGCTCTGGAGGCGTCGGTGTCGTTCGCCTGGCTTGTTGCGTAGCCAAGGATCTCATGAATTCGCACAGTGGCAACGAGGAGAAGATATGGACCGTGATCCAGGGTGTGTGGGTGGAGATGCTCTGCTTCTCGGCCAGCAGGTGCAAAGGCTACCTGCACGCCAAAAGCTTGGGAACGGGCGGGGAGTACCTGTCCTACGTATGGCTCCTGCTCCTGTACATGGGGATGGAGACCTTGGCGGAGAAGATGCAGAGGACGGAGCTGTATGAGGGCCCCACTGCAGCAGCGTCGTCCATCAGTGGCCAATAATGTTTGATACCGCTTGGTATAACTCTCTGCAAAGAATCAAAACCTCTCAAGTTTAGATAAATTTAAGATTAATAATGTTTATTGTTAGATACGTCACGCCATGGACAAGCGTGTTTCTCCTTTGGTAATTTCTCCTTTCGTAATTTTTGTTGAGGCTGGTCGAATTACATGTCATCTCCTATACTCTATTTCTAGATTGTAACCGGAGTCACTCGTTGCCGAAGGTTCTTAAAACATTGTGTCATCAATAATTTGGTTACCTAGAAATTCGCGTGATGAGATAGATTTTATCTAATAATAACAAACGCTTCAGTTTTTTCTACCTTGGAGAATGTGCAGCATCATAGAATCTCTGTTATCAATGTTTTGCTGAATTCTCTTGGATTACGTGCAGCGTCCACATAAAAAGTATCCCATGGTTCCCAACAAAGGCCCAAGTGTGTTTCATGTGCTCCAAAACAATAGCAAAACTGGCCTCTGTCTGAAGCGATGCATGAATAAAAGGCGAAGCTACAAAGCTTCGGTTCCATGGGATCAACATGCGGATAGTAGCAAAGGAGAGAGCTCCGGTTCGGCGGTAATGACACATGAGCAAAAGTGCACGAGAAGGATCTATAAGCCTGACCAACACGCCTGTGAAGAAAAATGCAATGTTACTCCTACAAAAATTCATAGTTGATATGTTTTCATATGTATAGGAACTAAAGGTATGAATATAATTTTATACGAAGTTGTACTCTGTCACTATAAATAGAGGTACAACGTCATGCATAAGGGACACTTTTCCCGTGGAGGATGAACAGTCCGTCTAGAGATTTCATACTAAATGAATTGACCTCTCATATTGGCTTACGAACAAAATAGGTGACAAACGACATCCTTCTATGATGCAAACCAAACATCAATGGAGGATCAGATACATGTTCGGATGGCTCCAGGAGCGACCAAACCTGCAATCCAAACACGTTGGAACTGAATTGCTCTATCTCCAAAGTTGTATTACCCTGCCATCGTGCTCTTCTTTATAAAGCTAAAGGTATTATTATAATCACTTATAATGAAAAAAGATGAAGGAGGGCAATATGTTGGAAAAGAGTTATTTATCTCATTCTACGTGCTTCTCTCTTTAATTAATCTCTCTGAGAAAAGTTAATTAAAGGGTAAAGAAAGAGTTAACTCAACTGTGTTGCCTTGTTTTTTAAAGTTCTCAGTATTCAAATATAGTTTTGAACTTTTAAACTAAAAATTTAAAACTTTGAAAAGAAATATTAGAAAGATTTTCCAATTTATTTGTTAGAGTGGATTATTCCCTTCATGAACATAGAAACACTCTTTAAAAATATATTTAACTTAAAGTAACTCTTGATAAAAGAGTATACATTACCTTCTCCTAAAATAAGTAAGTAGTGAATATTCATTTTTGAATTGATTTTAATTTGACTCCACATTCAAAATAGTATTCTATTAAGATAAATAATGTTTGTGCATTGCATATTTAACACATTTGCCCAAATAAATAGATAAAATAATTAATATAAAAATACTTTGCATTCATGCTAGTATTTCATTGATTGTGCATCTAAATTAAATCTAGGATTTTAAACTCTATTTAAAACTGGTTTGGAAATTTAAAATGGAAATGAAGTCTAGAAATAGAATAGAAACAAAAAAGGAAAAAGAGGCCACCTTGGGCCAAAAGCACTGTGCGACCCATCGTTCGCATTTCCAACCAACCCAGCCACTCTCACTGCGTCGCTGACCTGTGGGGCTCGTTCCATAGCGTCTCATTCGCGCTCGCACTCACCATGTTGAGTCTCTAAGCTATGGGGCCATCTCGTCAGATGCATCTCTTTCTCTGTAACCAACTCGATGTGTTCGTAACAAACTCGAATGAGATCGTAACAATCTCAATCGCTAGGATTTCCCCTCTTCACCTTTAAGTTCTGGCCACCCTGCCTCCTCATCTCGTCTTTGCTAGCCATGCCAATGAACACCCGAGAGCTCGCACGCAGAGAGAGAGAGAGAGAGCAGAGAGAATAATAGACCGCGTCGTAGGAGCATATTGACGCTTAGCCTATGCTAAGGGAATAGGGATTGGGAAGGTTCTTTGGGCCGCGTCGCGTGTTTCCGAAGCTGAGGACAGAGGAGCGTCGGAGCAGCCGAAGCGTGGGAATTCCTCGCCGAAGTTCGTGGACGACGGCCGATCCGCACTACTTCGTGTTTCGCTCTGTCATCACCTTTGCTATAGGTAAGATCATGTCCATGATGTTTGTATTGATCTCCATTGGAATAGCCGCGGTCGTTGTCACAACCGAGCACCGTAGCATAAGTATTCCTTCGTCGACGTGTTGCGCCACCAGGGAGCGGGTTTGCTCCGTCGTCGTCAGTCATTGCGGTAAGGATAGTGTTGAGCGATAGTCGTTAGATTCACATCGAGCAGTTGAGATTCGTACCAGTTCGGGTGGTTGTCCTGGGTCGTTGATCCAATGGCTTTGCCGCGATCCGCGTATAAGCTACTGGGCACATATTGCTTAAGAGCCCTTGCGGATTTGAGAAATCAACCCGCAGTACACTCGTAGTTAAAGAACCTTACGCACGGGTCTAGATTTTTAGGGTTAGGACTAAAAGGGAAATGTGCTCCTGAGCCATTTCTATTTTGTTTTGGTGATTAAAAGCTCAACACATTGTTTTGGACTAACATATTCTTGTATGAGCATGAATATCATTTTTTGCATTCATTGTTTTCCATTATTCGAGTGACTTGCAGTTTAGATTTGAATTATACAAAGAAATTCAATTAAATGTACTAAATCTTATAGATATAACAAATACTTTGATAAATATGCCAAAATTTCATATGTAGGTCCAAAGACTATAGGAACACCGTAGAAAAAAGTTGGGGAGAAAATACAAATAAAATTTGTCGAGCGACAAGAGAAGGCACTCAATAAAAGCTTTCTATGCCGAGTGTCTGCAGATGACACTTGGCAAAGACACGCCTTTACCGAGTGCCTTCCTAGAACACTCGGTATAGTTAACGGTCGTCAGTTACCGTCGGCCGCTTTACCGAGTGACATGAGAAGGCACTCAGCAAAAGCCTTCTATGCCGAGTGTGTGCAGATGACACTTGGCAAAGGCACGCCTTTACCGAGTGCCTTTCTAGGACACTCAGCATAGTTAACGGTCGCCAGTTGTCGTCGACTGCTTTGCCGAGAGTTAGACACTCGGCAAACATTTCTTTGTCGAGTAACTTTATGCCGAGAGTTCAGCTCTCGACAAAAAGAATGGTAGAGGAACACTTGGCAAATCATATCTTTGCCAAGTGCTCGAGATTTTACTCTCGACAAAGTTCTGAGCACTCGACAAAGAACGTGTCTCCGGTAGTGCTGGTTCGGAAGAAATTAGCTGGACACAAGGGCCTGATATCGTTGTTCATTTTAGCCATCACTACCGGAATCCGGCTCTTTGCCGAGTGTTCGGCCCTTTGCCGAGTGTTTTTAGTCGGGCGCACTCGACAAAGAAGTCTTTGCCTTTATCTAGTTTTGTTTTTAATACTATTCTGGATTTAATTTGCACCACTTTCGTTGCTACCCTAGAATCTAGCTAGACGACTGAGAATCACATCTGAGAAGCTTGTTACTAGTCCAAGTAATCATGTTGTCATCTTACTCACTAAATTCATGGAGGAAATAAAGCATTTAAAATAGAAACTGCCACACATATCTTTCTTAAATTTACGCGCATGTAAAGGAACATGTTTGACTCATGCATGCATTTTGCCATAATTTTTGGATCCATATAAAATAGAAACCGCATGCATGCGACTGCAATATTTTTCGGATCTGCCATAAAAATAGGATCATAATAACAACCTACTAGAGCTATCAACCTCTCACATTGGCTTGGTATTTACGCTTATAATTGGGGGATTTTATGCTTAAAACTTAAGGTTTTTACGCTCCAACCCGTAGATGCGTCCACCAGTGAACAACATGCCAGATTTTTTACGCAATGTACTGAATTGCATAAATACCTACACCATGTAGTATAATTTGTATCAGTATATATCATAAACTAGTTCTAATGTGTTTAGCTGTATGGCTGTTGGAGGAATCATATATTTATGAAGGAAATAAAATATTAAATACAATTTTTTTATTTCTATGTGTGCAATTCATTTCCTTTTATTGCACATTCTTTCTATCATAAATTCATGCGCATGCAGCTGGTAACAGATTTTTATGCAGTATATCGAATTGCATAATTATCTACACAGTGTAGCATATTTAGTATCAGTATATATCATAAAATGGTCCTTACGAGTCTAGCTGCATGGCTGTTGCAGCGATTCTAAATTTATGGAGGAAATAAAACATTTAAAAATAGAAACTATCACAAATATCTTTTCTAAATTTACGCGCATGCAAGGGAACGTGTTTGACTCATGCATGCAACTTTTTTATGCGCACAGACATGAGGTGGGTGGCGCACCCGACAGCCTGGTTGAGTCGACGCGTTGGGTTGAACCACGTTGCAGAGGTGATCGGCCATGGGCTTCCTTTAACTATTGGAAGCCCAAGGCTCCCGTTATACCTGCCATATATATATATATATATATATATATATATATATATATATATATATATATATATATATATATATATACACACAATAGGTGAATGCCCGTGCGTTGCAACGGTAACATATAATATCGTAATGAATTATGTATAAATGTGTGTTTCATTGTTATAGTACTATGTCCGTGCTTTGCACATAATCATATTTGATACCCATAAAAAATATATGTTCTATACACATTTAGATCTCGAGATGTCCCATTCCCTCCAACGAAATAAGTCCAAGAAATTCTGTTTGAGGCCTAAATGACCTCAGAACAAATGTTTACATTCTGACAAATCTTTTTAAGATGCTAGAACATATTCGATCTTTAAAAAGAACCATAGATTCCAATCTGAAAAATCAGCTTGCTGACACTGCCTTGGCTCCACGGTGCTGTGCGTTGCGACGGTGTATAACTATTTGATAAATGTTAATGTACAACGATCTTAAGTAACACTACGAAAATTGGCCCCAGTTGATAGTGTAATTTTACCATTTTCAACAGATAGAAGTTTAAAAGCAGATCCAACTATTACAATAAACATATGCTTTACAATGTATCATAACATATTTTAGTAGCATTTTGAAGTAAAGAAACTTTGAGTGCGTGCCAAAAAACAAATTATTTTTCCGAAACAACGATGGTGCGCAAACTATGAGATAGATAACCCGACTTCATCTACAATCCTTGACTGCATGGGCATAAAATAGCATACCTGCAAGCAAAATTTTAGTCAAAACTGAGGATATGTGACCATGATCTTAAGTAGATGATGCAACCATTACAGGCAAATGAGGAAAAACATGGAAATGAGGCAAAAAATATCAAATGGTCATTTAACAGGCAAGTTAAGTAAAAGGAAAGAAATGTAAATGTATACAAGTTTTTTCATTCCAATCGTGTCATATTTATGGATTAACCTCACAAGGTATCTCAATGGTTGAAGCCATTACAATTAGCAGAATTTGCAATGGAATGAGAAATATACTGAAATGGACATGTGAAAGATAGTTGAATGCTGCGTTGACAAAGTAACACATGTATAATCCATAAGCAGGTTGTTAATCAAATGGTTAAACCATGGTGAAATATAATGTGAATGTGCAAACCTAAGTGCACACAATCTAAGCTCAATCCTAGTAATTAGCATCACATAAACACAAGAAAAAAAATACATGCATGGAGGTCTAGATTTGTCGCCCCTGTCACGCTCCGTGACGTGCCACTCATCGGACCAACAGTCGAGCAATGCCCTTCCGCCTTGCTGTTTTCCTGTCCGGTTGCCGACGAGCCTCCAGACCCCCATAGCCCACAGGGCCACATATCACAACCAAACTCTGTATGAGTTTTCCTTTTCAAATTTGCGTTTGGAAGAATTATAGTATGTAACTGAAAATGCGAACGTAGGATTTAGCGATTCTTTCACAAACTGAACCACAAATACAGAAGCGCATGCGTACAAAAACCTCACAACAAGCAGATAAAATTTCAATTTTCTTTTGGTGGGCTACAACTAACCTCCATCACGCGTCGTGAGAAAGACTCGTCGCTCACCGGCCATCCGCCACGTCGCCTTTGGATTTTGGACTCGCCATGAATCCATAAAGCCTAGAACCATGCGTGCGTATGTGTTTCTGATCATCTGAAAAGCTAGTAGAATTGTGGAATCAGTTCACTGTGCTCTTTCGTAGTGTCTCTAGGAACAACTCCTTCAATATGTCACTCCCCATCAGCTAGGCACTTCGAAGAAATATAGTGAGATGTTCTAATCAAGTCACTAAGGTTGTACAAGATGGCAGGTGGAGTTGCTATTAATCATAATCACATGCTGAGACGTCAGTTGTAACATCAGAATGTTAGTTCAATTTTAAAATAATGGACATATATCTTAAATCTGTCTTCAAGATGAAAGTACAGTAAATTAATAAAATAAAAGTCAGTTATTTTATCACGTGAATACATAATGGATGGGACTCACCATCTGTGGTTGAATATCTGTAGAAAATACAAAATGGATGGGACGTCAGTTGTAAATTAATAAAATAAAAGAATACACTGTGCATGTAGAAAATACACTTACCAGAAGTTTCTTTATGTCCAAGTTCTGAAGCAAGCTATACGCATCCTCGCTAATAATTACTGTCCAAACCATATAAAAGCACTATACTTGACCCCTAATAGCATGCGGTTACAAAACGACAGTGTGCCTTGGCATCTCACTAATAATTACTGTCCAAATCAGACAGTGGTTCAAATTCCCAGCCAGTTATTGTTTTTAACCTAATCCAACCTACAAGTGCAAACACGTCCAACAGCCAATACACTGAATTGTAACTTAGAATGTCTACAATGCTAAAGCCGCAATCTGCTCTGGCATACCCCAAAAGCAGTAATAAACCACAAAGTTTTTCCCCATCTCCTACTCCAAAGCGAGATTAACAAGCAAGCCCGTTGCCTAATATCCCCTCTTTTTTGACAAGAGGAAGAACCTCTGCTTTTAAGAAAGGGGCAATATTCGATAGCTTACTGTTCCCTCTCGATTTGCTTTGAACTCTAGCAGTCTAGCTCTAAAAAAACTATAATATCATTGAGTAAGCTGAGGTTGAAGTGGGCGTACGAATCCTAGAGCTCCCAGCTGACGTGGGCGGTGTGGCAGAGTTGCCCTCGAGCGTGGTGGCACCACCAAAGAGTATCAGCCACAGGCCCACGTACCCGAGCGAGCCCTCCTCCCCGGTTGCCAGCACTGCCGTGAGCGTGTGGCCGCACCGGGACCCCGGTCCATCCTCCTTCCTGTCCATCACGGTGTCCACCACTGTATACCCCAGCGCCGGCCTAGGTCCTGCAACCGGCGCCGGAGACGCGACCGCGGTCGTGGGCGTCCCGGGCGCGGATGGGGAAGGGGACGAGGACGCCGTGGTGGTATCGCTCCCGGACCCGCTGTCGTTGCGCGCGTCGGAGTCAGAGTCGGACTCCGTCGCCATGCGTGAGTCCACGTCCATCGCCACCAGACAAGCCTCGCCTCCTGCTGCTCCTAGGGTTTCGCGAGCTGAGCACGGTGGTCCCCACGCGCGCGCACAAGTTCAGCCTCGGGTAACTGCCGCCCTAGGAGGCGGTCAAGCTTGCCGAGACGGGCTCCATCACCTGGACAATCTCGTCAGAGTCCTCGGCCACAGCGATCTCCTCCTCTGAGAACATCTCGGCGGCGAGCGCGACCGCGACAGTGGAGGACGAGGCTGGGAAGGCGCCGAACACGGTGACGTCGCGAACTCGCTGGCGGTCGTCCTGGTGGAAGAGCGCCCAGAGAGTGCTCCGTCCGCGCACGTCGCACGACCGCCCGCAGGAGAAGGACTTGCAGCGGTGGAGGTCCGGCAGCGTGGCGGCACTGGAGTCCGACGGAGCCCCGCCGGTGGCGGCAAACGACCGGGAGAAGAGCGAGAAGATGGCGGAGGTGGACCTGCGGCCCGGCGCGGAGGTCGCGACCGCGGTGGAGGTGGACTCGAGTCCCCTTCCATCGACAGTGTGGGGAGGAGGGTGGGGCGGAGATTCTCATCCGTTGATGGCGTCTATTGTTGGTAGGAGGCGCGATGGGGTGGATCTGAGGCCATCCGTTGATGGTGTTTGTTGTTGGTAGGAGATCCCCTTGATGGCGGCGCGGATGGCGACGACGGCGTGGGGTTGGACGAGGATGGGGCAGAGTTACAGGCTGGTTGGGTTGGCGGGGCGCAGGAGGATTTCCACGCGCGGGGGCGCGCGAGGATGGCGGGGGCAGGGGTCACGCGAATCATGGCGGCGGTGTCGCGGGTGCGGACTGCGGAGGCAGAACAGGGGTGTGGACGCCTACAATAAGGACATATAGAGTAGTAGAGATATATATACGGGAAAATTGCTTTACATGACCGAGCAAGCACTTTCAATTTTGGTGCAGCCCCCGGGACATTTTTTTCCGATGAACTTAGCACATCACAGCTACAAAGAAAAGATTGTCAGACGTGAGTGGAGTATAATACTACATCCACATCCTTTTCGTACGTACAGATTCTTCAAACGGAGAAAACATGGATGCAAAACACCTATTACAATATTATGGATAATAATTTATTTATGTGCAGGCGCAGCCTGGCTGGCACCATCCGGGCGATCCGAGAGCCAAGTTGCGAATGAAGCATCAGCGTCATTGCAGGTAGGGTTGGCGACGAGAATAATACAGCCGATGAATTATGCGCTCCATTATATATCGGCTGCGGTACGGTTTTGCCACTTTAATGGTTGTACTTTAGTCCAGATTACTGCTACTTTCTTGCAATTATTATTATCAGGCCCTAGAAAGCAATAAAAATGATTTCCTTTTGAGAGAGGGAGGGACTAGGGAGGGAGAGATTGGTGGGTTTACACACCAAAAACGCAAGAACATAGTACATACCGGATCATATCCCTTGATGCTCGTAACATGCCCACCCTTGATTGGAGCTCACAATTCATGCACCTAAAAAATAACAGGGTACAAAAATGATTTTGCAGCCAGAAGAATAGCCACACTGACAAACATCTCGCTAGTCTGGTACCATTGTTGTGGGGAACTGTAAACAAAAGAATACAATGAACAATGTTTGGTTTCACCCCAGTACCAAGAAGAAATACTAAACAATGACAGCTATGTACATGTAGCTGCTCACTGAACATTCAAGGTTGCTATAGCGTGCTTAACTAAAACTGTTCCCAAGACCAATACGGAATCTGGCGAAACTCACAAACCCGAAATTTGCTTGTCTGATAAAGATGGTACCATTGAAAGCCTACTTTTGAACTGGATTAAATCCTAGTAGATGTTTCAGCCAACATATCTGCTAGGAATCCTGAAAGCACATTAAGAACATCAAGGACATAGAAATCTCTTCAGCACACAAAGCTGAAGTGATGCTTTGATGATATAATGTCCTTCATGGTGTGCTTCGTAAATCAAATATTTTTTGAAAATTGAACTACTATTTGGGGATCATGTTTCGGGCACACAGAATACCTTAGACTTCGGTATCAGGAATTTGAAGGATAAGCCATACCTGGGAGCAAGTGTCATGATGACAGTCAGCCAAGTCCAGCTGCTGGGTACATAATTTGAGGAGTCATCTCCAGCTTCATGGAGAAAGTAGATAAAGAAGACATCAATTGCAGCTCATATTGGCGTGGTGAACCACAAAGCCTGCAGGTGCCAGGATCTTGTAATTTTGTCGTAGCCAACAGTAGCTTGCCACCATAAGAATACCTAAAGAAATATTGCATGCCAAAATTTAATTCAGGTTGTGCAAACCAAAAAGGACAATAAACAAATGGTTTTGCAAACACCAAGTCAGGTTGCCATGATACTATCCAAATTAAATGTTTAACTATCTAAAGCATTGCTAGGGATATGCATCCAATCGTTTCTTGAATTTCGAAAAAGTTCTGTCAGCACCAATAGCTTTATGGTACTCATACTTTTCTCCTTCCCATCTTTCTTCTTCGTCATTTGCGGCATCCATGGCTTCTTTGTCCAAAACCAACTCACTGATATTTGAACCCACAGTACCTTTGCCCCCATATAGTTCGTTATCAATTATCATAATATATGTAAAACAAGGAAGAACTGCAACAGAATTTTATCACATCAAAACAATCAGATATTCAGATTTTGCATGCATATTTAATGGAACATTATTTATCTCAACAGTATAAAATCTTTAGTGCAACCAAAAGTTTATTGCAAGTATGATCCCTGATCCTGCCGCCTTAGTGGCTGAAAGGTAAAGATTGTGTTCAACCAGTGTATGAATACCGCCACCAAGCACTTGAGAGATCTCCATCCCGAAACTCCCAACCTAAAATTGTACATAAATCCAATAATCCATATATCATCAGTGCATAATGAAAACAAATAAAGAACAAAATTCTTCAAGGAGTTCCCCATTAATTGAAATGCATGGAGACAAACAAAAGCGATAGCACGACCATCAGGATCAACGAATCGGAGCTTGCGTGCGACAGCATAGGCGTCAACAGATTCGGGATTACGGCTCCGTGCAGGTGGCACCTACCATCTTCACCGTTATGTTTGGGGAACAGACGGAGGTAAGGCTTCGGGTGGGAGGGAGGGGAGGAGATGCCTGAATCCGCTGCACGCCGTGGAGGGGGCGAATCCACCTGTGGTGGTGACGGATATGTAGAAGGCCAGCCCCTGGATTCCTGAATCCGCCGCATGCCGCTCCTTCCATAGCGGACGCGGATTCCTCGATCCCCTTCCATGGAGAGGGTGGGCGAGGACCGAGATCCGGGGCGCAGGGTGGGCGAGGACCGAGATCTGGGGCGCATGGAAGCCGACCTACTCAGCGCGACGCTCCACGCGCAGCTGCAGCAGGCGACGGGCAAGGCTGCCGAGGAAGGGGGCGTGCACGACACGTGCTCCGAGCCCTCGTCCAATTCGAGCCGGAGGCCCGTCGTCGGCCGCTTGTGCAGTTGCGCCAGGTTGATGAACTTGGGCCCCTGCGCTTGGTTGCTGCTGCTGCCTCGTCCAAGTCGCCTGCGGTTGCTGCTGCTGCTGCTGCTGCAACGACAAGAGTTGCTGGGACACGGGGTCCGCCTCGCGCTGCCGCTTCCTCCCGCCGCCGCAACCTATGTGCGCACACCAACCCAATATATAAGTCCTCGTGTTCGCGACCTTCTCACCATCCGAAAGCAGAGCACAAGCGTGCCGCGCGCCATAAACGTGCTGCTCCCCCCACGACGTCGACGTCGTTGAGGATCCGCGGGCGGGCGTGGAGGGAGCGCGGGATCCGCGAGGATGGAAGGTGAGCGTTGGGGGTTCCACGAGGATGGAAGGTGAGCGTTGGCGGAGCGCGGCTGTGGGGCTGCACGGACGATGGAACTCGGAAGGAGGGCGGCTGTGGGATGCGGGGCTGCGGGCGGAATGCGGGGGAGGGTGGGGCTGCGGGCGGTTGCAGGGCGGCAGAACGTGCACCGGGTCCGGTGCACTGTGTGGACGCCTACAATACTCACATTATATATATATATATATATATATATATATATATATATATATATATATATATATATATATATATATATATATATATATATATATATATATATATATATATATATATTGAATGGGAAGAAACGTAAACTTTCCGATCGAGAACTACTCGTGCATTTTCCTGGGCATTTCAGTAACGTCGGCCTAAAGCAACAACGTAGGGACTTAGCGGCCAACAGCTTCGATCCGACAATTAAAGGAATATGCGATGAAGGTGCCTGATGCAATCCGGCCGGCTGATGGATGTATATATAATAATAGTGAATTACTGATCCGTATATATAGTCTGTGGTAATGCAACAAAGGCTTGTCAATTATCAACGTATGAACACATCACGATCGAGTAGAGAAAGTGCGTACGTACCTGAGCAAAGCAAGCAGTTAACTATAGTAGTAGCTGAGAGGCTCGTAGTAGTATTTAAGCGCAGCAAAGCCTGGGTACGTAGATATAGCATGTGGGTGGTAGCTGAGGCCTGAGAGCATGGGTTTCACAGCGGCAGTGCAATGGTGGGAGGAGTGGCAGCTACGCGTCCTTGTGCTGGCCAGTCTCTTCATCCAGATCTTCCTCTTTTTCGCAGCCGGCTTGCGTAAACGCAGTATCCCTGGCTGGTTCAGGTTGACAATCTGGCTGGCCTATCTAGGCAGCGACGCTGTGGCGATATACGCGTTGGCCGTGCTCTTCAATCGCCAGAACCGTCAGGAGTGGGTATCCACGCATCGCAGCAGCTACAGCCTGCAGGTGCTGTGGGCACCGATCCTCTTGGTACACCTTGCATTGGTGGCCAAGACGGCATCACAGCCTACAACATCGAAGACAATGAGCTGTGGACAAGGCCGTTGAGCTCTAAAAAGAGCAGTGCGGACGGTCCGGTCCCGAGGCCGGACGGTCCGCGGTGGCGGCGCGGACGGTCCGCGCGTGTGCAGAGTCAGTTAGGGTTCCTAGTTTCTCGCGGATTTGTTACCTAAAACCGCGGGATTAACTCGGAAATCAGTTTGAACCGGATCCAGACCTCCCCCTTTATATAGATGAAGGGCTACGGCCGATTGAACCCCCAACAATCGATCAAATCCAGTCTATTACTCGTTTTTACCTTATGCATTAGGAGTAGTTCTAGTCTAGTTCTAGTTTAGTCCTAGTTTAGTATTCCAATCCCCAAATTCTCCGCCTCTCTTCGACTCTACGTCGATTAGAGGAGTCTAGGTCGGTCTACCCGAGCCTAGACACCACCTAGGATCTCTCCTCCCCGACGGGGTCCCTCCCGGGAGCGAGATCCAGGCGCCGCCGGCGATCTTCCGCCGCCCCTGCGCACGCGCGGACCGTCCGGCCGTCAGGCAGGGAACCCGGGCTCCTGTACCAGGTCGCGGATCGTCCGGCCCTGTGCCGCGGACCGTCCGGCCGTCAGGCAGGGAACCCGGGCTCCTGTACCAGGTCGCGGATCGTCCGGCCCTGTGCCGCGGACCGTCCGCGCCTGACCAGAGAGCACCTCCGCCTCACGCCAGGTCGCGGACCGTCCGGCCCCTAGTCGCGGACCGTCCGCACCTGGCCAGAGAGCACCGCCGCCGTTCTTTTGAGTGATTGACGCCTCCAAAAAGGTGTCAACATACTTTTTGGCGACTCCGCTGGGGAATAGGTGTCTAGATCTGCTAAAAATCGGCCCATAAATGGCCGGTTCTAAGGATCACACCAAGATCTCCACTACCAACATCATCAAGCCGGCCATGGAGGCGCTCCCGGCTGATGACCAAAGGCCCTTTGAAGACCTCGTAATGCGCGATGAGAAGGAGGTGATGCGGCAATGGAATGAACAACGCGACAAGGAAGAGGCGGAACTGCTGCATAAACTCTCCAAACGGCGCAAGGAGGCGGCGGACAAGTACTTGTCACACTTCACGGTAGATCGCCACCAGAAGATCGTCCGTCAAGGGGAGATCGATATGGAATCTCTCCTACCTCCACTTCAGGGTCCCGCTGTAAGTACTCCAGACCTATCTCTTACGACTTTCATGGATCAACGAGGAGATCAGTTAAAGCAATATGTATATGAATCTATTAAAATGCATTTACGTGCATACGAGAAATCAGCTGCTCCTAACTTTCCATCGCGAGAGTCTAATACAGTGCCACCCACGTCAAACACATCGGCTATAAACGGGTCACCCTTGACCCAGCCATCATATGGTATGCCGATGCACGCTTTCGTGTCACCATCACAGCCGCAACCACTAGGCACGCGGCAGGTACTGGACGCGATCGGACCGTCCGAGCATCATCTTAGACAGTTCGGTTATACCGCGGACCGTCCGGCGTATTTCGCCGGACCGTCCGATCAGATGCAGGCCCGCACACAAAACACTCAGGTCGCACCGTACATGGCCGGACCATCAGGGTACAACCCTGAACACTTTGGCCCCATCACGGACCGTCTGGTGCATCACGCCGGACCGTCCGGATATGTTGCGGACCGTCCGCCATCTTACGCCGGACCGTCCGGATATGGCATGAACCGGCCAACGTATTACGCTGGACCATCCGACTCTACACGAGTCCACGCGCAGACTGCCCAAGTCACGCCATATATGGTCGATCCGTCCGGGTACAGCCCTGGACCATTCGGCCCAATCGCGGACCGTCCAGTTCTTTATGACAGACGGTCTGGGTATGAGACTACCCACGTAGCACCATATACGGCTGGACAA
Source organism: Zea luxurians (assembly GCA_029449295.1). Taxonomy (NCBI): domain Eukaryota; kingdom Viridiplantae; phylum Streptophyta; class Magnoliopsida; order Poales; family Poaceae; genus Zea; species Zea luxurians. The sequence continues at coordinate 8,346,884 of JAOPSE010000093.1, read as the reverse complement.
CCCGGATATACCTTCGAACCGTTTGGCCAGGTCGCGGACCATCCGGCTTCTTATGCCGGACCGTCCGGATATGCATACGCAGAGCCGAGAGCTGCACAATACGCACAGTTCCCACATTCATCGCAGCAACATTATGGTGCCCCACCAGCAACACATTATAATCATGCCATATGATAGTCGCCTAGAGGGGGGGGTGAATAGGGCGAAACTGAAATTTACAAAAAATAATCACAACTACAAGCCGGGTTAGCGTTAGTAATAAAGAAACGAGTCCGCGAGAGAGGGCGCAAAACAAATCGCAAGCAAGTAAGAGTGTGACACGAGGATTTGTTTTACCGAGGTTCGGTTCTCGCAAACCTACTCCCCGTTGAGGAGGCCACAAAGGCCGGGTCTTTTTCAACCCTTCCCTCTCTCAAACGATCCCACGGATCAAGTGAGCTTTCTCTTCTTCTCAATCAACCGGGAACAAAACTTCCCCGCAAGGGCCACCACACAATTGGTGCCTCTTGCCTTGGTTACAATTGAGTGATGATCACAAGAACAAGTGAGAAAGAAAAGAATGCGATCCAAGCGCAAGAGCTCGAAAGAACACAAGCAAATCACTCTCTCTAGTCACTATGGAGTTGTGTGGAATTTGGAGAGGACTTGATCTATTTGGTGTGTCTAGAATTGAATGCTAGAGCTCTTGTAGTAGTTGAGAAGTGAAGAACTTGGATGGCAATGAATGTGGGGTGGTTGGGGTATTTATAGCCCCAACCACCAAAAGTGACCGTTGCTGGAACCAGTCTGTTCGATGGCGCACCGGACAGTCCGGTGCACACCGGACAGTCCGGTGCCCCCGCCACGTCACCACTGCCGTTGGATTCTGACCGTTGGAGCTTCTGACTTCTGGGCCCTCCTGGGTGTCCGGTGCACACCGGACATGTACTGTTTGATGTCCGGTGCACCGGCATGGGCGTGCCTGACATCTGCGCGCGCTGCGCGCGCATTAAATGCTCCGCAGGGAGCCGTTGGCGCCGCAGAGAGCCGTTGCTCCGCTGGCACACCGGACAGTCCGGTGCACACCGGACAGTCCGGTGAATTTTAGCGGAGCGGCTGCCGCGCGAACCCGAGGCTGGCGAGTTCCGGAGGCGGCGCTTCCTTGGAGCACCGGACATGTCCGGTGCACACCGGACAGTCCGGTGAATTATAGCGCGCCGGCTTCCGAGAATTCCCGAGAGCGAAGAGTTGGAGTTGAAGTCCTCTGGGCGCACCGGACATTGTCCGGTGCACACCGGACAGTCCGGTGCCTCCAGACAGAGGTGCCCTCGGTTGCCTCGTTACTCCTTTGTCGAATCCAAAACTTGGTCTTTTTATTGGCTAAGTGTGAACCTTTTGCACCTGTATAACTTAAGTACTAGAGCAAACTAGTTAGTCCAATATTTGTGTTGGGCAATTCAACCACCAAAATTATTTAGGAACTAGGTGTAAGCCTAATTCCCTTTCAATCTCCCCCTTTTTGGTGATTGATGCCAACACAAACCAAAGCAAATATAGAAGTGCATAATTGAACTAGTTTGCATAAAGTAAGTGCAAAGGTTGCTTGGAATTGAGCCAATAAATACTTATATGATGCACATGGATTATTTTTTTTTTGTTTTTGTCATATTGGACCACATTTGCACCAAAAGTTTTGTTTTTTTTTTGCAAACTCTTTTGTAAATCCTTTTCAAAGTCATTTTGCAAGATAGTCAAAGGTAAATGAATAAGATTTTGCAAAGCATTTTCAAGATTTGAAATTTTCTTCCTTTGTTCAAATGCTTTTCCTTTGACTAAACAAAACTCCCCCTAAATGAGATCTCCTCTTAGTGTTCAAGAGGGTTTTAAGACATCAATTTTTGAAAATACTAGTTGCTCCCCCTTTAGAACACAATACCAATTTTGAATTTTACCAATTTAAAATCATCAAATTTATAAAATTAGGTGGTGGTGCGGTCCTTTTGCTTTGGGCTCATATTTTCTCCCCCTTTGGCATGAATCGCCAAAAACGGAATCATTAGAGCCCAAGAGAAGTACTTTCTCCCCCTTTGGTCATGAAATGAATGAGTGAAGGTTATACCAAAGTTGGAGAGATGATGTGGAGCGACGGCGAAGGATGAGTAGTAGAGCGGAGTGGAAGCCTTTGTCTTCGCCGAAGACTCCAATTCCCTTTCAATATACCTATGACTTGGTTTGAAATACACTTGAAAACCCATTAGTCATAGCATATATAAAAGAGACATGATCAAAGGTATATTGATGAGCTATGTGTGCAAGACTAGCAAAAGAAATTCCTAGAATCAAGAATATTAAGCTCATGCCTAAGTTTGGTAAAAGATTGTTCATCAAGTGGCTTGGTAAAGATATCGGCTAATTGATCTTTAGTGTTAATGTAAGAAATCTCGATATCCCCCTTTTGTTGGTGATCCCGAAGAAAATGATACCGAATGGCTATGTGCTTAGTGCGGCTATGCTCGACGGGATTGTCGGCCATTTTGATTGCACTCTCATTATCACATAGCAAGGGGACTTTGGTTAATTTGTAACCGTAGTCCCGCAGGGTTTGCCTCATCCAAAGCAATTGCGCGCAACAATGGCCTGCGGCAATATACTCGGCTTCGGCGGTGGAAAGAGCGACCGAATTTTGCTTCTTTGAAGCCCATGACACCAAGGATCTTCCCAAGAACTGGCAAGTCCCCGATGTGCTCTTTCTATTAATCCTACACCCCGCCCAATCGGCATCCGAATAACCAATCAAATCAAAAGTGGATCCCCGAGGGTACCAAAGCCCAAACTTAGGAGTAAAAGCCAAATATCTCAAGATTCGTTTCACGGCCGTAAGGTGTGATTCCTTAGGGTCGGCTTGGAATCTTGCACACATGCAAACGGAAAGCATAATGTCCGGTCGAGATGCACATAAATAAAGCAATGAACCAATCATCGACCGGTATACCTTTTGATCCACGGACTTACCTCCCGTGTCGAGGTTGAGATGCCCATTTGTTCCCATGGGAGTCTTGATGGGCTTGGCATCCTTCATTCCAAACTTGCTTAGGATATCTTGAGTATACTTCGTTTGGCTAATGAAGGTGCCCTCTTGGAGTTGCTTCACTTGGAATCCTAGAAAATACTTCAACTCCCCCATCATAGACATCTCGAATTTCTGTGTCATGATCCTACTAAATTCTTCACATGTAGATTTGTTAGTAGACCCAAATATAATATCATCAACATAAATTTGGCATACGAACAAATCATTGTCAAGAGTCTTAGTGAATAAAGTAGGATCGGCCTTGCCGACTTTGAAGCCATTAGCAATAAGGAAATCTCTAAGGCATTCATACCATGCTCTTGGGGCTTGCTTGAGCCCATAAAGCGCCTTAGAGAGCCTATAAACATGGTTAGGGTACTCACTGTCTTCAAAGCCGGGAGGTTGCTCAACATAGACCTCCTCCTTGATTGGTCCATTGAGGAAGGCACTCTTCACGTCCATTTGATAAAGCTTGAAGCCATGGTAAGTAGCATAGGCTAATAATATACGAATTGACTCAAGCCTAGCTACGGGTGCATAGGTTTCACCAAAATCCAAACCTTCGACTTGTGAATACCCCTTGGCCACGAGTCGAGCTTTGTTCCTAGTCACCACACCATGCTCATCTTGCTTGTTGCGGAAGACCCACTTGGTTCCTACAACATTTTGGTTAGGACGTGGAACTAAGTGCCATACCTCGTTCCTCGTGAAATTGTTGAGCTCCTCTTGCATCGCCATCACCCAATCCGAATCTTGAAGTGCTTCCTCTACCCTGTGTGGCTCAATAGAGGAAACAAACGAGTAATGTTCACAAAAATGAGCAACACGAGATCGAGTAGTTACCCCCTTATGAATATCGCCAAGGATAGTGTCGACGGGGTGATCTCGTTGTATTGCTTGGTGGACTCTTGGGTGTGGCGGCCTTGGTTGTTCATCCTCCTTGTTTTCATCATTTGCATCTCCCCCTTGATCGTTGCCGTCATTTTGAGGTGGTTCATCTTCTTGTTCAACATCTTGAGCCTCGTCCTCAATTTGAGTTGGTGGAGATGCTTGCATGGAGGAGGATGGTTGATCTTGTGCATTTGAAGGCTCTTCGGATTCCTTAGGACATACATCCCCAATGGACATGTTCCTTAGCGCTATGCATGGAGCCTGTTCTTCACCTGTTTCATCAAGATCAACTTGCTCTACTTGAGAGCCGTTAGTCTCATCAAACACAACGTCACAAGAAACTTCAACAAGTCCTGAGGACTTATTAAAGACTCTATATGCCCTTGTGTTTGAGTCATATCCTAGTAAAAAGCCTTCTACAGTTTTAGGAGCAAATTTTGATTTTCTACCTCTTTTGACAAGAATAAAACATTTGCTACCAAAAACTCTAAAATATGAAATATTGGGCTTTTTACCGGTTAGGAGTTCATAAGATGTCTTCTTGAGGATTCGGTGAAGATATAACCGGTTGATGGCGTAGCAGGCGGTGTTGACCGCCTCGGCCCAAAACCGATCCGGTGTCTTGTACTCATCAAGCATGGTTCTTGCCATGTCCAATAGAGTTCGATTCTTTCTCTCCACTACACCATTTTGTTGTGGAGTGTAGGGAGAAGAGAACTCATGCTTGATGCCCTCCTCCTCAAGGAAGCCTTCTATTTGAGAGTTCTTGAACTCCGTCCCATTGTCGCTTCTAATTTTCTTGATCCTTAAGCCGAACTCATTTTGAGCTCGTCTCAAGAATCCTTTTAAGGTCTCTTGGGTTTGTGATTTTTCCTGCAAAAAGAATACCCAAGTGAAGCGAGAATAATCATCCACAATTACAAGACAATACTTACTACCGCCGATGCTTATGTAAGCGATCGGGCCGAACAAATCCATGTGAAGGAGCTCCAGTGGCCTGTCGGTAGTCATGATGTTTTTGTGTGGATGATGGACACCAACTTGCTTCCCGGCTTGGCAAGCGCTACAAATCCTGTCTTTCTCAAAATGAACATCGGTTAGTCCCAAAATGTGTTCTCCCTTTAGAAGTTTGTGAAGATTCTTCATTCCAACATGGGCTAGTCGACGGTGCCAGAGCCAACCCAAGTTAGTCTTAGCAATTAAGCATGTGTCGAGTTCAGCTCTTTCAAAATCTACTAAGTATAGCTGACCCTCTAACACACCCTTAAATGCTATTGAATCATCACTCCTTCTAAAGACAGTAACACCTGTATCAGTAAAAAGACAGTTGTAGCCCATCTGACATAGTTGGGATACGGAAAGCAAATTGTAATCTAAAGAATCTACAAGAAAAACATTGGAAATAGAATGGTCAGGAGATATAGCAATTTTACCCAAACCTTTGACCAAACCTTGATTCCCATCCCCGAATGTGATAGCTCGTTGGGGATCTTGGTTTTTCTCATATGAGGAGAACATCCTTTTCTCCCCTGTCATGTGGTTTGTGCACCCGCTGTCGAGTATCCAACTTGAGCCCCCGGATGCATAAACCTACAAAACAAGTTTAGTTCTTTGTTTTAGGTACCCAAACGGTTTTGGGTCCTTTGGCATTAGATACAAGAACTTTGGGTACCCAAACACAAGTCTTGGAGCCCTTGTGTTTGCCCCCAACAATTTTGGCAACTACCTTGCCGGATTTGCTAGTCAAGACATAAGATGCATCAAAAGTTTTAAATGAAATGGCATGATCATTTGATGCATTAGTAGTTTTCTTTCTAGGCAACTTGGCATGGGTTGGTTGCCTAGATCTAGATGTCTCACCCTTATACATAAAAGCATAATTAGGGCCAGAGTGAGACTTCCTAGAATGAATTTTCTTAATCTTACTCTCAGGATACCCGGCAGGGTACAAAATGTAACCCTCGTTATCCTGAGGCATGGGAGCCTTGCCCTTAACAAAGTTAGACAAGTTCTTAGGAGGGGCATTAATTTTGACATTGTCTCCCCTTTGGAAGCCAATGCCGTCCTTAATGCCCGGGCGTCTCCCATTATAGAGCATGCTTCTAGCCAGTTTAAATTTTTCATTTCTAAGTCATGCTCCCTAATTTTAGCATTAAGTTGTGCTATGTGATCATTTTGTTTTTTAATTAAGGCAAGGTGATCATGGATAGCATCAACATTAATATCTCTACATCTAGTGCAAATGGACACATGCTCAATAGTAGATGTAGAGGGTTTGCAAGACCTTAATTCAATGACCTTAGCATGCAACAAATCATTTTTAGTTCTAAGGTCGGAAATAGTAGCATTGCAAACATCAAAATCCTTAGCCTTAGCAATTAATTTCTCATTCTCATTTCTAAGGCTAGCAAGAGAAATGTTCAATTTTTCAATCCTAGCAAGCAAATCATTATTATCATTTCTAGGAATTGAAACATTGCAAATATGAGAATCAACCTTAGCTAGCAAATTGGCATTTTCATTTCTAAGGTTGTCTAAAGTCTCATGGCAAATACTTAGCTCACTAGACAATTTTTCACATTTTTCTCTTTCTAGAGCATAAGCATTTTTAACCTTAACATGTTTCTTGTTTTCCTTGATTAGGAAGTCCTCTTGGGAGTCTAAGAGATCATCCTTTTCATGGATGGCACTAATTAGCTCATTTAATTTTTCCTTTTGTTCCAAGTTAAGGTTGGCAAAAAGAGTACGCAAGTTTTCCTCTTCATTTTTATCATCCTCATCACTAGATGTTTCATATTTAGTGGAGGACCTTGATTTTACCTTCTTTTTGCCGTCCTTGGCCATGAGACACTTGTGGCCGACGTTGGGGAAGAGGAGGCCCTTGGTGACGGCGATGTTGGCGGCGTCCTCGTCGTCGGAGGAGTCGCTTGAGCTTTCGTCGGAGTTGAGAGCACCTAGAGGGGGGGTGAATAGGTGATCCTGTAAAAACTTCAAACTTAAGCCACAAAACTTGTTAAGCGTTAGCACGATTTATGCCAAGTGGCTAAGGTGAAGTCTCAACAAAACACAATACCACAAGAATCAAGCACAGAGGGACACAGTGGTTTATCCCGTGGTTCGGCCAAGCCAATGCTTGCCTACTTCCACGTTGTGGCGTCCCAACGGACGAGGGTTGCAATCAACCCCTCTCAAGCGGTCCAAAGACCCACTTGAATACCACGGTGTTTTGTTGTTCCTTTCACTATCCCGTTTGCAAGGAATCTCCACAAATTGGAGTCTCTTGCCCTTACAAGTATATGATCACAAAGAAAGCACAGAGTAAGGGAGGGAAGCAACACACACAAATCCACAACAAAAGCGCACACACACGGCCAAGACTCGAGCTCGAATGACTATCTCAGAGTTCACACTAGAACAGAGCTCGAATCACTTAGAATCACAAACGAATGCGCAAAGAACTTGTGTGGATGATCAAGAATGCTCAAGAGTTGCTTGTGTGTCTCCTCCATGCGCCTAGGGGCTCCTTTTATAGCCCCAAGGCAGCTAGGAGCCGTTGAGAGCAAATCCGGAAGGCCATCCTTGCCTTCTGTCGTCGGGGGCACCGGACAGTCCGGTGCACACCGGACACTGTCCGGTGCCCGATTTGTTTCCTTTTCTGGCGCTGCCGACCGTTGCAGCCCGTTGGAGATCTGCGAGCCGTTGGCGCACCGGACAGTCCGGTGCACACCGGACAGTCCGGTGCCGTCTTCCGACCGTTGGCTCGGCCACGTGTCTCGCGCGGATTGCGCGGCCGACCGTTGGCCCTGGCCGACCGTTGGCTCACCGGACAGTCCGGTGCACACCGGACAGTCCGGTGAATTATAGCCGTACGCCGCCGGCCAGTTTCCCGAGAGCGGCCAGTTCGAGTCGAGTCAGTCTGGCGCACCGGACACTGTCCGGTGCACACCGGACAGTCCGGTGCTCCAGACCGAGCTGGGACTTGGCTGCACACAGCCAAGTCATTCTCTCCCCTTTTCTCTTTTTCTTCTTTCTGTTTCTAACACTTAGACAAATATGTTAGTCCACAAAACCAATGTACTAAGGCTTAGAAACATACCTTTACTTCATGATTTGCACCTTGTTCGTCCATGTACACAAATTTACAATTAAACACATGTGTTGGCACTCAATCACCAAAATACTTAGAAATGGCCCAAGGGCACATTTCCCTTTCAATCTCCCCCTTTTTGGTGATTTATGCCAACACAACATAAAGCCACTAGAACAAGTGCAAACTCAATTCAAATAACACTTAAATTTATTTTGAATCAATTTTGGCATATATGGATCATCCTTTGCCACCACTTGGTTTGTTTTTGCAAATCAAACACAAATCTCTATCTCTAAGTTAAACACACATGTTTAAGCATAAAGAGAGTCATTCAAAAAGAGATTGATCAAGGATTTCAAAAACTCCCCCTTTTTCCCATAATCAATACTTCTCCCCACAAGAAGCCAACTTTTGACAAGAGAGACAACTTAAGAATTTTGACAAATCAAAAACTCTATTCTACTATTTTCAAAATCTCTCAAGTGGTAGCTGATCCATTTATTGCTTTGGCCTTTATTTTCTCCCCCTTTGGCATCAAACACCAAAACGGGATCAATTTTGGCCCTTTAACCCCATTGCCTCACCAAAATCTTCAATTAAGAGCAAATGGCAATAAGAGTTCATGAGATGGACTTGGAATAAGTTACCCCTCATCGGAGTGCAGTGGAAGTCTTTCATGGTCCAAGTCCACCTTTTCCCTTTCAATTCTCCTTTGTGACTAACACAAGCAAACTCAAACATATGGTTAGTCTCAAAGGGTCAAGTTGTAACACATCTCCCCCTAAACATGTGCATCACATTGCAACGGACTTGTGAGGTCCAGGGAGTGTTTGTACAACTTGAGCACCATAATAAGCAACAAAATGCAGAATGAACATGATCAAAGGCATGAATACATGTATGCTACAATTCAATCCAAATTCCGCGAATCTAAGACATTTAGCTCACTACGCAGCCTGCAAAAGGTCTTCTCATCTAAAGGCTTGGTAAAGATATCGGCTAGCTGGTTCTCGGTGCTAACATAAAACACTTCGATATCTCCCTTTTGCTGGTGGTCTCTCAAAAAGTGATGCCGGATGTCAATGTGCTTTGTGCGGCTGTGCTCAACAGGATTTTCCGCTATTCGGATAGCACTCTCATTGTCACATAGGAGTGGGACTTTGCTCAGATTGTAGCCAAAGTCCCGGAGGGTTTGCCTCATCCAAAGTAGTTGCGCACAACACTGTCCTGCGGCAACGTACTCGGCCTCAGCGGTGGATAGGGCAACGGAGGTTTGTTTCTTAGAGTTCCATGACACCAGGGACCTTCCTAAGAATTGGCACGTCCCCGATGTACTCTTCCTATCGACCTTACATCCAGCATAGTCGGAATCTGAGTACCCAATCAAGTCAAAGTTAGACCCCTTTGGATACCAGATCCCGAAGCAAGGCGTAGCGACTAAATATCTAAGAATTCGCTTCACCGCCACCAAGTGACACTCCTTAGGATCGGATTGAAATCTAGCACACATGCATACGCTAAGCATAATATCCGGTCTACTAGCACATAAATAAAGTAGAGATCCTATCATTGACCGGTATGCTTTTTGATCAACGGACTTACCTCCTTTGTTGAGGTCGGTGTGTCCGTCGGTTCCCATCGGAGTCTTTGCGGGCTTGGCGTCCTTCATCCCAAACCGCTTCAGCAGATCTTGCGTGTACTTCGTTTGGGAGATGAAGGTGCCGTCCTTGAGTTGCTTCACTTGGAACCCAAGGAAGTAGTTCAACTCGCCCATCATCGACATCTCGAATTTCTGCGTCATCACCCTGCTAAACTCTTCACAAGACTTTTGATTAGTAGAACCAAATATTATGTCATCGACATAAATTTGGCATACAAACAAATCACCATTACAAGTCTTAGTGAAAAGAGTTGGATCGGCTTTCCCGACCTTGAAAGCATTAGCAAGTAAGAAATCTCTAAGGCATTCATACCATGCTCTTGGGGCTTGTTTAAGTCCATAGAGCGCCTTAGAGAGCTTACACACGTGGTCGGGGTACCGCTCATCCTCGAAGCCAGGGGGTTGCTCCACGTACACTTCCTCCTTTATTGGCCCGTTGAGGAACGCGCTCTTCACATCCATTTGGTACAACCTGAAAGAATGGTGAGCGGCATATGCTAGCAAGATACGAATGGACTCTAGCCTAGCCACAGGAGCAAAAGTCTCCTCAAAGTCCAAACCTGCGACTTGGGCATAACCTTTTGCCACAAGTTGAGCCTTGTTCCTCGTCACCACCCCGTGCTCGTCCTGTTTATTGCGGAACACCCACTTGGTTCCCACAACATTTTGCTTGGGATGAGGCACCAGCGTCCAAACTTCGTTGCGCTTGAAGTTATTAAGTTCCTCCTGCATGGCCAACACCCAATCCGGATCTAGCAAGGCCTCCTCTACCCTGAAAGGCTCAATAGAGGAGACAAAAGAGTAATGTTCACAAAAATTAACTAATCGAGACCGAGTAGTTACTCCCTTGCTAATGTCACCCAGAATTTGGTCGACGGGATGATCCCTTTGAATCATCGCTCGAACTTGGGTTGGAGGTGCCGGTTGCGCTTCTTCCTCCATCACTTGATCTTCTTGTGCTCCCCCTTGATCACACGCCTCCTTTTGATGAACCTGTTCATCGTCTTGAGTTGGGGGATGCACCGTCGTTGAGGAAGAAGGTTGATCACGTTCATTCTGTTCCTGTGGCCGAACGTCTCCAATCGCCATGGTTCGTATAGCGGCCGTCGGAACATCTTCTTCATCTACATCATCACAATTAACAACTTGCTCTCTTGGAGAGCCATTAGTCTCATCAAATACAACGTCGCTAGAGACTTCAACCAAACCCGATGATTTGTTGAAGACCCTATACGCCTTTGTATTTGAATCATAACCTAATAAAAATCCTTCTACAGCTTTGGGAGCAAACTTAGAATTTCTACCCTTCTTCACTAGAATGTAGCACTTGCTCCCAAAAACACGAAAGTAAGATACATTGGGTTTGTTACCGGTTAGTAGCTCATACGAAGTCTTCTTGAGGAGTCGATGAAGGTAGACCCTGTTGATGGCGTGGCAAGCCGTGTTCACGGCTTCCGACCAAAAGCACTCGGGGGTCTTGAACTCTCCAAGCATCGTCCTCGCCATATCGATTAGCGTCCTGTTCTTCCTCTCTACCACACCATTTTGTTGTGGTGTGTAGGGAGCGGAGAACTCGTGCTTGATCCCTTCCTCCTCAAGAAACTCCTCCACTTGAAGGTTCTTGAACTCGGACCCGTTGTCGCTCCTTATCTTCTTCACCTTGAGCTCAAACTCATTTTGAGCTCTCCTGAGGAAGCGCTTGATGGTCCCTTGGGTTTCAGACTTATCCTGCAAAAAGAATACCCAAGTGAAGCGGGAAAAGTCATCAACAATAACTAAACCATACTTACTTCCTCCTATGCTTAGATAGGCGACGGGTCCGAAGAGGTCCATATGCAGCAGCTCCAGAGGTCTTGACGTGGTCATCACATTCTTGCTGTGATGTGCTCCTCCAACTTGTTTACCTGCCTGACAAGCTGCACAAGGTCTATCTTTTTCGAAATAAACATTGGTTAGACCTATCACGTGTTCTCCCTTTAGAAGCTTGTGGAGGTTCTTCATCCCCACATGTGCTAAGCGGCGATGCCACAGCCAGCCCATGCAAGTCTTAGCCATTAAGCATGCATCTAGACCGGCCTCTTCTTTTGCAAAATCAACTAAATAAAGCTTGCCGTCTAGTACACCCTTAAAAGCTAGTGAACCATCACATCTTCTAAAGACAGACACATCTACATTTGTAAATAAACAATTATATCCCATTTGACATAATTGACTAACAGATAGCAAATTATATCCAAGACTTTCCACTAGGAATACATTTGATATAGAATGCTCATTAGAAATTGCAATTTTACCTAACCCTTTTACCTTGCCTTGATTCCCATCACCGAATATAATTGAATCTTGGGAATCCTTATTCTTGACGTAGGAGGTGAACATCTTCTTCTCCCCCGTCATATGGTTTGTGCATCCGCTGTCGATAATCCAGTTTGAACCCCCGGATGCATAAACCTGCAAGGCAAATTTAGGCTTGGGTCTTAGGTACCCAACTCATGTTGGGTCCTGCAAGGTTAGCACAAATATCTTTAGGGACCCAAATGCAAGATTTATCTCCCTTGCATCTAGCCCCTAATTTCCTAGCAACTACCTTCTTACCCTTTCTACAAATAGCAAAAGGAGCATTACAAGCATAATAAATGGTAGAAGGTTCATTCACTACTTTCCTAGGAGCATGAATAACATTCTTTCTAGGCACATGAGCAATATTTCTCCTAGGCATATGCGCAACATTTCTCCTACTCATATTTCTATCATGCTTATGAGAGGAACTAGAGGCAAACATGGCATGAGAATCATAAACATGTGAATCAAAATCATTATAAATATTTCTAGCATGTCTCCTATCATGGTATAAGAAAGCATGGTTCCTTTTAGCACTATTAGCCATAGGGGCCTTCCCTTTCTCCTTGACGAAGATGGGAGCCTTATGGCTTGTTAAGTTCTTGGCTTCCCTCTTGAAGCCAAGCCCATCCTTAATTGAGGGATGTCTTCCAATTGTATAGGCATCCCTTGCAAATTTTATCTTTTCAACTTCACTCTTGCTAGTCTTAAGTTGAGCATTAAGACTAGCCACTTCATCTTTTAGTTTTGAAATTGAAACTAAGTGTTTGCTACAAGTGTTAACATCAAAATCTTTACACCTAGTGCAAATTGTAACATTTTCAACACAAGACTTAGATTTATTTGTTACTTCTAATTTAGCATTTAAATCATGGTTAACACTTTGTAAAGTAGCAATGGTTTCATGACAAGAAGATATTTCACTAGAAAGCACTTCATTTCTTTTCACTTCTAAAGCATATGATTTTTGTGCCTCTATAAACTTATCATGTTCATCATACAATAAATCCTCTTGCTTCTCTAAAAGCCTATCCTTTTCATTCAAAGCATCAATCAATTCATTGATTTTATCTATCTTAGATCTATCTAAGCCATTGAACAAGCAAGAATAATCTATGTCATCATCGTCACTAGACTCAATATCACTAGAAGAAGCATAAGTGGAGTCTTGAGTACTCACCTTCTTCTCCCTTGCCATAAGGCAAGTGAGACGCTCATTGGGGAAGAGAGCCGATTTGTTGAAGGCAGTGGCGGCGAGTCCTTCGTTGTCGGAGTCGGAGGAGGAGCAATCCGAGTCCCACTCCTTTCCTAGATGCGCCTCGCCCTTTGCCTTCTTGTATTGCTTCTTCTTCTCTCTTTTGTTCCCCTTTTCCTGGTCACTTTCATTATCGGGACAGTTAGCAATGAAATGACCAAGCTTACCGCATTTGAAGCATGAGCGCTTCCCCTTGGCTTTGGTCTTGCTTGGTTGTCCCTTGTGACCTTTAAGCACCGTCTTGAATCTTTTAATGATGAGAGCCATCTCTTCATCATTAAGGCCAGCCGCCTCAATCTGTGCCACCTTGCTAGGTAGCGCCTCCTTGCTTCGTGTTGCCTTGAGAGCAAGGGGTTGCGGCTCGTTGATCGGACCGTTCAACGCTTCGTCGACGTATCTTGCCTCCTTGATCATCATCCGCCCGCTCACGAATTTTCCAAGTACTTCCTCGGGCGTCATCATCGTGTACCTGGGATTCTCACGAATATTGTTCACGAGATGAGGATCAAGTACGGTAAAGGACCTGAGCATTAGGCAGACGACGTCGTGATCCGTCCATCGCGTGCTCCCGTAGCTCCTTATCTTGTTGATGAGGGTCTTGAGCCGGTTGTATGTTTGCGTCGGCTCCTCGCCCCTTATCATGGCAAACCGTCCAAGCTCTCCCTCCACCAACTCCATTTTGGTGAGCAAGGTGACGTCGTTCCCCTCATGAGAGATTTTGAGGGTGTCCCAGATCTGCTTGGCATTGTCCAAGCCGCTCACCTTGTGATACTCGTCCCTGCACAAAGAGGCTAGCAACACAGTAGTAGCTTGTGCATTTTTATGAATCTGTTCATTAATAAACATAGGGCTATCCGAGCTATCAAATTTCATTCCACTTTCCACAATCTCCCAAATGCTTGGATGGAGAGAAAACAGGTGAGTACGCATTTTGTGGCTCCAAAATCCGTAATCCTCTCCATCAAAGTGAGGAGGTTTGCCAAGTGGAATGGGAAGCAAATGAGTATTTGAGCTATGCGGAATACGCGAATAATCAAAAGAAAAGTTTGAGTTAACCGTCTTTTGTTTGTAGTCGTTGTGGTCCTCGTCCTTTTGGGAAGAAGTAGACTCGTCGCTGTCGTAGTAGACAATCTCCTTGATGCGCCTGGTCTTCTTCTTCTTCCCTTCCTTCCGTCTTTGGCCCGAGCCGGAGTCGGTAGGCCTGTCATCCTTCGGCTCGTTGACGAAGGTCTCCTTCTCTTTATCGTTGATCACTATACCCTTCCCCTTAGGATCCATCTCTTCGGGCGGTTAGTCCCTTTGAGAAGAGAACGGTTCTGATACCAATTGAGAGCACCTAGAGGGGGGGGGTGAATAGGTGATCCTGTAAAAACTTCAAACTTAAGCCACAAAACTTGTTAAGCGTTAGCACGATTTATGCCAAGTGGCTAAGGTGAAGTCTCAACAAAACACAATACCACAAGAATCAAGCACAGAGGGACACAGTGGTTTATCCCGTGGTTCGGCCAAGCCAATGCTTGCCTACTTCCACGTTGTGGCGTCCCAACGGACGAGGGTTGCAATCAACCCCTCTCAAGCGGTCCAAAGACCCACTTGAATACCACGGTGTTTTGTTGTTCCTTTCACTATCCCGTTTGCAAGGAATCTCCACAAATTGGAGTCTCTTGCCCTTACAAGTATATGATCACAAAGAAAGCACAGAGTAAGGGAGGGAAGCAACACACACAAATCCACAACAAAAGCGCACACACACGGCCAAGACTCGAGCTCGAATGACTATCTCAGAGTTCACACTAGAACAGAGCTCGAATCACTTAGAATCACAAACGAATGCGCAAAGAACTTGTGTGGATGATCAAGAATGCTCAAGAGTTGCTTGTGTGTCTCCTCCATGCGCCTAGGGGCTCCTTTTATAGCCCCAAGGCAGCTAGGAGCCGTTGAGAGCAAATCCGGAAGGCCATCCTTGCCTTCTGTCGTCGGGGGCACCGGACAGTCCGGTGCACACCGGACACTGTCCGGTGCCCGATTTGTTTCCTTTTCTGGCGCTGCCGACCGTTGCAGCCCGTTGGAGATCTGCGAGCCGTTGGCGCACCGGACAGTCCGGTGCACACCGGACAGTCCGGTGCCGTCTTCCGACCGTTGGCTCGGCCACGTGTCTCGCGCGGATTGCGCGGCCGACCGTTGGCCCTGGCCGACCGTTGGCTCACCGGACAGTCCGGTGCACACCGGACAGTCCGGTGAATTATAGCCGTACGCCGCCGGCCAGTTTCCCGAGAGCGGCCAGTTCGAGTCGAGTCAGTCTGGCGCACCGGACACTGTCCGGTGCACACCGGACAGTCCGGTGCTCCAGACCGAGCTGGGACTTGGCTGCACACAGCCAAGTCATTCTCTCCCCTTTTCTCTTTTTCTTCTTTCTGTTTCTAACACTTAGACAAATATGTTAGTCCACAAAACCAATGTACTAAGGCTTAGAAACATACCTTTACTTCATGATTTGCACCTTGTTCGTCCATGTACACAAATTTACAATTAAACACATGTGTTGGCACTCAATCACCAAAATACTTAGAAATGGCCCAAGGGCACATTTCCCTTTCAGGAGTCCCACTCCCGACAAACATGGGCATCGCCGCCCTTCTTCTTGTAATACCTCTTCTTCTCCTTCCTCTTGCCCTTTTTGTCGTCGCCCCTGTCACTATCACTTGATAATGGACATTTAGCAATAAAGTGACCGGGCTTACCACACTTGTAGCAAACCTTCTTGGAACGGGATTTGTAGTCCTTCCCCTTCCGTTGCTTGAGGATTTGCCGAAAGCTTTTGATGATTAGGGCCATCTCCTCGTTGTCGAGCTTGGAGGCGTCAATTGGTTGTCTACTTGGTGTAGACTCCTCCTTTTTCTCCTCCGTTGCCTTGAAGGCCACGGGTTGCGCCTCGGATGTGGAGGGTTCATCAAGCTCGTTGATCTTCTTGGAGCCCTTAATCATGCATTCAAAACTCACAAAATTCCCGATAACTTCCTCGGGGGTCATTAGTGGATATCTAGGATTGCCACGAATTAATTGTACTTGTGTGGGGTTAAGGAAAATAAGTGCTCTTAGAATAACCTTAACCACTTCGTGGTCATCCCATTTTGCGCTCCCGAGGTTGCGCACTTGGTTCACCAAGGTCTTGAGCCGGTTGTACATGTCTTGTGGCTCCTCCCCTTGGCGAAGACGGAAGCGACCGAGCTCCCCCTCGATCGTTTCCCGCTTGGTGATCTTGGTGAGTTCATCACCCTCGTGCGCCGTCTTGAGTAGATCCCAAATCTCTTTTGCGTTCTTCAACCCTTGTACTTTGTTGTATTCCTCCTTGCTTAGTGAGGCAAGGAGAATAGTTGCGGCTTGGGAGTTGAAGTGCTCGATTTGGGCCACTTCATCCGTGTCGTAGTCTTCATCCCCTACGGATGGTACCTGTACACCATACTCAACAATATCCCATAATCTTTTGTGGAGAGAGGTTAGATGAAATCGCATCAAATTACTCCACATAGCATAATCTTCACCATTAAAAGTTGGTGGTTTGCCTAATGGGACGGAAAGTAAAGGTGTATGTTTAGGAATGCGAGGGTAGCGTAGGGGAATCTTACTATACTTCTTACGCTCTTGGCGTTTAGAAGTAACGGATGCCGCGTCGGAGCCGGAGGTAGATGTCGATGAAGTGTCGGTCTCGTAGTAGACCACCTTCCTCATCCTTTTGTGCTTGTCCCCACTCCGATGCGGCTTGTGAGAAGAAGATTTTTCCCTCTTCTCCTTGTGGTGAGAAGAGGAGGATCTTTTCTCCTTCCGCTTGGAGGAGCTCTTCTTCTTCTCCCTTCTCTTGGTGCGGGACTCTTCCGATGAAGTACTCCCTTGGCTTGTAGTGGGCTTGTCGCCGGTCTCCATCTCCTTCTTGGCGTGATCTCCCGACATCACTTCGAGCGGTTAGGCTCTAATGAAGCACCGGGCTCTGATACCAATTGATAGTCGCCTAGAGGGGGGGTGAATAGGGCGAAACTGAAATTTACAAAAAATAATCACAACTACAAGCCGGGTTAGCGTTAGTAATAAAGAAACGAGTCCGCGAGAGAGGGCGCAAAACAAATCGCAAGCAAGTAAGAGTGTGACACGAGGATTTGTTTTACCGAGGTTCGGTTCTCGCAAACCTACTCCCCGTTGAGGAGGCCACAAAGGCCGGGTCTTTTTCAACCCTTCCCTCTCTCAAACGATCCCACGGATCGAGTGAGCTTTCTCTTCTTCTCAATCAACCGGGAACAAAACTTCCCCGCAAGGGCCACCACACAATTGGTGCCTCTTGCCTTGGTTACAATTGAGTGATGATCACAAGAACAAGTGAGAAAGAAAAGAATGCGATCCAAGCGCAAGAGCTCGAAAGAACACAAGCAAATCACTCTCTCTAGTCACTATGGAGTTGTGTGGAATTTGGAGAGGATTTGATCTATTTGGTGTGTCTAGAATTGAATGCTAGAGCTCTTGTAGTAGTTGAGAAGTGAAGAACTTGGATGGCAATGAATGTGGGGTGGTTGGGGTATTTATAGCCCCAACTACCAAAAGTGACCGTTGCTGGAACCAGTCTGTTCGATGGCGCACCGGACAGTCCGGTGCACACCGGACAGTCCGGTGCCCCCGCCACGTCACCACTGCCGTTGGATTCTGACCGTTGGAGCTTCTGACTTCTGGGCCCTCCTGGGTGTCCGGTGCACACCGGACATGTACTGTTTGATGTCCGGTGCACCGGCATGGGCGTGCCTGACATCTGCGCGCGCTGCGCGCGCATTAAATGCTCCGCAGGGAGCCGTTGGCGCCGCAGAGAGTCGTTGCTCCGCTGGCACACCGGACAGTCCGGTGCACACCGGACAGTCCGGTGAATTTTAGCGGAGCGGCTGCCGCGCGAACCCGAGGCTGGCGAGTTCCGGAGGCGGCGCTTCCTTGGAGCACCGGACATGTCCGGTGCACACCGGACAGTCCGGTGAATTATAGCGCGCCGGCTTCCGAGAATTCCCGAGAGCGAAGAGTTGGAGTTGAAGTCCTCTGGGCGCACCGGACATTGTCCGGTGCACACCGGACAGTCCGGTGCCTCCAGACAGAGGTGCCATCGGTTGCCTCGTTGCTCCTTTGTCGAATCCAAAACTTGGTCTTTTTATTGGCTAAGTGTGAACCTTTTGCACCTGTATAACTTAAGTACTAGAGCAAACTAGTTAGTCCAATATTTGTGTTGGGCAATTCAACCACCAAAATTATTTAGGAACTAGGTGTAAGCCTAATTCCCTTTCACCATACCACCTCATGGACATAGGGCTGAATACTATTCCGCCACAAGAGAGCCTGAGAGGTATAGGGCAGGAGCTGGTGACATTAATAGGACACCTAACACACACCTCAAACATCCCTGGGAGGAAAGCCGACAGAGTGATGTCAGGCAACCTGAGATTTCTACCCACAAACTCAATGGATGGTCGCCAGACATGGCGGAGAGGGTCAGAGACGAGGTAGCTGGGATGTTCAGGGACAAACTCGGTGTTAGTGTGTCAGGTACAGGGCAATCGTATCGGAAGCCTTATAGCCACCGATTCGACACCGTGCCATACCCACAGGGAACTAGAATACCAGACTTCTCTAAGTTTTCTGGTGAAAGTGGGAAAAGCACACACGAACATATAAGCCAATTCATAGCACACTTGGGAGAATTGGCTGATGGGGAAGCCTACCGCGTTCGTTTATTCTCGTTGTCCCTTACTGATACTGCATTCGCATGGTACGCAGCCTTGCCACCAAACTCTATTAACTCTTGGGAAGAATTAGAGCAGAAATTTCATGAACACTTCTTCTCAGGAGAACATGAATTAGAATTGGCTGACTTAGCCTTAGTCCGACAAGGGCCTGAAGAATCGGTTAATGACTATATCCGGAGGTTCCGGGATACTAGAAACCGATGCTTTCAAATCCATGTCGCAGAAAAACAACTAACAGGGTTAGCTTTCAATGGGTTGCGACCCTACTTAAAAGAAAAATTAGATGGCACCCAATTCTTTTCACTAGTGCACTTGCACCAGCGGGCTATGACATGTGAAAGCCAAAGTAAGGAAACATCAAAATCGGCTAGCCATAAGATGCATCTAGTGGGATACGATAACTCGGACGATGAATCCACGGATGTATACACCGCCGAACTGGTTTGGCCAGGGCAGGCTAAACCTTCACTGTGTTCTGCTTTACAGTCGATTCGAAAGAATCGACAAGAAGAAGTTAAGTTTACGTTTAATGTTGCCAAATGCGATAAAATATTTGACGAGTTACTGAAAAACGACAACATTAAATTAACTCATACTATTCCTCCTCCTGATGAATTAAAGAGGCGTGTTTATTGTAAGTGGCATAATTCCTTTTCTCATGCCACCAATGATTGCAATGTTTTTTGTCGACCGATACAATCGGCCATAAATGAGGGTCGATTGGCTTTTCAGGAGATGCAAGTAGACACACAACCATTTCCTATTAATACAATAGAACCCACATGCAAAAAGGTCTTGGTTCGGCCCAAAATGGCCGATAAAGGCAAAGGCAAGGGCATCGTCATTGGCGATCCCCGCATGTCAGATATATCACAAAAGGAGATTGCTTGAAAGGCTTCGGACGAGAAGGCTAAAAAGTCCGACGACACTGGGGGGCAGGCACAGTTAATGAACCAAACACATCAGCCTATCCCGAGCATCGTAGATGGTCCGGCACCTACATGCGGACGATCCGGTGCTCAGACAAATGGTCCGGCTAACTCAGCTGGACAGTCCACCTATGACCAAAGGCGTCAACCTCTACACAAAGCAAGGAAAAAGGCGCAAGGTCAAAGCACATATAATCGGTTGATTAAAGCTGATCCTATTTTTGATCAGTTGCTCTCCAAAAATACTAGCAAAAAGACTGTTCCACGTGATCGGTCAACAAAGAAACCTCGGTCACCTGCTAAAACAAAACGATCAAACAAAACGACCCGAAAGGCGACACAACAAGCATCGCCTATTCATTCTACGAGACCAGGGTACTTTCCACCTATTTACTCATCGTCGGTATATTATCCTGTTCAAACATGGAATGACACGATGATGAATCCATGGTACATGTATAGTCCCTTCGTCTATCCAGACTGGGGGACACCTCCATTCCATTCCTTTTGATCCATTGATCAAATGGTCATGGCCGAGAAAGAAACAATCCGAAACAGCCTTTATATTAGTGCTTTATTGAATAAACTCCATATCGAAAAGCCAGTGACCTACATCAGGTTTAGTCCATATGCTTTTGGTTCGTCAACCTTCACCAAAAGGCAGGGGGCATATGTTGAGCTCTAAAAAGAGCAGTGCAGACGGTCCGGCCCCGAGGCCGGACGGTCCGCGGTCCGGACTGTCCGCGGTGGCGGCGCGGACGGTCCACGCGTGTGCAGAGTCAGTTAGGGTTCCTAGTTTCTCGCGGGATTTGTTACCTAAAACCGCGGGATTAACTCGGAAATCAGTTTGAAGCGGATCCAGACCTCCCCCTTTATATAGATGAAGGGCTACGGCCGATTGAACCCCCAACAATCGATCAAATCCAGTCTATTACTCGTTTTTACCTTATGCATTAGGAGTAGTTCTAGTCTAGTTCTAGTTTAGCCCTAGTTTAGTATTTCAATCCCCAAATTCTCCGCCTCTCTTCGACTCTACGTCGATTAGAGGAGTCTAGGTCGGTCTACCCGAGCCTAGACACCACCTAGGATCTCTCCTCCCCGACGGGGTCCCTCCCGGGAGCGAGATCCAGGCGCCGCCGGCGATCTTCCGCCGCCCCTGCGCACGCGCGGACCGTCCGGCCGTCAGGCAGGGAACTCGGGCTCCTGTACCAGGTCGCGGACCGTCCGGCCCTGTGCCACGGACCGTCCGCGCCTGACCAGAGAGCACCTTCGCCTCACGCCAGGTCGCGAACCGTCCGGCCCCTAGCCGCGGACCGTCCGCGCCTGGCCAGAGAGCACCGCCGCCGGTTCTTTTGAGTGATTGGCGCCTCCAAAAAGGTGTTAACAAAGGCATGTCCTAACAGCAGTCTCTCGACTCAGGTTGGTGCTGATGCACCTGTCTCAACTCAAAGACTAGCTATACCTGTCTTTTGTTGAATCCACAAAATGTATTATCATGGAGTGCTAATATAGTCCAAGTGCGTTTCATTCATCTTCTCTTCGCTGGTATTGGCAGGTCACTGTTGCTGTGTATGTGTTCTGCAAATCCTGGTCTGGAGATGGCTTAATACTGCAAGCAGCGATCTTGCTGTTCTATTTTGGATCTGGCAAATGCTACTGAAGCCATGGGACTTGAAGAAGGTTAGCTTCAGTAGTCTTGCGGGCTCTTCTTGTTCAGTAGAGAGCGGCGAAATAAGTTCCTTCGACCAATACATTCAGGTTGTGACACAACATTTTCATGGTATGCGTTCTGTACTAGGAGCCATACTGCAACTGCAACAGCTGCCGCCCTATAGGAACCGGCCGGTGGATTCAGAGGCCCTACAACCTGAATTCTTTGAAATTGAAATTTGGGAGCCTTATGACCTATTGGTAGACCTTACACCTGCGTACTCTGATCGGTTCGAACATCTGAAATACGTTTTAGGCCATCTTGGAAAAGCGCACCTCTTGGTACAGTGCAGCCTCTCTAAAACATTTGATCGACTTTACACCAAGAAATGGTTGGAGGTGCCAGGATCACCCTCAGAGCCGAACTTCTTTGAATTGGCACTCAGAGGTCCCACCATGGTTCTTAACATTTGATGGCATCATCTTCCTTGTGAGGTTATCAATGTTATCCACCCTACTCTACAGCCTAGGACTATTCCAGAGAAGCAACAAACAATCCTATAACAAGATCGACGTAAAAATCACATTTGCCCTGCTATATCCTCCTGCTATTCTAGATTTGGTTTTACCCTTCATCCTGCCTGTAATCAGAGCCGCTAAGTTTGTTTTCTGGTTGCCGCCATGGCCCGATCACGTCGCCCAGTACAACCTCATCGGCTACTTGGCCCGCAATAGGAAGCACTGGATCCTGAGGAAGCTGCCTACGTTCGTCAAGGACTTGATCGACCAGCTCTGGTGTATGGAGCCGTACAAGTCGTCCAGTGGCATCACCCAACTCGTGGCCAACCACGTCACGGCTGGGTGGTGGCAGATACATGACATCGCCTCCTACCACAGGTTCAACGACAGCCGGGGCCAGTGGACTCTCGACCGTGAGGGTTTGCTCGACGCCCTTGGCTGGAGCCTAAACAGGCCATTCGATGAGAGTCTTCTCCTATGGCACCTCGCCACCGACTTGTTTTGCTTCCACCTCGCCACGCCTTCTTCTACTCAGCAACGTCAAGCTGCCTGCCGGAGCATGGCCATGTCCAACTACATGGCGTACCTACTGTTCGTCAACCCAGAGATGTTGATCGCCGGTGCTAGGCGCAGCCTGTTCAAAGACGCCTACGAGGCACTGGAGGGCATCATTCCACCGAACGAGCCTGCTAGTAGTATAATCCGTAGGCTAAGGGAGATGGGGAATTCAGGATCAGGTGTGGCTCATGACGCTTGGGCTGTCACCTAGGTGCTCATTGGTTTACAGGTTGGGGAAGACATGGAAAAGGTTTGGAGGGTGGTCCAGGGCGTGTGGGTGGAGATGCTTTGCTTCTCTGCCGGCAGGTGCAGGGGCTACCTGCACGCCAAGAGCATGGGGAGCGGCGGGCAGTACCTGTCCTACGTGTGGCTCCTCTTGTCTTACATGGTGTTGAGCACCAAATTGAGCGCGCGGACGGTCCGCGCCTATGGGCCGGACGGTCCGCGCGTGCGCAGAACAGATTAGGGTTCCGAGTTTTGTGCTACGGTTGTTAGCTAAAATCATGGGATAAGCTCGGAAATTAGTTTGTAAAGGGTCCAGCCCCCCTCCTCTATAAATAGAGAGGTCTACGGCCGATTTGTAATCATCAATCGAATCAATACAACTTCTATTTCGCATTTTATCTTAGGAGTAGTTCTAGTCTAGTTTAGGTTTAGTCTTCCAATCCCCAAATTCTCCGCCTCTCCTCGACTCTACGTCGATTAGAGGAGTCTAGGTCGGTCTACCCGAGCCTAGACACCACCTAGGATCTCTACTCCCCGACGGGGTCCCTCCCGGGAGCGAGATCCAGGCGCCGTCGGCGATCTTCCGCCGTCCCTGCGTACGCGCGGACCGTCCGGCCCCAGGGCACGGACCGTCCGGCCGTCAGGCAGGAGCCCTAGCCGCGCATCAGGTCGCGGACCGTCCGGCCCCAGGCCGCGGACAGTCCGCCCTTGCGCAGAGAGCACCACCGCGCCTCGCACCAGGCCGCGGACCGTCCGGCCCCTGCGCGCGGACCGTCCGCCCCTGTGCAGAAGGCACCGCCACGGTTCTTGTTGAGTGTTTGGCGCTCCGAAAAGGCATCAACATACTTTTTGGCGACTCCGCTGGGGACAACGCATATAGACCAATCAAATCGGCCCTCAATGGCCGGTTCAAAAGATAGCTCTGAGGTTTCCACCAGCAATATCATCACACCGACATGGGAAGCCTTGCCGGCTGAAGAACAGCTCCTGTTCGAGGAGCGCTAGGAGCAGCTGATCCAAGAAGCAAAGGCGAAGTTTCTGGCTGACTTCAAAGTGGATAGGAACAACAAAGTCGTTCGACAACGGGCGACAGATCTGGCTTCGCTCCGACCTACTACGATTACCCCAAATGAGGACGGAGCCCTTCCCAATGAATGTGATCGACTTTAATGGCAAAAAGGTCCTAATTCGGCCCAACACAGCCGATAAGGGCAAAGACAAAGAAGTCATCATCGGCAACGCACGGGAGGCCGATGGAAACAACAAAATTTCTTGCAGGAAAGTGATGGCCGAGAAGACTCCTGATGGAGGGGAGACACTGAAGGTAACCATCACAAACTCCAGCGCTGGGGGGCAAGCACAGACAAAGGGATATGCGCGAGAACCCATACTACGCATCGCGGACGGTCCGGTGTCTAGGCGCGGACGGTCCGTAACATCACCGGACGGTCCGAAGCATTCCGACGGACGGTCCGGCAACGTCGAAGAGCCGCGGTGACCACGTACCTTCAAACCACGACGACCAGAAATAGGTACGTGGAAAACTAACACGTTCAAGGCAACTGGTCGGTTGGTAAAATCTAGCCCGACATTTGATCAATTATTGTCTAAATATGTGAAAAAGAAGGCTGGCCCCAGCGATCGGCCACCAAAGGGACCTCGCTTACCCACCCAGGTGCGACGGCAGGTTAGGCCGATTGGATCACCACACCAATCGG
Source organism: Zea luxurians (assembly GCA_029449295.1). Classification (NCBI taxonomy): domain Eukaryota; kingdom Viridiplantae; phylum Streptophyta; class Magnoliopsida; order Poales; family Poaceae; genus Zea; species Zea luxurians. Next base: position 8,322,232 of record JAOPSE010000093.1, on the reverse strand, counting down.
AAAGGACGGGAGGTCATAATATTCAATTAAGACCTAACGTACCTACATGGACACCTCCACCACCATATCCACCTATGCCATATCCATACACATACATACCTCCACCATATGTCCCAAATCAAATGTGGGGCATGCCACCATACTCATTTGGGATGCCACAGTACCCCGCTTGGGAGGCACCCCAAACATCTGTATTCAATAGGTTGACACCTCCAGTACAAGACCGATTGAGAGCCCATCAATCCGGTCCACGAGCACATACCCAGCAAGATTGCCGAACAACTCGGCCCCAAAGGCTGACTAATCCGGCAGGGGGGCATACAGCTACAACCTCCAACAGTACGAAAAAGGAAGATGTCATTAAAATAGGAACGACAGATGTCGTCGTACAACAAAATAACGAAGGGCCGATGATTTTTGGTGAATCGGCCAACACAAACAAAAAAGAAAGTACGACTGTCAATAAAATAGCCGATCCAAAATATTCCATGCCCCGATGGTGCCCATCGGGATTGACACGATCGCAAAAGCGAAAATTACAGCGCCTTAGGGCAAAGGAGAATCAGGAGAAGGAGGCGGAAAAAATATTCAATGACACACATCCGTAATATCCGCCACCACAAAAGAGATGGAGACCAAAGGCCGTTGAGGAAAATCAAACGGCCATAAAGACAGAAAATAAAACAGCAATTGTGCAGCTCTTTGCAGGTATAGCAGACAGTCCGACTATAAAGACCGGACCAACCGTACAGGGCGCGGACCGTCCGACCCTTGAGGCCGACTCATCTGCAATAAACCATGACACCTCCGACGACGTACCGACGCCCATGGAGGAAGACGACCTGCAAGGAGAAGACCTGGTTGACTACGGAGCTACGCCAGAACACTTAGAGAATTAAGAAGGCAATGTGACGAATTGGTCAGGACCAGTATGACGCTCGGCGATGTTGGGACTGACAGTTCGATCAAATCTAAAGGGATCACGTCCGTTGAGTCAACCATCGAGACCAAGACCACTGCGTACCATTCTAGTAAGTGGCAAGATGCCTAAGAAAACCGATGTGATAACATCGAGTTAGTTGCTTTTGGTTCGCTCAGCTCCACCAAAAGGCAGGGGGGCATATGTTGAGCACCAAATTGAGCGCGCGGACGGTCCGGCCCTGAGGCCGGACGGTCCGCGGTCCGGACGGTCCGCGCCTGTGGGCCGGACGGTCCGCGCGTGCGCAGAACAGATTAGGGTTCCAAGTTTTGTGCTACGGTTGTTAGCTAAAATCATGGGATAAGCTCGAAAATTAGTTTGTAAAGGGTCCAGCCCCCCTCCTCTATAAATAGAGAGGTATACGGCCGATTTGTAATCATCAATCGAATCAATACAACTTCTATTTCGCATTTTATCTTAGGAGTAGTTCTAGTCTAGTTTAGGTTTAGTCTTCCAATCCCCAAATTCTCCGCCTCTCCTCGACTCTACGTCGATTAGAGGAGTCTAGGTCGGTCTACCCGAGCCTAGACACCACCTAGGATCTCTACTCCCCGACGGGGTCCCTCGCGGGAGCGAGATCCAGGCGCCGTCGGCGATCTTCCGCCGTCCCTGCGTACGCGCGGACCATCCGGCCCCAGGGCGCGGACCGTCCGGCCGTCAGGCAGGAGCCCTAGCCGCGCATCAGGTCGCGGACCGTCCGGCCCCAGGCCGCGGACAGTCCGCCCTTGCGCAGAGAGCACCACCGCGCCTCGCACCAGGCCGCGGACCGTCCGGCCCCTGCGCGCGGACCGTCCGCCCCTGTGCAGAAGGCACCGCCACGGTTCTTGTTGAGTGTTTGGCGCTCCAAAAAGGCGTCAACACATGGGCATGGAGACATTGGCGGAGAAGATGCAGAGGACGGACATGGTGGACCAAGGAAGACACGAGGCTGGGGCTAGCACTGGCACAACGAGATCGGCTGTACCAGCGTCGCCCACCGGCGCCGGCGACCGAGGATCTGTCTCGCCTACGCAAGCACAAGCCATCGACCCGACCGTCCCAAGTTCACCTGTATCAGCTGTCGGACCTGGTGACGACAACAACGATGATGTGGTGATTACTATAGACTAGTTGTGCCATCGATGTTGCCGTTTTCTTTTCTCTATGAAACTTGTCTCGTCATGCAATTATGAAACTTGGCTTACGTATTAGGCTTCTATCAGTTTCGGGCCTGCGTGCTCTCGTTGGGAAACCTTCTCTCCTCCGCCTCCTGTTATCGTTCGTTCTTCCTCTGATTTCTTCTCTAGTCCTATCCCCACTACCTCTGCTGTTAACATGGTTACCTGCACCATCTCGACCTAGACCACCACATACCTTGACTTAATCTGAGTTTTTGTTTAGTTGACTATATATGAGGGACACAGACTATATGAGTGGATGCAAAACAAACTATTTTGAGGTTATTTATGTGCAGGTACGGATACGTCCGAAATGTTTCGGACGTATGAGGCTAACCGGGCTCGCGTGAGCCTGCACGCCCGTGGGCAATCATCCAATCAGGCGAATTATGTATCTATCATGCAGACTGCAGAAGAGAGTAGCAAGGGCAACCATCATAAGGATTTTAACTTTTTATAGAGTCAAATTATGTTAAATGTAACTAAAATTATAAAGAAAAATATAAGAAGGTGGCTGTCGGAGAGGAAATCTCTCCGGCCGGGTAGCGGATTGCACCCGTCCTAAGTCCTAAAAAGAGGAGGGGCCTAAGTGTTTTGCTTGTTACGAGACTGGTGGATCAACACACGGGAGCACGCAAGGGTTTAGAGTGGTTCGGGCCGCCGGAGCGTAATACCGTACTCCACTGTGTGATGTATTGCTCTGGAGCTTGTATGAACTTGTGAGTGTCTGCCTAAGATTGGATCTGTCTTGTAACGCCACATGCCTCCCCTTTTATAGCCGAAGGGGGGCATGCACAAGGGTACTGAGCCCCGACATGTGAGCCCAGGGACATAATGAATATAGCACTTAGAACCACAAATGTGTGCCGCTGGGGCACTCTTCTTGGGCCCCGACATTCGAGATCTGCGTATCCTTGGCGTGCAAGGGAAGCTTCTTGTAGAAGGGATAACGAGCACAATCCGCCGCATGGCACGGGCGCCCTATTTGATGATAGATTGGACCGGCGCGCCGTCTGACACCATCTGCCAGTGGAGAGAACTGGACGCATTAAATGCCGAGAGGGCACATCCTTCGTTGGCTGTGTGGCAGGCGGCGCGTTCTTTCTGCAATAAATGCAGTGGCCGCGCGGCTCCAGTGGCCCGACGTCAGACTCCTCCCGTTGGCTCACGTCATGGGCCACAAGCCATGCGGCAGTAGTGAAAGGGAATTAGGCTTATACCTAGTTCCTAAATAATTTTGGTGGTTGAATTGCCCAACACAAATAATTAGACTAACTAGTTTGCTCTAGTGTATAAGTTATACAGGTGCAAAAGGTTCACACTTAGCCAATAAAATGACCATGTGTTGAGTTCAACAAAAGGGCAAAGGAGCAACCAAAGGCCCCTCTGGTCTGGCACACCGGACTGTCCAGTGTACACCGGACAGTGTCCGGTGCACCAGAGGACTTCGGCTCAAACTCGTCGCCCTCGGGAATTTTCCAGAGCCAGCGCGCTAAAATTCACCGGACTGTCCGGTGTACACCGGACAGTGTCCGGTGCTCATTTGAGACGCGGCTCCGGAACTCGCCGGTCTCGGGAATTCGCGAAGACTGCTCCGCTATAATTCACCGGACATGTCCGGTGTACACCGGACTGTCCGGTGCAACCTCGGGGCAACGGCTACTTCGAGCCAACGGTCACCTGCAGACGCATTTAATACGCGCCAGAAGCGCGCAGTTGTCAGGCACGCGGGAGCAGGCACACCGGACATCAAACAGTACATGTCTGGTGTGCACCGGACATCCAGGCGGGCCCAGAAGTCAGAACTCCAACGGTCAAATTGCAACGGCTTTGGTGACGTGGCTGTCGCACCGGACATGTCCGGTGTGCACCGGACTGTCCGGTGCGCCATCGAATAGACAGCCTCACCAAACGGCTAGTTTGGTGGTTGGGGCTATAAATACCCCCAACCACCCCACATTCAAGTCATCCAAGTTTTCCACTTCTCAACCACTTACAAGAGCTAGGCATTCAATTCTAGACACACCAAAGAGATCAAATCCTCTCCAATTCCACTCAAGCCTTTAGTGACTAGCGAGAGAGATTTGTCGTGTTCTTTTGAGCTCTTGCGCTTGGATCGCTTTCTTTCTTTCTCACTTGTTCTTGTGATCAAAACTCAATTGTAACCAAGGCAAGAGGCACCAATTGTGTGGTGGCCCTTGCGGGGAAGTTTTGTTCCCGTTTGATTGAGAAGAAGAAAAGCTCACTCGGTCCAAGGGACCGTTTGAGAGAGGGAAGGGTTGAAAGAGACCCGGCCTTTGTGGCCTCCTCAACGGGGAGTAGGTTTGAGAGAACCGAACCTCGGTAAAACAAATCCGCGTGTCTCACTTCATTATTCGCTTGCGATTTGTTTTGCGCCCTCTCTTGCGGACTCTATTATATTTCTAACGCTAACCCGGCTTGTAGTTGTGATTATTTTTGAGATTTTCAGTTTCGCCCTATTCACCCCCCCTCTAGGCGACTTTTAATTGGTATCAGAGCCCGGTGCTTCATTAGAGCCTAACCGCTCGAAGTGATGTCGGGAGATCACACCAAGAGGGATATGGAGACCGGCGACAAGCCCACTACAAGCCAAGGGAGCACTTCATCGGAAGAGTCCCGCACCAAGAGGAGGGAGAAGAAGAAGGACTCCTCCAAACGGAAGGAGAAAAGATCTTCCTCTTCTCACCACAATGAGAAGAAGGAAAAATCTTCTTCTCACAAGTCGCATCGGAAAGGCGACAAGCACAAGAGGATGAGGAAGGTGGTCTACTACGAGACCGACACTTCATCAACATCCACCTCCGACTCCGATGCACCGTCCGTAACTTCTAGGCGCCAAGAGCGCAAGAAGTTTAGTAAGATCCCCTTAAACTATCCCCGTACATCTAGACATACTCCTTTACTTTCCGCTCCATTAGGCAAACCGCCAACTTTTGACGGCGAAGATTATGCTAGGTGGAGTGATTTAATGAAATTTCTTCTAACCTCACTCCACAAAAGTATATGGAATGTTGTTGAGTTTGGAGCACAGGTACCATCAATAGGGGATGAGGATTATGACACGGACGAAGTGGCCCAAATCGAGCATTTCAACTCCCAAGCCACAACCATTCTCCTTGCCTCTCTAAGCAAGGAGGAATACAACAAAGTGCAAGGGTTGAAGAATGCAAAGGAGATTTGGGACCTACTCAAGACGGCGCACGAGGGTGATGAACTCACCAAGATCACCAAGCGGGAAACGATCGAGGGGGAGCTCGGTCGCTTTCATCTTCGCCAAGGGGAGGAGCCACAAGATATGTACAATCGGCTCAAGACCTTGGTGAACCAAGTGCGCAACCTCAGGAGCAAAAAGTGGGATGACCACGAGGTGGTTAAGGTTATTTTAAGAGCTCTTATTTTCCTTAACCCTACTCAAGTTCAATTAATTCGTGGTAATCCTAGATATCCACTAATGACCCCCGAGGAAGTTATCGGGAATTTTGTGAGCTTTGAATGCATGATTAAGGGCTCAAAGAAGATCAACGAGCTTGACGAACCTTCCACATCCGAGGCGCAACCGGTGGCCTTCAAGGCAACGGAGGAGAAGAAGGAGGAGTCTACACCAAGTAGACAACCGATTGACGCCTCCAAGCTCGACAATGAGGAGATGGCCTTAATCATCAAAAGCTTTCGGCAAATCCTCAAGCAACGGAAGGGGAAGGATTACAAATCCCGTTCCAAGAAGGTTTGCTACAAGTGTGGTAAGCCCGGTCACTTTATAGCTAAATGTCCATTATCAAGTGACAGTGACAGGGACAACGACAAGAAGGGCAAGAGAAGAGAAAAGAAGAGGTACCACAAGAAGAGGGGCGGCGATGCCCACGTGTGCCGCGAGTGGGACTCCGACGAGAGCTCCACCGAGTACTCCTCCGACGAGGACGCCGCCAACATCGCCGTCACCAAGGGACTTCTCTTCCCCAACGTCGGCCACAAGTGCCTCATGGCAAAGGACGGCAAAAGGAAGAAGGTTAAATCTAACTCCTCCACTAAATATGAATCTTCTAGTGATGATAATGCTAGTGGTGAGGAAGATAATTTGCGTATCCTTTTTGCCAACCTAAACATGCAACAAAAGGAAAAACTAAATGAGCTAATTAGTGCCATCCATGAAAAGGATGATCTCTTGGACTCCCAAGAGGACTTCCTAATCAAGGAAAATAAGAAGCATGTTAAGGTTAAAAATGCTTATGCTCTAGAGGTAGAAAAATGTAACAAATTTTCTAGTGAGCTAAGCACTTGCCATGAGACCATTAACAACCTTAGAAATGAAAATGCTAGATTAATTGCTAAGGTTGATTCTCATATTTGTATTGATTCAACTTCATATCCTAGAAATGATAATGTTGATTTGCTTGCTAGGATTGATGAGTTGAATGTTTCTATTGCTAGCCTTAGAAATGAGAATGAGAAATTAATTGCTAAGGCTAAGGATTTTGATGTTTGCAATGCTACTATTTCCGACCTTAGAACTAAGAATGATATGTTGCATGCTAAGGTTGTAGAACTAAAATCTTGCAAACCCTCTACATCAAATGTTGAGCATGTTTCTATTTGTACTAGATGTAGAGATGTTGATATCAATGCTATTCATGATCACATGGCTTTAATTAAACAACAAAATGATCATATAGCATTATTAGACGCTAAAATTGCCGAGCATAACTTAGAAAATGAAAAGTTTAAATTTGCTAGAAGTATGCTCTATAATGGGAGACGCCCGGGCATCAAGGATGGCATTGGCTTCCAAAGGGGAGACAATGTCAAACTTAATGCCCCTCCAAAGAATTTATCTAACTTTGTTAAAGGCAAGGCTCCCATGCCTCAGGATAACGAGGGTTACATTTTGTACCCTGCCAGCTATCCTGAGAGCAAAATTAGGAGAACTCATTCTAGGAAGTCTCACTCTGGCCCTAACCATGCTTTTATGTATAAGGGTGAGACATCTAGGTCTAGGCAACCAACCCGTGCCAAGTTGCCTAGAAAGAAAACTCCTAATGCATCAAATGATCACGCTATTTCATTCAAAACTTTTGATGCATCATATGTTTTAACTAACAAATCCGGCAAGGTAGTTGCCAAGATTGTTGGGGGCAAACACAAGGGATCAAAGACTTGTGTTTGGGTACCCAAAGTTCTTGTTTCTAATGCCAAAGGACCCAAAACCGTTTGGGTACCTAAAGTCAAGAACTAAAATTGTTTTGTAGGTTTATGCATCCGGGGGCTCAAGTTGGATACTTGACAGCGGGTGCACAAACCACATGACAGGGGAGAAAAAGATGTTCTCCTCATATGAGAAAAACCAAGATCCCCAACGAGCTATCACATTCGGGGATGGAAATCAAGGTTTGGTCAAAGGATTGGGTAAAATTGCTATATCACCTGACCATTCTATTTCCAATGTTTTTCTTGTAGATTCTTTAGATTACAATTTGCTTTCCGTATCCCAATTATGTCAAATGGGCTACAACTGTCTATTTACTGATATAGGTGTTACTGTCTTTAGAAGAAGTGATGATTCAATAGCATTTAAGGGAGTGTTAGAGGGTCAGCTATACTTGGTAGATTTTGATAGAGCTGAACTCGACACTTGCTTGGTTGCTAAGACTAACTTGGGTTGGCTCTGGCACCGCCGACTAGCCCATGTTGGAATGAAGAATCTTCACAAGCTTCTAAAGGGAGAACACATTTTAGGACTAACCAATGTTCATTTTGAGAAAGACAGGATTTGTAGCGCATGCCAAGCCGGGAAGCAAGTTGGCACTCATCATCCACACAAGAACATCATGACTAGTGACAGGCCACTGGAGCTCCTACACATGGACCTATTCGGCCCGATCGCTTACATATGCATCGGCGGGAGTAAGTACTATCTAGTTATTGTGGATGATTATTCTCGCTTCACTTGGGTGTTCTTTTTGCAGGACAAATCTCATACCCAAGAGACCTTAAAGGGATTCTTGAGACGGGCTCAAAATGAGTTCGGCTTAAGGATCAAGAAAATTAGAAGCGACAATGGGACGAAGTTCAAGAATTCTCAAATTGAAGGCTTCCTTGAGGAGGAGGGCATCAAGCATGAGTTCTCTTCTCCCTACACTCCACAACAAAATGGTGTAGTGGAGAGGAAGAATCAAACTCTATTGGACATGGCAAGAACCATGCTTGATGAGTACAAGACACCGGATCGGTTTTGGGCCGAAGCAGTCAACACCGCTTGCTACGCCATCAACCGGTTATATCTTCACCGAATCCTCAAGAAGACATCCTATGAACTCCTAACCGATAAAAAGCCAAATATTTCATATTTTAGGGTTTTTGGTAGCAAATGTTTCATACTTGTTAAAAGAGGTAGAAAATCTAAATTTGCTCCTAAAACTGTAGAAGGCTTTTTACTAGGATATGACTCAAACACAAGGGCATATAGAGTCTTTAACAAGTCCTCAGGACTTGTTGAAGTTTCTTGTGACGTTGTGTTTGATGAGACTAACGGCTCTCAAGTAGAGCAAGTTGATCTTGATGAGATAGGTGAAGAACAGGCTCCATGCATAGTGTTAAGGAACATGTCCATTGGGGATGTGTGTCCTAAGGAATCCGAAGAGCCTCCAAATGCACAAGATCAACCATCCTCCTCCATGCAAGCATCTCCACCAACTCAAAATGAGAATGAGGCTCAAGATGTTGAACAAGAAGATCAAGAAGATGAGCCACCTCAAAATGACGGCAACGATCAAGGGGGAGATGCAAATGATGAAGACAAGGAGGATGAACAACCAAGGCCGCCACACCCAAGAGTCCACCAAGCAATACAACGAGATCACTCCGTCGACACCATCCTTGGCGACATTCATAAGGGGGTAACCACTCGATCTCGTGTTGCACATTTTTGTGAGCATTACTCTTTTGTTTCCTCTATTGAGCCACACAGGGTAGAGGAAGCACTTCAAGATTCGGATTGGGTGATGGCGATGCAAGAGGAGCTCAACAATTTCACAAGGAATGAGGTATGGCATTTAGTTCCACGTCCTAATCAAAATGTTGTAGGAACCAAGTGGGTCTTCCGCAACAAGCAAGACGAGCATGGTGTGGTGACAAGGAACAAAGCTCGACTCGTGGCCAAGGGGTATTCACAAGTCGAAGGTTTGGATTTTGGTGAAACCTATGCACCCGTAGCTAGGCTTGAGTCAATTCGCATATTATTGGCCTATGCTACTTACCATGGCTTCAAGCTTTACCAAATGGACGTGAAGAGTGCCTTCCTCAATGGACCAATCAAGGAGGAGGTCTATGTTGAGCAACCTCCCGGCTTTGAAGACAGTGAGTACCCTAACCATGTTTATAGGCTCTCTAAGGCGCTTTATGGGCTCAAGCAAGCCCCAAGAGCATGGTATGAATGCCTTAGAGATTTCCTTATTGCAAATGGCTTCAAAGTCGGCAAGGCCGATCCTACTTTATTCACTAAGACTCTTGACAATGATTTGTTTGTATGCCAAATTTATGTTGATGATATTATATTTGGGTCTACTAACGAATCTACATGTGAAGAATTTAGTAGGATCATGACACAAAAATTCGAGATGTCTATGATGGGGGAGTTGAAGTATTTTCTAGGATTTCAAGTCAAACAACTCCAAGAGGGCACATTCATTTGCCAAACGAAGTATACTCAAGACATTCTAAGCAAGTTTGGAATGAAGGATGTCAAGCCCATCAAGACTCCCATGGGAACAAGACCTCGACACGGGAGGTAAGTCCGTGGATCAAAAGGTATACCGGTCGATGATTGGTTCATTGCTTTATTTATGTGCATCTCGACCGGACATTATGCTTTCTGTATGCATGTGTGCAAGATTCCAAGCCGACCCTAAGGAATCACACCTTACGGCCGTAAAACGAATCTTGAGATATTTGGCTTATACTCCTAAGTTTGGGCTTTGGTACCCTCGGGGATCCACATTTGATTTGATTGGTTATTCGTATGCCGATTGGGCGGGGTGTAAGATTAATAGAAAGAGCACATCGGGGACTTGCCAATTCTTGGGAAGATCCTTGGTGTCTTGGGCTTCAAAGAAGCAAAATTCGGTCGCTCTTTCTACCGCCGAAGCCGAGTATATTGCCGCAGGCCATTGTTGCGCGCAATTGCTTTGGATGAGGCAAACCCTGCGGGACTACGGTTACAAATTAACCAAAGTTCCTCTTCTATGTGATAATGAGAGTGCAATCCGCATGGCGGATAATCCCGTTGAGCATAGCCGCACTAAACACATAGCCATTCGGTATCATTTTCTTCGGGATCACCAACAAAAGGGGGATATCGAGATTTCATACATTAACACTAAAGATCAATTAGCCGATATCTTTACCAAGCCACTTGATGAACAATCTTTTACCAGACTTAGGCATGAGCTTAATATTCTTGATTCTAGGAATTTCTTTTGCTAAACTTGCACACATAGCTCATGAATATACCTTTGATCATGTCTCTTTCATATATGCTATGACTAATGTGTTTTCAAGTGTATTTCAAACCAAGTCATAGGTATATTGAAAGGGAATTGGAGTCTTCGGCGAAGACAAAGGCTTCCACTCCACTCGACTACTCATCCTTCGCCGTCACTCCGAGCGTCTCTCCAACTTTGGTATAATCTTCACTCATTCATTTTATGACCAAAGGGGGAGAAAGTACTTCATTGGGCTCTAATGATTCCGTTTTTGGCGATTCATGCCAAAGGGGGAGAAAATATGAGCCCAAAGCAAAAGGACCGCACCACCACCCTAATTTTAAAATTGATGATTTTCAATTGGTAAATTTCAAAATTGGTATCTCTTTGTGTTCTAAAGGGGGAGCAAGTAGTATTTTCAAAATTGATGTCTTAAAACCCTCTTGAACACTAAGAGGAGACTTTATTTGAGGGGGAGTTTTGTTTAGTCAAAGGAAAAGCATTTGGGACAAAGGAAGAAAATTTCAAAACTTGAAAATGCTTTGCAAAATCTTATTCATTTACCTTTGACTATCTTGCAAAAGGACTTTGAAAAGAATTTACAAAAGAGTTTGCAAAAACAAAACTTGTGGTGTAAGCGTGGTCCAATATGTCAAAAACAAAGAAAACAATCCATGCGCATCATGTAAGTATTTATTGGCTCAATTCCAAGCAACCTTTGCACTTACCTTATGCAAACTAGTTCAATTATGCACTTCTATATTTGCTTTGGTTTGTGTTGGCATCAATCACCAAAAAGGGGGAGATTGAAAGGGAATTAGGCTTATACCTAGTTCCTAAATAATTTTGGTGGTTGAATTGCCCAACACAAATAATTGGACTAACTAGTTTGCTCTAGTGTATAAGTTATACAGGTGCAAAAGGTTCACACTTAGCCAATAAAATGACCATGTGTTGAGTTCAACAAAAGGGCAAAGGAGCAACCAAAGGCCCCTCTGGTCTGGCACACCGGACTGTCCGGTGTACACCGGACAGTGTCCGGTGCACCAGAGGACTTCAGCTCAAACTCGTCGCCCTCGGGAATTTTCCAGAGCCAGCGCGCTAAAATTCACCGGACTGTCCGGTGTACACCGGACAGTGTCCGGTGCTCATTTGAGACGCGGCTCCGGAACTCGCCGGTCTCGGGAATTCGCGAAGACTGCTCCGCTATAATTCACCGGACATGTCCGGTGTACACCGGACTGTCCGGTGCAACCTCGGGGCAACGGCTACTTCGAGCCAACGGTCACCTGCAGACGCATTTAATGCGCGCCAGAAGCGCGCAGTTGTCAGGCACGCGGGAGCAGGCACACCGGACATCAAACAGTACATGTCCGGTGTGCACCGGACATCCAGGCGGGCCCAGAAGTCAGAACTCCAACGGTCAAATTGCAACGGCTTTGGTGACGTGGCTGTCGCACCGGACATGTCCGGTGCGCCATCGAACAGACAGCCTCACCAAACGGCTAGTTTGGTGGTTGGGGCTATAAATACCCCCAACCACCCCACATTCAAGTCATCCAAGTTTTCCACTTCTCAACCACTTACAAGAGCTAGGCATTCAATTCTAGACACACCAAAGAGATCAAATCCTCTCCAATTCCACTCAAGCCTTTAGTGACTAGCGAGAGAGATTTGCCGTGTTCTTTTGAGCTCTTGCGCTTGGATCGCTTTCTTTCTTTCTCACTTGTTCTTGTGATCAAAACTCAATTGTAACCAAGGCAAGAGGCACCAATTGTGTGGTGGCCCTTGCGGGGAAGTTTTGTTCCCGTTTGATTGAGAAGAAGAAAAGCTCACTCGGTCCGAGGGACCGTTTGAGAGAGGGAAGGGTTGAAAGAGACCCGGCCTTTGTGGCCTCCTCAACGGGGAGTAGGTTTGAGAGAACCGAACCTCGGTAAAACAAATCCGCGTGTCTCACTTCATTATTCGCTTGCGATTTGTTTTGCGCCCTCTCTTGCGGACTCTATTATATTTCTAACGCTAACCCGGCTTGTAGTTGTGATTATTTTTGAGATTTTCAGTTTCACCCTATTCACCCCCCCTCTAGGCGACTTTCAAGTAGCGGGTCTTTGCCTTGGGGAGGAGGAGCGTGGTGCAAGCCCCGGACACGTGCCAGCACCGGACCCCTTCTAGGGCAGGGCCCGGGTATTTCCTGCCCCAAGACCCGCGACCCGATGGTGAATCGTCCGGACCTTATTCCGAAGGGTCCGGGATCTGTCCCGGAGGTCTGCTCATCATGCACGGGGTCCAGTGCCTTCCACGTAGCGGGTGCAGACCTGCTACGTATATCCGGAGCATATCCTTTCCCTTGGCCACATGGCGACCCCCAAAGCGGTTGATGTTGCGCGACGATGAGCCGTTTTCCGCGCAACCAGTGATTTCACCGCCGGCACAACGTCTTTTCCTTGTAACAGGGGGTATCCTTGTTTCAAGGTACCGATAGTGGCCCCCGGGGCCCACCTCAGGGGAGGGCGCGAGCCTGCAGGTGGGGCCATAACCCACTCCCTGCGTAAGCTCTGCATGATCGGGAATCGGAGCATCTTTTTAGCGCGCGCCGTACTAACTCGGTGCACGCATGCTGTTAGTTTGTTGCTGGCCACTCCAACCGTCGTGCCCGTCTTGGCGGCATCTGGCGCGTGGCCCCCCACGCATGGCGGTTCTGCCGTGCCCCGTGTGTGTGGGGCGCCCTGCCAGCCCCGCTTATGTTAAGAATATCTTCCAGCGGCGGCCTCGAGGCGATGTGGGAGCGTGCGTGGCGGTTTTCTCCTCTTGCGCATGGAGACCAGCGCCTTAGCCACGGGGCCTGCGGGTCCGGGTCCCTCTGTCAGCGACTGAGTTGCTCGGGCGCTGGGTACGCGACAGGCGGATTTTCCTGGAGTGTGCAAGGAGCCATCTCTTGAAGTAGGGTTTTCCGCGCCAGTTGTTTTGCTTTTGCATTCTTTCTTAACTGCTCCGCCCTTTCATCTCCGAGCCTTCCACGCCTCTCCGCGTTCGTGCTCCTCAGTTTTCCGCCGCCGCGGTTGCCATGGCCACGCTGGTTCGCCCTGATCACTACCAGACCGAGGAGGCACTCGACTCGGTGCGCCGTATGCTCGGATGGGGCTCGCTTGCGCTCGCCGGGAGGATCCAGGCCGGCACTATTCCCCTCGGCGATCTTGCCACTGGGGAGTTTGTGCTCTTCGTCTCCTATCTCTTTTATGGGTTGGCACTGCCGATTTCGCCGTTCTTCCTGCTGCTGTTGGAGGAGTTCGGGCTCCAACTCCAGCACCTCACGCCCCACTCCATTCTCTAGGTGGCCATCTTTGTTCATTTCTGTGAGGCATTCGTGGGAGTGGCTGCTTGCACTTCCCTCTTTCGCTAGTTTTTTTTGTGTTGGTGCGGTCTGGGAAAGGCAAAGACCACGTTGGGGCCTACTACTTCCAGACAAGGCTAGATCCGACAGTGACCTACATCGCTTCTCTTAGCGACGCGAGGTGGGAGAACTAGCGGCACGACTGGGTGATTGCCCGTACCGAGGTCAGCGACAGTCTTGCCCTTCCGAGTGACGGGCCTAGACTCGGCCGAAAGCAGTGGAGGGAAAGACCATGCCTCGTGCCAGAGTTCGAGCCCATTCTGGATAGGATTAAGGAACTGGCGGTTGGCGGCCTAACCTCAATGCACGTACTTGGCGATTTCCTGAAGCGCCGAGTCATGCCACTGCAGGGGAGGCCGCGTTTGTGTTGTTGGTTTACCAGTTCCAATGACATTGGCAGGATCCTGCGCGGGCCTGGGACTGACCTGACCTGGGAGGAGCTGGAAATTTTCGTGAGGGGGATTACTGGTGAGGCTTTTATCCCCGAATCCTTGATGCCTCCCCAGGGCATTTCGCCACTCTGTGACAACCCAGCGTTGTGGTCAGCGGTGCTAGCCCGACTGCCAACCCTTGATGAGAGTGGTGTGGCGGTCCGCCAGACCGGCGGCCGGGACCCCCATCAGGGGATCCATATTCCTGGCGCACCAGCCGGAGGCCCCCAGCCTGCTGATGTGGCCCCTAGGGTCCCTCCTGTGGGCCCCAGTTCTTCGGACAAGGGCAAGGAGCCTTCATGCAGCTCCTCTACTCCGGACGCCGTCGGGAGGTCGGGGGAAGAAAGGCGACGTCGACTGCGTCGCGCCGATTGGTCCTTTGTCCTAGACCCACCCCTTGATTCGGCCACCGGGAGATCGGGGGAAGAAAGGCGACATCGACTGCGTCGCGCCGATGGGTTCTTTATCTTGGACCCACTCCTTGATTCGGGCTCCTCCCAGAAGCGTCAGAAAATAGCTGGTGGGGCTAAGGAGGCCGAACCTCAGGCCCAGGACGAGCAGAGGGGCGCGAGCCCTCCGCCGCCACCTCCTCTGGATTTGATACCACCACCACCACCGCTCATGATAGACTGGTCGTCGTCACCGCAGGGGCAGCGGCAGCAGCGACAACGGGCGCCTCGCTTCCAAGGCCACTGGGAGGTTCATGGCCCTAAGTAAGCTTAAACTCTTCCAAATGCCACATTTCGAACATAGTTTCTATGTTGACAGGTCTTGAACCGTCCTTTGCCTGTCAGGGCCCCTCCTTCTTCGGCTTCCGTGGGCGCTTGTACCCCTTCGGTCGCCGTGTCCGCTGGTGGGTCTGGTTCCTAGCAGCGTACACCCGCTGAGGACGTAGCCGGCGATCTGTTAGCGGCTACCGCATCTTCAGCATCAGTTTCAGTGCCAAATTCTCCATGGGCAGTGGCCGAAGAGGTTCCCATTGCGTTTGCCTCCATCGTACAGGGTGGCGCTGGTGCTGAGGTAGCGCCGTCGGTCCCCGAGGATCCGCCTGCCACCGTCGAGGCAGCTCCTTCGGGTTCCCGAGTTCTAGCTGGGGGTCCAGAGGTGGCAATGTTGCCAACAGCTGCTGAAGGCCTAGCGACGGGGATACCGCTGGATGCACCGTCATTGGTAGGCATGGGAGGCGCGTCTAGCTCTGTTCCGCCACCAACTCCGGGGTCTCCGGAGGTTATCCTTAGGCGACCGCTTCGGTCTGGCGTCGAACCTGAAGCAATGCTGACTCCCCTCCCCAGGTGATGTCCCACGCTCACCAGGCTTTCGGGAAACTGAGGTGGCTATCTAGCGGGAGTGGGAGGCGCTCGAGACCGAGCACCAGCGCCTTGGCGACTGGTGCACCCAACTGGAGGAGCGCACTAAGGCGGTGTCCTGCCATTTCGCCTCGGAGCGGGCCAAGTTTGAGCAGGAGCGCGAGGACTTCAAGGAGGACATCCGGAAGGTGTCTGACCGAGAGGAAGAGGTGATCCAGAAGGAAAAAAGCCTGGCTAGGAAGGAGATATGCTTAGAGCAAAGGGAGGAGGCCGTCACAACGCTCCATGATAAGCTGAAAGCTTATAATACGGTGCTGGAGAAATAGTGGGACAAGCAGGCTGCGGCTGAGGTGAAGTTGTAGAAGCTGCAGCAGGAGCTCACCGACAGGGCCTGCGACATTACTCGCGCCGAGGGAAGCCTCAAGACGAGGGAAGCTTCCCTTGCGAAACGGGCAACTGATCTCACCCGGCAGGAGGAGGACCTCGCCTTCAGGGAGGAGATGTGGGCAAGGTGGAACAAACTGCTGGATGAGCTTAAGCTCGAGGCAGAGGAGAGGAGAAAGCGTTTGGAGGAGAAAGTGCAGGCTCTAGAGGAGCAGGTCTGCCATTTTCGGGCAGCGCAAGTTGCTCAGGCGACGCAGACGGTCTTGGGCTCCCAGGCAGTGGAGGTGATGCGGAAGACACTCGACGACCTCCGGGCTGAGCAACGCGTCGGGGCCCAGTGCATCGCCGTCTCGGCCGGCGAGGCAAGCACGGTGTTAGTGTCGTTGGGGGTGAGCCCCATTCCGGCACTAGTGCAACCGGCGTCCATCTCCGATGCGCTCCCGGTACTGGATTCTGCTGCTGACTGCCTTTGACGTCTGGATCAGATTCTTGGCGCCCGCTTGGAGGCCGAGGGCAGCAGACTTTGCCAGTCGGCAATTGAATACGTCTTGACATGCTTCCGGAGCCACGACCTGACTGTCTCCTTGGGGCCAGTCATCGCGGGTCCGGTGGCTGATGCTGAAGATGCTGCTCGGGAGGGCGTGCAGGATGTTGTGGACGCGGTGGTCGGGCGCTTTCAGCGGGATCCTACTGACGATGAGTAGCTAGGACTGCGTGGAGAAAATGAGGGTTCCACTGGGGAGCGGGTTGTTTTCAGCTAGGACTACTCTTTAGGTACTACTTACCGGGCGATATTACAACTTATCTGCACGCCACTTTTTCTTTGCTGTGTGCACTGTTACTAACTTCTTCCTTGGTACTTGGCCCCCCTGGGATATGGCCTCGATGTGTCGGGGCTGGATCCCAGGATTCTTAAGTAGTAACTGGTGTCGTGACCCCTAAGGGGCGCTCCCAACTAGGACTCGACCTGCACACATTCTTGGCTAGGAATTTTTAGTAGTGCACCCATAGGGTCCGCCAGCTAGTATTCCTTATCCTTTAATTTACGCAACAGGGCCGGCCGTAGGGCGGTGGGGCGTGTAGGCTTATGGTACTTGGCCATACCAACGACTTCATGGCCTCAAACCACCCCATCGTCTGGTTGCCGGGTCTGACCACTCAGCTTGGACGTCGCTATACCAGCTAGGGAATAAAACTGCATGGGCGGTGAGATAGTAATAATGATCGCAAACTTTATGAATAAGGTCCACATAAGAACAGTTCTGAGGGTCGAACCCCTTCCTTATAACTGGATATACACGAGTGTAGGGCAACAGACCGGGTATATTGAGGGCGGACCTCCCCGGGCCGGCGCATATAAGTGTGCTTCTTGGTTACAGGGAAAGAGACCGAACCCCCAATTCTGTTTTTATGGGAAAAACTTACGGAGATGCTCTATGTTCCAAGGGTTGGGAAGAGGTACTCCACTGGCTGTGGCAAGGCGGACGCATCCGGGGCGGCATATTTCTGTCACTTTGAAGGGTCCTTCCCAGCTGGGAGAGAGCTTATGGAGCCCTTCTCGGTTCAGTATTCGCCTTAGGACCAGGTCCCCGACCCCAAGCTTCCTACTATGCACGAACCGTTGGTGGTAGCGCCTGAGCGCCTGGTTGTATCGTGCATTTCGGATTGATGCTTGCCACCTGTGCTCGTCGATGAAGTCCACATCTTCACGTCGCAGCTGCTCCTACGCAGACTCATCAAAAGACTGGACTCGTGGGGAGCCCATAATGATTTTCGGAGGAAGGCAAGCTTCAGCCCCGTACACCAGGAAGAATGGGGTCTCCCTGGTGGCTCGGCTGGGCGTGGTCCGGTTCCCCCACAACACGGATGGGAGCTCACTGACCCAATTTCGCCATGCTTTTTTAAGCAGTCATAGGTGCGCGTCTTGAGTCCCCTGAGAATTTCTGCATTTGCCCTCTCCGCCTGCCCGTTACTTCTGGGGTGAGCCACGGATGCGAAGTAGAGCTAGGTGCCGATGTCCTCGCAATATTCCTGAAAGATTCGACTTGTAAACTGGGTCCCATTGTCTTTAATGATATGACTTGGGACCCCAAATCTACAGAGATCGACTTGAGGAAGGCGACAGCAGCACCCTGGGTGATGCTGACCACAGGGGTGGCCTCTGGCCATTTAGTGAACTTGTCGATGGCGACAAAGAGGTACCGATAGCCGCCGACGGCCCTGGGAAATGGTCCCAGGATATCCAACCCCCATACGGCGAACGACCAGGAGGGCGGAATCATTTGCAGAGCCTGAGCCGGTGTGTGTATCTGCTTTGCGTGGTACTGGCACACTTTGCAGGACTTTACTAGCTCGGCTGCATCCAGGAGGGCGGTTGGCCAGTAAAAACCATGCCGAAAGGCCTTCCCGACCAGTGTGCGGGATGAAGAATGACTTCTGCACTCCCCTCCATGGATCTTCGTGAGTAACTCATGGCCCTCCTCCTGGGTGATGCACCTCATAAGAATACCATTGGCGCCACGGCGGTAGAGATCCCCTTCTACCGTCATGTACCATTTAGCCAACCGTACTATGTGTTCTACGGAGACATGGTCTTCAGGAAGGATATTTTCCTTCAGGTAGTCCTGAATCTCGGAGATCCATGCATCGGGACCACTCTGAGTTGTCGGTTGTGGTGCTAGGGGGTCGGTGAATCCTCCCAGAGCACACGCCACATTTGGTGGGTCCTGGGACGCCACCGGACCGCCGGCTTTGAGGTGCCGGTCTCGCCCCCCTCGCTCAGTTCGGTAGGCTGGGCGGTGGGTCTCAGCAATCGCCTTTCGAAGGCGCCCTCGGGCACGGGTGCTCGAGTTGATGCTTTGAAAGCTCTCTTGTGGGTTTTGGTGTTTGGATGACAACTCAATTAAAGGACTAACAAATGTGCTAAGTGTTGAACAGGTGCTTAATGTAAAGCTAACAGGGTTCAACACAAGTGAACAAGTGTGATGGTCCAAGGACTAGATGATGGATAGATAATGGGCATCACAAGTAAGATGGACATTGCATAAAGTGAGACTCGGGTGCGTAGCTCGGAGACAACTGATCAAGCCAAGGATGGAGGAAAGAAGAGCTTCGAGGTACCAAGTGCACGGGAGAAGGTCAAAGAGGCCGAGGAACCCAAAGCCAAGGGTGAAGAAGAAGACTTGCAAAGTCAAGGGTGATCAAGTTGAGAAGAGCTATGGCACATCAAGAATCACTACATAAGGACGTGACTTACAACCAATGAGGAAACATCTATAGTTATGTGGTGTAAGTCATAAGGCTCAAGATCAAGCTCTAAGAAGGGAACAAAGTCACTAGAAGGAGAACAAATATCAAAATAAGAACTGGAAGCAGCCTAAAAGAGCTAAGTGCACTCTGACCTTTAGTTTGGGTTGTTCCCATGTTTGGAGATATTCTATGTGACCTTTGCAGGATGTTGGAGCTCAGAAATGTTAGTCTAGATCAAGTTAAGGTGACTTGATGATTTATGAGTCCAACATCAATCTTAAGCATGTCAAATGATAGAGAGGTGAAAATCCAAGAGAAGGTATATTTCTAGACTTAGTATATTGGTTTTTGTGTACTAACGTATTTGTCTAAGTGTTAGAGATAGAGAAAAGAAGAAAAGAAAAGAGATGCAAAAAGCTTGGCTGTGTACAGCCAAGACTCATCTCAGTCTGGCACACCGGACGGTCCGGTGGTGCACCAGACAGTGTACGGTGGTGTACCGGACAGTGTCCGGTGCGCCAGGCTGAACTCTGGTGAACAGGCCGCTCTTGGAAGAAGTCTGGCAACGTTCGGCTATAATTCACCGGACTGTCTGGTGGTGCACCAGACTGTCCGGTGAGCCAACGGTCGGCTGGGCCAACGGTCGGCTGCGCAAGCCGCGCGTGACGCATGGCCAAGCCAACGGTCAGATGGGGGCACCGGACTGTCCGGTGTGCACCGGACAGTGTCCGGTGCGCCAACGGCTCTGAGACTGCAACAGTCGACTATGCCAATTTTGGAAGAAAATCGGGCACCGGACAGTGTCCGGTGGTGCACCGGACTGTCCGGTGCACCAACCGACAGAAGGCATGAATTGCCTTCCTGGATTGCTCTCAACGGCTCCTAGGCCCCTTGGGTCTATAAAAGGGACTCCTAGGCGCCTCCAATAGATGTACAAAAGCAGCCAACAAGTGTAGACATCACTCTGATCAATTCTCACTCTCCCTCTTGTGTGTATCTCTCTAGTTTGTGTAGAAGGCAAAGCTATAAGCCTTTAGAGAGTGGAGAAGAGCTGCTAAGAGCTAGAGCAAGGTCTTGAGCATATCGTTACTCTGCCGGAGTGCTGCTAAGAAGATTGTAAGCAGCCGCGGTTTCGTTGTAACCATCTCAACATAGTGGAAGGCTCTATCTGTCAGATTGACAGATTTGAGCAAACGGAGGAAGGAGTTGAAACAGACTCTAAGCCCAGGTGTGGCTAACTCCAACGAGGACTAGGCAAGCGTTTCAGGCTTGGCCGAACCTCGGGATAAATCCTTGCGTCTGTGTGCTCTGTTCTGTATTGTATTCTGACTCTCTGTCTTACTCATTTTTATATCTGCACTTCAACACTTATCTGTGGTATAAGCTTTATTTGAAGTGCAGGACATTTTAAGACAGGATCTTCTATTCCACTGCAACCTACTCGAAGGGTCCTTCACTCCACTGCGTTCTAGTCTTCGAGTAGAGTAAGAATTTAAGTTTTACAGTGATAATTTTTATTCGCCTATTCACCCCCCCTCTAGGCGACATCCAGATCCTGTTCCTGGGCAAAGGGAACTTTCATGCTCTCTGGGAGAGGTGATGCCGCCGAGTTGTCGGCCGGGGGAACATGATGTAGTTCCAGGGTTGCGAAGTCCTTCTCCAGCTTCTTTACATGAAGGAGGTAAGCCGCGAGCCTGGGCTCATTGCAGCTGCATTCCCCACGGGCCTGTTTGATGACTAGTTGAGAGTCCCCCTTCACAAGGAGCTGGCGGACCCCCAGGGATAGGGCTGCAGATAGGCCGAAGATCAGCGCCTCATATTCTGCCATGTTGTTGGTGGCTTTGAACTCGAGGCGCACCACATACTTCAACTGGTTCCCGTTTGGGCCGACGAGGACCACTCCTGCGCCAGCACTCTTTTGGCAGGCGGACCCGTCGAAGAAGAGTGTCCAGTCGGTTTTGGTGAAGACCAGGCTCCCGCGCCCCGCAGGGTGGGGTCCGGATTGGGGTCTGGGCCCCCTGGGGTGCATGGGGGTGGAGTCCACTCCACGATGAAGTCGGCTAGGACCTGACTTTTGATAGCGTGGCGGGGCTATAATTCTAGTTGGAATTCAGCGAGCTCCGCTACCCATTTGGCGAAGTTGCCAGTGGCGTTTGAGTTGTGAAGGATGGCCCTTAATGGAAAGGAGGTCACCACCACAACTCTATGCGCCTGGAAGTAGTGACGTAACTTCCTGGATGCAACTAGGACAACATAGAGGAGCTTGTGTGTCTCGAGGTATCTCGCCTTCGCTTCATGGAGGACCTCGCTGACATAATAAACCGGCTTCTGGACGGTCTGGGCGCCTGATGCAAGTTCTAAGTCCTCAGGTCCCTGTCCTTCTGGTGTCGCCCTTTCGGCGACTAATACCATGCTCACTGCTTCCGCAGCCGCCGCAATGTACAGGTATAGCGTTTCTCCTGGCTTTGGGGTGACCAGGATGGGCAGGGAAGTAAGGTGCTGCTTCAATTCCCGGAAGGCTTGCTCCGCCTCTTCGGTCCAGGTAAAGGGGCCAGATTTCCGTAGGAGCTTGAAGAAGGGTAGAGCCCTCTCAGCTAACCTTGAAATGAAGCGGCTAAGTGCAGCCAAAGATCCCGTAAGTTTCTGGATGTCCTTGACATGGGCGGGGGCCTCATTATCTCGATAGCCTTGATTTTTTCTAGGTTAGCTTCAATGCCTCGGTATGAAACCAGGAAACCCAGCAGCTTTCCTGCGGAGACGCCGAAGATGCATTTCTCCGGGTTCAGTTTGGTGCGGGTCGCCCGTAGCTTGTCGAAGACCAGGGTCAGATCTTCTACTACAGTCGATCCCCTTCTAGTCTTGACCACGATGTCATCGACGTAAACCTCCACCTTGTCCCGGATCAGGTCCCCAAAGGTCTTACTCATCGCCCGAACAAAGGTTGGCAGGGCGTTCTTCAGACCGTAAGGCATCACAACATAACAGTACAACCCATCTACCGTTACAAAAGCGGTGTGTTTCCTATCCTCCCTAGACATCCGGATTTGATGAAAACTGGAGTAGGCATCCAGGAAAGGCAAAAAGTCGCACCCCGAGGTAGAGTCCTGAAAGTCGCCTAGAGGGGGGGTGAATAGGGCGAAACTGAAATTTACAAATATAAACACAACTACAAGCCGGGTTAGCGTTAGAAATATAAACGAGTCCGCGAGAGAGGGCGCAAAACAAATCGCAAGCAAATGAAGAGAGTGACACGCGAATTTGTTTTACCGAGGTTCGGTTCTCGCAAACCTACTCCCCGTTGAGGAGGCCACAAAGGCCGGGTCTCTTTCAACCCTTCCCTCTCTCAAACGGTCCCTCGGACCGAGTGAGCTTTTCTTCTTCTCAATCAAACGGGAACAAAACTTCCCCACAAGGGCCACCACACAATTGGTGCCTCTTGCCTTGGTTACAATTGAGTTTTGATCACAAGAACAAGTGAGAAAGAAAGAAAGCGATCCAAGCGCAAGAGCTCAAAAGAACACGGCAAATCTCTCTCGCTAGTCACTAAAAGCTTGAGTGGAATTGGAGAGGATTTGATCTCTTTGGTGTGTCTAGAATTGAATGCCTAGCTCTTGTAAGTGGTTGAGAAGTGGAAAACTTGGATGACTTGAATGTGAGGTGGTTGGGGGTATTTATAGCCCCAACCACCAAACTAGCCGTTTGGTGAGGCTGTCTGTTCGATGGCGCACCGGACAGTCCGGTGCACACCGGACATGTCCGGTGCGACAGCCACGTCACCAAAGCCGATGCAATTTGACCGTTGGAGTTCTGACACCTGGGCCCGCCTGGATGTCCGGTGCACACCGGACATGTACTGTTTGATGTCCGGTGTGCCTGCTCCCGCGGGCCTGACAACTGCGCGCGACTGGCGCGCATTAAATGCGCCTGCAGGTGACCGTTGGCGCGAAGTAGCCGTTGCCCCGAGGTTGCACCAGACAGTCCGGAGTACACCGGACATGTCCGGTGAATTATAGCGGAGCTGCCTTCGCGAATTCCCGAGACTGGCGAGTTCCTGAGGCCGCTCTTCCTTGGAGCACCGGACATGTCCGGTGTACACCGGACAGTCCGGTGAATTTTAGCGGAGTGGCCTTTGGAAACTCCCGAGAGTGAAGAGTTCTGTGCGCAGTTTCCTGGTGCACCAGACACTGTCCGGTGCGCCACCGGACAGTCCGGTGCCCCAGACCAGGGAGCGTTTCGGGATGCCCTTAGCTTTCAAATTTGAACCCAACTTTGGTCCTTTTAATTGGCTTGTTGTGAACCTTTTGTACCTGTATAACTTACACACTAGAGCAAACTAGTTAGTCCAATATTTGTGTTGGGCAAATCAACCACCAAAATTAATTAGGGACTAGGTGTAAGCCTAATTCCCTTTCAATCTCCCCCTTTTTGGTGATTGATGCCAACACAAACCAAAGCAAATATAGAAGTGTATAATTGAACTAGTTTGCATAAGGTAAGTGCAAAGGTTGCTTGGAATTGAGCCAATAAATACTTACATGATGCGTATGGATTGTTTTCTTTGTTTTTGACATATTGGACCACGCTTACACCACAAGTTTTGTTTTTGCAAACTCTTTTTGTAAATTCTTTTCAAAGTCCTTTTGCAAGATAGTCAAAGGTAAATGAATAAGATTTTGCAAAGCATTTTCAAGTTTTGAAATTTTCTTCCTTTGTCCCAAATGCTTTTCCTTTGACTAAACAACACTCCCCCTCAAATAAAGTCTCCTCTTAGTGTTCAAGAGGGTTTTAAGACATCAATTTTGAAAATACTATTTGCTCCCCCTTTAGAACACAAAGAGATACCAATTTTGAAATTTACCAATTGAAAATCATTAATTTTAAAATTAGGGTGGTGGTGCGGTCCTTTTGCTTTGGGCTCATATTTTCTCCCCCTTTGGCATGAATCGCCAAAAACGGAATTATTAGAGCCCAATGAAGTACTTTCTCCCCCTTTGGTCATAAAATGAATGAGTGAAGATTATACCAAAGTTGGAGAGATGCTCGGAGTGACGACGAAGGATGAGTAGTCGAGTGGAGTGGAAGCCTTTGTCTTCGCCGAAGACTCCAATTCCCTTTCAATCTACCTATGACTTGGTTTGAAATACACTTGAAAACACATTAGTCATAGCATATATGAAAGAGACATGATCAAAGGTATATTCATGAGCTATGTGTGCAAGTTTAGCAAAAGAAATTCCTAGAATCAAGAATATTAAGCTCATGCCTAAGTCTGGTAAAAGATTGTTCATCAAGTGGCTTGGTAAAGATATCGGCTAATTGATCTTTAGTGTTAATGTATGAAATCTCGATATCCCCCTTTTGTTGGTGATCCCGAAGAAAATGATACCGAATGGCTATGTGTTTAGTGCAGCTATGCTCGACGGGATTGTCGGCCATTTTGATTGCACTCTCATTGTCACATAGCAAGGGGACTTTGGTTAATTTGTAACCGTAGTCCCGCAGGGTTTGCCTCATCCAAAGCAATTGCGCGCAACAATGACCTGCGGCAATATACTCGGCTTCGGTGGTAGAAAGAGCGACCGAATTTTGCTTCTTTGAAGCCCATGACACCAAGGATCTTCCCAAGAACTGGCAAGTCCCCGATGTGCTCTTTCTATTAATCTTACACCCTGCCCAATCGGCATCCGAATAACCAATTAAATCAAATGTGGATCCCCGAGGGTACCAAAGCCCAAACTTAGGAGTATAAGCCAAATATCTCAAGATTCGTTTTACGGCCGTAAGGTGTGATTCCTTAGGGTCGGCTTGGAATCTTGCACACATGCAAACAGAAAGCATAATGTCCGGTCGAGATGCACATAAATAAAGCAATGAACCAATCATCGACCGGTATACCTTTTGATCCACGGACTTACCTCCCGTGTCGAGGTCGAGATGCCCATTGGTTCCCATGGGAGTCTTGATGGGCTTGGCATCCTTCATTCCAAACTTGCTTAGAATATCTTGAGTATACTTCGTTTGGCTAATGAAGGTGCCCTCTTGGAGTTGCTTGACTTGGAATCCTAGAAAATACTTCAACTCCCCCATCATTGACATCTCGAATTTCTTGTCATGATCCTACTAAATTTGTCTTCGAAGCCGGGAGGTTGCTCAACATAGACCTCCTCCTTGATTGGTCCATTGAGGAAGGCACTCTTCACGTCCATTTGATAAAGCTTGAAGCCATGGTAAGTAGCATAGGCTAATAATATGCGAATTGACTCAAGCCTAGCTACGGGTGCATAGGTTTCACCAAAATCCAAACCTTCGACTTGTGAATACCCCTTGGCCACGAGTCGAGCTTTGTTCCTTGTCACCACACCATGCTCGTCTTGTTTGTTGCGGAAGACCCACTTGGTTCCTACAACATTTTGATTAGGACGTGGAACTAAATGCCATACCTCATTCCTTGTGAAATTGTTGAGCTCCTCTTGCATCGCCATCACCCAATCCGAATCTTGAAGTGCTTCCTCTACCCTGTGTGGCTCAATAGAGGAAACAAAAGAGTAATGTTCACAGAAATGTGCAACACGAGATCGAGTAGTTACCCCCTTATGAATGTCGCCGAGAATGGTGTCGACGGGGTGATCTCGTTGAATTGCTTGGTGGACTCTTGGGTGTGGCGGCCTTGGTTGATCATCCTCCTTGTCTTCATCATTTGCATCTCCCCCTTGATCGTTGCCGTCATTTTGAGGTGGCTCATCTTCTTGATCTTTTTGTTCAATATCTTGAGCCTCATCCTCAACTTGAGTTGGTGGAGATGCTTGCATGGAGGAGGATGGTTGATCTTGTGCATGTGGAGGCTCTTCGGATTCCTTAGGACACACATCCCCAATGGACATGTTCCTTAGCGCTATGCATGGAGCCTGTTCTTCACCTATCTCATCAAGATCAACATGCTCTACTTGAGAGCCGTTAGTTTCATCAAACACAACGTCACAAGAAACTTCAACAAGTCCTGAGGACTTGTTAAAGACTCTATATGCCCTTGTGTTTGAGTCATATCCTAGTAAAAAGCCTTCTACAGTTTTAGGAGCAAATTTAGATTTTCTACCTCTTTTAACAAGTATAAAACATTTGCTACCAAAAACTCTAAAATATGAAATATTGGGCTTTTTACCGGTTAGGAGTTCATAGGATGTCTTCTTGAGGATTCGGTGAAGATATAACCGGTTGATGGCGTAGCAAGCGGTGTTGACCGCCTCGGCCCAAAACCGATCCGGTGTCTTGTATTCATCAAGCATAGTTCTTGCCATGTCCAATAGAGTTCGATTCTTCCTCTCGACTACACCATTTTGTTGTGGGGTGTAGGGAGAAGAGAACTCATGCTTGATGCCCTCCTCCTCAAGGAAGCCTTCAATTTGTGAGTTCTTGAACTCCGTCCCATTGTCGCTTCTAATTTTCTTGATCCTTAAGCCGAACTCATTTTGAGCCCGTCTCAAGAATCCCTTTAATGTCTCTTGGGTATGAGATTTATCCTGCAAAAAGAACACCCAAGTGAAGCGAGAATAATCATCCACAATAACTAGACAGTACTTACTCCCGCCGATGCTTATGTAAGCGATCGGGCCGAATAAATCCATGTGTAGGAGCTCCAGTGGCCTATCACTAGTCATGATGTTCTTGTGTGGATGATGAGTGCCAACTTGCTTCCCTGCTTGGCATGCGCTACAAATCCTGTCTTTCTCAAAATGAACATTTGTTAGTCCTAAAATGTGTTCTCCCTTTAGAAGCTTGTGAAGATTCTTCATTCCAACATGGGCTAGTCGGCGGTGCCAGAGCCAACCCAAGTTAGTCTTAGCAACCAAGCAAGTGTCGAGTTCAGCTCTATCAAAATCTACCAAGTATAGCTGACCCTCTAACACTCCCTTAAATGCTATTGAATCATCACTTCTTCTAAAGACAGTAACACCAGTATCAGTAAATAGACAGTTGTAGCCCATTTGACACAATTGGGATACGGAAAGCAAATTGTAATCTAAAGAATCTACAAGAAAAACATTGGAAATAGTATGGTCAGGTGATATAGCAATTTTACCCAAACCTTTGACCAAACCTTGATTTCCATCCCCGAATGTGATAGCTCGTTGGGGATCTTGGTTTTTCTCATAAGAGGAGAACATCTTTTTCTCCCCTGTCATGTGGTTTGTGCACCCGCTGTCGAGTATCCAACTTGAGCCCCCGGATGCATAAACCTACAAAACAATTTTAGTTCTTGATTTTAGGTACCCAAACGGTTTTGGGTCCTTTGGCATTAGAAACAAGAACTTTGGGTACCCAAACATAAGTCTTGGAGCCCTTGTGTTTGCCCCCAACAATCTTGGCAACTACCTTGCCGGATTTGCTAGTGAGCACATAAGAAGCATCAAAAGTCTTAAATGAAATAGCATGATTATTTGATGCATTAGGAGTTTTCTTTTTAGGCAACTTGGCACGAGTTGGTTGCCTAGAACTAGATGTCTCACCCTTATACATAAAAGCATGATTAGGGCCAGAGTGAGACTTCCTAGAATGAGTTCTCCTAATTTTGCTCTCAGGATAGCCGGCAGGGTACAAAATGTAACCCTCGTTATCCTGAGGCATGGGAGCCTTGCCCTTGACAAAGTTAGATAAATTCTTTGGAGGGGCATTAAGTTTGACATTGTCTCCCCTTTGGAAGCCAATGCCATCCTTGATGCCAGGGCGTCTCCCATTATAGAGCATACTTCTAGCAAATTTAAACTTTTCATTCTCTAAGTTATGCTCGGCAATTTTAGCGTCTAATAATGCTATATGATCATTTTGTTGTTTAATTAAAGCCATGTGATCATGAATAGCATTGATATCAACATCTCTACATCTAGTACAAATAGAAACATGCTCAACATTAGATGTAGAGGGTTTGCAAGATTTTAGTTCAATAACCTTAGCATGTAATAAATCATTTTTAGTCTTAAGGTCAGAAATAGTGGTATTGCAAACATCAAAATTCTTAGCCTTAGCAAGCAATTTTTCATTTTCAATCTTAAGGCTAGCAAGAGAAACATTCAACTCATCAATTCTAGCAAGTAAATCAATATTATCATCTTTAGAATTGGAAGTTGAAACATTGCAAACATGTGAATCAACCTTAGCAATTAATCTAGCATTTTCATTTCTAAGGTTGTCAATAGTGTCATGGCATGTGCTTAGCTCACTAGTTAATTTGTTACATTTTTCTATCTCTAGAGCATAAGCATTTTTAACCTTAACATGTTTCTTGTTTTCCTTGATTAGGAAATCCTCTTGGGAGTCCAAGAGATCATCCTTTTCATGGATAGCACTAATTAGCTCATTTAATTTTTCTTTTTGTTCCATGTTAAGGTTGGCAAAAAGAATGCGCAAGTTATCCTCCTCATTTTTATCATCATCCTCATCACTAGATGTTTCATATTTAGTGGAGGACCTTGATTTTACCTTCTTTTTGCCGTCCTTGGCCATGAGACACTTGTGGCCGACGTTGGGGAAGAGAAGCCCTTTGGTGACGGCGATGTTGGCGGCGTCCTCGTCGTCGGAGGAGTCGCTTGAGCTTTCGTCGGAGTCCCACTCCCGACAAACATGGGCATCGCCGCCCTTCTTCTTGTAGTACCTTTTCTTCTCCTTTCTTCTTCCCTTCTTGTCGTCGCCCCTGTCACTGTCACTAGATATAGGACATTTTGCAATAAAGTGACCGGGCTTACCACACTTGTAGCAAACCTTCTTGGAACGGGGTTTGTAGTCCTTCCCCTTCCGTTGCTTGAGGATTTGCCGAAAGCTTTTGATGATTAAGGCCATCTCCTCATTGTCGAGCTTGGAGGCGTCAATTGGTTGTCTACTTGGTGTAGACTCCTCCTTCTTCTCCTCCGTGGCCTTGAAGGCCACCGGTTGCGCCTCGGATGTGGAAGGTTCGTCAAGCTCGTTGATCTTCTTTGAGCCCTTAATCATGCATTCAAAGCTCACAAAATTCCCGATAACTTCCTCGGGGGTCATTAGTGGATATCTAGGATTGCCACGAATTAATTGAACTTGAGTGGGGTTAAGGAAAATAAGTGCTCTTAAAATAACCTTAACCACCTCGTGGTCATCCCATTTTTTGCTCCCGAGGTTGCGTACTTGGTTCACCAAGGTCTTGAGCCGATTGTACATGTCTTGTGGCTCCTCCCCTTGGCGAAGACGGAAACGACCGAGCTCCCCCTCGATCGTTTCCCGCTTGGTGATCTTGGTGAGTTCATCACCCTCGTGCGCCGTCTTGAGTAGGTCCCAAATCTCCTTTGCGTTCTTCAACCCTTGCACTTTGTTGTATTCCTCCTTGCTTAGAGAGGCGAGGAGGATGGTTGCGGCTTGGGAGTTGAAGTGCTCGATTTGGGCCACTTCGTCCGTGTCATAATCCTCATCCCCTATTGATGGTACCTGTACTCCAAACTCAACAACATTCCATATACTTTTGTGGAGTGAGGTTAGATGAAATTTCATTAAATCACTCCACCTAGCATAATCTTCGCCGTCAAAAGTTGGCGGTTTGCCTAATGGAACGGAAAGTAATGGAGTATGTCTAGATGTACGGGGATAGTTTAAAGGGATCTTACTAAACTTCTTGCGCTCTTGGCGCTTAGAAGTTATGGACGGTGCATCGGAGTCGGAGGTGGACGTTGATGAAGTGTCGGTCTCGTAGTAGACCACCTTCCTCATCCGCTTGTCGCCTTTCCGATGCGACTTGTGAGAAGAAGATTTTTCCTTCTTCTCCTTGTGGTGAGAAGAGGAAGATCTTTTCTCCTTCCGCTTGGAGGAGTTCTTCTTCTTCTCCCTTCTCTTGGTGCGGGACTCTTCCGATGAAGTGCTCCCTTGGCTTGTAGTGGGCTTGTTGTCGCCAGTATCCATCTCCCTCTTGGTGTGATCTCCCGACATCACTTCGAGCGGTTAGGCTCTAATGAAGCACCGGGCTCTGATACCAATTGAAAGTCGCCTAGAGGGGGGGTGAATAGGGCGAAACTGAAATTTACAAATATAAACACAACTACAAGCCGGGTTAGCGTTAGAAATATAAACGAGTCCGCGAGAGAGGGCGCAAAACAAATCGCAAGCAAATGAAGAGAGTGACACGCGGATTTGTTTTACCGAGGTTCGGTTCTCGCAAACCTACTCCCCGTTGAGGAGGCCACAAAGGCCGGGTCTCTTTCAACCCTTCCCTCTCTCAAACGGTCCCTCGGACCGAGTGAGCTTTTCTTCTTCTCAATCAAACGGGAACAAAACTTCCCCGCAAGGGCCACCACACAATTGGTGCCTCTTGCCTTGGTTACAATTGAGTTTTGATCACAAGAACAAGTGAGAAAGAAAGAAAGCGATCCAAGCGCAAGAGCTCAAAAGAACACGGCAAATCTCTCTCGCTAGTCACTAAAAGCTTGAGTGGAATTGGAGAGGATTTGATCTCTTTGGTGTGTCTAGAATTGAATGCCTAGCTCTTGTAAGTGGTTGAGAAGTGGAAAACTTGGATGACTTGAATGTGGGGTGGTTGGGGGTATTTATAGCCCCAACCACCAAACTAGTCGTTTGGTGAGGCTGTCTGTTCGATGGCGCACCGGACAGTCCGGTGCACACCGGACATGTCCGGTGCGACAGCCACGTCACCAAAGCCGATGCAATTTGACCGTTGGAGTTCTGACACCTGGGCCCGCCTGGATGTCCGGTGCACACCGGACATGTACTGTTTGATGTCCGGTGTGCCTGCTCCCGCGGGCCTGACAACTGCGCGCGACTGGCGCGCATTAAATGCGCCTGTAGGTGACCGTTGGCGCGAAGTAGCCGTTGCCCCGAGGTTGCACCGGACAGTCCGGAGTACACCGGACATGTCCGGTGAATTATAGCGGAGCTGCCTTCGCGAATTCCCGAGACTGGCGAGTTCCTGAGGCCGCTCTTCCTTGGAGCACCGGACATGTCCGGTGTACACCGGACAGTCCGGTGAATTTTAGCGGAGTGGCCTTTGGAAACTCCCGAGAGTGAAGAGTTCTGTGCGCAGTTTCCTGGTGCACCGGACACTGTCCGGTGCGCCACCGGACAGTCCGGTGCCCCAGACCAGGGAGCGTTTCGGGATGCCCTTAGCTTTCAAATTTGAACCCAACTTTGGTCCTTTTAATTGGCTTGTTGTGAACCTTTTGTACCTGTATAACTTACACACTAGAGCAAACTAGTTAGTCCAATATTTGTGTTGGGCAAATCAACCACCAAAATTAATTAGGGACTAGGTGTAAGCCTAATTCCCTTTCAAGTCCACGATCTGATCTATACGTGGAAGTGGGTATGGGTCCTTGGGGCATGCCATATTCAGGCTAGTGTAGTCAATGCACATCCGAAGTTTCCCGTTTACTTTTGGCACGATGACTGGGTTGGCCAGCCACACGGGGTGATGAACCTCTTCTATGAAGCCAGCATGCAACAGCTTCCGAACCTACTCACGGATGAAGTCCTGCCGCTCCACGGACTGCCTCCGAGGCTTCTGGCTTACTGGCTTGGCATCCGGATAGATCTTCAGATGGTGCTCAATCACCTCCCTGGGGATCCCAGGCATCTGCGATGGCTCCCAAGCGAATACGTCGGCATTTGCCCGGAGGAAGGTGACGAGCGCGAGTTCCTATTTTTCTCCCAGATTTCCCGCGATGCGGGTGGTCCGGGATGGGTCTATGTCGACCTGGATGGTCTTCGCGGGCCCACCGTCTGCTTCGGTTGGCTGCACCTTTGGTGCTTTGGCACCGGAGGCTGAGGAGCTTCTCCCTCCGCCGTCCAGCCGAGCGGTCTCAGTCGCCCGGGCGTGTAGCTTTTCAACGGCCACCAGCGTGGCGGTGCGGTCACCCCGCACGATGAGGACCCCTGCGGGGAATGGCATCTTGAGGACCAAGTACCCGTAATGGGCGATGGCCATGAACCGGTATAGGGCCGGCCTCCCAATGATGGCGTTAAAGGGGAGGTTAACTTCCACGACGTCGAACTGGACGTTCTCCGTGTAGAAGTTTTCCTCTGTCCCAAATGTAACCGGGAGCGCAATACTCCCGAGGGGGTACACGGGCTGTGGGCCTACCCCAGAAAAATGGGCGGGAGGCCCCCAGCTGGGACCCCGGGATCTGCAGCTGCTTGAACGCTGCATGGCTGATGACATTGAGGCCAGCCCCCCCCATTGATCAGCACGTGATGCAGCCGCATGTTGGCGACAATGTGGGCGGTGATGAGCGGTAGTACGCCGGCCCCCGCCATGTTGTCGGGGCAGTCAAGTGCCCCGAAAGAGATGGTGGTGTTCCTCCACCGTTGGTGCGGGGCAGCTTTGGGGACTCCCGGGACTGCCGACAGGACCTCCCGTCGCAGGGACTTGACACTCCTGCGGGAGACGAGCTCCCAGCTTCCGCCGTACATGACATACAACTTCTTGCGGCGGTCGTCGTCATTACCGGAGTCGGTCTCTTTGGTGAAAATGTTCCTAAGGTTTCTCTCGGGCTGCTGATAGGTGAGGTCCTGTCCCCCCACAGCCGCAACCTCTTCGTTGGCCCCCTCCTTGTGAAGCCAGTGACGAGGCGGCGAGCCGTCCCTGGGGGACGGCTCGCGCCGCTTGCTGACGCGCTTTGCGACTGTTGGGATGCACCGGGCATGTGTTGCTGCTGCCTTCCTGGGGTCGTGAGCGCTTGTTGCGCTCACCTTGGCCCCCAGCTGCGGCAGCGACGACTGGGGCAGCAACCCGCTGCTTCTCACGACCGTGGCCCTTGTTTCTCTTCTTCTTCTTGCCACCGCCCTAGGCGACGGCGCCCGAACCGTCCATCTGGGTGACCCCAGCTTGCGGCGCCGAGTGCCAAGCACGGCCCTCGGCGGCCTTGGCACATTTATCAGCCAGAGCGAAGAGTGTGGTGACGTTGTCCACATCACGCGTGGCCAGTTTTTCCAGCATCTTTTCATCACGCACCCCCTGGCGGAAGGCAGTGTTGATGGAAGCATTTGAGATATGAGGGATTATCCCACGTACCTTGGTGAAGCGGGAAATGAACGCCCGGAGGGTCTCCCCGGGTCCCTGCCTTACTGCATGGAGGTGTGCTTCTACACCATGCTGCTGACAAGCGCTGGCGACGTTCGCCATGAACCGCACGCAGAGCTCTTCCCAGGAGTATATGGACCCTGGGGCCTGGTTCATGAGCTAAGTCCGGGCTGGTCCAGACAGAGCTATATGGAAGTAGGTTGCCATTACGGCGGTGTCTCCTCCTGCTGCTGTAATGGCGGTGATATAGACCTGCAAGAATTCTGACGGGTCTGTCGTACCGTCGTATTTTTTCGGCAGGTGCGGTCGAAACTTGGCTGTCCATGTCGTCGCGCGGAGGTGGTCCGCTAGGGCGGCGCAGCCTACTCCAGCCAATGGGATGCCCGTCTAGAATCGGGTATCTCCCGGGCCTCGCGGCACGGCGGCTGCGGGACCTTGCTCGAGGTTGTGACTCTCGAGGCTCCGGCGGCATCCTCGCACCTTCCTTAAGGAGAGACGGGCATTCTTGCCCGCTCGCCTACGGTTGAGCTCGTCCCGTAGGTCTTCTGGTCTCTCCGAGATGACTTGCGTATCTTCTGCCGTACGTCTACGATTGAGTTCTGCTCGTAGATCTTTAGTCGGCGCGACCCTCCCCAAGGGCGAGTGCACCGAAGCCGACGCCTCATAATGGCGTTGGGACGATTGAGGCCTGGGCCTAATCGAGCCAACGTGTGCTATGTCAAGGAGGCGATCCACGTCGTCGCGCCATTGTCCGATAGCCCCCGGCGAGGCTGTGGAACTTGGTGGGTGGCGCAGCAATTCCCTAGACGCGGAGAGTGCCCTGGCGGGAGCGAGCCCCGATGGGGCCCAAGTCGCCTGCGCCGGTGTGTGCTGCCGTGCGGAGCGCATAGTTGTGGCACCGAGCGCCGGGCAGCCGGAATCCTGTGGCGTTGCGGATGCGGCCCCCTCCTCCAAGAGGAAATCTTTGAAGGCCTCATCTTGGTGCTCGGCGATTTGGACCATGATGTCAAACAGGTAACAAGCAAAAATCTAAAAGCCTAGCCCCTACCTAGCGCGCCAAATGTCGGAGAGGAAATCTCCCCGGTCCGGTGGTGGATTGCACCCGCCCTAAGTCCTAAAAAGAGGAGGGGCCTAAGTGTTTTGCTTGTTACGAGACTAGTGGATCAACACACGGGAGCACGCAAGGGTTTAGAGTGGTTCGGGCCGCCGGAGCGTAATACCCTACTCCACTGTGTGATGTATTGCTCTGGAGCTTGTATGAACTTGTGAGTGTCTGCCTAAGATTGGGTCTGTCTTGTAACGCCGCATGCCTCCCCTTCTATAGCCGAAGGAGGGCATGCACAAGGGTACTGAGCCCCGACATGTGGGCCTAGGGACATAATGAATATAGCACTTGGAACCACAAATGTGTGCCGCTGGGGCACTCTTCTTGGGCCCCGACATCCGAGATCTGTGTATCCTTGGCGTGCAAGGGAAGCTTCTTGTAGAAGGGGTAACGAGCACAGTCCGCCACATGGCACGGGCGCGCTATTTGATGATAGATTGGACCGGCGCGCCGTCTGACACCGTCTGACAGTGGAGAGGACTGGACACATTAAATACCGAGAGGGCACATCCTTCGTTGGCTGTGTGGCAGGCGGCGCGTTCTTTCTGCAATAAATGCAGTGGCCGCGCGGCTCCAGTGGCCCAACGTCAGACTCCTCCCGTTGGCTCACGTCATGGGCCACAAGCCATGCGGCAGTAGCGGGTCTCCACCTTGAGGAGGGGGAGCGTGGTGCAAACCTCGGACACGTGCCAACATCGGACCCCTTCCAGGGCAGGGCCCGGGTATTTCCTTCCCCAAGACCCGGGACCCGGTGGTGAACCGTCCGGGCCTCATTCCGAAGGGTCCGGGATCTGTCCCGGAGGTCCGCTCGTCATGCACGGGGTGTCGGGTCCGGTGCCTTCCACGTAGCGGGTCCAGACCTGCTACGTATATCCGGAGCATATCCTTTCCCTTGGCCACATGGCGACCTCCAAAGCGGTTGATGTTGCGCGACGGTGAGCCGTTTTCCACGCAACTAGAGATTTTACCATCGGCACAACGTCTTTTCCTTGTAACAGGGATACCCCTGTTTCAAGGTACCGACAGTGGCGATCAAGAAGGTGCAGCGGAAGAGGGCGCAGGTGGGCGTGCCAGGCAGGAGAGTGACGGCAGAGGGCGCCGGCGATCAAGAAGGTGCAGCGGAAGAGACGATCCCGGTGTCGTGATATCCTGAAAGCAAAAACTATTTCACACAACACAACGATATTCTTCCATCGACCATTAAGCATAAATATAGAAAAAGTTAACAATCTAGAAAGAGATTATAGGAGAAGACATCTAAATACGACCAGCCCAAACAAACATTACCAATAGGAGAAATTGCGAAAAGGAGAAGCACGCTTGTCCGTGTCATGACGGATCTGGATACACATCTAACAATAAACATTATTATCTTAAAATTTATCTAAAGTTGAGAGGATTAGACTCCGATCCTTCCAAAGAGTAGTTAGACCGAGCGGTATCAAACATTCTGGCCACTGATGGATAACGCTGCTGCAGTGGAGCCCTCGTACAGCTCCGTCCTCTGCATCTTCTCCGCCAAGGTCTCCATTCCCATGTACAGCAGCAGGAGCCACACGTAGGACAGGTACTCCCCGCCCGTTCCCAAGCCTTTGGCGTGCAGGTAGCCTTTGCACCTGCTGGCCGAGAAGCAGAGCATCTCCACCCACACGCCCTGGATCACGGTCCACATCTTCTCCTCGTCGCCACTGTGCGAATCCACGAGTTTCTCGGCTACGCACCAAGCCCGGCGAACGACGCCGACGCCGACGCCGACGCCTGCTGAGCCCAGGACGTCGTCTCCGTCCCTCTTGAGCAGCTGGACGACCTCGTGTGCGAGGTCTCTCTTGCGCCGTGCCCGCGGCGCGTCAGGACGATCCTCCTCGAGCAGGCCCACGAGCTCGCGGCACGCGTCCCTGAACAGCTTGCGCCGGGCACCGGGCATCAGCATCTCCGGCTTGACGAAGAGAAGGTAGGCCATGTAGTTGGACATCTCGATGCAGCGGCGGGCGGTGGCGTTGGCGTTGGCGTTGGCGTTGGCGCGGGACGGGTCTCCCTGGACCTGGAGTAAGTGGAAGCAGAAGTCGGTGGCGAGGTGCCAGACGAGGACGCTCTCGTCGAACGGCCTCGACACGCTGCTCATGAGTACCATGGATGATACGCCGACCCCGATCTCCCTGCAGTTGCCGAGAGTCCACTGGCCTCGGTAGTCGTTGAACGCCCGGAACGAGTCCGCGCCGGCTATGTGGCCCTCCATCCACGCTCCGGCGACGTGGGCGTGGACCAGGCCGGTGATCTCCCTGGACGAAGAACCCATGCACGGCTTCATGGTCCAGAGCTGGTCGACCAGGTCCCCGCAACCCAGGCAGGCCGCCGCCTTCATGAGCCACGAGTGGCTCCGGCCGCGTGCCACGTACCCCATGAGGCTGTACTGCGCGACCTGGTCCGGCCACGTCCGGTGGCCAGTGAACAGCCGCTCTATCCAGGCGAACGTGTGGTGGATCACGGTGGGCAAGACGCACTCCATCACGAAAGCAGACCACAGCAGGGCGTACGTGATGGTGACGTCCGTCGGGTCCTGGTCAACGTCGCCTTCTCCGTAGAACGCCGCGATCGCCCCAAGCAGGGTGGCCGCGGCTACCGTCCGGAGCCCTCGAGCCGAGGTGAGCACCTTCCAGCGGTTCAAGGCGGCGTTGTTCGTGAAGACGAAATGCGAGATGTCGTGCAGCTTCAGGGATTCCTTGGTGTAGAGCTGGTGGAACGTCGCGGAGAGGCTGGATTTCACCAGGCGATGGGCTTCGTCCGCTGGGCTGCGCGCCAGGTGTTTGAGGCAGCTCAGCCGGCCGGAGTAGGGGGGCGCCAGGTCCACGCACAGGTTGTAGGGCTTCCAAACTTCCTCTGCTTTACAGGTGGCGGCGGCGGCGTCCTCCTCCTCCTCCTCATGGCCGACGGACTCGAAATACTGTGCTGCAGCTCCCACGTACTCCTGAAGCGAATCCATCTCACTCTCACCGGCATCGCCCTTCTCTTCCGATGAGGAGTCCACGAGGCTGTTGACGCTGACCCTCTTGAGGTCCCAGGGCTTGCACACGCATTTGGTGATCCCAGAGAAGAAGAGAAGAAGCGCTGGTGTCAAGATTCTCCCGTAAGCCGCCATCTCACGTTTATGGGCCATGAAGGCATTTATCCGGTTACGAGTGTCTTGGTCAACCACTAGATGGGCAGCGGCAGTCGCCGCCATGGATTTTGGCCACGACTTGACGAACACATAGATAGCAGCGGCGACCTGTCAGTGTCAGACCACGCGCCATTATTTGCTGATCAGACGATTGTGCATTATTGCTGGTGAGTGCTGCTGAGGTTTATTAATATAATATTACCTGAGACACCGCTGTCACGACATGCCGCCGCCACAGCTCGTTGTCTTCGATGTTGTAGGCCGGGATGCTGTCCTGGCCGCCCAGGTGCACCAGCATGATGGGCGCCCACAGCAGCTCCACGCCGGCGCGGGCGGTGGCGGTGCCGGTGCCGGTGCCGGTGTCGCACCGGTGGGAGTTGAAGAGGGTGGCGAGGGCGTAGATGGCCACGGCGTCGCTGCCCAGGTAGGCCAGCCAGATGGAGAGCCTCAGCGGACCTGGGATCCGGTGCTGGCGGAGCGGGGCGAAGACGAAGAGGAAGCACTGGGTGGCGAGGCTAATCAGGACGAGGATGCGCAGCTGGTTTTCTTGCCACAGCTCCAGGGCCGCGGCGAAGCCCGTG
This sequence comes from Zea luxurians, assembly GCA_029449295.1. Classification (NCBI taxonomy): domain Eukaryota; kingdom Viridiplantae; phylum Streptophyta; class Magnoliopsida; order Poales; family Poaceae; genus Zea; species Zea luxurians. Next base: position 8,283,952 of record JAOPSE010000093.1, on the reverse strand, counting down.
TTGGACGACGACTCAGATTCGCTCATCCTCTCTCGGCTCCTCTCAAAGCCTAGCTGTAGCTGATGATGAACGTGCACGCGCTCCCGTCCTTTATTTATTTATCTATCGTTGCTCTACTTAAAAAATATAGTACTTGTGAGCTAGCTATTCATCCGTACGTCCTCTTGTAGTCTTGTCTCATGTCTCTCCTTCCTCTTTTTTTAATTTCTCACATAAGCACAGAAAAAGTAACTAGTACTACTTGACTACATTCACCGCGCCGACCGTACGTTGTCAGTACAAGTGGCTTGGCTTGGTGCTGCTATGGTATGGTCTGCATGCAAGTGGCGCAAGTTGGTTGGTCCTGCTCCTAGCAAAATATTCCATACAGTATAAAATACACATACTACGTAAGTACGTGCTAGATGCATGCCGAGCGGCGAGCGCTTACAGCTGCTGCTTCTTCTTCTTCTTCGTATACGTATCTTAGACAGTATGAAGCACGTGCCTTTATGGCCATATGTTTACTTTCTCCTGCCCCGAGACCCACCTGCTCGGTCCGATCTGGCGGGCCGAGCAGAGTTGCTCTATCCATGTCCTTCCTAGCTAGCTGCCTACTTTGCTTTTGTTCTTTGTGCATCTTGCTTTTCTTGCTGACCCCGCTTGACTGCCGTAGACTTGACCCGACTCTGCAAAAGCAAAACTCACATGTTCTCAATTATTAGGCGAGCCGGTTAAATCTGTCAACCAAAAAAAAACTAACAAATTGTTCACCAAACCTCTCCCCAACATGCATAGCACCTTCGCTCTGCTCTGCTGTTGGTAACTCTGGAAGCGCCGTAACGCCTCCCCTCGCTCGCTGGAAACAACGATTTTGTCGCTTTGTCGATCGGATGCCAATATCTAGAAGCTTAGAGCATCTCCAAAAGACTAGCTAAATAGCTTGTCAAGCTAAATTTTAGCTACTTAATAGCATAATAGCTCTTTAAAAGACTAGTCATTTAACTTGCTAAGCTATCCGGCTCTCTAAATTAACTCCATCACTAGCCAAATTTGGCTAGCAACTCTCGCTAGCCAAGCTAACTTGCATGTTGGAGAGTCAATTGGAATAGAATGTTATATATAGAGTTTAATATTTATAAAGAGACAAATAAATAGTCAAATAGAGAGTAAAAAATAAAGAGTCTTTTGGATATGCTCTTAGACTCCATTGTGACGACCATCCAATTATTAATCATGTTTAAACTCCGTAACATGGTAATAATGTGTATTATGGTAGCACAAATATTATATTTTTTAATTTTAAAAATAATAAATAAATGTTAAATGATCGAGTTACAGTATATATGAGTTGGCGAGAATGGTTGGAGATGACCTATATATAGGGAAGTATCTTTTAGGGGATATAGTAAAATATAATAGAAAGCATAGATAGGAGCAGATGTATATATATAGAGAGGAATGGTTTTGAGATAGTCTTATATTAACTGAAAGTGCAATGAACCCTAACCGAGGGTTTTGGTGATTTAATGACAAAACAAATAAGGATACTAACAAGTTTGCTCCTAGTGTATACTCAGTATCCATAGAAACTAAAAGGAGTTACAATTTTTGTTAAGAATTGAAAAGGGAAGTTGAAAGAGAAATAGCCTCAACATTTCCTATAATCAATTTTGGTGTTTGACGTCCATTACAAATCATATGGACTAACTAGTTTGCCTAGTGAATGTTTTTATCAGGTGCATAAAGTTCACATTAACATACAACAAAAATGAGTCAGGGGAATTCTACAAAGTTTGGAGCATACAAGACTTGGTGCAGCCAGTGGTGCACCAGACACTGTCTGGTGCCCAGGCCGAAGCACTTCACGAACTAGCCGCTCTTGGTTTTTCTCAGAGCCACTCCACTAAAATTCACCGGACTGTCCGGTGAGCCAACAGAGTAACAGTTAAGTTCGCCCAACGGTCGACTGCGCTGACTGCAGCGCAGTCAGCAGAGCAGAAGTCAGAAGTCAGACTGCAAAGTCAGAACACAACGGACTGTCCGGTGCCGCAAGAGGACAGAAGACTTCAACGGTCAATAGCTCCATTGGGTTGGGGAAATGAACGTCGTGGGCTGTAGATTCATCGGGGTGCGGCTACGATTTAATCCAACGCGTACCAGTTCGGCGCAATCGGCTCGGGGCCTCGATCTATGGTTAAACGGCCCTGATCACTCCGTGTTATAATCTGATGTGGACCACTGGTTAACGATCCGATGGCCCAGATTGCTTACAGCTTCGCAGTCTAATCTGATGCGTCGATTATAGATCGGGCAGTCGTGGTCGCGCGATACCCTTTCGCACGACTCGTCTTGCAAAAGAGCCCTCGTAGTTTTAATGAATAAACCCGCGGTCCTGCAGTAGTGGTGCACTGTGTCTTATGAACTTTTACTCCAGAGACCCTGCACTATCCTAAAATCGAGGCGCAGTCCAAGGAGTTAGAAAATCAGATAAATGGATTTAGAAATGAATTTTTAATATGAAAATAATGGCTAGAATTTGTTTAATTCATAAAAAAAATCATATTAAGTCCAAATTAATCCATTTTAGTTCCTATAATGTTGTAATATTATTGTTTATCAAATAGTGCCACTGTTTTGACATGAAAGCCACATTAAAATTTATATCCTAATTAATCTTATATCAAATACATAAAACCTTTAGAAATTCATAACTTAAAATCCATAACTCCAAAATTAATGATTCCTGTTCCTAGGATCTTATTTTAATGTGTAGATTATTACTATGTATTTTATTTACATGTTTGGTGTGATGTTAATTTTCTCTATATACTATGCTTGTTTGTATTGTGTCGAGTAGAAGAGCTAGTGGCTGTGGATCCTGGTGTTCAGTAGATAGATGTTGCTGAGCAGGAGCTCATTGAGGGCAAGTTGTGCCCTTGACCACTTTTTACCCAATAATGTTCTTTAATACCACTCATTAATGCATAGGTTTAATTTTGATGGGACCCAATAGGTCACTCTAGTCTGTTTATCCTTTTTACCTTGTTTACTCCTGAATCACTTGGGTAGTTTTGCTATTGCTTTATATGGTTTTGGGTTAATATTTCATTATATCCATGTTCCAATTATTCTGTTATTTTATTTATGTTCATGTCAAGATCATTAATGTTAATTGGAACATGGAGCTTAACTTGAGAAACATGTGCCACCACAAGGGTGGAATGGGACCCCTTGGCTAACTAACTAGGAAAGCTAGTGAAAGACTACCTTACCCGAAAGGGGCAAGGGCAGTAGGGGAGTAGGTATGTAGGGAGGTTCTCGGGTTGATTTTGCTGCGATGGCGGTCAGACGAGGGATTCCTACAATTGCTCTTCCTAGAACTGTAGCGGGTTTTCGGAAGCTAGTGGAACTTTGTAAAGACCTTGTAGTGTTGCCCTGCCTCGCTTCCTTGGTAGAGGTGTATGGGAGTCGCGATCCCTTGGTAAATGGGTAACATGACTTGTGGGTACAGGGTACGACCTCTACAGAGTGTAAAACTGGTATACTAGCCGAGCTCACGGTCATGAGCAGCTCAGGACTCTCGCATGATTAAATTATGAAACTAAATTCAATTGGTCATTTGCATTGCATTGGATTATTTATTAATTTTGTTCTATTATTCTTATTATGGTTTGGTATTTACTTATATTTAGTAACTGCTAATAAAATTTGACCAACTTATTAAAAGCAATGCTCGACTTTAACCTCTATTGTTGATCAACCTTACACATCACATGAACTCCCACCTTTGGTGAGTTCATGCCATATTATTCCCCACAACTTGTTGAGCGATGAACATGTGTGAGCTCACCCTTGCTGTCTCACACCCCCCACAGGAGAAGAACAGGTGGTTCAAGAGGAGCCACACAACGAGGAGTTCGACTTGATCTAGGTGGCGTCTCCCAGTTGACTTTATGGTGCCAAGGATGGACTTTAGTTTGTTTTATATTTTATTTTGTAAGACTTCCGCAATGTAATAAGTACTCTGATGTTATTGTGACATTTATCTCTATACACTCTGTTATTATATGTGTTGTCTTCTTTGACACACATATGAGATGCACCCGGCTTTGTCCCTTAAATCCGGGTGTGACAGTTGTGTCCGGTGCGCCACCGGACTGTCCGGTGTGCCTATCGACAGCAAAGTCAACCAATGGCTAGGAAATGGTTGGAGGCTATAAATACCCCACAACCACCACCATTCAAGCCAAACAAGCTTTCCAACCTTCACATTCAATACTAGAGCAAAGTCATACACTCCAAGACACAATCAAAGGATCAAATCCTGTCCAAGCTCCAAAATAAAATCAAGTGCTTATTAACTTGAGAGGGTGTTTAGTGTTTCTTTTGTTGCTTGGATTGCTTTCTTCTTATCACTCTAATTCTTCTAAAGTGCTTTATAAAGCTAGCAAGAGACACCTAATTGTGTGGTGATCCTTGCGGGGTCTTAGTGACCCGTGTGATTAAGAAGAAGCACTCGACCGGTCTAAGTGACCGATTGAGAGAGGGAAAGGGTTGAAAAAGGAGAAAATCCCTTCAATGCCATCCAAACTTATACCAATTCCTTCAATGCCATTAGAATTTATAGCTTCCCTTCAATGCCATCAAATTTAAATTTTAATCCCTTGAATGCCATTACCGTTAGTTTAGAGTTAGTCAATCTCTCCAATGCCATTAAAATTTATATTGATCCCTTCAATGGCACTAGAAATTGGTTCGATATATTTGGGGTTTAAAAATTACAAAATCAAAAAATATGGATCAGATTTTTAAAATTCCATGATTTTTAAAAACTTAAGTACATACTTTTTTGTAAACCCCAAAATTACTTCGCTATATCAGTTCGTTTTTAAAAAACTTAAGTATGGATTGAAGTTTTTAAAATTCGTGGAATTTTAAAAATCTGATCTATATTTTTTGATTCTAAAATTTTTAAACCCCAAATAGATCGAACCAATTTCTAGTGGTATTGAAGGGATCAGTATAGATTTTAGTGGCATTGGAGAGATTGACTTTAAATTGAACTAACTGCGTTAGCTCCAAACTAACGGTAATGGCATTCAAGGGATTAAAATTTAAATTTATGGCATTGAAGGGATTAGTATAAGTTTTGATGACATTGAAGGGATTTTCTCTTGAAAAAGACTCGACCTTTGTGGCCTCCTCAACGGGGAGTAGGTTCTTTGGAACCGAACCTCGGGAAATAAATCACCGTGTTCATTTGTGTTGATCTTCATCACTCGATTTGTTTCCCCCCTCTCCTCTCTCTTTAAAGTTCTCTTGCTCACATTGTTTTGAGTTTGCTCCCACAGTTATCTGCATGATTGAGCAACTCATAGCAAGAGGAACTATCTTCCATACTCCGAATTCAATACTATTTATTTCTAACCCTAACCCCGGGTGAAGTGCGTGTTCAAAGTTTATAATTTTCAGATTTCGCCTATTCACCCCCTCTAGGCGACTTTCAATTGGTATCAAAGCTCGATGCTTCATTAGAGTTTAATAACTCGAAGTGATGTTTGGAGAACACGCCAAAAGGGAGATGGTCATGGGCGAAAAGCCCGAAGCTTCGGGAAAGAAGAACGAAGAACGGACTCCATCAAAGGAGGCCAGTGACAAACACAAGGAGCACAAGGAGGAATCCGCTGGCTCCATCAAGTTACATAGGAAGGGTGACAAGAAGAAAAAGAAAATGAAGAAGGTGGTCTACTATGAGACCGACTCTTCATCACCTTCCACATCCGGCACCGAGTCTACATCTTCGAAGCGCCAAGAACGTAAGAAGTATAGTGAGATGCCTCTTCGCTATCCTCACATTCCTAAACGCGCTCCTCTACTTTCCGTACCCCTAGGCAAACCACCATATTTTGATGGTGAAGATTATTGTATGTGGAGTGATAAAATGAGGCACCATCTAGCCTCACTCCACGAAAGCATAAGAGATATTGTTGAGTATGAAGCGCAGGCACCATAGGTAGGCGATGAGGATTACGACTCCGATGAGGCTGCCCAAATAAGGCACTTCAACTCCCATGCCACTCCCATACTCCTTGCCTCCTTGTGTCGAAAGGAGTACAACAAGGTGTAAGGGTTAAAAAGTGCGAAAGAAATTTGGGACATCCTCAAGACAGCGCATGAAGGGGACGAGGTGACCAAAATCACCAAGCGCGAAACGATCGAGGGAGAACTCGGTCGATTCGTCCTCAACAAAGGAGAGGAGCCACAAGCAATGTACAACTAGCTCAAGACAATGGTCAACCAAGTCTGCAACCTCGGGAGCACCAAATGGGATGACCATGAAATGGTCAAGCTTATTCTTAGATCTCTTGTTTTTTTGTAATCCCACTCAAGTGCAACTAATCCGTGGAGATTCTAGATATAAACAGATGTCTCCCGAGAAAGTCATTGGCATGTTTGTGAGCTTTGAACTTATGATCAAAGACTCCAAACATATTGTCAACTTGGAGCAAGGCACCACCTCCACACCCGAGGTGTAACCCGTTGCATTCAAAGCAACATAGGAAAAGAAGGAAGAGTCTACACCAAGTAGACTCCCAACCGACGCCTCCAAGCTCAACAACAAAGAGATGGCTCTTATCATCAAGAGCTTTCGATAAATCCTCAAGCAAATGAAGGGGAAGGACTATAAACCCCGTTCCAAGAGGGTGTGCTACATGTGTGGTAAGTCTGGTCACTTTATAGCTATATGTCCATATACAAGTGACAGTGACAGGGACGACAACAATAAAGGGAAGATGATTGAAAAGAAAAGATATTACAACAAGAAGAAGGGTGTCGAGGCGCACATGGGGCGGGAATGGGACTTCGACGAGAGCTCCACCGACTCCTCCTCCGACGAGGACGCCGCCAACATCGCCATCAACAAAGGCCTTCTCTTCCCCAACGTCGGCCAAAAATGCCTCATGGCTAAGGAAAACAAAACAAAGAAGGTACATTCTAGTGATACCCCCAAATACACTACTTCTGATGATAAGGGTAGCTCTAGTGATGATAATGATAATTTAACTTCTCTTTTTGCAAACCTTACCAAAGATCAAAAGAAGAAAATTAATGAATTAATAGAAACCATTAACGAGAAGGAGGATATCTTGGAAAGCCAACAGGACTTGCTCGTTAAAGAAAATAAAAAATTTGTTAAGCTAAAAAATGCTTATGCTCTTGAAGTAGAAAAATGTGAAAATTTGTATAAATAGCTTGATATTTGCAATGAATAAATTTCTTGTCTTAGAACTGAAAATGCTAGTTTAATTGCTAAGATTGAAGAATTGAATGCTTGCAATGTTTCTACATCTATTGTTGAGCATGTCACTATTTGCACTAGATGTAGAGATGTTAACATTGATGCTATGAATGATCACCTTGTCATGATTAAAGAACAAAATTATCACATAGCTAAATTAAATGCTAAAACTGCCGAGCATGAGCTTAAGAATGAAAAATTTAAATTTGCTCGTAGTATGCTGTATAATGGGAGATGCCCTGGCATTAAGGATGGCATTGGCTTCCAACAAGGGAGGCAAATCAACATCAAGCTTAATGCCCCCAAGAACAAGCTTTCTAACTTTGTAAAGGGCAAGGCTCCCATGGTTTAGAATAAAGTGGGTTTTATTTTATATCCTAAAAACAACCTTGAGCACAAAATTAAGAGAATTCATGCTAGAAAATCTCATATTGTTTCTCATCAAGCTTATATGTATAGTAATGAGGCTTCTAGCTCTAGGCATTCAACTCATATTAAAATGCCTAAAAGGAATATTGTTAATGCATCAAATGAGCATAGCATTTCATTCAAAACTTTTGATGCATCATTTGTGCTTACTAACAAATCAGGCAAGGTAGTTGCCAAATATGTTGGGGTAAACACAAGAGTCCCAAGACTTGTGTTTGGGTACCCAAGGTGTTTGTTTCTAATGTGAAAGGACCCAAGACTGTTTGGGTACCTAAGAACAAGGCCTAAATTTGCGTTGTAGGTTTATGCATCCGGTGGGACAAGTTGGATAATCGATAGCGAGTGCACAAACCACATGACAGCGAAGAAAAGGATGTTCTCCTCATATGAGAAAAATGATGATCCCCAAAGAGCAATCACATTCGGGGATGGAAATCAAGATTTGGTCAAAGGTTTGGGTAAAATTGCTATATCTCCTGGCCATTCCATTTCTAATGTTTTTCTTGTAGATTCTTTAGATTACAACTTGCTTTCTGTTTCTCAATTATATAAAATGGGCTACAACTGTCTATTTACTGATGTTGGTGTTACCGTCTTTAGAAGAAGTGACGATTCAATAGCTTTTAAGGGAGTGTTAGATGGTCAACTATATTTAGTTGATTTTGAAAGTCGCCTAGAGGGGGGTGAATAGGCAAAACCTGAAATTTATAAACTTAAACACACACTAAAGGCCGGGGTTAGTGTTAGAATTAAATTCAAGTCCAAAAGATTGTTTCTCTTGCTAGGAGTTGCTCAAAGGATGCGGATGACGTATGGGAGCAAACTCAAATTAATACTTAGCAAGGAAACGTTAGAGAGAGGAAATAGGGAAAACAAATCAAATGGAAATCAAGCAAGTCGACACGATGATTTGTTTTACCGAGGTTCGGTTCCAAAGAACCTAGTCCCCGTTGAGGAGGCCACAAAGGCCGGGTCTATTCCAACTCTTTCCCTCTCTCAAATGGTCACTTAGACCGAGTGAGCCTTTTCCTTAATCACATGGGTCACTAAGACCCCACAAGGACCACCACACACTTGGTGTCTCTTGCTTAGCTTACAAGTCTCTTGAGAATAAGAAGGGAAAAAGAAAAGGCCAATCCAAGCAACAAGAGCAACAAAAGAACACAAAACACCATCTCTCAAGTCTCTAATGGAATTGAGTTGATTTGGAGGCTTGGAGAGGATTTAATCTATTAGATGTGTCTTGGAGTGAAGTCTTTTGCTCTTGCAATGAATGGGGTGTTCAAAAAACTTGGATTGCTTTGAATGAGGTGGTTGGGGGGTATTTATAGCCCCCAACCACTTCCTAGCCGTTGGTGAAGCTTGCTGGCGATGGGCGCACCGGACAACACTGTTCACTGTCCGGTGTGCGGCACGTCAGCGCGTCCGTTAGGATTTGGAGAAGTTGACCATTGGAGCGCCTTGTCGTCTTGTTGCACTAGACAGTCCGGTGCGCCACCGGACAGTCTGGTGACCTCTGACTTCTGCGCTCTGACTTCTACGCGACACTATTCATCACTGTAGACTCTACGCAGTTGACCGTTGGCGCGCAGGGAGCCGTTGCTCCGCTGGCTCACCGGACAGTTCGGTGGCACACTGGACAATCTAGTGAATTATAGCGGAGCACGCCTCTGAATTCCCAAGTGTGGCTTGTTCGAAGGGCGCCTGGCCTAGTGCACCGGACACTGTCCGGTGCGCCAGAAATTAGCACACTCTACGTCTTGCTCCAATTTTTGATTGAGTCCCTAACTGAAATTCTTTCTTGGTTTGTGTAGAACCTTATGCACCTGAGATAAATGATATCTAGACAAACTAGTAAGTCCACGTGGATTGTGATGGACGTCAACCACCAAAATTGATTATAGGAAATGGTTAAGTCCATTTCCCTTTCAATCTTCCCCTTTTTGGTTATTGATGCCAACACAAACCAAAGCAAATATAAAGTGCAGAAATGTAACTAGTTTGCATTTATGATGAATGTGCATAGGTTACTTAGAATTAAACCAACTGAAAGTATCACGAAGTATATATGGATTGTTTTTCTTCTTTTTTAACATTTTGGACCACATTTGCACCACTTGTTTGTTTTTGCAAATCTTATGGAAAATCTTTTCAAATTCGTTTGCAAATAGTCAAGGGTATAGAAATGTGATTGCAAGAAGCATTTTTAAGATTTGAAATTCCTCCCCCTGTTTCAAATGCCTTTTCTTTGACTGAATAAAAACTCTCCCTTAATTAATTCTCCCCTTAGCTTTCAAGAGGGTTTTTGAAATAGATATCAACTAAAAAATTGACTTTTAAAGATACTAATTGAATATTTATTTTGAGGTTAACTCAAGTATCAATTGTAATAAACATTTCCTTTCTGAAAGATCTTAATACCAATTTGAAAAATACACTAAAATTTTAAAATGGTGGTGGTGCGGTCATTTTGCTTTAGGCTTAATACTTTCTCCCCCTTTGGCATTAATTGCCAAAAATGAAGAACTTGAGAGCCCTTTTGCATTTTCTCCCCCTTTGGGGCCTAATACTTTCTCAAATGGTAAAGTAAATATAAGTGAAAGGTTATACCAATTGAGATTTTGCGGAGTAATGGCAAGTGGTAAATGATACCGTCAGAGTTTGGAGTGGAAGCCTTATCTTTGCCAAATACTCCATTTCCCTTTCAATCTAAGACTAATCATAGAGATATACTTGAAAGCACATTAGTCTTAGCCTTAGCACAAGAAGAATAAGAAATATGCATTTGTACCAAATGAAAGAGACATGATCAAAGGTATATAAAATAGCTATGTGTGCAATGTTTCAATTAAAATTCCAAGAATCAAGTATATTTAGCTCATTCCTAAGTTTGCTAAAGGTCTTCTCGTCTAGTGGCTTGGTAAAGATATCTGCTAATTGTTTGTGGGTATTAACATAAGCAATTTTGATATCCCCCTTTTGTTGGTGATCTCTCAGAAAGTGATACTGAATATCTATGTGCTTAGTGTGGCTGTGCTCAACGGGATTATCCACCATGCGAATTGCACTCTCATTATCACATAGGAGAGGGACTTTGCTCAATTTATAGCCATAGTCCCTATGGGTTTGCCTCATCCAAAGTAATTGCGCACAACAATGACCTACGGCTCGATGGTGGAAAGAGCTACGGAGTTTTATTTCTTTGAAGCCCAAGACACCAGAGATCTCCCTAGAAACTGACAAGTCCCTGATGTGCTCTTTCTATCTATTTTACACCCTGAATAATCGGCATCGAAATATCCAATTAAATCAAATGTAGATCCCTTGGGGTAGCAAAGCCCAAACTTAGGAGTGTAAACTAAATATCTCATGATTCTTTTCACGGCCCTAGGGTGAACTTCCTTAGGATTTGCCGGGAATCTTGCACACATGCATACAGAAAGCATAATGTCCGGTCGAGATGCACATAAGTAGAGTAAAGAACCTATCATCAACCGGTATACCTTTTGATCTATGGATTTACCTTCCGTGTCGAGGTCGAGATGCCCATCTATTCCCATGGGTGTCTTGATGGGTTTGACATCCTTCATTCGAAACTTCTTAAGCATGTCTTGAATGTACTTAGTTTGGCTGATGAAGGTGCCCTCTTGGAGTTATTTGATTTGAAATCTAAGGAAATACTTCAACTCCCCCATCATTGACATCTCAAATTTCTGTATCATGATCCTACTAAACTCTTCACAAGATGACTTGTTAGTAGACCCAAATATAATATCATCAACATAAATTTGGCATATAAACAAGTCTTTTGCAATAGTTTTAGTGAAGAGGGTAGGATCGGCTTTACCGAATTTGAAGCCATTAGTGATAAGAAAGTCTCGCATGCATTCATACCATGCTCTTGGGGCTTGCTTGAACCCATAAAGCGCCTTTGAGAGTTTATACACATGGTTAGGATACTCACTATCTTCGAAGCCAGGAGGTTGCTCAATATAGACCTCTTCCTTGATAGGGCCATTGAGGAAGGCACTCTTCACGTCCATTTGATAAAGCTTAAAGACATGGTAAGTAGCATAGGCAAGTAATATACGAAATGACTCAAGCCTAGCTAAGGGTGCATAGGTTTCATCAAAACCCAAACCTTCGACTTGTGAATAACCTTTGGCCACAAGTCGGGCTTTGTTCCTTGTCACCACACCATGCTCATCTTGCTTGTTGTGGAATACCCCTTTGGTACCTACAACATTTTGATTAGGACGTGGAACTAAATGCCATACCTCATTCCTAGTGAAATTGTTGAGCTCCTCTTGCATTGCCACCACCCAATCCGGATCTCTTAATGCATCCTCTACCCTGTATGGCTCAATAGAAGACACAAAAGAGTAATGTTCACAAAAATGTGCAACTCGAGATCTAGTGGTTACCTCTTTGTGAATATCACCCAGAATAGAGTTGACGGGGTGATCTCTTTGAATTGATTGGTGGACTTTTGGGTGTGGTGGTCTTTGATCCTGAATCTCTTGATCATCTTACTTGTCATCATTATCTTCATCTCCACCTTGATCAATGTCCTCCTCTTGAGGTGGCTCATCATCTTGATCTTCATCTTCATTTTCTTGAGCCTGATCCTCATCTTGAGTTGGTGGAGATGCTTGTATGGAAGATGATGATTGATCTTTTGCTTATGGAGGCTCTTCGGATTCTTTAGGACACACATCCTTAATGGACCTGTTCCTTAGCGCGACGCATGGATCCTCTTCATCATCTAACTCATCAAGATCAACTTGCTCCACTTGGGAGCCATTAATCTCATCAAACGCAATGTCACAAGAAACTTCAACTAATCCAGTGGATTTGTTGAAGACTCTATATGCCCTTGTGTTTGAGTCATAACCAAGTAAAAAGCCTTCTACAGCTTTAGGAACAAATTTAGATTTTCTACCTCTCTTAATAAGAATAAAGCATTTGCTCCCAAAGACTCTAAAATATGAAATATTGGGCTTTTTACCAGTAAGGAGTTCATACGATGTCTTCTTGAGGATTCGGTGAAGATATAACCGGTTGATGGAGTAGCAGGCGATGTTAATCGCCTCCACCCAAAACCAGTCTAGTGTCTTGTATTCATCAAGCATGGTCCTAGCCATATCCAATAGTGTTCTATTCTTTCTCTCCACTACACCATTTTGTTGAGGTGTGTAGGGAGAACAGAACTCATGCTTGATGCCCTCTTCCTTAAGAAATCCTTCTATTTGTAAATTCTTGAACTCCATCCCATTATCGCTTCTAATCTTTTTGATTCTCAATCCAAACTCATTTTGAGCCTGTCTCAAGAATCCTTTTAATGTCTCTTGGGTTTGTGATTTTTCCTGCAAAAAGAACACCCAAGTGAAGTGAGAATAATCATCCACAATAACTAGACAGTACTTACTCCCGCCGATGCTTATGTAAGCGATCGGGCCGAATAGGTCCATGTGGAGCAGCTTAAGCAGCCTGTCAGTGGTCATTATGGTCTTGTGTGGATGAAGGACTCCAACTTGCTTTCCTGCTTGGCATGCGCTACAAATCCTATCTTTCTCCAAATGAACATTGGTTAGTCCAAAAACGTGTTCTCCCTTTAGAAGCTTGTGAAGATTCTTCATCCCAACATGAGCAAGTTGGTGATGCCAGAGCCAACCCATGTTAGTCTTAGCAATTAAGCAAGTGTCTAGTTCAGCTTGGTTATCATTAAAATCAACTAAATATAGCTGACCATCTAACACTCCCTTAAATGCTATTGAATCATCACTTCTTCTAAAGACAGTAACACCTATATCAGTAAAAAGACAGTTGTAGCCCATTTTAGATAACTGAGAAACAGAAAGCAAATTATAATCTAATGAATCTACAAGAAAAACATTGCAAATGGAATGGTAAGGAGATATAGCAATTTTACCCAAACCTTTGACCAAACCTTGATTTCCATCCCCGAATGTGATAGCTCGTTGGGGATCTTCATTTTTCTCGTATGAGGAGAGCATCCTTTTCTCCCCTGTCATGTGGTTTGTGCACCCGCTATCGATTATCCAACTTGATCCACCAGATGCATAAACCTACAAAACAAATTTAGGTCTTGTTCTTAGGTACCCAAATAGTCTTGGGTCCTTTCATATTAGAAACAAGCACCTTGGGAACCCAAACACAAGCCTTGGAGCTCTTGTGTTTGCCCCCAACATATTTGGCAACTACCTTGCCTGATTTGTTAGTAAGCACATAAGATGCATCAAAAGTTTTAAATGAAATATTGTGCTCATGCAGTGACAATTTTCCTTTTAGGCTTTTAATTTTTGAGTTGAATACCTAGAGCTAGATGCCTCATTTCTATACATAAAAGCATGATGAGAAATAGTGTGAGGTTTCCTAGCATGAATCTTCCTAATCTTATGCTGAGGATAGTTTGCAGGATATAAAATATAACCCTCTCTATCCTGAACCATGGGTGCCTTGCCCTTTACAAAGTTAGACAATTTCTTAGGGGCATTAAGCTTGACATTGCTTTGGTTCCCTTGTTGGAACACAATGCCATCCTTAATGCCAGGGTGTCTCCCATTATAGAGCATGCTTCTAGCAAATTTAAATTTTTCATTTTCAAGTTCATGCTCGACAACTTTTGCATTTAATGTAGCTATGTGATCATTTTGTTTTTTAATCATGGCAAGGTGATCATCAATAGCTTCAACATTAATATCTCTACATCTAGTTGAAAGTCGCCTAGAGGGGGGATGAATAGGCAGAATCTGAAATTTACAAACTTAAGCACACACTACAAGCCGGGGTTAGCGTTAGAATTAAAACCGAGTCCGAAAGAGAGGGCTCAAACAAATCAACCAAGAAATAAAGGGATGACATGGTGATTTATTTTACTGAGGTTCGGTTCTTGAGAACCTAGTCCCCGTTGAGGTGGTCACAAAGACTGGGTCTCTTTCAACCCTTTCCCTCTCTCAAACGGTCACCTAGACCGAGTGAGCTTTTCTCCTTAATCAAACGGGTCACTTAGACCCCAAAAGGACCACTACAACCTTAGTGTCTCTTACTTAGAGAACAAGAATGAGGAAGAAGAAAGCGATCCAAGAACAAGAGCTCAAAGAACACGAGCAAAACACTCTCTCTAGTCACTTTGTGTTTGGAGTGAATTTGGGACTTGGAGAGGCTTTGGTTCTTTTGAATTGTGTCTTGTATTGATTGCACTAGCTCTTGTATTGAATGAGATGTCTGAAAAACTTGGATGCTTGGAGTGGTGGTGGTTGGGGGTATTTATAGCCCTCAACCACCACATAGCCGTTGGGAAGGCCGTCTGTCGATGGGCGCATCGGACACTGTCCGGTGCGCTAGCCACGTCACCCAACCGTTAGGGTTCTAAAGATTCTGACCGTTGGAGCGCTGACTTCATGTCGCACCGGATAGTCCGATGCTGCATCGGACAGGTACTGTTCACTGTCCGGTGCGCCTCTAACGCCTGCTCTAACTTCTGCCGCACTGTTCACGCACTGTTCACACTTTTGCAGACGACCGTTGCGCTGGGTAGCTGTTGCTCCACTGGTGCACCGGATAGTCCGGTGAATTATAGCGGAGCGGCGCCTGAGAAACCCGAAGGTGAAGAGTTCAGACTGTACGGCCCCTGGTGCACCGGACACTGTCCGGTGCGCCAGACCAGGGTTCTCTTCGGTTTCTTTTGCTCCTTTCTTTTGAACCCTAACTTGATCTTTTTATTGGTTTGTGTTGAACCTTTGTGCACCTGTAGAATACATAATCTAGAGCAAACTAGTCAGTCCAATTTTTGTGTTGGGCATTCAACCACCAAAATCATTTATAGGAAAAGGTTTGACCCTATTTCCCTTTCAATCTCCCCCTTTTTGGTGATTGATGCCAACAAAAACCAAAGCAAATGTATAAGTGCGGAATTGAACTAGTTTGTATAATGTAAGTGCATAGGTTCTTTTAGAATTAAACCAATTTTATAACTTCACTAGATATGCATGGATTGCTTTCTTTTATATATCATTTTGGACCACATTTGCACCACTTGTTTTGTTTTTGCAAATTCTTTTGGAAAATCTTTTCAAAGTCTTTTTGCAAATAGCCAAAGGTATATGAATAAGATTGTAAGAAGCATTTTCAAGATTTTGAAATTTCTCCCCCTGTTTCAAATGCTTTTCCTTTGACTACAACAAAGCTCCCCCCTGAATGAAATTCTCCCCTTAGTGTTCAAGAGGGTTTTCCAAATTTTTGAAAATACTAATAATTTTTCTCCCCCTTTTGAAAACACATTAAGATACTAATTTGAAATTTTCTTTTTAAAATTTGGTGGTGATGTGGTCCTTTTGCTTTGGGCTAGATCCTTTCTCCCCCTTTGGCATTAATTGCCAAAAACGGAGACTTTAAGAGCCCTTTTATATTTTCTCCCCCTTTGGTAAACAATATATGAGTGAAAGATTATACCAAATTGGAGAGTGAGTAACGACGAAGGGTAAATGATACCGATAGAGTGGAGTGGAAGCCTTGTCTTCGTCGAGTACTCCATTTCCCTTTCAATCTACGACTTAGCATATAAACACACTTGGAAACACATTAGTCGTAGCAAATGAAAGAGATAAGATCAAAGGTATATAAATGAGCAATGTGTGCAATGTTTCAATCAAAATTCCAAGAATCAAGAATATTTAGCTCATTCCTAAGTTTGCTAAAGGTTTTCTCATCTAAAGGCTTGGTAAAGATATCGGCTAATTGATCTTTGGTGTTAATATAGGCTATCTCGATATCCCCCCTTTGTTGGTGATCCCTCAAAAAGTGATACCGAATGTCTATGTGCTTAGTGCGGCTGTGTTCAACGGGATTCTCCGCCATGCAGATAGCACTCTCATTGTCACATAGGAGAGGGACTTTGCTCAATGTGTAGACATAGTCCCTAAGAGTTTGCCTCATCCAAAGCAATTGCGCACAACAATGGCCTGCGGCAATGTACTCGGCTTCGTCGGTAGAAAGAGCTACTGAGTTGTGTTTCTTTAAAGCCCAAGACACCAAGGATCTCCCCAGAAACTGACAAGTCCCTGATGTGCTCTTCCTATCAATTTTACACCCTACCCAATCGGTATCGGAATATCCTATCAAATCAAAGGTTGATCCCCTGGGGTACCAAAGCCCAAACTTAGGAGTGTAAACTAAATATCTCATGATTCGCTTCACGGCCTTAAGGTGAACTTCCTTAGGATCGGCTTGGAACCTTGCACACATGCATATGGAAAGCATAATATCCGGTCGTGATGCACATAAATAGAGTAAAGATCCTATCATCGACCGGTACACCTTTTGATCTACGGATTTACCTCCCGTGTCGAGGTCAGGATGCCCATTAGTTCCCATGGGTGTCTTGATGGGCTTGGCATCCTTCATTCCAAACTTCTTAAGAATGTCTTGAATATACTTCATTTGGCTAATGAAGGTGCCCTCTTGGAGTTGCTTGATTTGGAATCCTAAGAAATATCTCAACTCCCCCATCATTGACATCTCGAATTTTTGAACCATGATCCTACTAAACTCTTCATAAGTAGATTTGTTAGTAGACCCAAATATAATATCATCAACATAAATTTGGCATACAAACAAATCATTTGTAATAGTTTTAGTAAACAGTGTAGGATCGTCTTTTCCGACTTTGAAGCCATTAGTGATAAGGAAATCTCGCAGGCATTTATACCATGCTCTTGGGGCTTGCTTGAGCCTATAAAGCGCCTTTGAGAGTTTATAAACATGGTTAGGGTACTAACTATCTTCAAAGCCGGGAGGTTACTCAACATAGACCTCTTCCTTGATTGGTCCATTGAGGAAGGCACTTTTCACGCCCATTTGGTAAAGCTTAAAGCCATGGTAAGTAGCATAGGCAAGTAATATTCGAATTGACTCAAGCCTAGCTATGGGTGCATAAGTTTCATCAAAATCCAGACCTTCGACTTGTGAATAACCCTTGGCCACAAGTCGGGCTTTGTTCCTTATCACCACACCATGCTCATCTTTCTTGTTGCGGAATACCCATTTGGTACCTACAACATTTTGATTAGGACATGGAACCAAATGCCATACCTCATTTCTTGTAAAGTTGTTGAGCTACTCTTGCATTGCCAGCACCCAATCCAAATCTCTTAGTGCATCCTCAATCCTGTAAGGCTCAATAGAGGACACAAAAGAGTAATGTTCACAAAAATGAGCAACACGAGATCTAGTGGTTACCCCCTTATGAATGTTGCCGAGGATGGAGTTCACGGGGTGATCTCGTTGGATTGCTTGGTGAACTCTTGGGTGTGGCGGTCTTTGACCCTGTATTTCTTGATCATCTTCCTTGTCATTATCTTCATTATCTCCCCCTTGATCATTGACCTTGTCTTGAGGTGGCTCATCTTCTTGATCTTCTTCTTTATCATCTTGAGCATGTTCCTCATCTTGAGTTGGTGGAGATGCTTGATTTGAAGATGATGGTTGATCTTGTGCTTGAGTTGGTGTAAAGCCCAAATTTGTATAAAAAAATGATGTAAATAAATAAATTAAATTATGATAGTATTGTGAGAATTTTTTTAAACCTTTGGATAGTATTGGGTTTCCTTTGTTCTTGAATAAATGGGATTAAACTAGCCAAATAATGAAACAAATAAAAATAGAAATGTGCACCCCATAATGGAACTCTTGTATTTAATGTTGTGAAGCAAGTTGAGTTTAAAAAAAATTATAATTTAAAAATAAAAGGGGAATAGGAAAGAAAAGGGAAGAAAATACTATACACTATATATATATATATATAAATGAATGAACTTTAGAATTCAAATTTTTATAAGGTAGATGCTCATAATAGATTAATATAATTATTGCACATTATGTTGGGGTTCCATTTGTGCATTAGACTTGAATTTAGAGCAGATTTGGATTCAAATTCAAAATAGAAAAGAAAATACAAAACAGAAATAGGAAAAATCATAAGTCTGCGCTTGGGCTAAAACTAACTAGTCGGCCCAACTAGGCAAACCCACGCGCGGGCCCGTTAACCTCGTCACCGCGCTGGCCATCTGGGGGAACCGGCGCCGACCTGTGGGCCATGGATGGCAGTCTCTGCGTGCTCTCACCCCTGCGTGATGTCACCGACGCGTGGGTCCGCTTGGTCGGACTTATCTTCTCTACCAGAACAGCGTGGACGCCGCCATAGATCCTGCTCGGATCCTGCATGCCGATCCAATCCCTATTCATCACGACTCATAAATAGAACCAACCATGACACCCCTCTTCTCCATCGTATTGGTGAGAGGTAGACTGTGGCTGTGCGGTGGAGCTAGGATCTCCAGAGCCGAGCTTAAGCGCCATTAGAGAGCAAAGAGAGACCGCCACGAGAGAGAAGACGGCCACCGCCGTGGTCGTCTTGATTTCCCCCGCGATTGATCAGGGCGTAGAAACCACGGGGCACTCGCAGCACCATTGGCGCCCGGGAATTTTCCTGTGCATGCGGCGCTAGGCGGATCGGGCCTCTTCCCTCGCCGCTGTCGCAATAACAGGAGGGAGATTAACGCCACGGCCGTTCCCTGTGCGAGACGCCGGTCCAGACGCGGGGATTGGTCAAGACAATAGGCGTGGTGTCCCGTGTGGCGTCGGTAGGTGATTACATCTACGAAAATTACTTTGGGATGGAGCAATTCCTCGTTGGCCTTCGCAAGGAAGCTCGGATGTCGCCGCTAGCTGTGGATAGTATCCCAGCGGTCGTCTTTGCCTTCGGTAAGCCATCAACCCTCTCCGACGTGATCACAGAATCTCGTAGAACCGTTGGGATTAAGGAATAGTGGGGTGAGGCTCTTGTTCGGCCGTACTCCGGCGGGAGCCCCGCCTCGGTTCCACCTTGCAGCATGGACACCCTCTCTCTGCGCCCTCTGCCTATGCGTCGTTCCTCTGTCAGGCTCACCATCGGAACCCTCCCTACATCATGCGTTAAAATGAATTTGTGGTTACTAGTTCGTCGGATGGCTGGAGTGCCTGGGCGCAGTTTTGGTTGGCCACCAGCGGGGGAATCCGCCGTAGGGCTGGCGGCGCCACCGTGGTTGGCCGCACAGGAAAGGGGGGATGAGATGCCGGCCATAGATTCTGGTTTCAGTGGCTAGGATTAGATAGACAAATACCCCTTCGTCGCGTTCAACCAGAGGCATAGATCTTTTGATCCTGCGGTCAGGGGTAGATCTTGGCTCCGTAATATCCGGGCCGTGGATCGCATGATGGGCGGCCCGGATCGTATACCGGTTCAATTGAGGGGGGGATCTAATCCGGTCCCTAGATTTAGGATCGGACGGCTAAGCTCTACCCGTACCCCTTCGACGTACGCTTCTTTCAAAAAAAGCCCCTGGGTTTCTGAGAAACCAACCCGCCGTCCTGCACGATTTGTCTCTGTGCCTTGGGGATTTTTGCCCCGAGCCCCCTGTTGTTCTCATATTTTGAGGCCCAGTCCAGAGTCGGCAGTAAATTGAATAATGAGTTAGAAATAGATTTTTAATATGGAAATAAACCCCAGAAACTTGTTTAATTCATAGCAAATGCATATGATCTCCAAATTGGACCATTTCAGTTCCTATAATTTTGTAATAGTATTCTATATTAAATAGTACCACTGTTTTTACATGAAGTACACATTTAAATTTATTTCCCACTTAATCCTATATTAAATGCATAAAACTTTAGAAAATCTATAACTTAAAATCTGTACCTCCAAATTTAATGATTCCAGTTCCTGTGATCTTAGTTTAATGTCTAGATTATTACTGTGTATTTTATTTGCATGTTTGATGTGATGTTAAATTTTGCCTATACACTATTTGTTTGTAATGCTACGACTAGCGTGAGGACACGTGTCATCTGAAGATCATCCTGGTACCTGGAATCTCAAGTGTCAGGCAAGTTGTGCCCTTGATCACTTCTTTTTACCCACTCATGTTCTAATTAATCATAATGATCTGCATAGGTTAATTCTGATGGGACCCAATAGGTTACCCTAGTTTGTCTATCTTTATACCTTGTTCACCACTAAATTTCTGGGTAGTACTTGCTAGTGCTTTATGTGGTTTTGGGTATGAAGATATATTATTCATGATCATATTTTTATTATCTGTTTATTATTACTGTTCATTATAAGATCATTATGTTAATTGGAACATGGAGCGACCACCCGGGAAAACAGTGCTACCACAAGGGAGGAATGGGACCCCTTGGCTGATTAATTAGGAAAGCTAGTGGAAGACTACCTTACCCGAAAGGGGCAAGGGCAGTAGGGGAGTGGTCAGTGTAGGGAGGCCCTCGGGAGGATTTTGCTGCGATGGCGGTCCTGCAAGGGATTCCTACATTGGAACTTCCTATAAACTGTAGCGGGTTTTCGGAAGCTAGTGGAACTTTGTAAAGGCCTCGTAGTGGATCCCTAGCCATTCACCTCGGTAGTGTCTAAGGGCCTTGCAAACCCTGGCGACATGGGATACACGACTTGTGGGTAAAGATGCGCAACCTCTGCAGAGTGTAAAACTAGTATACTAGCCGTGCTCACGGTCATGAGCGGCTCGGACCCTCACATGATTAAATTATGGAACTAAATTCAATTTGTCATATGCATTGCACTGCAGGTGAGGTTGTTACTTTTGTTCTACTATTTAATTGGGTTGGTATTTACTTATACTTAGTAACTGCTAATAAAATTTTGACCAACTTTAAAAGCAATGCTCAGCTCTAACCATCTTCTTTGGTAAGCCTTACACTTCACGTGAGCTCCCACCTTTGGCGAGTTCATGCACATTATTCCCCACAACTTGTTGAGCGATGAACGTATGTGAGCTCACTCTTGCTGTCTCACACCACCCCACAGGTCAAGAACAGGTACCGCAGGATGATGCACTCGGAGGATGCTGTGAAGTGTTCGTGAGAGATCTAGGCCGTCGTCTCCCAGTCAACTTTGGGTTGCTGGACCGTTGTCTCCTTACAATGTAATTATTTATTTTGTATAGAACTCCTGTTATATAGTAAAGATGTGACATTCGATCCTGCGCCATGATTCATCATATGTGTGAGACTTGGTCCCAGCACACCTGGTGATTATGTTCGCGCCCGGGTTTTGGACCCCTAAAATCCGGGTGTGACAGAAGTGGTATCAGAGGAATGTTGACTGTAGGACGAAACCTAGATAGAACTGGACAACCATTATCTACTTACCTTTGCTACTCTGATCTTTTCTAAACTTTCCTTAATCTTTTCTCATCTATTTCCGCTTTACTCTGATTATTCTTACCTTTTCATTCTAAAGACAAATATGGATTTCACACTTTGAAGGCCTGTATCTAAAGTAACTTTTAGGAGTAGGAGACCTATTCTTAGGAACAAAAGCAAAACTATTTTTGTAGATATTAGTATGCTTGAGTGTTTGTTCTTATGATACTTGTCTGATTTGGATCTTTGAATGAGTGTGATGGGTTGTGGAGTAATGTCCACAATTACATCTGCATATACGTATAGGCTTAAATAGAATTCATAAGAAAACTAAGCAATTTAGATTATCCTCCATTAAAAATGTATCTGTCTCATAGAGATCCCTCTAATCTTAAAAGACTCTCCCATAACTTAATAGATTCATCGTATCTTATAAGATTCTCTCTTATCTTACTAGATCCACCTCATCTTAAAAGATTCTTCTTACCTTAATAAATTCATCTTATCTTGAAGAGATTCTATCTTATCATAACATATCTAACTAATCTCAAAAGATCCTAACTTATCCTAATTAAAATATATCCCGCTTAATGGATCCATCTTATCTTGAAAAGATTTTTATATTATTCTAATAGATCTAACTGACCTCAAAAGATTCTATTATATCCTAATAATATGTTATCCTACCCTGTTAGATCTAGCTAACTTGAACTAGTCTAATCTAGTTATATCCAATTTAGTGTGAGTTACTTAATGCTGGTACAAAGAATTAGGCCATACTCCTAACCCACTTAAGCCTAAATTGGTGACTTAGATCAACTCGGCCAACTCGACCATACCAAAAAAAAAACCTAACCTACATCATAGGTTGCCTAGTCCATCTATCCCAAAAGCAAAGTAAAACTATGTGTAAACCTACCTACCCCATGTACCTCGGCTATCCTAACTATATGTTCTTAGTCATATGTCCCTAACATAGATGGCAACTCCAAGATTAAAGACTGAAGATGACCAACTTCATCCAAAAAAAAAGGATAAGCACCAACTCAAGTCTTCAAAGAGCCAAGTTGGATCACCAGATGAATCAAGGTCCACCATCCGGAATGGGAACTCCTTGCCCTAATCCTTCTTACCCCCGCCTTCTCTACTTCTGCCTAATAGCTAAGCATAATACACCTAGGATTTCCTAACCCATCCCTGACTTAAGGACTTAAGGAAAATAGAAAACATGTGCTTAAAACCACTTGGAAAAAAAAACTCGAAGCTAAACTACAACCAAACGTTTGGATTTCTATATCCCTTTTCTAACAAATCTCGAGGACGAGATTTTTGTTAAGGGGGGTAGGATTTGTAAAGCCCAAATTTGTATAAAAAAATGATGTAAATAAATAAATTAAATTATGATAGTATTGTGAGAATTTTTTTTAAACCTTTGGATAGTATTGGGTTTCCTTTGTTCTTGAATAAATGGGATTAAACTAGCCAAATAATGAAACAAATAAAAATAGAAATGTGCACCCCATAATGGAACTCTTGTATTTAATGTTGTGAAGCAAGTTGAGTTTAAAAAAAATTATAATTTGAAAATAAAAGGGGAATAGGAAAGAAAAGGGAAGAAAATACTATACACTATATATATATAAATGAATGAACTTTAGAATTCAAATTTTTATAAGGTAGATGCTCATAATAGATTAATATAATTATTGCACATTATGTTGGGGTTCCATTTGTGCATTAGACTTGAATTTAGAGCAGATTTGGATTCAAATTCAAAATAGAAAAGAAAATACAAAACAGAAATAGGAAAAATCATAAGTCTGCGCTTGGGCTAAAACTAACTAGTCGGCCCAACTAGGCAAACCCACGCGCGGGCCCGTTAACCTCGTCACCGCGCTGGCCATCTGGGGGAACCGGCGCCGACCTGTGGGCCATGGATGGCAGTCTCTGCGTGCTCTCACCCCTGCGTGATGTCACCGACGCGTGGGTCCGCTTGGTCGGACTTATCTTCTCTACCAGAACAGCGTGGACGCCGCCATAGATCCCGCTCGGATCCTGCATGCCGATCCAATCCCTATTCATCACGACTCATAAATAGAACCAACCATGACACCCCTCTTCTCCATCGTATTGGTGAGAGGTAGACTGTGGCTGTGCGGTGGAGCTAGGATCTCCAGAGCCGAGCTTAAGCGCCATTAGAGAGCAAAGAGAGACCGCCACGAGAGAGAAGACGGCCACCGCCGTGGTCGTCTTGATTTCCCCCGCGATTGATCAGGGCGTAGAAACCACGGGGCACTCGCAGCACCATTGGCGCCCGGGAATTTTCCTGTGCATGCGGCGCTAGGCGGATCGGGCCTTTTCCCTCGCCGCTGTCGCAAGAACAGGAGGGAGATTAACGCCACGGCCGTTCCCTGTGCGAGACGCCGGTCCAGACGCGGGGATTGGTCAAGGCAATAGGCGTGGTGTCCCGTGTGGCGTCGGTAGGTGATTACATCTGCGAAAATTACTTTGGGATGGAGCAATTCCTCGTTGGCCTTCGCAAGGAAGCTCGGATGTCGCCGCTAGCTGTGGATAGTATCCCAGCGGTCGTCTTTGCCTTCGGTAAGCCATCAACCCTCTCCGACGTGATCACAGAATCTCGTAGAACCGTTGGGATTAAGGAATAGTGGGGTGAGGCTCTTGTTCGGCCGTACTCCGGCGGGAGCCCCGCCTCGGTTCCACCTTGCAGCATGGACACCCTCTCTCTGC
Organism: Zea luxurians; assembly: GCA_029449295.1. NCBI lineage: Eukaryota > Viridiplantae > Streptophyta > Magnoliopsida > Poales > Poaceae > Zea > Zea luxurians. The sequence continues at coordinate 8,259,252 of JAOPSE010000093.1, read as the reverse complement.
GCCCTCTGCCTATGCGTCGTTCCTCTGTCAGGCTCACCATTGGAACCCTCCCTACATCATGCGTTAACAATGAATTTGTGGTTACTAGTTCGTCGGATGGCTGGAGTGCCTGGGCGCAGTTTTGGTTGGCCACCAGCGGGGGAATCCGCCGTAGGGCTGGCGGCGCCACCGTGGTTGGCCGCACAGGAAAGGGGGAATGAGATGCCGGCCATAGATTCTGGTTTCAGTGGCTAGGATTAGATAGACAAATACCCCTTCGTCGCGTTCAACCAGAGGCATAGATCTTTTGATCCTGCGGTCAGGGTAGATCTTGGCTCCGTAATATCCGGGCCGTGGATCGCATGATGGGCGGCCCGGATCGTATACCGGTTCAATTGAGGGGGGGGGGGGATCTAATCCGGTCCCTAGATTTAGGATCGGACGGCTAAGCTCTACCCGTACCCCTTCGACGTACGCTTCTTTCAAAAAAAGCCCCTGGGTTTCTGAGAAACCAACCCGCCGTCCTGCACGATTTGTCTCTGTGCCTTGGGGATTTTTGCCCCGAGCCCCCTGTTGTTCTCATATTTTGAGGCCCAGTCCAGAGTCGGCAGTAAATTGAATAATGAGTTAGAAATAGATTTTTAATATGGAAATAAACCCCAGAAACTTGTTTAATTCATAGCAAATGCATATGATCTCCAAATTGGACCATTTCAGTTCCTATAATTTTGTAATAGTATTCTATATTAAATAGTTCCACTGTTTTTACATGAAGTACACATTTAAATTTATTTCCCACTTAATCCTATATTAAATGCATAAAACTTTAGAAAATCTATAACTTAAAATCTGTACCTCCAAATTTAATGATTCCAGTTCCTGTGATCTTAGTTTAATGTCTAGATTATTACTGTGTATTTTATTTGCATGTTTGATGTGATGTTAAATTTTGCCTATACACTATTTGTTTGTAATGCTACGACTAGCGTGAGGACACGTGTCATCTGAAGATCATCCTGGTACCTGGAATCTCAAGTGTCAGGCAAGTTGTGCCCTTGATCACTTCTTTTTACCCACTCATGTTCTAATTAATCATAATGATCTGCATAGGTTAATTCTGATGGGACCCAATAGGTTACCCTAGTTTGTCTATCTTTATACCTTGTTCACCACTAAATTTCTGGGTAGTACTTGCTAGTGCTTTATGTGGTTTTGGGTATGAAGATATATTATTCATGATCATATTTTTATTATCTGTTTATTATTACTGTTCATTATAAGATCATTATGTTAATTGGAACATGGAGCGACCACCCGGGAAAACAGTGCTACCACAAGGGAGGAATGGGACCCCTTGGCTGATTAATTAGGAAAGCTAGTGGAAGACTACCTTACCCGAAAGGGGCAAGGGCAGTAGGGGAGTGGTCAGTGTAGGGAGGCCCTCGGGAGGATTTTGCTGCGATGGCGGTCCTGCAAGGGATTCCTGCATTGGAACTTCCTATAAACTGTAGCGGGTTTTCGGAAGCTAGTGGAACTTTGTAAAGGCCTCGTAGTGGATCCCTAGCCATTCACCTCGGTAGTGTCTAAGGGCCTTGCAAACCCTGGCGACATGGGATACACGACTTGTGGGTAAAGATGCGCAACCTCTGCAGAGTGTAAAACTAGTATACTAGCCGTGCTCACGGTCATGAGCGGCTCGGACCCTCACATGATTAAATTATGGAACTAAATTCAATTTGTCATATGCATTGCACTGCAGGTGAGGTTGTTACTTTTGTTCTACTATTTAATTGGGTTGGTATTTACTTATACTTAGTAACTGCTAATAAAATTTTGACCAACTTTAAAAGCAATGCTCAGCTCTAACCATCTTCTTTGGTAAGCCTTACACTTCACGTGAGCTCCCACCTTTGGCGAGTTCATGCACATTATTCCCCACAACTTGTTGAGCGATGAACGTATGTGAGCTCACTCTTGCTGTCTCACACCACCCCACAGGTCAAGAACAGGTACCGCAGGATGATGCACTCGGAGGATGCTGTGAAGTGTTCGTGAGAGATCTAGGCCGTCGTCTCCCAGTCAACTTTGGGTTGCTGGACCGTTGTCTCCTTACAATGTAATTATTTATTTTGTATAGAACTCCTGTTATATAGTAAAGATGTGACATTCGATCCTGCGCCATGATTCATCATATGTGTGAGACTTGGTCCCAGCACACCTGGTGATTATGTTCGCGCCCGGGTTTTGGACCCCTAAAATCCGGGTGTGACAGAAGTGGTATCAGAGGAATGTTGACTGTAGGACGAAACCTAGATAGAACTGGACAACCATTATCTACTTACCTTTGCTACTCTGATCTTTTCTAAACTTTCCTTAATCTTTTCTCATCTATTTCCGCTTTACTCTGATTATTCTTACCTTTTCATTCTAAAGACAAATATGGATTTCACACTTTGAAGGCCTGTATCTAAAGTAACTTTTAGGAGTAGGAGACCTATTCTTAGGAACAAAAGCAAAACTATTTTTGTAGATATTAGTATGCTTGAGTGTTTGTTCTTATGATACTTGTCTGATTTGGATCTTTGAATGAGTGTGATGGGTTGTGGAGTAATGTCCACAATTACATCTGCATATACGTATAGGCTTAAATAGAATTCATAAGAAAACTAAGCAATTTAGATTATCCTCCATTAAAAATGTATCTGTCTCATAGAGATCCCTCTAATCTTAAAAGACTCTCCCATAACTTAATAGATTCATCGTATCTTATAAGATTCTCTCTTATCTTACTAGATCCACCTCATCTTAAAAGATTCTTCTTACCTTAATAAATTCATCTTATCTTGAAGAGATTCTATCTTATCATAACATATCTAACTAATCTCAAAAGATCCTAACTTATCCTAATTAAAATATATCCCGCTTAATGGATCCATCTTATCTTGAAAAGATTTTTATATTATTCTAATAGATCTAACTGACCTCAAAAGATTCTATTATATCCTAATAATATGTTATCCTACCCTGTTAGATCTAGCTAACTTGAACTAGTCTAATCTAGTTATATCCAATTTAGTGTGAGTTACTTAATGCTGGTACAAAGAATTAGGCCATACTCCTAACCCACTTAAGCCTAAATTGGTGACTTAGATCAACTCGGCCAACTCGACCATACCAAAAAAAAAACCTAACCTACATCATAGGTTGCCTAGTCCATCTATCCCAAAAGCAAAGTAAAACTATGTGTAAACCTACCTACCCCATGTACCTCGGCTATCCTAACTATATGTTCTTAGTCATATGTCCCTAACATAGATGGCAACTCCAAGATTAAAGACTGAAGATGACCAACTTCATCCAAAAAAAAAGGATAAGCACCAACTCAAGTCTTCAAAGAGCCAAGTTGGATCACCAGATGAATCAAGGTCCACCATCCGGAATGGGAACTCCTTGCCCTAATCCTTCTTACCCCCGCCTTCTCTACTTCTGCCTAATAGCTAAGCATAATACACCTAGGATTTCCTAACCCATCCCTGACTTAAGGACTTAAGGAAAATAGAAAACATGTGCTTAAAACCACTTGGAAAAAAAAACTCGAAGCTAAACTACAACCAAACGTTTGGATTTCTATATCCCTTTTCTAACAAATCTCGAGGACGAGATTTTTGTTAAGGGGGGTAGGATTTGTAAAGCCCAAATTTGTATAAAAAAATGATGTAAATAAATAAATTAAATTATGATAGTATTGTGAGAATTTTTTTAAACCTTTGGATAGTATTGGGTTTCCTTTGTTCTTGAATAAATGGGATTAAACTAGCCAAATAATGAAACAAATAAAAATAGAAATGTGCACCCCATAATGGAACTCTTGTATTTAATGTTGTGAAGCAAGTTGAGTTTAAAAAAAATTATAATTTGAAAATAAAAGGGGAATAGGAAAGAAAAGGGAAGAAAATACTATACACTATATATATATAAATGAATGAACTTTAGAATTCAAATTTTTATAAGGTAGATGCTCATAATAGATTAATATAATTATTGCACATTATGTTGGGGTTCCATTTGTGCATTAGACTTGAATTTAGAGCAGATTTGGATTCAAATTCAAAATAGAAAAGAAAATACAAAACAGAAATAGGAAAAATCATAAGTCTGCGCTTGGGCTAAAACTAACTAGTCGGCCCAACTAGGCAAACCCACGCGCGGGCCCGTTAACCTCGTCACCGCGCTGGCCATCTGGGGGAACCGGCGCCGACCTGTGGGCCATGGATGGCAGTCTCTGCGTGCTCTCACCCCTGCGTGATGTCACCGACGCGTGGGTCCGCTTGGTCGGACTTATCTTCTCTACCAGAACAGCGTGGACGCCGCCATAGATCCCGCTCGGATCCTGCATGCCGATCCAATCCCTATTCATCACGACTCATAAATAGAACCAACCATGACACCCCTCTTCTCCATCGTATTGGTGAGAGGTAGACTGTGGCTGTGCGGTGGAGCTAGGATCTCCAGAGCCGAGCTTAAGCGCCATTAGAGAGCAAAGAGAGACCGCCACGAGAGAGAAGACGGCCACCGCCGTGGTCGTCTTGATTTCCCCCGCGATTGATCAGGGCGTAGAAACCACGGGGCACTCGTAGCACCATTGGCGCCCGGGAATTTTCCTGTGCATGCGGCGCTAGGCGGATCGGGCCTTTTCCCTCGCCGCTGTCGCAAGAACAGGAGGGAGATTAACGCCACGGCCGTTCCCTGTGCGAGACGCCGGTCCAGACGCGGGGATTGGTCAAGGCAATAGGCGTGGTGTCCCGTGTGGCGTCGGTAGGTGATTACATCTGCGAAAATTACTTTGGGATGGAGCAATTCCTCGTTGGCCTTCGCAAGGAAGCTCGGATGTCGCCGCTAGCTGTGGATAGTATCCCAGCGGTCGTCTTTGCCTTCGGTAAGCCATCAACCCTCTCCGACGTGATCACAGAATCTCGTAGAACCGTTGGGATTAAGGAATAGTGGGGTGAGGCTCTTGTTCGGCCGTACTCCGGCGGGAGCCCCGCCTCGGTTCCACCTTGCAGCATGGACACCCTCTCTCTGCGCCCTCTGCCTATGCGTCGTTCCTCTGTCAGGCTCACCATTGGAACCCTCCCTACATCATGCGTTAACAATGAATTTGTGGTTACTAGTTCGTCGGATGGCTGGAGTGCCTGGGCGCAGTTTTGGTTGGCCACCAGCGGGGGAATCCGCCGTAGGGCTGGCGGCGCCACCGTGGTTGGCCGCACAGGAAAGGGGGAATGAGATGCCGGCCATAGATTCTGGTTTCAGTGGCTAGGATTAGATAGACAAATACCCCTTCGTCGCGTTCAACCAGAGGCATAGATCTTTTGATCCTGCGGTCAGGGGTAGATCTTGGCTCCGTAATATCCGGGCCGTGGATCGCATGATGGGCGGCCCGGATCGTATACCGGTTCAATTGAGGGGGGGGGGGATCTAATCCGGTCCCTAGATTTAGGATCGGACGGCTAAGCTCTACCCGTACCCCTTCGACGTACGCTTCTTTCAAAAAAAGCCCCTGGGTTTCTGAGAAACCAACCCGCCGTCCTGCACGATTTGTCTCTGTGCCTTGGGGATTTTTGCCCCGAGCCCCCTGTTGTTCTCATATTTTGAGGCCCAGTCCAGAGTCGGCAGTAAATTGAATAATGAGTTAGAAATAGATTTTTAATATGGAAATAAACCCCAGAAACTTGTTTAATTCATAGCAAATGCATATGATCTCCAAATTGGACCATTTCAGTTCCTATAATTTTGTAATAGTATTCTATATTAAATAGTTCCACTGTTTTTACATGAAGTACACATTTAAATTTATTTCCCACTTAATCCTATATTAAATGCATAAAACTTTAGAAAATCTATAACTTAAAATCTGTACCTCCAAATTTAATGATTCCAGTTCCTGTGATCTTAGTTTAATGTCTAGATTATTACTGTGTATTTTATTTGCATGTTTGATGTGATGTTAAATTTTGCCTATACACTATTTGTTTGTAATGCTACGACTAGCGTGAGGACACGTGTCATCTGAAGATCATCCTGGTACCTGGAATCTCAAGTGTCAGGCAAGTTGTGCCCTTGATCACTTCTTTTTACCCACTCATGTTCTAATTAATCATAATGATCTGCATAGGTTAATTCTGATGGGACCCAATAGGTTACCCTAGTTTGTCTATCTTTATACCTTGTTCACCACTAAATTTCTGGGTAGTACTTGCTAGTGCTTTATGTGGTTTTGGGTATGAAGATATATTATTCATGATCATATTTTTATTATCTGTTTATTATTACTGTTCATTATAAGATCATTATGTTAATTGGAACATGGAGCGACCACCCGGGAAAACAGTGCTACCACAAGGGAGGAATGGGACCCCTTGGCTGATTAATTAGGAAAGCTAGTGGAAGACTACCTTACCCGAAAGGGGCAAGGGCAGTAGGGGAGTGGTCAGTGTAGGGAGGCCCTCGGGAGGATTTTGCTGCGATGGCGGTCCTGCAAGGGATTCCTGCATTGGAACTTCCTATAAACTGTAGCGGGTTTTCGGAAGCTAGTGGAACTTTGTAAAGGCCTCGTAGTGGATCCCTAGCCATTCACCTCGGTAGTGTCTAAGGGCCTTGCAAACCCTGGCGACATGGGATACACGACTTGTGGGTAAAGATGCGCAACCTCTGCAGAGTGTAAAACTAGTATACTAGCCGTGCTCACGGTCATGAGCGGCTCGGACCCTCACATGATTAAATTATGGAACTAAATTCAATTTGTCATATGCATTGCACTGCAGGTGAGGTTGTTACTTTTGTTCTACTATTTAATTGGGTTGGTATTTACTTATACTTAGTAACTGCTAATAAAATTTTGACCAACTTTAAAAGCAATGCTCAGCTCTAACCATCTTCTTTGGTAAGCCTTACACTTCACGTGAGCTCCCACCTTTGGCGAGTTCATGCACATTATTCCCCACAACTTGTTGAGCGATGAACGTATGTGAGCTCACTCTTGCTGTCTCACACCACCCCACAGGTCAAGAACAGGTACCGCAGGATGATGCACTCGGAGGATGCTGTGAAGTGTTCGTGAGAGATCTAGGCCGTCGTCTCCCAGTCAACTTTGGGTTGCTGGACCGTTGTCTCCTTACAATGTAATTATTTATTTTGTATAGAACTCCTGTTATATAGTAAAGATGTGACATTCGATCCTGCGCCATGATTCATCATATGTGTGAGACTTGGTCCCAGCACACCTGGTGATTATGTTCGCGCCCGGGTTTTGGACCCCTAAAATCCGGGTGTGACAGTTGGCTCTTTGGATTCCTTAGGACACACATCCCCAATGGACATGTTCCTTAGCATGACGCTCGGAGCCTCTTCATCATCTAGCTCATCAAGATCAACTTGCTCCACTTGGGAGCCATTAGTCTCATCAAACACAATGTCACAAGAAACCTCAACCAATCCAGTGGATTTGTTGAAGACTCTATATTCCCTTGTGTTTGAGTCATATCCTAGTAAAAAGCCTTCTACAGCCATAGGAGCAAATTTAGATTTTCTACCTCTTTTAACAAGAATAAAACATTTGCTACCAAAGACTCGAAAAATATGAAACATTGGGCTTTTTACCGGTTAGGAGTTCATAGGATGTCTTCTTGAGGATTCGGTGTAGATATAACTGGTTGATGGAGTAGCAGGCGGTGTTAATCGCCTCGGCCCAAAACCGATCTGGTGTCTTGTACTCATCAAGCATGGTCCTCGCCATGTTAAGTGGAGTTCTATTCTTCCTCTCCACTATACCATTTTGTTGAGGTGTGTAGGGAGAAGAGAACTCATGCTTGATGCCCTCCTCCTCAAGAAGGCCTTCTATTTGAGAGTTCTTGAACTCCGTCCCATTGTCGCTTCTAATCTTTTTGATCCTTAAGCCGAACTCATTTTGAGCTCATCTCAAGAATCCCTTTAAGGTCTCTTGGGTTTGTGATTTATCCTGCAAAAGAACACCCAAGTGAAGCAAGAATAATCATCCATAATTACTAGATAGTACTTACTCCCGCCGATGCTTATGTAAGCTATCGGGCCGAATAAATCCGTGTGGAGTAGCTCGAGTGGCCTGTCTGTTGTCATTATGTTCTTGTGTGGATGGTGGGCACCAACTTGCTTTCCTGCTTGACATGTGCTACAAACCCTGTCTTTCTCAAAATGAACATTTGTTAGTCCCAAAATGTGTTCTCCCTTTAGAAGCTTGTGAAGATTCTTCATCCCAACATGGGCTAGTCGGTGATACCATAGCCAACCCATATTAGTCTTAGCAATTAAGCAAGTGTCGAGTTCAGCTCTATTAAAATCAACTAAGTATAGCTGACCCTCCAACACTCCCTTAAATGCTACTGAATCATCACTTCTTCTAAAGACAGTAACACCTACATCTCTAAAAAGACAGTTGTAACCCATTTTGCATAATTGAGATACAGAAAGCAAATTTTAATCTAAAGAATCTACAAGAAAAACATTGGAAATAGAATGGTCAGGTGATATAGCAATTTTACCAAGTCCTTTGACCAAACCTTGATTTCCATCCCCGAATGTAATAGCTTGTTGGGGATCTTCGTTTTTCTCGTAGGAGGACACTACAAAACAACCACCCCTTTAGCAATGCATATATGTGTTGCAAAAAGTTCATATATGTGTTGTTAAGGTCTATACCAACGCATAATTATGTGTTGCCTATACTGCCGTTGCTAGGATCTATAACAACACTTATACATGTGTTGGTAAAACCAAGAGTTAAGCGTTGCTATGCTACAACGGATATCGGGGGACTATAGTAACACTTCCATGTGTAGCGAGAAATGAACCAGGTAATAAATATTTTTATTACAATAATTTAATTTGAATACATATGTAATCAATGTAGCTGAAAATTTATATATTATACCAAATCCATACACAAACTATAAACAAATATATTTATTATTTAGAAATAAATTCTTGAATTACAATAGTATCCACATACATCGTCATTTTTCTTGTTCCGTACAAGATTGTAAGGGGGAAATAGTATCAAAGCCATATTGAAATCTATACCACCTTTCCATCCTCCATCTCTAGTGCAACGAACTCTTCACTAATTTGTGTTCAACCATTCTTAGTCAACAAATGAACTTGCTTCACATTACTGCTTGGTGATAAGAAGACACCAATGCAAAGGATACATCCAACTTCTTTGTCAATCATGGCAGTTTCAAGATACAGAGTTTCTAAAAGGTTGTCCTTCTTTATTTCCTTCAATTCATCCATACATTGCTAGTTGTCGTGCTATCTGAGTAATTATATGTATCCATTCACATAGAACCAAGCTTACAGTAATAGGATTAATCTTTTAATAGCAAGATTGCCTACTGCTAAGCAGACCACACCAGCCCTCTACAAAAGAAGATATAATAAATGCCAGCTGTCATGAACTGCTGACAACTCTTTTGAACATCAGCATGGCCTGGTTCCTGAATGAAATTTGTTAAGATTGACAAGCAGCAGTATTACTGTATAAGTATGCTATCCTGCAAGTTAGGTACTCACGAAAGACCTGGCCCATAGATCATAGGTTAGTTCTTTATTGAACCACACAATGTCCTCACTTGTAAAGAAAAGTCAAATCTTATGAGTTACTTGGCACTATTATATGACATTTTGATGTACATTAATCAGAAATTTAGATTACCACTAAGCCAGTCTTCATTCAAAATGGGAAATTAAGAAGATAGAAAAAGAACATTGTAGGATACCATTACTGTCGGGGACCATAATTAGGGGTACCCTCAAGACTCCTAAATCTCAGCTGGTAACCCCATCAGCACAAAGCTGCAAAGGCCTGATGGGTGCGATTAAGTCCAGGATCGGTCCATTCGAGGGACGCGATCACGCCTCGCTCGAGCCCAGCCTCGGGCAAGGGCAGCCGACCCCGGAGGATTCACGTCTCGCCCGAGGACCCCCTCCAGCAACGGACACACCTTCGGCTCGCCCGAGGCCCAGTCTTCACCAAGAAGCAACCTTGGCCAAGTCGCCACGCCAACCGACCAAATTACAGGGGCATTTAATGCAAAGGTGGTCTGACACCTTTATCCTGACGCGCGCCCTCCAGTCGACAGAGCCGAAGTGACCGTAGTCACTTCGCCCCTCCACTGACCGGCATGACAAGGGGACAGCGCCGCCTGCGCCGCCCCGACTGCTGTGCCACTCGATAGAGTGAGGCTGTCAGCAACCAAGTCCGGCCTCAGGCACCATAGGAAACTCCGCTTCGCCCGACCCTAGGGCTCGGACTCGGGCTCAGCCCCGGAAAACGACGAACTCCGCTTCGCCCGACCCCAGGGCTCGGACTCGGGCTCAGCCCTGGAAGACGACGAACTCCGCTTCGGCCGACCCAGGGCTCAGACTCGGGCTCAGCCCCGGAAGACGACGAACTCTGCTTCGCCCGACCCCAGGGCTCGGACTCGAGCTCAGCCCCGGAAGACGATGAACTCCGCTTTGCCCGACCCCAGGGCTCGGACTCGGGCTCAACCCCGGAAGACGACGAACTCCGCTTCGCCCGACCCCAGGGCTCGGACTCAGGCTCAGCCCCGGAAGACGACGAACTCCGCTTCGCCCGACCCCAGGGCTCGGACTCAGGCTCAGCCCCGGAAGACGACGAACACCGCTTTGCCCAACCCCAGGGCTCGGACTCGGGCTCAGCCCCGGAAGACGACGAACTCCGCTTCGCCCAACCCCAGGGCTCGGACTCGAGCTCAGCCCCGGAAGACGACGAACTCCGCTTCGCCCGACCCCAGAGCTCGGACTCGGGCTCAGCCCTGGAAGACGAAGAACTTCGCTTCGCCCGACCCTGAGGCTCAGACTCGACCTCGGCCTTGGGAGACAGACTCGACCTCGACCTCGGAGGGGCCTCCGCCTCGCCCAACTCAGGGCTCGGACCGACCACGTCACAGGAGGCGCCATCATTACCCTACCCCAAGCTGACTCAGGCTATGGGGGACAAGACCGGCGTCCCATCTGGCTCGCTCCGCTAAACAAGTGATGATGGCGCCCCGCATGCTCTATGACGACGGCGGCTCTCCGCCCCCTTACGAAAGCAAGAGGACGTCGGCAAGGACTCGACAGCCCCGACAGTTGTCCTTCCACAAGGCTCCAGCGCTCCTCCGACGACCACGACACCACACGAACTGGGTGCCAAAACCTCTTCGGCTGCCACGATGGCATGTACTTAGGGCGCTAGCTCTCCTCCGCTAGACACGTTAGCACACTGCTACACCCCCCTTGTACACCTGGATCCTCTCCTTACGCCTATAAAAGGGAGGTACAGGGCCCTCTTACGGAGGGTTGGCCACGCGGGGAAGGACGGGACGGCGCTCGCGCAAGGCCGCTCGCTCCCTCCCGCGTGGACGCTTGTAACCCCCTACTGCAAGCGCACCCGACCTGGGCGCGGGGCTAACACGAAGGCCGTGGGTTCCACCTCCCACGCCTGTCTCCCTCCGGCTTCTTCCCCCCTTCGCGTTCCGCCTCGTGTCGACCCATCTAGGTTGGGGCACGCGGCGACAATTTACTCGTCGGTCCAGGGACCCCCCAGGGTCGAAACGCCGACAGTTGGCGCGCCAGGTAGGGGCCTGCTGCGTGTTGACGAACAGCTTCCCGTCAAGCTCCAGATGGGCAGTCTCCAACAACCTCTCCAGCCCGGGACGGTGCTCCGTTTTGGGAGTCTTGAGTTCATGTCCCTCGACGGCAGCTACGACATGATACTCATTCCCCCGCCGCGCGACAGCGACAATGGCGGTCGACAACCCGCCCGCCGGCGGGGAAATCGACGACGCCTTCCCCACGTGGTGGAAGGACGACATTCGGGCTTGTCCCGTCCCCTCTCCCGCCGATGGAGGAGGAGGCGGGGCAACCAAGGCCAAGCAGGAGGCGGCACCTCGTCGGCTGTCGAGCGAGTCGACGGTGCCGGCGCCCCAACGGGGAGCACGTCGGGCATCGACCTCGCGTCTGAGATGAAGACGAGCGCCGCCCCCCCGCAACACACCAACCTCAAGCAAACGGACGACGCCAGCACGCTCGCGAAGGACTTGCTGGGCATCACCCTCGTACCTGGGACGACGGTGCAGTCTGTCCCTGACGTGACTTCGTCACCGCCCGTCGACCAAGAGGTACCGACCGATTCCCATCTCATACTGTGGCTCGCGAACTATCGGCTGGCCTGCCAACTGGGTGGAACGGACGATGATAATCTCATCATCTGCAACCTCCCCCTGTTCCTCTCCGACACCGCTCGAGCCTGGCTGGAGCACCTGCCTCCAGGGCAGATCTCCAACTGGGACGACCTGGTCCAAGCCTTCGCCGGCAATTTCCAAGGCACGTACGTGCGCCCTAGAAACTCCTGGGATCTCCGAAGCTGCCGCCAGCAGCCGGGAGAGTCTCTCTGGGACTACATCTGGCGATTCTCGAAGCAGCGCACCGAGCTGCCCAACGTCACCGATTCGGATGTCATCGGCGCGTTCCTCGCCGGCACCACTTGCCTCGACCTGGTGAGCAAGCTGGGTCGCAAGACCCCCACCAGGGCGAGCGAGCTGATGGACATCGCCACCAAGTTCGCCTCTGGCCAGGAGGCGGTTGAGGCCATCTTCCGGAAGGACAAGCAGCCCCAGGGCCGCCCACCGGAAGATGTTCCCGAGGCGTCAACTCAGCGCGGCACCAAGAAGAAAGGCAAGAAGAAGTCGCAAGCAAAACGTGACGCCGCCGACGCGGACCTTGTCGCCGCCGCCGAGTACAAGAACCCTCGGAAACCTCCCGGAGGTGCCAACCTCTTCGACAAGATGCTCAAGGAGCCGTGCCCCTACCATCAGGGGCCCGTCAAGCACACCCTTGAGGAGTGCGCCATGCTTCGGCGCCACATTCACAAGGCCGGGCCACCCGCGGAGGGTGGCAAGGCTCTCGACGACGATAAGGAGGAAGATCACAAGGCAGGAGAGTTCCCCGAGGTCCGCGACTGCTTCATGATCTACGGTGGGCAAGTGGCAAATGCCTCGGCTCGGCACCGCAAGCAAGAGCGTCGGGAGGTCTACTCGGTAAAGGTGGCGGCACCAGTCTACCTAGACTGGTCCGACAAGCCCATCACCTTTGACCAGGGCGACCATCCCGAACATGTGCCGAGCCCGGGGAAATACCCGCTCGTTGTCGACCCCATCATCGGCAACGTCAGGCTCACCAAGGTCCTCATGGACGGAGGCAGCAGCCTCAACATCATCTACACCGAGACCCTCGGGCTCTTGCGGATCGATCTGTCCTCGGTCCGGACGGGCGCTGCGCCTTTCCACGGGATCATCCCCAGGAAGCGCGTCCAACCCCTCGGACAACTCGATCTACCTGTCTGCTTTGGGACACCCTCCAACTTTCGAAGGGAGACCCTCACGTTCGAAGTGGTCGGGTTTCGAGGAACCTACCACGCAGTGCTGGGGAGGCCATGCTACGCCAAGTTCATGGCTGTCCCCAACTACACCTACCTCAAGCTCAAGATGCCGGGCCCCAACGGGGTCATCACCGTCGGCCCCACGTACCGACACGCGTACGAATGCGACGTGGAGTGCGTGGAGTACGCCGAGGCCCTCGCCGAATCCGAGGCCCTCATCACCGACCTAAAGAGCCTCTCTAGGGAGGCGCCAGACGTGAAGCGCCACGCCGGCAACTTCGAGCCAGCGGAGACGGTTAAATCCGTCCCTCTCAACCCCTGCGACGACGCTTCCAAGCAGATCCGGATCGGCTCCGAGCTTGACCCCAAATAGGAAGCAGTGCTCGTCAACTTCCTCCGCGCAAACACCGACGTTTTCGCGTGGAGTCCCTCGGACATGCTCAGCATACCGAGGGAAGTCGCCGAGCACTCGCTGGATATCCGAGCTGGAGCCTGACCCGTGAAGCAGCCTCTGCGCCAATTCGATGAAGAAAAGCGCAGAGCCATAGGCGAGGAGATCCACAAGCCAATGGCGGCAGGGTTCATCAAAGAGGTATTCCATCCCGAATGGCTTGCCAACCCTGTGCTTGTGAGAAAGAAAGGGGGGAAATGGCGGATGTGTGTAGACTACACTGGTCTAAACAAAGCATGTTCGAAAGTTCCCTACCCTCTACCTCGCATCGATCAAATCGTGGATTCCACTGCTGGGTGCGAAACCCTGTCTTTCCTTGATGCGTACTCAGGGTATCACCAGATCAGGATGAAAGAGTCCGACCAGCTCGCGACTTCTTTCATCACACCCTTCGGCATGTACTGCTATGTTACCATGCCGTTCGGTTTGAGGAATGCGAGTGCAACGTACCAGCGGTGCATGAACCATGTGTTCGGCGAACACATTGGCCGAACGGTCGAGGCCTACGTCGATGACATCGTAGTCAAGACGAGGAAAGCCTCCGACCTCCTTTCTGACCTTGAAGCGACATTCCGATGTCTCAAGGCGAAAGGTGTAAAACTCAATCCCGAGAAGTGTGTCTTCGGAGTCCCCCGAGGCATGCTCTTGGGGTTCATTGTCTCCGAGCGGGGCATCGAGGCCAACCCGGAGAAGATTGCGGCCATCACCAGCATGGGGCCCATCAAGGACTTGAAAGGCGTACAGAGGGTCATGGGATGCCTCGCGGCTCTGAGCCGTTTCATCTCGCGCCTCGGCGAAAGAGGCCTGCCTCTGTACCGCCTCTTAAGGAAGGCCGAGTGCTTCGCTTGGACCCCTGAGGCCGAAGAAGCCCTCGGGAACCTGAAGGCGCTCCTCACGAATGCGCCCATCTTGGTGCCCCCTGTTGCCGGAGAAGCCCTCTTGATCTACGTCGCCGCTACTACTCAGTTAGTTAGCGCCGCGATTGTGGTTGAGAGACGAGAAGAGGGGCATGCATTGCCCGTCCAGAGGCCAGTCTACTTCATCAGTGAGGTACTGTCCGAGACCAAGATCCGCTACCCACAAATTTAGAAGCTGTTGTACACGGTGATCCTGACGCGGCGGAAGTTGCGACACTACTTCGAGTCTCATCCGGTAACTGTGGTGTCATCCTTCCCCTTGGGGGAGATCATCCAGTCCCGAGAGGCCTCGGGTAGAATTTCAAAGTGGGCGGTGGAGATCATGGGCGAGACGATCTCGTTCGCCCCTCGGAAAGCCATCAAGTCCCAGGTCTTGGCGGACTTTGTGGCCGAATGGGTCGACACCCAGCTCCCAACAGCTCCGATCCAACCGAAACTCTAGACCATGTTTTTCGACGGGTCGCTGATGAAGACGGGGGCAGGCGCGGGCCTGCTCTTCATCTCGCCCCTCGGGAAGCACCTACGCTACGTGCTACGCCTCCACTCCCCGGCGTCCAACAACGTGGCTGAGTACGAGGCTCTGGTCAACGGGTTGCGAATCACCATCGAGCTAGGGGTCCGACGCCTCGACGCTCGCGATGACTCGCAGCTCGTCATCGACCAAGTCATGAAGAACTCCCACTGCCGCGACCCGAAGATGGAAGCCTACTGCGATGAGGTTCGGCGCCTGGAAGACAAGTTCTACGGGCTCGAGCTCAACCACATCGTCCGACGCTACAACGAGACTGCGGACGAGCTGGCTAAGATAGCCTCGGGGCGAACAACAGTTCCCCCGGACGTATTCTCCTGAGACCTGCATCAACCCTCCGTCAAGACCGACGACACGCCCGAGCCCGAGAAGGCCTCGGCCCAGCCCGAGGCACCCTCGGCTCAGTCCGAGGCGTCCTCGGCTTAGCCCGAGGCACCCTCGGCTCAGCCCAAGGTACCCTCGGCCCCCGAGGGTGAGGCACTGCGCGTCGAGGAGGGGCGGAGCGAGGTCACGCCTAATCGAAACTGGCAAACCCCGTACCTGCAATATCTCCACCGAGGAGAGCTACCCCCCGAACGAGCCGAAGCTCAGCGGTTGGCGCGGCGCGCCAAGTCGTTCGTCTTGCTGGGAGACGAGAAGGAGCTCTACCACCGCAGCCCCTCGGGCATCCTCCAGTGATGCATTTCCATCGCCGAAGGCCAGGAGCTCTTACAAAAGATACACTCGGGGGCTTGCGGTCATCACGTAGCACCTCGAGCCCTTGTTGGAAACGCCTTCCGACAAGGTTTCTACTGGCCGACGGCGGTGGCCGACGCCACTAGAATTGTCCGCACCTGCGAAGGGTGTCAGTTGTACGCGAGGCAGACCCACCTGTCCGCTCAGGCTCTGCAGACCATACCCATCACCTGGTCGTTCGCTGTGTGGGGTCTGGACCTTGTCGGCCCCTTGCAGAAGGCACCCGGGGGCTACACGCACCTATTGGTCGCCATCGACATTTCTCCAAGTGGATCGAGGTCCGACCTCTAAACAACATCAGGTCCGAACAGGCGGTGGCGTTCTTCACCAACATCATCCATCGCTTTGGGGTCCCGAACTCCATCATCACCGACAACGGCACCCAGTTCACCGGCAGAAAGTTCCTGGACTTCTGCGAGGATCACCACATCCAGGTGGACTGGGCCGCCGTGGCTCACCCCATGACGAATGGGCAAGTAGAGCGTGCTAACGGCATGATCCTGCAAGGGCTCAAGCCACGGATCTACAATGACCTCAACAAGTTCGGCAAGCGATGGATGAAGGAGCTCCCCTCGGTGGTCTGGAGTCTGAGGACAACGCCGAGCCGAGCCACGGGCTTCACACCGTTCTTTCTAGTCTATGGGGCCAAGGCCATCTTGCCCATAGACTTAGAATACGGTTCCCCGAGGACGAGGGCCTACGCCGACCAAAGCAATCGAGCTAATCGAGAAGACTCACTGGACCAGCTGGAGGAGGCTCAGGACATGGCCTTACTACACTCGGCGCGGTACCAGCAGTCCCTGCGACGCTACCACGCCCGAGGGGTTCGGTCCCGAGACCTCCAGGTGGGCGACCTGGTGCTTCGGCTGCAACAAGACGGCCGAGGGCGGCACAAACTCACGCCTCCCTGGGAAGGGCCGTTTGTCGTTGCCAAGGTTCTGAAGCCCGGAACATACAAGCTGGCCAACAGTCAAGGCGAGCTCTACAGCAACGCTTGGAACATCCAACAACTACGTCGCTTCTACCCTTAAGATGCTTCCAAGTTATTCGTACACCTCGTTCACACATAAAATCTGGTCCTCAAGGAAGGGTCAGCCTTGCCTCGGCAAAGCCTGACCCTCCCTCGGGGGCTAGAAGGGGGGAACCCCCTCTGCGTCGAAATTTTCCTTGAAAAAAGAAAAAAAATCTTTTCAGCCAGAATGCCTTTCGTGCTTTTCGACTACTTCGAAAGTGGATCCTGAAAACGACGAAGTACACGTAAGCAGCCAAGGCTGACCGAGCCGAGGGACTCCTATGCCTCCGGGATACAAATACCTCACTCATCACCTTCTGCGACAAGTAACTCACGCTCGGATAGGTGACTCCACAGACCGAACAAGTCTTCACGCTCGAAAGCTCCTCTGCCGAAACGATTTTTCGGGCCTTCTCGACTACGACGGTGACAGAACCCTATGGGCGAGTGAGAGTACATGTAAATGGCAAGGCCGACCGAGCCGAGGGATTCCTACGCCTCCGGGATACGGATACCTCACTCATCACCTTCCGTCAAAAGTAACTCTCGCTCGGACAAACAAGTTTGTTACCGACAAGTAAGTCTAGATACTCGAAATAAGAGGAAAAGGGACACAGCTTTACAACACGACGATAGTGTGTTTGGGCCTCGGCGGCCACAGAAAACATACACACACTACAAGACAACCCGATCCTGCAGGCTCGAACGTCGACAGTTGAAGGGGGCAGCAGCACCCTCGGCGTCAACTACACCTTCGGCGGGATCTGACCTAGCCTCGGACGGCGACACGGTTGGAGGATGTCCACCCCGAAGGACGATAGCAGCACCACGCCCGGACCAGCGCCGGCGGGGTCTTCTTCAGGAATCTGGCTCGAGCAGACGGCTCGGCCGGCCACCCCGAAGCCTCAGCCAGCCATTCCCCGAGGACATCAGCCCGGCTTGTGGCCTCGGCAGCTCAACTCCGGCGTCGGTCCCGCCAGTGGACGACTCAGCCAGGCTCCGGCCGACCAAATCTTCTTTTCGAGCCAACTCTGCCTCTGTCTGTGCTGACACTGCTACCTCCGGCTTCGGCTCATCGAAGAGCGGCCGAGGGTTCCTTTAACTGAGCAAGAGAAGCCTCGGACAGCAAGGCCGACCAAGCCGAGGGACTCCTACGCTTCCGGGATATGGATACCTCACTCGTCACCTTTGCACGAGGCAACTCATGCTCGGTGAAGCGGTTCAGATAATCGACAGGCGAGTCTTAGTGCTCGAAATGAAGAAAAAACACGGCTCCGTGCCGAAGATACATACATGTTCAGGCCCCGACAGCCGCAATGAACAAGACACCGGCACTCAAAGTGCCATTACAAACGGAACTCCGGCTCCACCTCCGCAGGTACGAATAACCCCACATGATAGGGGGGCCTGCGGAGCAATAGAAGGTCGACGGGTGGCTCACCGCCGCCCGCTCCGGCAACGACGACGACGACTTCTGCTCCGAGGGGCCGAACAGCAGTAGTAATGACCTCAGGGCGGATGCTGCTGCCATGGGGCCCTCGCCCACTTCCTCACTCGAGAGGCAAGGACGAGCAGAAGGCCGTAGAGTTGGAGGTCGGCCCGAAGGCGGCACCGGCTATCTCGTCGGCGGAGAAACCTCTTCCGGCTGCCGTGGCGGAAGGCGGCGCCGGAAGCGGCTCCAAAGCCGCTCGGGTCAGAGAGCCGGGCACGCGGCAGCTGCCAGCGCCACGAACGGCGAACGCCCTTCCCCCTGATCACTGAGGGGAGGAGCGGGCCGCTGCCCGCGCAGAGACCGACCCCAACTCGGCGCACTCCCCTCCCCAGCACTGATGATGAACATCCTTGAAGCTGAGGGAGGGGCAGAGGCCGCAGCCCGGTTCGCTTCTCCCCACCATCGAACTGGAGGTCACCGTCTTGGGTGACCACCAGTGAGGGGATGCGGCCGGGCTGCCTGATGAAAATCCTTGAAGCCGAACGATGGCTGAAAGGTACCAACTTCCTTGAAGTTGCGTCCCTCCAATGACAAGGCGAAAGGATTGCGAGCGTTCCCCATCCAGGGGCTCGAAAGGTGGAAAGACATGACGTATAAGGGAATGCGAAGACATGGTCGCCTTTCAAGGGGGTCACCCTCCTTTTAAAGGCGACTCTCCCCACTTGCGTCCTCAGCCATCACGGGCTGAGTCTTCTCCGACACGCTCCAAGGTCCTCCCCCTACGACACGAGGGTTGGGCCCCACACGTCATGCAAGCTGGTCCAGGGCAGAAGGAGCCAAACCGCCATGCGCAGCGCATGCAACTGCCCAGCGGTTACAAGCATTCCTCCACTTTCGCCCAGACCAACGGGTGAAAGGGTGGACAGCCATGCAGTCGGCACGCAACCGCGCCAAGTGGGCGCACCTCTTCGACTCCAACGCACCCAGCATGGAGGCCCAGGCCCACACGTCATGCAACCGGCGCGCCGGTTGCTGCGTGCAAGCAACTGCACCGCCCCTCGCGCCACTACCGTGCCTCCTCGACTGTGGAACCAGTACCGCGACTCGAGGCAACCCTGCGTATGACCCAACAGTGCCAGCCTGGCACATCGGTCACGGGCCGGTCAGCCGCGGGAGAAGGCGCGACGGTCGATGCGACCACAAATGGGCCGGCGGTAATGGCGGTAGCAGGCGGGCGGAAGCAACGGTCACGTCGTCAGCCAAGCTCACGTCCCCTCGTGGGACAGCGAGAGAACCCTCTCCCACAGCGTGAAGATGGCGCGTCCATGTTCTGTTCCTCAAATGGCCCGCGCACGCGCAACGGCTGCCCCGCGTACCACTTGTCCCGTCACATTAACTCCGCGGCAGGATAGGCGGCACCTTTGGCAGGAGAAGCGAGCGACGCTTCGCCTTCGCCATAATGACCGCGTCAAAAAAGGTACGCCACGTCATTTCGATTTCGTGTCCTTTTCCTTTTCCTCTTTCTCTCTCTTACAACAGGGACCGAGAAAGGGGGATACCCCGAAAGGGATCCTTCTCCGCGAAGGAAACGGGCCCCGAGCCCCCTACTGATCAGAGGTTCAAAGGCTGGCCCCTCGGAAGGGTTCAACAGCCGCCTCAGAGCGCTCGGGCTCCGTGCCCACTACTGGTCAGAGGTTCGAGGGCCGGCCCCTCGGAAGGGTTCAACGGCCGCCTCAGGCCACTCAGGCTCCGTGCCCACTACTGATCAGGGGTTCGTAGGCTGGCCCACGAAGGGTTCACAGCCGCCTCAGACACAGAGCGAGGGATGACCCCGGGTACGTTCGATACATAACCAAGGCTCGGGCTACGCTCCCGAGGTACCCTAGGACATTTCTGAGACCAGCGGGAACGATCTTGTAACGGAATCCCATCAGAGGGAGGCATCGAGCCCTCGGACCCCGTCAAAAGGGGACCGGGTCCGGCAGATCACCCGCAGGTACTTTTGGAGCGCGCCTCCGGGCCTCTAGCCGACCCCTAACAAATGGGGCACGGGCGTCCACTCGGATTACCCGTCAGCAGCTCACTAGAGACACCATGTTCGGCGCCCTCCAAGGGCAACATGGCGCTTTCCCCCCTCCTCCTTGCAGAAAGGCGACGCAGGGGCGTATATAAAAAAGACGAGTCTGTCCTTGACTGTCCTCTCGCCCTGTGCAGAGGCTCGGGGGTTGCTCTCGCAAACCCGGCTCCGGCCAATCCGTTGACGGCGTCAACATACCAGCCCGAGAACTTGGGACCCGACCGTGCACCCGGGCTACGGCCAGCTCGCATGAGGGAACAACCAGACCGGCCGAAGCGTTGCGAAATACATTAAGACCTCGAAGGAGTCAACCCACTCCTCCGAGGCCTCGGGGGCTACACACGGCGGGTGCGCTCGCGCGCACCCACCGGAACAAAACGCAACCGAGAAAGGCTGGTCCCCTTGCAAAAAAGTGCGACAAAAGCCTCCAAGCGAGTATTAACACTCCCTTCGAGGCTCGGGGGCTACTGTCGGGGACCATAATTAGGGGTACCCTCAAGACTCCTAAATCTCAGCTGGTAACCCCCATCAGCACAAAGCTGCAAAGACCTGATGGGTGCGATTAAGTCTAGGATCGGTCCATTCGAGGGATGCGATCACGCCTCGCCCGAGCCCAGCCTCGGGCAAGGGCAGCCGACCCCGGAGGATTCATGTCTCGCCCAAGGACCCCCTCCAGCAACGGACACACCTTCGGCTCGCCCGAGGCCCAGTCTTCACCAAGACACAACCTTGGCCAAGTCGCCACGCCAACCGACCGAATTACAGGGGCATTTAATGCAAAGGTGGTCTGACACCTTTATCCTGACGCGCGCCCTCCAGTTGACAGAGCCGAAGTGACCGTAGTCACTTCGCCGCTCCACTGACCGGCCTGACAAGGGGACAGCGCCGCCTGCACCGCCCCAACTGCTGTGCCACTCGACAGAATGAGGCTGTCAGCAACCAAGTCCGGCCTCAGGCGCCATAGGAAACTCCGCTTCGCCCGACCCCAGGGCTCGGACTCGGGCTTAGCCCCGGAAGACGACGAACTCTGCTTCGCCCGACCCCAGGGTCGGACTCGGGCTCAGCCCCGGAAGACGACGAACTCCGCTTCGCTCGACCCCAGGGCTCGGACTCGGGCTCAGCCCCGGAAGACGATGAACTCCGCTTCGCCTGACCCCAGGGCTCGGACTCGGGCTCAGCCCCGGAAGACGATGAACTCCGCTTCGCCCGACCCCAGGGCTCGGACTCGGGCTCAGCCCCGGAAGACGATGAACTCCGCTTCGCCCGACCCCAGGGCTCGGACTCGGGCTCAGCCCCGGAAGACAACGAACTTCGCTTCGCCTGACCCCAGGGCTCGGACTCAGGCTCAGCCCCGGAAGACGACGAACTCTGCTTCGCCCGACCCCAGGGCTCGGACTCGGGCTCAGCCCCAGAAGACGATGAACTCCGCTTCGCCTGACCCCAGGGCTCGGACTCGGGCTCAGCCCCGGAAGACAACGAACTCCGCTTCGCCCGACCCCAGGGCTCGGACTCGGGCTCAGCCCCGGAAGACGACGAACTCCGCTTCGCCCGACCCCGAGGCTCGGACTCGACCTCGGCCTCGGGAGACAGACTCGATCTCGACCTCGGAGGGGCCTCCGCCTCGCCCAACTCAGGGCTCGGACCGACCACGTCACAGGAGGCGCCATCATTACCCTACCCCAAGCTGACTCAGGCTACGGGGGACAAGACCGGCGTCCCATCTGGCTCGCTCCGCTAAACAAGTGATGATGGCGCCCCGCATGCTCTATGATGACGGCGGCTCTCCGCCCCCTTACGAAAGCAAGATGAGTTCAGCAAGGACTCGACAGCCCCGACAGCTGTCCTTCCACATGGCTCCAGCGCTCCTCCGACAGCCACAACACCACACGAACTGGGTGCCAAAACCTCTCCGGCTGCCACGATGGCATGTACTTAGGGCGCTAGCTCTCCTCCGCTAGACACGTTAGCACACTGCTACACCCCCCTTGTACACCTGGATCCTCTCCTTACGCCTATAAAAGGGAGGTCTAGGGCCCTCTTACGGAGGGTTGGTGTTGGACACCAAATGTGTCTCGCGGACGGTCCGGCCCTGAGGCCGGACGGTCCGCGGTCCGGACTGTCCGCGGTGGTGGCGCGGACGGTCCGCGCGTGCGCAGAATCAGTTAGGGTTCCTAGTTTCTCGCGGGATTTGTTACCTAAAACCGCGGGATTAACTCGGGAAACAGTTGGAAACGGATCCAGACCTCCCCCTTTATATAGATGAAGGGCTACGGCCGATTGAACCCCCAACAATCGATCAAATCAAGTCTATTACTCGTTTTTACCTTATGCATTAGGAGTAGTTCTAGTCTAGTTCTAGTTTAGCCCTAGTTTAGCCTTCCAATCCCCAAATTCTCCGTCTCTCTTCGACTCTACGTCGATTAGAGGAGTCTAGGTCGGCCTGCCCGAGCCTAGACACCACCTTGGATCTCTCCTCCCCGACGGGGTCCCTCCCGGGAGCGAGATCCAGGCGCCGCCGGCGATCCTCCGCTGCCCCTGCGCACGCGCGGACCGTCCGGCCCCAGGGCGCGGACCGTCCGGCCGTCAGGCAGGGAACCCGTGCTCCTGCGCCAGGTCGCGGACCGTCCGGCCCCTGGCCGCGGACCGTCCGCGCCTGACCAGAGAGCACCGCCACCGGTTCTTGTTGAGTGTTTGGCGCTCCAAAAAGGCGTCAACATACTTTTTGGCGACTCCGCTGGGGACAGGTGTTTAGATCTACTAAAAATCAGGCCCTCAAATGGCCGGTTCTAAAGATCACACTGATATCTCCCCAGATAATATCCTGAAGACGGCTGTCGAAAATCTAACAGCCGATGAGCAACAGCAATACGAGGACTACATGCGCCAAGCGAAGGAGAAATTCTTGTCGCAATACACGGTGGATCGCCACCAGAAGGTTATCAAACATGGAGAGACTGACGTTGCATCTCTTCTGTCTTCGCTTCAAGTCCCCAACGTAAGTAAACCCGACGATATCCAATCTATTAAATATTATGTAGATCAGCAGCAGGATCAAATGAAACAACATATTGTAGGGTTAGAAGAGTCCATTAGAAAATTAACGCGTACGTTGGAGAAGTCTGTTGCTCCTAGTTTTCCATCATATGAGACTAGTAACAGGATATCTATGTCTAATACATCGGCAACAAATGGGGATTTGCAGCCCCAGCCATTATATGGTATGCCGATGAACTCATATACAGGGCAAGTACCACCACCGCCATCCCTGCTTGGTAGATCGGCGCCCATGAACACGGTCGGACCATCCGAGCTTCTGCCCGGACCGTCCGGCCCATATGCAGACCGTCCGGCTTGCTCTGCCGGACAGTCTGGGGCCGCCCTAGGACCACCGTCGTCCTTGCTTGGCAGACCGGTGACCCTGGACGCGATCGGACCGTCCGAGCTTCTGCCCGGACCGTCCGGCCCTTACACGGACCGTCCGGCTTTCCCTGCCGGACAGTCCGGGCCTGCACCAGGACTACCACATGGCGTCCCTATAATGGCGAACGCAACCGGTCAGTTCGGATTTACCACCGGACAAACTGGATACACATACGCAGAACCTGTTGTTGCACACCATGCACCAAATTATTACACACCTCAACAGCAGTATGTTTCGCCCTCTACATATTTAAACCATAACGTACCATACAACCACAGACCGATCAACACTATCGATCGGTCACGGCAAGAAGGTCGGTATACTAATACCCGACCAAATGAGCCCCACAGCCCAGGGTCCGGTGGTCTGCCACCGGGTGCAATGGAAAAAATTAGGGAAGAGATGACCGAACTATTTCGAGATAAGTTCGGAGTTAGTGTAGCCAGAGTAGGGCAATCATACCAAAAGCCGTATAATCACCGGTTTGACACTGTCCCATATCCACAAGGGGCAAGGATACCAGAATTTTCTAAGTTTTCTGGTGAGAATGGGAGAAGCACACACGAACACATAGGCCAGTTCCTAGCACACCTAGGTGAATTGGCCGATGGAGAAGCATTTCGTGTTCGGTTATTTTCTCTATCCCTTACTGGTACCGCTTTTGCATGGTACGCCGCCCTGCCTCCTAATTCCATTAATTCCTGGAATGAGTTAGAAAGTAAATTTCATGAACATTTCTTTGCCGGGGAATATGAATTAGGACTAGCTGACTTAGCTTCAGTTCGACAAGGACGCGAAGAATCGGTTAATGATTATATCCGGAGGTTCCGGGACACTAGAAACCGATGCTTTCGGATCCATGTCGCAGACAAAGAGCTAGTAGGGTTAGCTTTTAATGGGTTGCTATCCTACTTAAGAGACAAATTAGACGGGACCCAGTTCTTTTCGATAGCCCAGCTACATCAGCGGGCTTTAGCCTGTGAAAGCCGATTTAAAGAGACATCAAAATCGGCCGCCCGTACTATACATCTAATAGAGCGTGATAGTTCAGATGATGAATCCGCAGATGTATATACCGCTGAGTTTATTTGGCCAACAAAGGCCAAATCTTCAGCATGTTCTTCCTTACAGCCGGTTCAAAAGAATCGGCAAGAAGAGATTAAATTTACCTTTAATGTTGCCAAATGCGATAAGATATTTGATGAGCTACTTAAAAATGGCAACATTAAATTAACTCATACTATTCCTCCTCCTGATGAATTAAAGAGGCGTGCTTATTGTAAGTGGCATAATTCCTTTTCTCATGCCACCAATGATTGTAATGTTTTTCGTCGACAGATACAATCGGCCATAAATGAGGGTCGATTGGCTTTTCAGGAGATGCAAGTAGACACACAACCCTTTCCTGTTAATACAATAGAACTCACATGCAAAAAGGTCTTGGTTCGGCCCGAAATGGCCGATAAAGGCAAATGCAAGGGTATCGTCATTGGCGATCCCCGCATGTCAGATATATCACAAAAGGAGATTGCTCGAAAGGCTTCGGACGAGAAGGCTAAAAAGTCCGAAGACACTGGGGGGCAGGCACAGTTATTGAACCAAACACATCAGCCTAGCCCGAACATCGTAGATGGTCCGGCACCTACGTGCGGACGGTCCGGTGCTCAGACAAACGGTCCGGCTAACTCAGCCGGATAGTCCCCCTATGACCAAAGGCGTCAACCTCTACACAAAGCAAGGAAAAAGACGCAAGGTCAAAACACATATAATCGACTGATCAAAGCCGATCCTACTTTTGATCAGTTGCTCTCCAAAGATGCTAGCAAAAAGACCGTTCTACGTGATCGGTCAACGAAGAAACCTCGGTCACCTACTAAAACGAAACGGGTAAACAAAACGGCCCGAAAGGTGACACAACAAGCATCGCCTATTCATCCTATGAGACCAGGGTACTTTCCACCCATTTACTCATCGTCAGTATATTATCCTGTTCAAACATGGAATGGTACGATGATGAATCCATGGTACATGTATAGTCCCTTTGTCTATCCATACTGGGGGGCACCTCCATTCTATTCCTTTTGATTCAGTGATCAATCATGGCCGAGAAAGATAAAATCTGAAACGGCCGTTATACATTGATGCTTTATTAAATGATCTCAATATTGAAAAGCCGGTGACTTACATCAGGTTTAGTTCATATGCTTTTGGTTCGTCAACCTTCACCAAAAGGCAGGGGGGCATATGTTGGACACCAAATGTGTCTCGCGGACGGTCCGGCCCTGAGGCCGGACGGTCCGCGGTCCGGACTGTCCGCGGTGGTGGCGCGGACGGTCCGCGCGTGCGCAGAATCAGTTAGGGTTCCTAGTTTCTCGCGGGATTTGTTACCTAAAACCGCGGGATTAACTCGGGAAACAGTTGGAAACGGATCCAGACCTCCCCCTTTATATAGATGAAGGGCTACGGCCGATTGAACCCCCAACAATCGATCAAATCAAGTCTATTACTCGTTTTTACCTTATGCATTAGGAGTAGTTCTAGTCTAGTTCTAGTTTAGCCCTAGTTTAGCCTTCCAATCCCCAAATTCTCCGTCTCTCTTCGACTCTACGTCGATTAGAGGAGTCTAGGTCGGCCTGCCCGAGCCTAGACACCACCTTGGATCTCTCCTCCCCGACGGGGTCCCTCCCGGGAGCGAGATCCAGGCGCCGCCGGCGATCCTCCGCCGCCCCTGCGCACGCGCGGACCGTCCGGCCCCAGGGCGCGGACCGTCCGGCCGTCAGGCAGGGAACCCGTGCTCCTGCGCCAGGTCGCGGACCGTCCGGCCCCTGGCCGCGGACCGTCCGCGCCTGACCAGAGAGCACCGCCACCGGTTCTTGTTGAGTGTTTGGCGCTCCAAAAAGGCGTCAACAGTTGGCCGCGCGAGGAAGGACGGGACGGCGCTCGCGCAAGGCCGCTCGCTCCCTCCCGCGTGGACGCTTGTAACCCCCTACTGCAAGCGCACCCGACCTGAGCGCGGGGCTAACACGAAGGCCGCGGGTTCCACCTCCCACGCCTGTCTCCCTCCGGCTTCTTCCCCCCTTCGCGTTCTGCCTCGCGCCGACCCATCTGGGCTGGGGCACGCGACGACAATTTACTCGTCGGTCCAGGGACCCCCCGGGGTCGAAACACCGACAATTACCTTTAGTAAATTAGTACTTTGATTGGCTTCTTCGAGGCACCTACAAATTCTAATACATACAGAAACATATACATGTAAGTCTATGGTAAATTTGGATAGAAGTACTGCCATTCTCAGACAAAGAATGATTTTTTAGAAAAGGCATTCGACAACTGATTCGAGCATTATGTTTTACCCATGCACTTGTTTGTTCAGTTTGGATAGTGCTTGCTACATCTTGTGGAGATAACCTTTTATGTAAGTTATGGAGTTTACAGACGTCTATGAAATCTCCTAAATTTAAACCACTAAACAATCTAATTGTTGGATCTGCATCAAACATTTATTTATCAAGATTTACTGATCTAAGCAACTGAAATGACAATGGCTAAAGAACATTAACGTCAATACTCAGCCTGCTTCTAGAAAATGAACAACACAATATGCAGATTATTAAAAATGTGAAAACGGAAAATGATAATGAAGTATAGTATTGATTGAAATGCAATGAAAATAATTTGAAGTCATATTATGCGATGCTGCAGGCTAGGAGAAAACTAATAACACATGTAAAAAATAATTTCTTTCACATACAACAGGCAGGTGCATAATGAATTTTGCTGATGCTATGACACTTCAGTTTGAATACCATGCTACAACAACATATGTCTGTGTATATAAGATCCATGTGCATGCATACTGACACATTATGTCTGTGTGTATGGTTATATACATATGCAAATGTTTACACAACAACATACATGGATACGTACATAGTGTTTAATAAAACATGAGTGATGGATTCTACTTTTTCCGTCCAATTAAGAGGCACTGTGCAAAAAAGCTATCAAGTTGAGTGCATTGGCAAGGACTATAAAAAGCAGGGTACATTTTTTTGTGGGAAATCATACCTGATCTGGTAAAAATTGCAACCTGTACAAAAGAGTTTGTGATGCTATGGAACAAATCACATTTGTTGTATCTATGTCTAGGAGGGATTGGAATAACGAGAAAGAAAGGATGTGTATGTACATTAATATGTACGAAGGGACAATATAAATAAACAGAGATCTATAATGGTTAGTATTGCTAACCTAGAGAGGATATTAATACTTGTTCTTATAATGACTATTTGCTACAAAGAAATATGAAATTCTAGAAAGATGTAGCCATCTGCAATCGGCACCAATTGCCCCCCCATGTATCAATATTTCTTGTTTTTCATATCAAAGAAATTATATATGCAATTATGAACTTATAGTTATACTGTATGTCAAATATTTTAGTTAAAATATATAACCAAATCTATCATGATAATTTATAAGTTGTATATAATGGTTATTATTTTAATTTTTTTATTATCACTAGTATGTGACTCGTTGAGGAAAAAAGTTCATGAAAGTTGAAACATGACACATATATTTATGTCTCATAGAGACATATATGTATTGATCTACATGATAGCATAATATGTATGTTTACTCTAACAAGATTTTAATATATTAACATTAAAAAAATAGATAATGGGTCCTTTGGGTGACCGGCCATTAGCTTACTGAAGCATACGTTCCTTTTGAGACAGGAGCCAAACCCAATGTAAACTCCAATGATGGCAAAAGGCTGTTGCTTCTTATCGGAGTTCATTACTGCAGTGTTTTTCTCCAACAGGTACCCCTTGCTCTTGGCCTTGGTCGGATCCATCTCCACCTCAACAATTTTCTTTCCAATCACCCTAGCAACACGACATTTGGTGTCAGCAAAGCAGAAATTAACACAACTCAAATTCACTTACAAAACTCACTTGCATCCAAGGTTCCTAAGCTTGTCCTCCACCAAGAGCACCTTCTGGATCTGCAATTAGGTGTCGCCGTCAGACCAAATCAAGAGAAGAATTAAAAATGCAAGTAGGGGTGAGAAGGGGATTAGAGATTTGCACGTTGCTGGAGCTCTTCTCGAGGAGGCCGGACACGATCGCCCGGTCTGCGCATCCCGCCACAACTTGAGATGGATCGGAGCCAGGAATAAGGTCACCACTCACCACTTCCTATTGGGTGCTAGATCGAAGCGTCTAGGATCTAAGCGGACAGGGGGCATACCGATTAGCCACGTAGAGCCAGGCGAGGCAGCAAAGGGACCCTGCCTGAGGCGAGGGTGGAGGCATCGGAGGAGGAGGGCGGGGCATTAGATCCACAGTTTTTGGGTCGCAAGGTGCTGGCCAGTGCCTCCACGGCGGCGGAGATCTCCGATGCTGGACTCCCGCCTCGTCCTGTCTGCTATTGACATAGTGCGGGGAGGAGTCCTTTGAGGTAAGGGAGGGAGGGAGGGAGCGACCACCCAAGCCGGGTGTTAGTGGTGGGCCGCGCGCGCTGGGGGCAGCGGCGTGCCATGGTGGTGGACGCGGCGACGGGGGGGGGGTGGGGGGTAATGGAGGTAGTGGTGCCGTGATGGTGAACACGACGGGGGTTAGCGACGGGTTGTACCATGGCGGTGGGCGCGAGGTAGCGGCGACGCAATGGCTCGCCTGTTCGGAGGTCCCTTTTGGTAGAGTCGAGTGCGGATACGTGTGCTACGATCTGTAGTCGTTGTTGTAGGATTCGACGGCTGATAATTAAGGTAATGATGAGGACAGTTTCAACGTGTGTCTATACTCCGGCGCTTAATATATAGAAATTAAATTTAGAAATTTATTGTGGGGTTACAAGTTTGTTTTTATTAGACTCTACAATATAATAGAGGGAAATCACATTGGGTACATAAAGATGGTATGGAAACATGGAAAGGCAGAAACATAGAAAATACTAGTAAATTTTTACATAGGTGCGTTAGTTTTTCTTTTGAATTACCAGAACCAATAAAAATACTCCCCCAATCTTAATTTATAAGTTGTTTGACTTTTTCACACCACCCAATCTTAATTTATAGGTTGTTTGATTTTTTCACACCAAATTTGACCAACTCGTCCTAGTAAAAATTTACGAAAGTATGGAAAAATTAAACCACAATAAAAATAAATGTAATTATAATTTTTTTAAATAAAATGAGTAGGTCAAACATGGTGTCCAAAAAATCAAACAATCTATAAATTGGGACGGAGGGAGTACTTTTTAAGTATCAAAACCAATATACTGATTTGCATAAATACTGCATATAATGCTTGCAATGTACGGCAAGCGTTGCTAGGTAACACAAATACTATGGATGACACTTGCAACGCATCGCAAATGTTGTTAGGTGACGTAAATACTACGAATGACCCTTGCAACACATGACAAATGTTGCCAGGTAATTTGGATATTCTACGGATGATACTTGAACGCATGGTAAACGTTGCCAGTTGATTTTCTTGCAACATAAAAAAATGTGTGCTGCTAGCATCCGTTGCTACCTAATTTCTTGCAACGCATAAACCATTTTGTTGCAATGTATGTGTTGCTATAGGGGTGTTTGTGTTGTAGTGGGAGAACATCCTTTTCTCCCCTGTCATGTGGTTTGTGCATCCGCTATCAATTATCCAGCTTGAGCCCCTGGATGCATAAACCTGCAAAACAATTTAGGCCTTGTTCTTAGGTACCCAAACAGTCTTGGGTCCTTTGACGTTAGAAACAAGTACCTTGGGCACCCAAACACAAGCCTTTGATCCCTTGTGTTTGGCCCCAACATATTTGGCAACTAGTTTGCCTGATTTGTTAGTTAAAACATATGATGCATCAAAAGTCTTAAATGAAATAATAGGCTCATTTGATGGAGTAGGAGTTTTCTTTTTAGGCAATTTAACATGTGTTGATTGCCTAGAGCTAGATGCCTCATTCTTATACATAAAAGCATGATGAGAAATAGAATGAGACTTCCTAGCATGAATTCTCCTAATTTTATGCTCAGGATAACCAGCAGGATATAAAATGTAACCCTCATTATCCTGAGCCATGGGAGCCTTGCCCTTAACAAAGTTGGACAATCTCTTAGGGGCATTAAGCTTGACATTGGTTCCCTGTTGGAAACCAATCTCATCCTTAATGCCAGGGCGTCTCCCATTATAGAGCATGCTCCTAGCAAATTTAAATTTTTTATTTTCTATTTCATGCTCATTAATTTTTGTAGTAAGTTGAGCTATGTGATCATTTTGTTGTTTAATTAAAGCTAGGTGATTATGGATAGCATCAACATTAATATCTCTACATCTAGTGCAAATAGAAACATGATCAACAGTAGATGTAGAGGGTTTGCAAAAATTTAATTCATCAATCTTAGCATGTAATATAGCATTCTCATTTCTAAGACTGGAAATAGAATCATTGCAAACATTCAAATCTTTAGCCTTAGCAATTAATTTATCATTTTCAATTTTAAGGCTAGAAAGTGATGCATTCAATTTATCAATCTTAGCAATTAAACTATCATTTTCATTTCTAAGACTGACAATTGAATCATTACAAGCATTTATTTTTTCAACCTTAGCAATTAAACTAGCATTCTCATTTCTAAGGTTGGAAATAGTGTCATGGCATATGCTAAGCTCATTAGTCAATTTTTCACATTTTTCTATTTCCTGAGCATAAGCATTCTTTACTTTAACATACCTTTTGTTTTCCTTAATAAGGAATTCCTCTTGGCTATCCAAGAGTTCATCCTTCTTATGAATGGCTCCTATCAATTCATTCAATTTTTTCCTTTTGTTGCATGTTAAGGTTGGCAAAAAGTGTGAGTAAATCATCTTCATCATCACTAGAGCTAGCCTCATCACTAGATGTTGTATATTTGGTGGAGGCTCTAGATTTTACCTTCTTCTTTTTGTTGTCCTTCGCCATGAAGCACTTGTGGCCGACGTTGGGGAAGAGAATGCCTTTGTTGATGGCGATGTTGGCGGCATCCTCGTCGGAGGAGGAGTCGGTGGAGCTCTCATCGGAGTCCCATTCCCGACACACGTGGGCATCGCCGCCCTTCTTCTTGTAGTACCTCTTCTTTTCCTTCCTCTTTCCCTTCTTGTCGTCGCCCCTGTCACTATCACTAGACATAGGACATTTAGCGATAAAATGACCGGGCTTACCACATTTGAAGCATTCCCTTTTGGAACGGGGCTTGTAGTCCTTCCCCTTCCTTAGTTTGAGAATTTGATGGAAGCTATTGATGATGAGCGCCATCTCCTCATTGTCAAGCTTGGAGGTGTCGATGGGGAGCCTACTTGATGTAGACTCTTCTTTCTTCTCCTCTGTCGCCTTGAATGAGACAGGTTGCACCTCGGGTGTGGAGGTGCCGCCTTGCTCCAAGTTGATGATTTGTTTGGAGCCTTTGATCATCAATTCAAAGCTCATAAACTTTCCTATCACTTCTTCGGGAGACATTAGCTTATATCTAGGATCACCACGTATTAATTGAACTTGTGTAGGATTACAAAAAACGAGTGATCTTAGAATAACCTTGACCATTTCATGGTCATCCCATTTGGTGCTCCCGAGGTTGTGCACTTGGTTCACCAAGGTCTTGAGCCGGTTGTACATCGCTTGTGGCTCCTCTCCTTGGTTGAGGACGAATCGACCGAGCTCCCCCTCGATCATCTCTTGTTTGGTGATCTTGGTCACCTCATCTTCCTCGTGCGTGGTCTTGAGCACGTCCCAAATTTCCTTGGCGCTCTTCAACCCTTGCACTTTGTTATACTCCTCTCGACTTAGAGAGGCGAGGAGTATAGTAGTGGCTTGGGAGTTGAAGTGACGGATTTGGGCGACCTCGTCCAAGTCGTAGCCCTCGTCCCCCGCGATGGTACCTACGCTCCAAATTCAACAATGTCCCATATGCTAGCGTGGAGTGAGGTTAGGTGATGCCTCATTTTATCAATCCACATAAAATAATCTTCACCATAAAAAATCGGTGGTTTGCCTAGTGGGACGGAAAGTAAAGGAGTGCGTCTAGAAATACGGGGATAACGAAGTGGCATCTTACTATACTTCTTGCGCTCATGGCGCTTAGAAGTGATGGATGGCGTGTCGGAGCCGGATGTAGATGGCTAC
Source organism: Zea luxurians (assembly GCA_029449295.1). Classification (NCBI taxonomy): domain Eukaryota; kingdom Viridiplantae; phylum Streptophyta; class Magnoliopsida; order Poales; family Poaceae; genus Zea; species Zea luxurians. Next base: position 8,226,066 of record JAOPSE010000093.1, on the reverse strand, counting down.
GAAGAGTCGGTCTCACAGTAGACCACCTTCTTCATCTTCTTTTTCTTATCGCCGCTCCGATGCGACTTGTGAGGAGGTGATCCCTCCTTTAGCTTGTTGCCGGACTCCCTTGATGGAGCCTTCCTATGGCTTGTGGACTTCTAGCCGGTCACGATCTCCCTCTTGGCGTGATCTCCCGACATCACTTCAAGTGGTTAGACTCTTAATAAAGTACCGGCCTCTGATACCAATTGAAAGTCGCCTAGAGGGGGTGAATAGGCAGAATCTAAAATTTACAAACTTAAGCACACACTACAAGCCGGGGTTAGCGTTAGAATTAAAACCGAGTCCGAAAGAGAGGGCTCAAACAAATCAACCAAGAAATAAAGCGGATGACACGGTGATTTGTTTTACCAAGGTTCGGTTCTTGAGAACCTAGTCCCCGTTGAGGTGGTCACAAAGACCGGGTCTCTTTCAACCCTTTCCCTCTCTCAAACGGTCACCTAGACCGAGTGAGCTTTTCTCCTTAATCAAACGGGTCACTTAGACCCCGCAAGGACCACTACAACCTTAGTGTCTCTTGCTTTGGTTACAAGTCACTTAGAGAACAAGAATGAGGAAGAAGAAAGCGATCCAAGAACAAGAGCTCAAAGAACACGAGCAAAACACTCTCTCTAGTCACTTTGTGTTTGGAGTGAATTTGGGACTTGGAGAGGCTTTGGTTCTTTTGAATTGTGTCTTGTATTGACTGCACTAGCTCTTGTATTGAATGAGATGTCTGAAAAACTTGGATGCTTGGAGTGGTGGTGGTTGGGGGGTATTTATAGCCCTCAACCACCACATAGCCGTTGGGGAGGCTGTCTGTCGATGGGCGCACCGGACAGTCCGGTGCGCCACTAGACACTGTCTGGTGCGCCAGCCACGTCACCCAACCATTAGGGTTCTGAAGATTCTGACCGTTGGAGCGCTGACTTCATGTCGCACCGGACAGTCCGGCGCTGCACCGGACAGTAACTGTTCACTGTCCAGTGCGCCACTGACGCCTGCTCTAACTTCTGTGCGCACTATTCATGCTCTGTTCACGCTTTTGCAGACGACCGTTGTGCTGGGTAGTCGTTGCTCCGCTGGTGCACCGGATAGTCTGGTGGCACACTGGACAGTCCGGTGAATTATAGCGGAGCGGCGCCTGAGAAACCCGAAGGTGAAGAGTTCAGACTGTACGGCCCCTGGTGCACCAGACACTGTCCGGTGGCACACCGGACAGTCCGATGCGCTAGACCAGGGTGCTCTTCAGTTTCTTTTGCTTTTTTCTTTTGAACCCTAACTTGATCTTTTTATTGGTTTGTGTTAAACCTTTGTGCACCTGTAGAATACATAATCTAGAGCAAACTAGTCAGTCCAATATTTGTGTTTGGCATTCAACCACCAAAATCATTTATAGGATAAGGTTTGACCCTATTTCCCTTTCACTAGTGCAAATAATGACATGCTCGACAGTAGATGTAGAGGGTTTGCAAACATTCAATTCTTCTATCTTAACATTTAATCTATCATTCTCATCTCTAAGGCAGGAAATTGATTCATTGCAAACATTCAATTTTTCAATCTTAGAAACTAAATTTCCATTCTCAATTCTAAGGCAAGAAATTGAATCATTACAAATGCTAAGCTCCTTAGATAGATTATCACATTTTTCTACCTCTAGAGCATAGGCATTTTTCAACTTAACAAATTTCTTATTTTCCTTAACGAGCAAGTCCTCTTGGCATTCCAAGAGATCGTCCTTCTCGTTAATGGTCTCTATTAATTCATTTATTTTTTTCTTTTGGTCCATGTTAATGTTGGCAAAAAGATAAATTAAATCATCTTTAGTATCACTAGAGCTACCCTCATCACTGGAGTTGGTGTATTTGGGGATGGCTCTAGAGTGTACCTTCTTCTTTTTGCCGTCCTTGGCCATGAGACACTTGTGACCAATGTTGGGGAAGAGAAGTCCCTTGTTGACGGCGATGTTGGCGGCGTCCTTATTCGAGGAGGAGTCGGTGGAGCTCTCGTTGGAGTCCCATTCCCACCCCATGTGCGCCTCGCCGCCCTTCTTCTTGTAGTATCTCTTCTTCTCCTTCTTCTTCCCCTTCTCTTCGTCCCTATCACTTTCACTAGAATATGGACATTTAGCAATAAAGTGACTAGACTTACCACACCGGTAACACACCCTTTTGGAGCGGGGCTTGTAGTCTTCCCCCCTCCTTTGCTTGAGGATTTGGCGAAAGCTCTTGATGATGAGCGCCATTTCCTCATTGTCGAGCTTGGAGGCGTCGATTGAAAGCCTACTTGGTGTAGACTCCTCCTTCTTTTCTTCCGTTGCTTTGAATGCAACGGGTTGCACCTTGGGTGTGGAGGTGGCGCCTTGCTCCAAGTTGACAATATGTTTGGAGTCTTTGATTATAAGTTCAAAGCTCACAAACTTGCCAATTACCTCCTTGGGAGACATCTGTTTGTATCTAGGATCCCCACGTATTAATTGAACTTGAGTAGGATTACGAAAAACGAGTGATCTTAGAATAACCTTGACCATTTCATGCTCATCCCATTTTGTGCTCCCGAGGTTGCGCACTTGGTTCACCATTGTCTTGAGCCAGTTGTACATGGCTTGCGGCTCTTCTCTTTTGTTGAGGACGAATTGACCGAGCTTGCCCTCGATCGTCTCCCGCTTGGTGATCTTTGTCACCTCGTCCCCTTCGTGCGCGGTTTTGAGGACGTCCCAAATTTCTTTGGCGTTCTTTAACCCTTGCACCTTATTATACTCCTCTCGATACAAGGAGGCGAGGAGTATAGAAGTGGTTTGGGAGTTAAAGTGTCTAATTTGGGTGGCCACGTCTGAGTCATAGTCCTTGTCTCCCACCTATGGTACCTGCGCTCCAAACTCAACAATATCCCATATGCTTTCGTGGAGTGAGGTTAGATGGTGCCTCATTTTATTACTCCACTTGGAGTAATCTTCACCATCAAAATATGGTGGTTTGCCTAGGGTACCGAAAGTAGAGGAGCACGTTTAAGAATGCGGGGATAACGAAGTGGCATCTTACTATACTTCTTGCGCTCGTGGCGTGTTGAAGTTGTAGACTCGGCGCCGGATGTGGAGGGTGATGAAGAGTCGGTCTCGTAGTAGACCACCTTCTTCATTTTCTTCTTGTTGTCACCCCTCCTAAGTGACTTGATGGAAGAAGAGGATTCATTCTTTAACTTGTTGCCGGACTCCCTTGATAGAGTCCTCCCCGAGCCCGTGGGCTTGTCGTCGGTCATGATCTCCCTCTTGGCGTGATCTCCAGATATCACTTCGAGTTGGTTAGATTCTTAATGAAGCACTGGCTTTGATACCAATTGAAAGTCACCTAGAGGGGGGCAAATAGGCGAAACCTGAAATTTATAAACTTAAACACACACTAAAGGTCGGGGTTAGCGTTAGAATTAAATTCAAGTACGAAAGATTGTTTCTCTTGCTAGGAGTTGCTCAAAGGATGCGGATGACGTATGGGAGCAAACTCAAATCAATACTTAGCAAGGAAATGTTAGAGATAAGAAATAGGGAAAAAATCAAATGGAAATCAAGCAAGTCGATACGATGATTTGTTTTTCCGAGGTTCGGTTCCAAAGAACCTAGTCCCCGTTGAGGAGGCCACAAAGGCCGGGTCTATTCCAACCCTTTCCTCTCTCAAACGGTCACTTAGACCGAGTGAGCCTTTTCCTTAATCTCATGGGTCACTAAGACCCCACAAGGACCACCACACACGTGGTATCTCTTGCTTAGCTTACAAGTCTCTTGAGAATAAGAAGGGAAAAAGGAAAGGCCAATCCAAGCAACAAGAGCAACAAAAGAACACAAAACACCCTCTCTCAAGTCTCTAACGGAATTGAGTTGATTTGGAGGGTTGGAGAGGATTTAATCTATTAGATGTGTCTTGGAGTGAAGTCTTTTGCTCTTGCAATGAATGGGATGTTCAGAAAACTTGGATTGCTTTGAATGAGGTGGTTGGGGGGTATTTATAGCCCCAACCACTTCCTAGCCGTTGGTGAAGCTTGCTGGCGATGGGCGCACCGGACAACCACTGTTCACTGTCCAGTGCACGCCATGTCAGCGCGTCCATTAGGGTTTGGAGCAGTTGACTGTTGGAGCGCCTTGTCATCTTGTTGCACCGGACAGTCTGGTGTGCCACCAGACAGTCCGGTGACCTCTAACTTCTGCGCTCTGACTTCTGTGCGGCACTGTTCATCACTGTAGACTCTCCACAGTCGACTATTGGCGCGCAGGGAGCCATTGCTCCGTTGGCTCGCCGGAAAGTCCGGTGAATTATAGCGGAGCGCGCCTCTGAATTCCCGAGAGTGGCTTGTTCGAAGGGCGTCTGGCTTGGTGCGCACCGGACACTGTCCGATGCGCCAGAAATCAGCACACTCTACGTCTTGCTCCAATTTTTGATTGAGTCCCTAACTAAATTTCTTTCTTGGTTTGTGTAGAACCTTATGCACCTGAGATAAATGATATCTAGACAAACTAGTTAGTCCACATGGATTGTGATGGACGTAAACCACCAAAATCGATTATAGGAAATGGTTAAGTCCATTTCCCTTTCAGATTTCAATGATAACAATGTTGAACTAGACACTTGCTTAATTGCTAAGACTAATAAGGGTTGGCTCTGGCATCACCGACTTGCTCATGTTGGAATGAAGAATCTTCACAAGCTTCTAAAGGGGGAGCACATTTTAGAACTAACAAATGTTCATTTTGAGAAAGACAGGATTTGTAGCGCATGTCAAGCAGGGAAGCAGGTTGGAGTCCATCATCCACACAAGAACATCATGACGACCGAGAGGCCACTTGAGCTACTCCATATGGATCTATTCGGCCCGATCGCTTACAAAAGCATCGGCGGAAGTAAGTATTGTCTTGTGATTGTGGATGATTATTCTCGCTTCATGTGGGTATTCTATTTGCAGGAAAAATCTTAGACCCAAGAGACCTTAAATAGATTCTTGAGACAGGCTCAAAATGAGTTTGGATTGAGAATCAAAAAGATTAGAAGCAACAATGGAATGGAGTTCAACACTACTAAAAAATCACCCTAATGCCACGACAGATATTGCAACAACAATATTTTTGTTGCATTAGATGTTAGTTATTGCCACAACCTTTAAAAGTGGTTGCAATATATGGACCATTTTGCCACCATTTTTGTGCATTGCGATAACCATGACTTCCGTTGCAAGAGTGTCACACCCGGCTTTAAGGAACAAAGCCAGGTGCATCTCATACATGCGCCAAGAAGACAACATATATAATAACAGAGTGTATAGAGATAAATGTCATAAAACATCAGAGTATTTATTACATAGCGGAAGACTTATTACAAAATAAAGTAATAAAGATAAAACGAACTAAGGATCGTCGGCGCCAATGTCAACTGAGAAACGCCACCTAGATCAGATCATACTCCTCGCCTTGTGGCTCCTCCTGAACCACCTGTTCTTCTCCTGTGGGGGGGTGTGAGACAGCAAGGGTGAGCTCACACATGATCATAGCTCAACAAATTGTGGGGAACCAGTGGACATAAACTCACAAAGGTGTGAGTTCATGTGATGTGTAAGGCTAATCAATGACAGGGGTTAAAGCTAAGCATTGCTCTAAGTAGTTGGTCAAAATTTTATTAGCAGTTACTAAGTATAAGTAAATACCAAACCTTAAATAAAGTAATTGAACAAAATTAATAATAAACCATGCAATGCAAATGACAAAATTGAATTTAAGTTCCATAATTTAAACATCAGAGAGTCCTGAGCCGCTCATGACCGTGAGCTCGGCTAGTATACCAGTTTTACACTCTGCAGAGGTTGTACCCTTTACCCACAAGTCATGCTACCCATCTGCCAAGGGGTCGCGAATCCCATACACCTCTACCTAGGAAGCGCGGCAGGGCAACACTACGAGGCCTTTACAAAGTTCCACTAGCTTCCGAAAACCCGCTACAGTTTATAGGAAGTTCCAATGCAGGGTTCTTGGCTGACCGCCATCGCAGCAAAATCAACCAAGGACCTCCCTACACTGACCACTCCCCTACTGCCCTTGCCCCTTTCGGGTAAGGTAGTCTTCCACTAGCTTTTCCTAATTAGTCAGCCAAGGGCGTCCCATTAAACCCTTGTGGTGGCACGTGTTACTCAAGTTAAGCTCTATGTTCCAATTAACATTATGATCATAACATGAACATAAATAGAATAACAAAAAGAATTGGAACATAGAGGTAATAAATGATTATCCCAAAACCATATAAAGCAATAGCAAACTACCCAAGTGATTCAGGGGTAAACAAGGTAATGAGATAAACAATCTAGGGTGACCTATTGGGTCCCATCAAATTAACCTATGCATGGATAAGTGATATTAAAGAACATTATTGGGTAAAAAGTGATCAAGGGCACAACTTGCCTTCAATGAGCTCCTGCTCAGCTACTTCAACCTGCTGCTCACCGGGATCCTCAGTCACGGGCTCTTCTACTCGCCACAATACAAACAAGCACAGTGCATATAGAGCAATTAACATTACACCAAACATATAAATAAATACACAGTAAAAATCTACACATTAAAATAAAATTCTAGGAACAGGAATCATAATTTTTGGAGTTATACATTTTAAGTTATGGATTTTCAAAGGTTTTATGTGTTTAAAATGGGATTAAGTGTGGGATAAATTTTCTTACTGTTGTCATGATAAAACAGAGACACTAAGTGATAGAGAATTAAATTACAAAATTTTTGCAACTGGAATGGAGTGATTTGGAGTTCATATGCATTTTCTATGAATTATTCAAGTTCTAGCATATATTTTTGTATTAAAAACCTATTTTCCAACCCATTTATTCCATTTTAAACAGCTCTGGACTGGGCCTCAAATCTAGAGAAACCCAGGGGCCTCGGGGCAAGAAACCCGAGACATAGTGCATAGTGACTAATGGACGGCGGGTTGATTTCGCTAAAGTCCGAGGGCTCTTTAACAAAACCGACCCGCGAAGGGGTATTTTCTATTGTGGGTCGAACGATCCAGATCCTACGGTCTAGATTAGATCCTAGCGCGACGAAGTGGTATGCCATGACAACCGTTCGATCCAAGATCCACAGCCATGGTTTAATGAGCCCCGATCTAATCTGATGCGCACAATACGGAATCAACGGCTCAGAACGAATCGGTCATGATCTAATCTCATCCGCTGGAAACCGATCCAACGGCACAAGATGATTACCCCCAGATCTAATTCTAGCCACAGGTTCTACATCTAACGACAGGCGCGTCTTCTCCTAACTCGAGCACCCCAGGCGGCGGGGCTGGCTTCCCCCGCGGTGGAGCTTCGCCGGCGAGCGCGCGACTCGGCCAGCCACTACCCCAAACCCAAATTAAACCGTGCTGCACACCGAAAAGGAGTTGGCGAAGGTATGAGTGGAGTTCTCACCAGTCGAGACGAACTGCAATGGGCCGGTCGCGCAGCGGGGCCGTTTGCGGCGGAGAACCGATCGACAGCGAGAAATTGCCGCGGCTCCGCGGCCTCTCCCTTCGATTGCGGACACGGATAGCAACCCCGAGTGCCGACGACCCACCCAGGCCCTACACTGAGGCCAGATGACAACCGGTGCCGAGATTCGTAGGCGGCGGCTGTTTTCTCCTCGCACGGTGCTCTCTCACGGTGGCGAGACTTACGGCGAAGCTGAATTCCTAATGGGCACAACACGCGAGATAGGGTGTACGCGTTATATCCACCGGTCAAGCGCGCAAGGACGGGGCGAAGTGGTTGCGAGGATCCCGGCATCGCCGGCGACGGACCCGGTCCGCGCAGTCATAGCGAGGTGGGCGGCTCGGACCGACGGGGGCCACCAGTCAGCGAGAACCCGAGCACGCGCGCGGAAGACCGACAAGCGGGCCCGAGTGTCGGCATAGGAAGGGAACGGCAGGCGCGCATGAGAGCACGAGAGCCTGCCCCGTGGGGCCCTGCCGTCAGCGCGCGCGGAAGGCCGAGTTGGACCGCGCGGGTGGCTTCTTTGAGTGGGCCGAATTGCGTGTAGTTGGCCCAATAGCGCATAACACAGATTTTCTTTTATAATTCCATTTTTCTTCATTTGTCTTCTTTTTATTTTGAATTCAAAATTTGAATTTGGATCTTTTTAGGAGTTGCATATTTGAGTCCAATGTACACCTTAAAACCCATTGCAGAGATAATAGATATTTTTATATATATATATATATATATATATATATTTTATACTCATTTTACTCCCTTCTAGGATTTCTTTTAGATGTCCAATTCTACTTTGGACTCTAATATATTTCTCATTATGATTTTTTTGTATATTGTCACAATATGCACACCACAAAAATAATATCCAGCATGATGCAATGATTTGGTGGCATATCTTTTTATTGTTTAATTGTTTTTTTTGAAGTGTTCACATGTGATGATGCATAAAGGTCAAACTCATATAAGGAGAAATTGTTTCTCTATTGGTATTACTTCTAGCAAATTACAAAGTGGGTGTTACAAATCCTACCCCCCTTAAAAATAATCTCGTCCTCGAGATTTAAGAAGATCTAGGGAAAAGGTGGGGAAAATCTATGCGAAGCTCTTCCTCTCTTTCCCAAGTTGCTTCATCTTTACCGTGGTGACTCCATTGCACTTTACACATCTTTATCACCTTATTTCTTGTAACTCGAGTCAATGTGTCAAGAATCTTGATCAGGTACTCCGTGTAAGTCAAATCACCCTGAACACTGAGCTCTTCCATGGGTAACTGTTCCTCAGGGACACGGAGACACTTCTTCAGTTGAGATACGTGGAATACATTATGCACATCCGATAGGCTAGCAGGTAACTCGAGTTGGTATGCCATCTCCCCAACTCTTCTAAAGATCAGGAATGGTCCAATGTAGCGAGGGGACAATTTGCCCTTAACTTTGAATCTCCTCATTCCACGAAGTGGTGACACCTTGAGATACACATAATCCCCTTCTTCAAATTCCAGTGGCCTCCTTCTATTATCAGCATGGCTCTTTTGCCTGGTTTGAGCTACCCTCAAATTCTCTCGAATTATACGGACTTGTTCTTCTGCTTCTTGAATCAATTCAGGCCCAAAGAACTGTCTCTCTCCAGTCTGATCCCAATACAAAGGAGTTTTGCACTTTCTCCCATATAAAGCTTCAAAAGGTGACATCTTCAGACTGGCCTGATAACTATTATTATATGAGAACTCAGCATAAGGTAGACTTTTATCCCAACTTCCTCCATGCTGAAGGGCACATGCTCTCAACATATCTTCCAATACTTGATTAGTCCTTTCAGTCTGTCCATCAGTCTGAGGGTGATAAGCTGTACTAAAATTCAACTTCGTACTCATATTCTCATGAAAGCTTCTCCAAAATCTTGAGGTAAACTGTGAACCTCGATCAGACATGATCTTCTTTGGTACTCCATGTAAACACACAATCCGAGCCATATATAACTCTGCTAGCTGAGAACCTTTATAAGTAGTCTTCACAGGAATAAAGTGAGCCACTTTAGTCAATCTATCCACAATCACCCATATAGCATCATATCCTTTCTGGGTGCGAGGTAATCCAGTAATGAAATCCATACCAATCTCTTCCCATTTCCACTCGGGTATCTTCAGTGGATGCAATAGTCCAGCTGGCCTCTGGTGTTCAGCCTTGACTCTTTGACATACATCGCATATAGCCACATGTGCAGCTACATCTCTTTTCAATCCATACCACCAATATTTACGCTTCAAATCCTGATACATCTTGGTACTACTAGGATGAATAGAATAATCCGAGTCATGGGCCTCCTTCAATATAGTCTCACGAAGGCTTTCAATATCAGGAACACACATTCTGTCCTTGAACCATACAGTGCCTTGCTCATCTTCCGTAAATTCCGGAACTCGACCTTCAGTAATCAGATCCTTGATTTCTTTTATTTTAGCATCACCAATTTGTCCTTTGCGGATCTCTTGCTCCAAAGTAGGTTCCACATCAATAGTAACTCCTTTAGTATGAGCAACTATCCCCAGGTTAAGTCTCCTGAAATCCTCGACAATATCATCGGGTAGCCGGGCAACAATAGCTGAATGAACATGCTCCTTTCGACTCAAGGCATCTGCAACTAAATTTGCCTTGCCCGGGTGATAGTGAATCTCCAAATCATAATCCTTAATAAGCTCCAACCAACAGTGTTGCCTAAGGTTGAGATCCTTCTGAGTGAATATATACTTCAAACTCTTATGATCCGTGTACACTTGGCACTTGGTCCCCATGATATAATGTCTCCAAATCTTAAGTGCATGCACAACGGCTGCCAATTCCAAGTCATGAGTGGGGTAGTTCAATTCATGTTTCCGCAACTGACGAGAAGCATAGGCAATCACATGTCCTTCTTGCATGAGCACACATCCTAAGCCTTGGCCACATGCATCACAATAGATATCAAATCCTTTCTGCAGGTCCGGCATAACCAATACTGGAGGCGACATCAGTCTTCTCTTCAATTGATCAAAGCTGTCTTGACACTTCTCGTCCCACTTAAATTCTTTTCCTTTCTCTAAAAGCGAAGTCATAGGTCTAGCAATCTTAGAAAATCCTTCAATAAATCTCCGATAATAGCCTGCTAATCCCAAGAAACTCCGAATCTCAGTAACTGTAGTGGGTACTCTCCACTCCATTATCTCCTTAACTTTAGCAGGATCCACTGAAATTCCTCCATTAGAAATAATATGACCAAGAAATGACACTTCGCCAATCCAAAACTCGCACTTGCTGAACTTGGCATATAGCTGGTTATCTCGTAGCTTCTGTAGCACCAACCTTAGATGTTCCTCATGATCGCTATCACTCTGAGAATAAATAAGAATGTCGTCGATGAACACCACGACGAATCTGTCCAAATACTCCATAAACACCTTATTCATCAAGTTCATAAAATAAGCTGGTGCATTGGTTAATCCAAACGACATCACGGTGAACTCATATAATCCATATCGAGTCGAGAAAGCCGTCTTGGGAATATCCGATGGTCTAATCCTCATCTGATGGTATCCCGATCGGAGATCAATCTTCGAAAATACTCTTGCTCCTCTCATTTGATCAAACAAATCCTCAATACGGGGTAACGGATACTGGTTCTTCACAGTAACATCATTGAGTGATCTATAGTCCACACACATCCGCTGCGACACATCCTTCTTCTGTACAAACAGTACCGGTGCTCCCCAAGGTGAGGAACTCGGACAAATGTACCCAACATCTTGTAACTCAGTTAACTGCTTCTTAAGTTCCTTCAACTCCTCTACGGACATCCTATATGGCCGTTTAGAAATAGGGGCGGTTCCAGGTAGGAGATCAATAACAAACTCAACTTCTCTATCAGGTGGCATCCCTGGTAACTCCTCTGGAAAGACATCCGGAAAATCTCTAACCACCCGGATGTTGTCACCAACAAACTCCTCCGGTATAAAGAACATTGCACGCATGGGTGAGGAGGTTACTGCAATATTAACTTGAAACCTTTCTCCCTTAGTGGTAGTGAGTTCTACGGTACCTCTACCACATGCTATAACGGCCTTTGCCTTTCTTAGCCATGACATACCAAGGATCAGATCTATACTGCTTGACTCTAATATTATAGCAGTAGCTCCAAATTCTCTACCCATAATGGTCAATGTCAATCTACGTGTCATTTGATTCGCCTCAACAGGCCCTTTAGGTGTAATTACTATCATGGTTTTTCTCATATTTAGCAGTGGTATTTCATTTGTGTTGGCATATCTAGCAGACATGAATGAATGTGTAGCACCAGAATCAAATAATATGGTTGCAGGAATTGCATTAACATAAAACATACCAATTACGAGGTCCCCACCATCCGGGGTAGCATCAACGCTGACTTGATTAACTTTGGCAATAGAATATCCCTTGCCAGATCCTGGAGTTTGCTGCCTGTTCTGAACTGGAGTAGTAGCAATCCTCTGTGGGCAGACATTTGCATAGTGACCAGCCTTCCCACACTTGAAACAAGTAGTGCCTGGACTCTGTCCTGAAAACTTCGTCGGGGTGCCAATAGGGGTAGCCTGCTGAGGAGGTGGAGTCCTTAGTGGTGATTGCTGAACTGGGCGCGGTCCTCCTGGTCGAGTCGGTGTACCCTGTGGTGAACTGTAGTGAGGACGAACACTGCTGCTTCCTTGTCCTTGAGATATTGCCTTTCTCTTCAAATCTCCCAGCTGAACACGCTTGTGTTCAATAGCAAGAGCCTTATCCAGCAGCCTCTGAAATGATGGAAAAGTGTGTGCAACCAGTGCATACTGTAGGGGTCCATTAAGTCCTTCAATAAAGTGCTCCTGCTTCCTCTCATCCTCAGCAACTTCCTCCAGAGCGTACCTCGACAACTGAATAAATTTGTCTCTGTACTTGCTGACTAACATGTTGCCTTGCTTCAATGACAGAAACTCCTTCTTCTTGATCTTTATCATACCAGCTGGAATATGATAGTTTCTGAACTGTGTACTGAACTCTGCCCAAGTAATAGTATCAGCAGCATCGTGGGCAGTAGTATAAGAATCCCACCAGTCAGCAGCAGGACCTGTCAGACGTCCAGAAGCATATAAAACCTTCTCCCGGTCCGTGCACTGTGCAATATTCAGCATCTTTTCAACGGACTTCAGCCAATCATCCGCGTCTAGTGGATCAGGTGAGCTTGCAAATGTAGGTGGCTTATGACTCATGAACTCTCTATGCTTGTCTCGGGGTGGAACTGGTGGTGGTGGTGGAGGCAGTGGCACTTGTTGCTGCTGTTGCTGCTGTTGTTGTGCCCTCCTTTCCTGGCGTATCTCATCTCGCTCCTGGCGCAACTCCTGGCGTATATCTTCTCTTTCCTGACGCATCTCCTGGCGTTCTTGCTGCATTTGGGCATGCATATCAGCCATAGTGTCCGCCATTTGCTGCATCACCGCCATCTGAGCAGCAACCAGTGGGTCAACTCCGCCTGGTGGAGGATTAGGAGGATTCATCTCTGCAGGCTGTGGCTGGGGTTGTCTGTATATTCTCCGAGTGTGTCGATTAGGAGGCAAATCAATTCCACCACCCCGCCTGGTATTGACCATCTGAGTTAGATACATATGGTAAGAAAATAGTAGACAAGGCAGGTATTTTCAAAGCAGGTTACTTTGGGGAATTTTATTAGCTAAGCAGATTAATATTTTACCTACCATAGCTAATTTATTACTTATGGTGGTACATACTAAGATGTCCATCTATAATAATTCAATCAATCAAAGAAGCAAATCAGGCATTTAACATCAGAACAATCAAACAACATTTTTAAAGAAAGTAGTTTTGAATTTTGTCTTAGGTTCCCTATATCTTAAAAAGATCATAGTGGTAGGATTCCAAGGTGTGAAATCCATCTTGTCTTAGAGTAGAAAAGATAAGATTAACCAGAGTAGATTAGCAGAAGGTGAGACAAGATCAAGATGAGATAAGTGTAGAATGAGTCAGAGTAAGGTAAGTAGGAAAGGGTTTGTCCATTTCTATCTAGGTCTCGTCCTACAGTCAACATTTCCTCTGATACCACTTCTGTCACACCCGGCTTTAAGGAACAAAGCCAGGTGCATCTCATACATGCGCCAAGAAGACAACATATATAATAATAGAGTGTATAGAGATAAATGTCATAAAACATCAGAGTATTTATTACATAGCGGAAGACTTATTACAAAATAAAGTAATAAAGATAAAACGAACTAAGGGATCGTCGGCGCCAATGTCAACTGAGAAACGCCACCTAGATCAGATCATACTCCTCGCCTTGTGGCTCCTCCTGAACCACCTGTTCTTCTCCTGTGGGGGGGGGGTGTGAGACAGCAAGGGTGAGCTCACACATGATCATAGCTCAACAAATTGTGGGGAACCAGTGGACATAAACTCACAAAGGTGTGAGTTCATGTGATGTGTAAGGCTAATCAATGACAGGGGTTAAAGCTGAGCATTGCTTTAAGTAGTTGGTCAAAATTTTATTAGCAGTTACTAAGTATAAGTAAATACCAAACCTTAAATAAAGTAATTGAACAAAATTAATAATAAACCCATGCAATGCAAATGACAAAATTGAATTTAAGTTCCATAATTTAAACATCAGAGAGTCCTGAGCCGCTCATGACCGTGAGCTCGGCTAGTATACCAGTTTTACACTCTGCAGAGGTTGTACCCTTTACCCACAAGTCATGCTACCCATCTGCCAAGGGGTCGCGAATCCCATACACCTCTACCTAGGAAGCGCGGCAGGGCAACACTACGAGGCCTTTACAAAGTTCCACTAGCTTCCGAAAACCCGCTACAGTTTATAGGAAGTTCCAATGCAGGGTTCTTGGCTGACCGCCATCGCAGCAAAATCAACCAAGGACCTCCCTACACTGACCACTCCCCTACTGCCCTTGCCCCTTTCGGGTAAGGTAGTCTTCCACTAGCTTTCCTAATTAGTCAGCCAAGGGCGTCCCATTAAACCCTTGTGGTGGCACATGTTACTCAAGTTAAGCTCTATGTTCCAATTACAATTAATGATCACAACATGAACATAAATAGAATAACAAAAAGAATTGGAACATAGAGGTAATAAATGATTATCCCAAAACCATATAAAGCAATAGCAAACTACCCAAGTGATTCAGGGGTAAACAAGGTAATGAGATAAACAATCTAGGGTGACCTATTGGGTCCCATCAAATTAACCTATGCATGGATAAGTGATATTAAAGAACATTATTGGGTAAAAAGTGATCAAGGGCACAACTTGCCTTCAATGAGCTCCTGCTCAGCTACTTCAACCTGCTGCTCACCAGGATCCTCAGTCACGGGCTCTTCTACTCGCCACAATACAAACAAGCACAGTGCATATAGAGAAATTAACATTACACCAAACATATAAATAAATACACAGTAATAATCTACACATTAAAATAAAATTCTAGGAACAGGAATCATAATTTTTGGAGTTATACATTTTAAGTTATGGATTTTCAAAGGTTTTATGTGTTTAAAATGGGATTAAGTGTGGGATAAATTTTCTTACTGTTGTCATGATAAAACAGAGACACTAAGTGATAGAGAATTAAATTACAAAATTTTTGCAACTGGAATGGAGTGATTTGGAGTTCATATGCATTTTCTATGAATTATTCAAGTTCTAGCATATATTTTTGTATTGAAAACCTATTTTCCAACCCATTTATTCCATTTTAAACAGCTCTGGACCGGGCCTCAAATCTAGAGAAACCCAGGGGCCTCGGGGCAAGAAACCCGAGACACAGTGCATAGTGACTAATGGACGGCGGGTTGATTTCGCTAAAGTCCGAGGGCTCTTTAACAAAACCGACCCGCGAAGGGGTATTTTCTATTGTGGGCCGAACGATCCAGATCCTACGGTCTGGATTAGATCCTAGCGCGACGAAGCGGTATGCCATGATAACCGTTCGATCCAAGATCCACGGCCACGGTTTCATGAGCCCCGATCTAATCTGATGCGCACAATACGGAATCAACGGCTTAGAACGAATCGGTCATGATCTAATCTCATCCGCTGGAAACCGATCCAACGGCTCAAGATGATTACCCCCAGATCTAATCCTAGCCACAGGTTCTACATCTGACGACAGGCGCGTCTTCTCCTAACTCGAGCACCCCAGGCGGCGGGGCTGGCTTCCCCCACGGTGGAGCTTCGCCGGCGAGCGCGCGACTCGGCCAGCCACTACCCCAAACCCAAATTAAACCGTGCTGCACACCGAAAAGGAGTTGGCGAAGGTATGAGTGGAGTTCTCACCAGTCGAGACGAACTGCAATGGGCCGGTCGCGGAGCGGGGCTGTTTGCGGCGGAGAACCGATCGACGGCGAGAAATTGCCGCGGCTCCGCGGCCTCTCCCTTCGATTGCGGACACGGATAGCAACCCCGAGTGCCGACGACCCACCCAGGCCCTACACTGAGGCCAGACGACAACCGGTGCCGAGATTCGTAGGCGGCGGCTGCTTTCTCCTCGTACGGTGCTCTCTCACGGTGGCGAGACTTACGGCGATGCTGAATTCCTAATGGGCACAACACGCGAGATAGGGTGTACGCGTTATATCCACCGGTCAAGCGCGCAAGGACGGGGCGAAGTGGTTGCGAGGATCCCGGCATCGCCGGCGACGGACCCGGTCCACGCAGTCATAGCGAGGTGGGTGGCTCGGACCGACGGGGGCCACCAGTCAGCGAGAACCCGAGCACGCGCGCGGAAGACCGACAAGCGGGCCCGGGTGTCGGCATAGGAAGGGAACGGCAGGCGCGCATGAGAGCACGAGAGCCTGCCCCGTGGGGCCCTGCCGTCAGCGCGCGCGGAAGGCCGAGTTGGACCGCGTGGGTGGCTTCTTTGAGTGGGCCGAATTGCGTGTAGTTGGCCCAATAGCGCATAACACAGATTTTCTTTTATAATTCCATTTTTCTTCATTTGTCTTCTTTTTATTTTGAATTCAAAATTTGAATTTGGATCTTTTTAGGAGTTGCATATTTGAGTCCAATGTACACCTTAAAACCCATTGCAGAGATAATAGATATTTTTTTATATATATATATTTTTTATAATCATTTTACTCCCTTCTAGGATTTCTTTTAGATGTCCAATTCTACTTTGGACTCTAATATATTTCTCATTATGATTTTTTTTGTATATTGTCACAATATGCACACCACAAAAATAATATCCAGCATGATGTAATGATTTGGTGGCATATCTTTTTATTGTTTAATTGTTTTTTTTGAAGTGTTCACATGTGATGATGCATAAAGGTCAAACTCATATAAGGAGAAATTGTTTCTCTATTGGTATTATTTCTAGCAAATTACAAAGTGGGTGTTACAAAGAGTAATGTGTTATTGCTACCACTAGAACAGTTGTTGCAAAATTACCCTAGTGCCACCCCTGATAATGCAACAACACTAAAGTTGTAGCAATAGGTGTTAGATATTGCCACAACCTTTAAAAGTGGTTGTAATATATGGACATTTTTTGCCACTTCTTTTGTGTGTTGCGATAATCATAAGTATTGCCACTAGAAAAGTAACAAGCACCGTATTGCCACACTGGATATTGCGACAGTAGTAAATTTGTTGCATTATGTATAGTTGTTGTCACAATCGTTAGAACTAGTTGCAATATATGCACATTTTCGCCACTAGTTGCAATATATGCACATTTTCGCCACTGTTTTTGTACATTGCAATAGTGATGACTTTCGTTGCAAGAGAACAATGTTATTGCTACCACTAGAAAAGTTGCTGCAATGGCGGTTATGCCACATATTTTCTTTGTTGCGATAAACTTAAATTTCATTGCAAAATGTTGTTGCCATTTGCAAACAAAAATAATTTGATTGCAATTTGTTTATCAATTCACAACGAATTTAATTTGTTGCCATAATTTATCCTTTCATTGCAAAAGGTTGAAACTATTAGATATTGCATAAATATTTCAAGTCTGTTATATATGTGCAAAAGCAATGTCACGTTAGTGTAAGAAACGTTTGATATTCTAAAGGCAAATAATTCTTTTCACATAATTTCAAATTTGATATATACATCCATTCCAAAAATAGAAACTAATACAAGGAAAAGTAAAGGCAAACAATTCTTTCTAGATAATTTCAAATCTGATATATATATATATATATATATGCATTCCAAAAATAGAAACTAATACAAGGAAAAGTATCACGACAGTGTAAGAAATGTTCGACACTTTCCAAACATCGTCACATATATACAACCAGCGGCCTCCAAAAGTAATGTACAAATAGCAACCAAGCCACCTACCGCCTGTGGGTCGATTAATTAGGACGATAGAAACCTCCAAAGGCGTGGTGTACAACTAAAGGCCTCAGGTACACACACAGGTAATTAACACTCTCCAACGCACACCAGGAACTGCTCTCCTCTGGCCGCCCCTCGTGCCTTTTTCTATAGCCGCCACGAGCACCTGCTCAATTTATTTTCCAAAAACAGTAGGACCTGTTGTCCTCTTACTGCCCCTCATGTGCCTTTTCTCAATGCTCTCTGCAGACGTCAGGACCCCTCACTGCTTAGTTTACCTTCCAACACAGCAAGGACCTACTCTGCTAACATCAAAACCCTCACTGCTCAGTTTATCTGCCAACACATAGAAAGATTCACTGCAAGAGAAAACATGATACATGACCATCAGGTGACAGGTAATGATCAAATCAATAATTAGCAGGATAAGGATAGCAACAAATAAGCAAGTGATGGCAGACCTTGTAACAAATATATGGAATTAGATAGTATTACATTGCGTTATTAAACATCACAGGCCTTGTCACCAATTGTAATGTTTTCTATGGCTTCAGTTTCCCTAGCTAGCAGATAATGAACCAATCCCAAGTGATGCCAACAGTGCTAGCTACTAAAAAATCACCCTAATGCCATTATACACCTCATTGAGTTGTTTGGTGAAGACATGACAAGGTGGACAGCAATGAGATCCCCAATACAGGTCAATTGTCTTGGTAGTAAGGTCAGCTATAGGAATCTAAAACAAACATTGTTGGTAATTCAAGAGTTGACATTAGGTGGTATATGTATAGTTTATCATATGCCTATTGTTATGTGACCCTCTAGTTGAATCAAACAAAGTTGCATCAAGAGTAGCCGAGTATCTTGAAGCCAAGAAAGCTGATAAAGGTGTAGGGTGTTTAGGTGTACAAGGTCAATAAAAAGAAATCAGGAGATCTACAAAGGTGCAGGGTGTTTAGGTGTATAAGGTCAAGGTAAATGTTAAATGTGTAGCATGCAACATAATTAGAATAATGAATGTGTTGTTCATGTTTGGCATTTTTCTGGAATCATTTTCATCATTTTCAAACTCAACATGATTGCACACTAAAATTTTATAATTTGCTCTGCATTCTATGATTGTTGGCAATTTAAAAGTAAGATGGAATATTAGATCGCTCTGATGTCAGTCAGCAATTGAGGACAGTTTGATTCCAGTATATTTGACTTGGTTCTTGGGTGCAGGTTCTAGGCATTAAAAGGGCAACATAGAGGAGATTATTTAGAAGTATATAGGTGAGCATATATATATGAATAACATCAAGTTATGATTTACAAAATACCTACACATCAAGGAGGGGTTCCAGTTGTCAATAACATTTGAATGGCTGGAAATCACTTAGCAGCTACACATCAAGTTATCTACATATATACCACAAACATCTCATGTCAACTTGCTAACAGGAGAGTAAATAGGATTTTGAAAACTGTGTTGTTGCTAGTGACTACATATTGCATGAATTAATAACTTATCATTAAACTTTAAAGCTCAATACTGGTTATGACTGAAAATTAGTTTAACTTTGTTTTTTTTTTGTTATAAGTCCTAGCTAGTGATTCCTATCTTATACTAGAAAGCCATGTCTCAGAATAATAGGAGTTGGATGCGCATGCACTTCACGACAAATGAGTGGCAAACAAATTTCAGAAAGTTCATACAAACTACATTTGGTGGCACTGCTAGAGGAGAAACTGCACCATGTCCATGTTCAAGATGTCGATGCATGTCCTACAGAACACAATCTCAGGTTCAGAGTCACTTGGTTATTAGAGGGTTTGATGAGAGCTTCATCGAAGAAGGAAACCAAGCAAATGATTCAGATGAGGGCAATGCTGCAGTAGTTGTCAATGATGATGAAATAGGTGACAGTGGTTCTGTGACCGAACTAGTTTCAACGCTAATCAGTGGTGCTATACACGAAGACATCATAGGAAATATTAATGAAGAGCCAAATGCAAAAGCAAAGGCATTCTTTAATCTATTAACAGAGGCAAAGAAGGAATTGTATCCAGGTTGCAAGGAGGTCACTAAGGTATCTTTTATAGTAAGGCTCTTTCAGATTAAATGCATGTTTGGTCTTAGTAAAAGTGCATTAGCGGCCGTACTTCAGTTGTTTCGGCTTGTTCTCCCAGAAGGCCACTGTGTTCCGGACACATTGGATAAAGTACAAAAGGTTATTCATGATCTTGGCCTTGACTACCAAAAGATACATGCATGTGTCAATGATTGTTTGTTGTTTTGGAAAGAATATGCAGCCATGGATACATGTCCAACATGTGGTGAGTCTAGATGGCAACCAACGATTTCTGGTCATCATGAGGAGGCAACCAACAAGCGTGCCCCGCGGAAAATCCTAAGATATTTCCCAGTTATTCCTCGATTGCAAAGGTTGTATATGAATTCGACCACATCTGAATATATGCGTTGGCACAAGGAGGGCTTAGTCCAAGATAACAAAATGAGGCACCCTGCTGACTCTAAGGCATGGAAGCATGTAGATAACATATACAAAGATTTTGCTACTGATCCTTGTAACATTCGGTTGGGTCTTGCATCTGATGGATTCAATCCATTTGGGATGGTCAATGTTGCGTACACTATATGGCCTGTCATTTTAATCCCTTACAACTTGCCACCTTGGTTGTGTTTGAAACAACCTTTCTGGATGTTGTCAATGTTGATACCCGGTAAAAACTCTCCAGGAAACAATATTGATGTATATTTGCAGCCTCTGATTGATGAGCTCAAAAACCTTTGGGGAAAAGGTATTGAGACATGGGATGCCAAGGAGAAGAAGAATTTTAATTTGAGAGCAATTCTTCTCTAGACAATTAATGACTTCCCAGCATATGGGATGTTATCTGGCTGGAGCACAAAAGGCAAGTTTGCATGTCCATACTGCCACAAGGATACCGACTTCTTATGGTTGAAATGTGGATCCAAGCATTGCTACATGGGACATTGTCGGTTTCTACCTATGGGTCATAGGTGGCGCAAGAACAAGGCCAGTTTCAACAATACTGTGGAAACAAGGGAGCCTCCAGTGCCAGTGAAGGGGTTCTGCAACAGTATGAAAGTTTTGAGCAAATCACTTTTGGGAAGTCTACAAGGAAAAGGAAGCAGCATGAGGAAGAAACTAGATGGCACAATTGGAGGAAAAAGAGTATTTTTTCTGAACTACAATACTGGGAAAAATTGCTCGTAAGGCATAATTTGGATGTGATGCACATTGAGAAAAACATTTGTGACAGCATATTGGGGACTTTGCTAGGTATGGAAGGGAAATGTAAGGATGGCGAGAAGGCTCGACTTGACATGGAGCATTTAGGCATCAGGAAGGATCAACACATTGTGCTCGGGAATGGAAAATACACCTTGCCATCAGCACTTTACACATTGGGTAAGGATGAGATGACATGGTTATGCCAATTCCTAGAAGGTGTGAAGATGCCTGATGGTTATGCCTCTAACATTAAGAGGAGTGTGGATGTGAACAAGTGTAAGGTATCTGGTCTAAAAACTCATGACTTTCATGTTATTTTTCAAAAACTATTACCCATTGTAGTTCGCAATGTTTTGCTAGAAAATGTTGCTCTTCCATTGATTCAGCTTAGTAGGTACTTTAATGCAATATGTTCAAAGGAGCTGAGTGATGAAGATTTAGAGCAGTTGAGCACCTCGATTCCTGAAACCCTTTGTCGGCTTGAGATGATTTTCCCACCAGCCTTTTTTGATATAATGATCCATTTGCCGATTCATCTAGCTAAAGAGGCTAAACTTGGTGGACCAGTGTGCTATAGATGGATGTATCCAATTGAGAGATATCTACGTACTCTTAAAGCCTATGTACGGAACAAAGCGCACCCTGAAGGCTCGATAGCTGAGGGATATATATTAGAGGAGTGCATGACATTTTGCAGTCGCTTCTTGCAAGACGTGGAAACCAAGCTTAATCATGCAGACCGTCATGAAGCTGCTGCTGTGAATGAACCACCATCTGGCCTAAGCATATTTGCCAACATTGACTACACTAAGAAAGGATTCACTGTCGAGTCACTTTCTAGGAGTGAGCTGCAGCGGATGAGGCACTACATATTACAAAATTGTGATGAGGCTACTCCATGGATAAAGTAAGATCTTATTTCAAAATCTATATTTTGATACTATGCATTGGCATGTTTCATAGAATTTGAATTACCTGAAGCCCTCTTTTAAAATATTGTAGCGAGCATATGGACGAACTAAAAAAATTAAGTACACGGAATGTTGATCAAAGGCACAAGGAACAATTTGTAGGCTGGTTCGAGCGAAAGGTGGGTTGTGAGTAATTTGTTTTATTTGTAATGTCATCCACTAACTGCTGCTCCATATTATATTTGCAAATAACTTAAGCATATTTCGTTGGCTGCAGATCAGCAAACTAAATCAACAATGGAAGACAAGTGACCTGCTCTACACACTTTCACAAGGACCAGACCATCGGGCTCGTGTTTTCAACAGATGCTTCATCAATGGGTTTCTTTTTCGTACAGAAAAAATAGAGCAAAACCTATGCACACAAAATAGTGGTGTTGTTGTGAAAGGAGATGAAAGCTCCGGTAATATTGACTGGTATGGTGTGATTAAAAAAATTATTGCACTAGATTTTCCTCAAGGAAAGGAAGTTGTCCTCTTTCAGTGCAACTGGTTCCATGTTCCTACCGCCACGAACAAAGGAAGAGGCTACCAAAGGGATCAGTATGGAATTATTGATATTGATAAAACTCGGTTGTGCTATTTAGATGAGCCTTATATTCTTGGTTCACAAGCTGAGCAGGTATTTTATGTCAATGGTACAAAGAAAAAAGATTGGTGCACTGTTGTAAGAATGAAACCCCGAAATCTGTTCGCCATGCCAGAATCTGAAAATTCAGAAATTGATCTTGATTCAATAGATGTGGGATTGGAAGGCATGAGTGTTTCAAGCAGTGATGAAGTATTGGTGAAGTGGAGAAGGTCTGACATGGAAGGTGTAACCGGTGATGCTTGTGTCATTGAGAAAGCGCTTGATGAATTTATAGAAGAAACGTATGATATTGGGTTAGCAGATGAGGAGGATGAAGAAGACAACACATACATTGATGATGGATATGTAGCACCTGTGGACTCATCACGAGACGCAAATGATGATGATTTTTTTGTTTAAAAGAAAAGTCACAGACTATTGGCACACACTGAATTGAGGCAAACACGTACAATCGTGTAACTATTATATATTTCATTTGTAATGATCTTACAATCACGTACCTCTTATTTTTATATTCTTAATAATGTATGCACCAACTGACACACATACTTGGAAGTAATCTTTTTATTCTGCTAAGCATCCCAAATACACTAAGGATTTGAAAATTTGAGACAACTATGGTTTACCAGACTGATAGCAACAGCACCATAGAGTTTAGTTACCTGAGGCCCACCATAGGCGCCTGGCTGCTTTGGGTTGTCCATGAGAAAATGGCACCACCAATTCTGAAGCTGAAACCACATTAAGAGGCAAATGGCTGAAAGCATTGGAAATGAAAGAGGAACAATTAGCTGCTAGAAAAAGAAATGGGAACAAGAAGCCATTACACATAGAAATTGGTACAATTATCTTCTCACACAAGAAATTATTCATGCACATACATAAATTAGGCTAGAAATGGGGAACAGTGTGACGGGCGGAGGGATAGTGTTCGGGGACTTGCCTACACCCTGGAGAGAGGAAGCTGCTGATGGAACGTCGAGCTCAGCACGCGAGTTGTGAAGCATCTGGTGGATCTGCTCGTTGAGGACGGCTGATGGATAGGGTTCATGGACTGGCATTTTTCTTCGTCCACTATCTCGGCAAAACTATCAACTAAATTGAAGGTGCGTTCAAATCTCCAAAAAAAAAGAAGAGCCAGATCAGCAGACTACATAGTAACAAACCACATCTCGGCTATGGGGGACCAGCGATACTCACGCGCGCGGATCTGGCAGTAGAGCGAAGCATTCTTGTGCGCGACGACGAGTGGCGCCTCGGCCGCGGAGGCATTGGCGGCGAGGACGACGAGGGTGATACGTGCTTATTCAGCTCCTTCCCTTAGTCCAGATGTTGCGATTTTGGGATGGATACGCCACCTCCTCGCTGGATCTTTGCCGACAGTCTTCAAATCTGCCCTGAGTTTCCCACCAGGCAAGGAATTGCTACGGAAACGCATCTGTGGAATGTAGGAGTTAGTGGTCGTATGGGGATGGCATGAACCGGGAGACGGAGCGAGCAGATGAGGATGGAATGGGCCGGGGCGGCTCGGTATCCCTAGTACGGAATCTCTGGTAGATGCCCACAGACGTGTCGAACGGCTCGGAGATGACTCAGATAGACAGCCTCATACTCTCTCCGTCTCTCGTATACACATCAGTATTGTTGCACGTATACACATACTCAATACTCTCTCGTTCCCATCGTTTAATTTTTCTAAACAAATGCCATATAGTATTTGAACATATACCATGAACAATTATTTACTTGAACATGTACCATGAACAATTATTCACGTGAGGCTTCTAATTAAGGCTTCTAAGGCATGTACGTTATGGCAAACCTCCTTTTGTACTATGAACAATTATTCACAGTGGCGGATCCAGGATTGATCCAAGAGGGGGCTACTAAACTAAGGCTATAAAATTTTTTAAACCAAACAAAAAAAATATAATTGATATTTAATATGACACAAGATATAATTTAAACATTAATCCAAAGATGCCTGCCAACAGAACAATTCAAAACAGTGCACTGTTCTGCTTCCAGGAAGACGGCGAGACGACGACCGCCCACTGGAGACGGCGAGTGTCCACGACCGGAGGCGGGCCTGCGGGAGCCTGCAGGCTGCAGAGCCAACGCGGCAGCGCCCACAACTCATGAGTCCACGACCGTCGACCGGAGAGGGCGAGAGGAGGCGGAGACGGCTAGACGGCAAGACCCCGAGACGACGACTCGGCGAGCGGAGTGGGCGAGCGGTGGCTGACGGCTAGAGGAGTGGAGGCGGAGATGCGACTGCTTGTACTGGGCCTATTCGCTCGCGGACCACGACCGGGGCTGCAGCCCAGGCAGCCCCGGACATAGATCCGCCCCTGATTATTCACATTATGGCAAACATTCTTTTGTACTATGAACAATTATTCACGTAATGGCAAACCTCCTTTTTTACTATGAACAATTATTCATGTGAGGCTTCTAAGGTTGTTCGTAACACATACCCTCCACCTATACCCGATCATCATTTATTCTTCAAATGCTAAATTTAGTGTTGGAACTCGCTAACCCGCCGAGACGGAGGGAGCACCTAGGCCTTCACCCGCTCTGTGCGCTCCCTCCGTAGTGGAGCTCACTCTTCAGTATTCGTGCTCTTTAGTCTTCGCTTGAATCCCTTCTGACATGTTCTGCTTTTTGCCGTGTAGTCGATCGAGCGAGGGGGCGTTGCGCCTTCGCCCCAACATTTAGTTATTTGCTATCCATCCCATTTACTCTCTAGATTCGCCAACTCGATAGCAACTCCCTAAACACATCTGTCGTCGATTCCTTTTTCGCACAAAAGGTAGTCAGGGTCCACCGTCAGTCGACCACCGCTTACCCACAAGTCGCATCGCCGAACTGTCGCTTCCTAACAAGTCGCATCGACCGATCTTAACCTCTGCCCTCGATGTTCACTACCCTCGACCCTATCGTCTAAATGAGGAACTCAAAATTAAACTATTGTCTAAATATGAGGAGCTATTGGAGACAAAACTATTTTTTACTTCCAATAGCTATTTAGCAACTTACCAAACAAAAGTTTAGATAGTTTTTTTTCTAGAGATCTATTAAAGTTGTGTGTTCCCAGCTTTCAGCATAGCGGCATTCAATATTTCTTTTTCATATTTTTAAATTGATATCTTGCAATGAAGACCAAAACGTCTCTCTTTATCCTTTTAAATGTAAATACACTCAACATTTTGAATATATATAGTCGTACTCAATATATATCTCTAACAATTTGTCCTAATTTAAACAAATACTTATGTAATTAGCAATGGTAATAACGTGCTGAATTTAGGGGAAAAAGAGCCTATTACGGCACCTAATCCTACTCCTACCGAGGCCCACCTGCTTCATGTCAGCCCAGCCCAGCCGTGAAGAGGCCATGCCGCCCATGCGACACCACTCCAATCCAGCCGCCACCATCCAGTATTCGACGACGGAGTAGCCTTGCCCTAGCCGCCACCACTCTACCAGGTACCACGCAATCCAGCAGTATTCGACGACGGAATAGCAGGCATTTGGCGTCCGCTTTGGCTGGATGGTGGCCTACAGGTACCTATTCTCTTGTACTGCAACTCTTCAAGGTTGTGACTTTTCAGTTGAACTTGTTCAAAGATTAGACTTCTATCAAAAAATGCAACTCTGCAATGGAATTTAGTGTAGAAACTCTGCAGCCAACATATTGAATCTTACTAGTACATGGGTGATCTTAGCCCGAACTACTCCTGTATGCCTGGCTGATGCATGCCACTACATATAGATTGGCCTGTTGCCATACTACTACAGCACCCTGGATGAACAGCAAGAGCTGACCAAATGCCAACTCCAATGCTACAGAGGTGGGGGGGGCGCAGCAAATTTTCTCGAATATAAATTACAGTCAGAAAACAAAGTTCAGAAAAGAAATTAGATTGCAGTCACTCCAAGAATCGAGAGCTCGGGCCTAGATGCCCATCCTGTCTACAAACTACAGCAGACAGCTAGACACCAGTCCTCTCGGCATACTTATGGTTGAGGAAAAAAGAATTTCCTAGAGCTTGAAGCTACAGAAGTACATAAAAATGCAGACCACACAACAGAGCACTTAAGAAAGGTATACCTGCCAACGACAAGAACAGGATGGAAGCACAAATTTAATTTAGAAACATGTCTTGCCCAATATTCTTACTTTCTTCTAAGAAACATAGTAAAGGTATGAGACATTCCATACTCTAATTAGCCTCACGTAGGACTAACTGCCACATGAAAAGTAAAAGCCATAGCCACAGTTAGTTACTTCATTCTGTCGGAGAAATACACATTGGCAATTGTTCACAATCAAGGAATGATATAACAAGTGAAATAGCGGAGCAAATGCAAGCGGAAAAAACAGGGAACCACTGGGACGACAGCATTAGCTGACGCATTGGCTTCTGACTTGGTCCTGAACTCTGGGGCTTCAAGAGGAGAGAGCGTCGCGTTGGGGTAACATCGAGGTGCCTGTTTAGAACATAAAATGTTTTAAATATTGAGAAACTCCTCAATTGTGCTAGAAAATGAATAAGTAGAACATGTACCTTCTCATTTATTTCAAGTGGCAAGTCTAAAGAAGCAAGTTTGGTATTAGTAGATGTGCTTCCAGTGAAGGTGCGAAATCTTTGGCCAGCTTTCCCCATCAGGTTCTTGGCAGTTCTTCTTCAAGACAGGGCAATCTGATATACGTATGAGCTGGAGGGAGGACGAAAGATCTGGTAAAGATGTTATGTTGGGGCAACGGTGTATAGAAAGACTCCAGACTTGAGACAGATTTTAGATTTCTCGGCAGGGACTCTGTTTTGACAGTACTCTCCTAACTTTTCCTGAATCCACCTCCCACATCAATGCAACTTTAGATGCCAGGTCGTCTGCCTTCATTATTATATTTTCCCTCAAGTCATGCTGTCCTAGCTCATTGTTGGTGATAAACATAAGCAGTGGGCACCAACCAATTGATAAATCTGTAAGGCCTGCTGGAAGATTAGATAGTTCCTTCAAATTTGGAACAATCTTTATACGCAACCTTGAGCAATTCCGAAGGAGCTCTGTATGAGGTGGTAGGCCTTCTAGCAAACTGCAATTCCCAAGCTCAAAACTTTCCAAATTCTCAAAATGGGATCGCTCTAGTAACCACCCAGGATATGTATCAGATCTATAACCTTTGATTGTGAGCTTACTCAGTTGGGGTGGCGGTCTCAGACCTTCTAGAATTGGCTAGCAGAGGGTGCTGGCGATTGGCTAGCAGCGGCTGCTGGCTGCCGCCGCCACCTCCTACTGCTGGCAAGCGTCGAGCGGAGGGTCGCAGGGGCGGCGTCGTGCGCGCGGGCGAGGGGAGGCGGTGCACCGACAGCGCCAGTAACTCGCTCGCTGCTCGCATGGTGCGGTGGGTGGTGATCTAGTACTCTGGTAGGGTTGGAGAGGGAGGGCGGACGCAGTGGACGCAAATGACTCCATCGAATCCAATTAAATAAAACGTATGGGTCCGAGGCCACCAGGCACGCGTTGGCACGCGCGTGGCCGAGAGCCCGCCAAACGCGGGGAGGCGCCCAAAACGCTTCAGGTTTTAATAACTCTGATGGATCAGTACTGGTAATGCTAATGAACTTAGTACTTCAAAGTCAATTGATTTTCATCAAAAAGTGCATGATGGCGCACATGAGTGGCTTGAGAAACTATTGTCTGACAAGCAGTGACGCTCATTTTTTCCATTAAATTATACTGCCATTAAATTATTAATGACGCTCATTTTTTCTAGAATAGAAGTGATCTATTTTAGTGCAAAATAGCAGTGACGCTCATTTTCTTTAAATTTCATCTGAGGGTTAGCATGTAGTCAGCAATTAATCATCTTCTTTCAATTTCAATCAGTGATATAAGCATCTCGTTAACCTTTTTTTGCGTAACATGTGATATAAGCAGGGCATGTCCTCTTACATGATTTTTTCATTTCCTATCCTGTCAGCATCTATTTTCCTGACCTATGATGATGACTCAAGGAGGATTGCCACCGACAAGCAATGAAGCTAATCTGTGCACCAGTGACAATGGTAGCCAACTTGGTACTCGGATTGTGGACGAGATTATGGCTGGGAAGAACGTCTTCTTTGATCTTCCTGACAAGTAAAAATCTATCTACACATATTGTTTTCTATTGCTTTGTCCTTGGCGCAGATCATAATTAGTGTATATTGTTTTCATACCTCTTAATTTTTGTCAGCATCTATTTTAGTCATTGTTTGCTTAAATATATTTGTGTGGCAGGTTGACTGGTGAGATATGGACCTTGAAATTCCATTGCATGGGAGCACAACCTGGAAAAGAGATTGTCACATTAAATATTAATAAAGCTTATGTTGCCTTTTACAACGTGGTGTACATGAAATCAAAACTTGGATATTCTGGGAGGGATTTCTTGTTTTACAAGAAACAATGTGGCATTGAACGATCCAGGCTAGTGGCACTTGATTATATCCACCAAGAAGAGGCCATGATATCTGATAATGTGGATGAGAGAAAAATAAGTTTTGTGCTCATAAAAGATCCACCCAGTGATCTAGAGGTAAGCATAACTCCCATCAAGCGTCCAAGGCAGCGGACAAATGTTGATGAAGAAAATACAGAAGTGTTGATTGATGCATATAAGGAGTGGCTTGCAATACTACAACATGATAATCCAGAAACGGGTAAGTTAAGATGTCAAACTCATTACACTAAATGCATGATATGTTATGCTTTCCATTGTTAAACTTACATATTGTTAAAGTGCAGATTTAATGGATGACTTTAGGGAGGATACGATCAAAACATATAAAGAATGGTTAAGGCATCAAGGCGATCTTCCAGATATCTGTAATTTCTTTTATTCACAGCGTACTGACATATAGTGTATATTTTCACAAATTGTTAGAGACATAACTGATGTCTATGCTATCCTTAGTATTGTATGAACGACGAAGCAATGATGACCAAAGATTAAAATATGAAGAAATTCATGGCAGCGGCAAACCTACGGCTGATTGGCCATCTCATGCATGACGTCATAGGAAAAGAGATCCTGGTATATTTTACTAAGAGTGTTTTTATTCAAATGTTGCAATCTTCTACTTTGGATATTTCTACCCATTCATATGTTATTGGTATATATGTAGATAACGATGGAGTCTTCAAAAAGGAGGGGCGTGGTACCCTTAAGGGTATAGCAGCAGCTACCAAGCGAATCAAGAACAGCGATCACAAACTTAAGATTGAATTTTCATCTAAGCTTGGAGGTCCCGTAGGACCAAACACTCACACTTTTGTGGATGAAATCGTATCGTTTACAAAGAAAAAGGCACCACTCATTGGAGTGAAAAAGTGGAAAGATATAGAGCTCAATGTTAGATCTTCTATAGCATCTGACGTACTGGTATGTGCAATTTCTTTAGTAACTATTATTTGCCTAGCATGCTATGGCACCGCTACTTCACCCGAGATTAAGCCATCTCAGATTTTGTTTGGTATGATCTACTGAGATATGGTCAACTGTTCACAATTTACTAGACAATTAACCATCTCTTTGTATCAAAACTGAAACAGCGAAGGTGGGAGTTTCCAAGAAATGAGGACGTGCATGAAAAGATATGGTCTATTGCCAAGGAGAGGTACAAAGGATGGCGATCAGCATTAAGCTCAACATACAAGGCATACAATAATTATGCTGAAAGGATGAAAACAAGCCTGAAGATGTAGACATCGTCGAGTGGCATTACCTGATGTTGTATTTTGGACCTGAGAAATTCCAGGTTCGATAGCATTTCCTTTACAATGATTGACACTTGCATAATATCGATGATTCTAGCATTTTATTTATTAATTCATTTATAACTGTTATTATTTTGTAGAAAATAAGTAGTCGGAACTCGGAAAACCGTCAGAAACAAAGAACAAAGCATATAATGGGTTCTAGAACTTTTTCCCAAATAAGCTTTGACCAGGTAATGATATGACCACTACATTATTTTCCATGATTAATGACAAACTTGTATAATGCATTCTTCGCATCATAGAGAGACCCAGAAAACTGGTATAGAACCAACTGATCTAACCCTTTGGATGAGTACTCATTGTAAAAATGGTGAATGGTCGGAAGAGGCTTCACGTGGTATTTATGTAAGTGAATCACAAAGTTTAGTACTTAAACATACTTCAAAATACTATGTAGAAATTATTATTTGAATTGAGTAAACTTGAACTACATTGTTCATTTCAGGAGAAGGCATGTGAGAAAATTGTTAAGAAAGTATATCAAGATGATGGATTTGATCTGACGAGAGAAGAGGAAAATGCAATTTTCCAAACATCATTCAAGGAAACAACAGGATGCAAGGCAAATAGGCTTCATGGTCATGGGTACCTATCAAGATATCCAACAAGAAGTCAAGTGATGGATTCAAAATTCCTCGAACAAGCTCGTGCAACGGCTGCAACCAACAAAAAGAACATTGAACTCGAAACCCAGGTCCAACTATTAAATGAAAAACTTGCGAGTGAGGTTGCAGAACGAGAAAGAATAGTGCAAGAAAAAATGCAAGCACTGCAAGAAGAAGAAGAAAGAAAAAGGCAACTACTTAGAGAAGAAATGAGGAAGGAAATGGTTGCTGCCCTTACTGCAGCACAACAGGTATAAAATTTGATATTTGTATCTTTTACCACCATTGCTATTGGAAACTTCTTCAACATAAATTGTTTGATCAATTGTTTAATGCAGGCCAACCGAGAAAGCATCACTCCAGTCGATCCTCCTTTAGTGATCCCAACTGAAACTCCTGAACTCATCCTAGCTGATCCTCTTGCACCAACACTAAGAAGTGAAAACAATGTTTGTACTCCAGACACAAACAACAAGAAAGACAATGTGCCAGCGAACTATATTAGCTCTTATGCTCTAAGGAATGCTGTGACAAGACGTGTGCAGGCAAGGGGCAACAAAAGAAGTGAATGTGTATGGAATGCAAATGTTCATGTATTTTGGTCATATATACTATAGTATGAAATTCTTTTGATAGTTTTGTTTTTTAATCTTGAATATGATTATAGGTACAATCTGTAAGTGCAAGCGAGAAACAAGGTAGATCATCTTAAGAAGTTCTATCAAAGTGTGTTTAAGGTATGTCCACAATCCAATGGAGCATTTCCTATTTTTAGTGTTGTTGTCATGCATGCAATGGATTTTAGTGTTGTTGTGCTGCTTGCTGCGTGCTGCTGCTTGCTGTTGCTTGCTAGGAGTTGTGCTATATAAAAGGTTTAGTTCTTGCATAGCATTTGGAATCTACTTAGAGAGCAACTACATGATTAACCAAGTTACTGTACCTGTAGCCACTGCAGTTGTAGTCTTCCACTTATGGTTAACCAAGTTATTGTAGCTTTACTAATTAATTGTTTTGAACACTTCCAACAGGTTCGTTGTCATCGCGATATCGTTGTCATGATAACCATCACTTGCATCAATGGAGGAGATGGAGGGGTACACGGTGGACCAAAAAAGCTTCCACTCATTTGCTAGTGTTGAGTAGTTTATTACCTATGTTATCACAATCCAAGCTAGCATGAGGATGTTGTGATTGTGAGCTGTTTTGTCAAATTAATTTGTATTTGGTCACTGTTTATTTGGTGCAACCTATTTGTTACAAAATGGTATGGATATAGTTAATATATGAGGCAAGAGACAAATATTATGGTTGTCAATTTTGGTTCTGACGTTACATGTGCGAAATATAATTCGATCTTTTTGTGTAATATTTTATACCCAATAGAAATATGAAATGCATTTTTGTATAAATTATGGGTTGAATATATGTAATTGCAACAGTTTTATTCGTTGTTGTATGGTTCAGTTGCACTATCTTTATAGTTGTGACATCATCAATTGCAATGATTTTTTTGTTGCAATAAGATGTAATTACAATGGATCTATTTTGTTGGGACTTCAGTTGTCGCAACATTTTCTCCTTGTTGCAACATCATTAGTTACAACGATGTTTTTGTTGCCATAAAGACTTGTACCATGGATTAATTTTTATAGTAAAAAGGTCATATAACCACGAGACACATTATGTTGCAAAATGATCAAATGCAACGAAATTATTTGCATGGCAATACATCTTGTTGCCACGAGTCACTTGTGTGGCACTAGTGTTTTGTTGCCATGAAGCATCTTGTGGTAACAAAGCCATTTGCAACAGATTCAAATGTGGCATTAACACTTATTACCATGAAATATGTTGTGGCAATATAGTTTTTGGCAACTATTATAAATGTTGCAATATAACTTATTTGCAACATAATAGTCCATTGTAACAACAAACAGTTACAACACTTGAACACGTTGCAAAGGATGTAGTAATTGCAACAGAACGTAAAAATGTTGCTATAACCTATTGCCACTCAATTTTTTGCAACAGCATGCAACGACAGTTATTCTATCGCAATTGGTGCCTATTGCAACGATTTATAGCCTATCGCAACGATTTTTGCCCATTGCAAGAAGGTGATTTTTTAGTAGTGCAAGAACTCTCTTATTGGAGGATTTCTTGAGGAGGAGGGCATCAAGCATGAGTTCTCTTCTCCCTACACACCTCAACAAAATGGTGTAGTGGAGAGAAAGAATAGAACACTATTGGACATGGCAATGACCATGCTCGATGAGTATAGGACACCGGATTGGTTTTGGGCGGAGGCGATTAACACCGCTTGCTACTCCATCAACTGACTCTACCTTCACCGAATCCTCAAGAAATCATCATATGAACTCCTCACCGGTAAAAAGCCCAATGTTTCTTATTTTAGAGTTTTTGGGAGCAAATGCTTTATTCTTATTAAAAGAGGTAGAAATTCTAAATTTGCTCCTAAAGCAGTAGAAGGCTTTTTACTTGGTTATGACTCAAACACAAGGGCATATAGAGTCTTCAACAAGTCCACTGGATTAGTTGAAGTTTCTTGTGACATTGTGTTTGATGAGACTAATGGCTCTCAAGTGGAGCAAGTTGATCTTGATGAACTAGATGATGAAGAGGCTCCATGCATTGCACTAAGGAACATGTCCATTGGGGATGTGTGTCCAAAATAATCTGAAGAGCCTTCACAAGCACAAGATCAACCATCATCTTCCACACAAGCATATCCACCAACCCAAAATGAGGAAATGGCTCAAGAAGAAGAGGATGAAGATCAAGACGATGACCCACCTCATGAGGAGGACATTGATCAAGGGGGAGATGAAGATAATCAAGACAAGGAAGATGATCAAGAGATTCAGGATCAAAGAGCACCACACCCAAGAGTCTACCAAGCAATTCAAAGAGATCACCCCATCAACTCCATTCTTGGTGACATGCATAAGGGGTAACCACTCGATCTCGAGTTGCCCATTTTTGTGAACATTACTCTTTTGTGTCTTCTATTGAGCCATTCAGGATAGAGGATGCACTAAGAGATCCGGACTAGGTGGTGGAAATGCAAGAGGAGCTCAACAACTTCACGAGGAATGAGGTATGCATTTAGTTCCACGTCCTAACCAAAATGTTGTAGGTACCAAATGGGTATTCCGCAACAAACAAGATGAGCATGGTTTTGGTGACTAGGAACAAACCCGACTTGTTGCCAAAGGATATTCACAAGTCGAAGGTTTGGATTTTGATGAAACCTATGCACCTATAGCTAGGCTTGAGTCAATTCGTATATTACTTGCCTATAATACTTACCATGGCTTTAAGTTATATCAAATGGACGTGAAGAGTGCTTTCCTCAATGGTCCTATCAAGGAAGAGGTGTATGTTGAGCAACCTCCGGGCTTTGAAGATAGTGAGTATCCTACACATGTTTATAAGCTCTCAAAGGCTTTTTATGGGCTCAAACAAGCCCCAAGAGCATGGTATGAATGCCTAAGAGACTTTCTTCTCACTAATGGCTTCAAAGTTGGAAAAGCTGACCCTACTCTCTTCACTAAAACAATTGCTAAAGACTTGTTTATATGCCAAATTTATGTTGATGATATTATCTTTGGGTCTACTAACAAGTCATCTTGTGAAGAGTTTAGTAGGATTATGATATATAAATTCGAGATGTCTATGATGGGGGAGTTGACATATTTTCTTGGATTCCAAATCAAGCAACTCCAAGAGGGCACCTTCATCTACCAAACTAAGTACATTCAAGATATACTCAAGAAGTTTGGAATAAAGAATGCTAAACCCATCAAGTCTCCCATGGGAACAAATGGGCATCTCGACCTCGACATGGGAGGTAAATCCGTAGATCAAAAGGTATACCGATCGATGATAGGTTCTTTACTCTATTTATGTGCTTCACGACCGGATATTATGCTTTTCGTATGCATGTGTGCAAGGTTCCAGGCAAATCCTAAGGAAGTTCACCTTAGGGCCGTGAAAAGAATCATGAGATATTTAGTATATACTCCTAAGTTTGGGCTATGGTACCCCAAGGGATCTACCTTTGATCTAATTGGGTATTCCGATGCCGATTATGTCAGATGTAAAATTGATAGGAAGAGCACATCAGGGAATCGTCAGTTTCTAGGAAGATCCCTGGTGTCTTGGCTTCAAAGAAACAAAACTCCATAGCTCTATCCACCATCGAAGCCGAGTATATTGCTGCAGGACATTGTTGTGCACAATTACTCTGGATGAGGCAAAACCTTAGGGGCTATGGCTACAAGTTGAGCAAAGTCCCTCTCCTATGTGATAATGAGAAAGCAATCCGCATGGCGGATAATCCCGTTGAACATAGCCGCACTAAGCACATAGACATCCGGTACCACTTTTTGAGAGATTGCCAACAAAAGGGAATATCGAAATTGCTTATGTTAGCACCCACAACCAATTATTCGATATCTTTACCAAGCCCCTAGATGAAAAGACTTTTAGCAAGCTTAGGAATGAGATAAACATCTTAGATTCTCGGAACTTTTATTGAAATCTTGCATCCACAGCTCATTTATATACCTTTGATCATGTCTATTTCATTTGGTACAAATGCATATTTCTTATTCTTCTTATGCCAAAGCTAAGACTAATGTGCTTCCAAGTGTATTTCTTTCCTTAGTCTTAGATTGAAAGGGAAATGGAGTATTCGGCAAAGGCAAGGCTTCCACTACGACTCTGTCGGTATCATTTATCCTTTGCCCTACTCATGAACTTTCACTCATATTCTTTTACAAAGGGGGAAAGAATAATAGTCCTCTAAGGTTTCTTCGTTTTTAGCGCTTAATGCCAAAGGGTGAGAAATTAATAAGCCCAAAGCCGAAGGACCGCACCACCACCCTGTTTTCTAAAAACTTTTTCAAAAAGGGGGGAGAGAATATTCAAACTGCAAAAACCCTATTGACAGCTAAGGGGAGAACTCCTTCAGGGGGAACTTTTTATTTAGCTAAAGGAAAAGCATTTGAAACAGGGGAAGAATTTTCAAAACCTTGAAAATGGTTTTAGAAATCATATTATTATACTATTGGCTATTTGCAAAAGAATTTAAAAAGACTTTTCCAAAAGATTTGCAAAAACAAGTTAAGTGGTGCAATCGTGGTCCAAAATGTTAACTAGATCAAAGCAACCATCTATACATACAAATACTTTCAATTGGTTCAATTCAAAGTAACTTATGTACATCTGACAAATTACAAACTAATTACATTTCTACACTTTGTATTTGCTTTGGTTTGTGTTGGCATCAATCACCAAAAAGGGGGAGATTGAAAGAAAAATGGCCTCAACATTTCCTATAATCAATTTTGATGTTTGACGTCCATCACAAATCATATGTCACACCCGAGTCTCACACATATGATGAATCATGGTACAGAAATGAATGTCACAATTTTACTATATTATGGGAGTTCTGTACAAAATAAATAAATAATTACATCGTAAAGAGACAACGATCCAGCAACCCAAAGTTGACTGGGAGACGACGACCTAGACCTCTCACAAACACATCACAACATCCTCCATGCGCCTCATCCTGTGGTACCTATTCTTGACCTGTGGGGGTGTGAGACAGCAAGGGTGAGCTCACATATGTTCATCGCTCAATAAGTTGTGGGGAATAATGTGCATGAACTCACCAAAGGTGGGAGTTCATGTGAACTGTAAGGTTGATCAATAATAGGGGTTAAAGTTGAGCATTGCTTTTAATAAGTTGGTCAAATTTTATTAGCAGTTACTAAATGTAAGTAAATACCAAACCATAATAATAATAGAACGAAATTAATAATAAATCCCATACAATGCAAATGACAAATTGAATTTAGTTCCATAATTTAATCATGCGAGAGTCCTGAGCTGCTCATGACAGCGAGCACGACTAGTATACCAATTTTAGTAGAGGTTGTACCCTGTACCCACAAGTCGTGTATCCCATGTCGCCAGGGTTTGCAAGGCCCTTAGACACTTCCGAGGTGAATGGCTAAGGATCCACTACGAGGCCTTTACAAAGTTCTACTAGCTTCCGAAAACCCGCTACAGTTCTAGGAAGAGCAATGTAGGAATCCCTCGTCTGACCGCCATCGCAGCAAAATCAACCCGAGAACCTCCCTACACGCCTACTCCCCTACTGCCCTTGCCCCTTTCGGGTAAGGTAGTCTTCCACTAGCTTTCCTAATAGTCAGCCAAGGGCGTCCCATACCACCCTTGTGGTGGCACGTGTTTCTCAAGTTAAGCTCCATGTTCCAATTAAAATATAATGATCTGGGCATGAACATAAATAAAATAACAGAATAATTGGAACATGGACATAATGTAATTTTAATCCCAAAACCATATAGAGCAATAGCAAAACAACCCAAATAGTTCAGGGGTAAACAAGGTATAAAGATAATCAGACTAGGGTGACCTCTTAGGTCCCATCAAAATTAAACCTATGCATGATAAAGTGATTATAAAGAACATTATTGGGTAAATAAAAGTGATCAAGGGCACAACTTGCCTGGGACTTGAGATTCCAGGTACTAGGATGGTCTTCAGGTGACTCGTGACCTCGCGCTAGTCGTAGCAATACAAACAAACATGGTATAGATAAAATTAACATCACATCAAATATAAGAACAAACTACATAATAATAATCTACGCGTCGCTACGAGATCGTGGGTTCGAGAATCGCTAAATTCGGAGTTACGGTTAAGGAGTTATGATTTATGGAAGATATATGTAATTAAATATTAAATTATATTATAAATTGATTATTATACAGTATATGAGGAAATATATCCTGAATAAATAATCCAACTTTAATCTAGATTATAACTTGATTAGGGATTATATCTTAATTGACTCATAAGTATGGACATGGTAGCTTTGATTTAGAAGAGTTACTCTAGTAGACATAGGATAAATAAATATCTAACTATAAAAGTATGCGGCATGGTATAATTAATGTTGTTACTGTGTAGTAAATATTTATATGAAACTAACGCAACTAGAACAAGTCAATTTGGAATTAAAACGAAGGAGTTATGAATTTCCAAAGCTATTAAGTGCTTAGTATAGAATAAATCAAGTGAATAATTTTAATTCAAGTTTCATGGCTAAACAAAGGTACTTGATGATGAACAATATTAAAACAAAATTATTGCAACTAGAATGGATCAATTTGGAGCTAAAATGAATTAAATATGAATTATACAAGTTTCTGGATTTATTTTTCTATTAAAAATCAATTTCCATAATTAATTTCCTAGTTTTCAGTGTCCTCTGGACTGCGCGCAAATTCCCAGAGAGTTTAGGGACTAAATCAGAAGATCTCCCAGACACGGTACACACCGTGCAGGATGGCGGGTTATTTTCCTAAAACTCTAGGGGTTTATTTGCAAAATAGGCTTGGCGAAGGGGTACCGACGATCACTGACCGTCGGATCTTCGATCATGGGCGCAGATTAGAGAGGTCGTCTAGGTGAACCGGTATCCCCCACCGATCGTGGGATTTCTAACCAACGGTCCAGAATCACAATAATTGTGTTGCGATCCCAACCGTTCAAGACGAAGGTGACGGCCTAGATGATACATTTGAACGGCACTCTGCATCCTTATTCGAACCGCCCAAGGCCAGATCGACGACCCAGCGTGCTTCCATCCAACGAACGGTAGCGACTGAGTTCCCATCAAACAGGGCACGCGGCGTGCACACACCCGCCGGCGCGAGGTGATCTACCCATCAAAGGCACTCAAAGTTAAATATACAGATAGAAGGGAATAGCGGACCTTACATCATGACTCATACTTCGGATTGGAGAGAGCCTCGCCCTGCCCATGCGATGCAGAGGAATCCGTGGCGGAGGAGTTGCTCCGGACAGCGAGGCGTGACCGCAACAAGGCGTGCGGTCCCGCATGGAGGGGAGCAAGGACATGCCAGGGGTCAGAGACGATGGCTTGGCGGCAGAAAACAATGACATCATCGCGGCTGGCGGCCCTGCGCCAAGGTGGGGTCAGGGACGACCGACATGTTCGGGCTTAAGGACGAGCGTTGAGAACCCACGGCCGGTGAGGAAAGTCGATGACGCGAGGGAGCATGCCATGGATCTCGGCGTCCAGCCCATGCTGGCCATGTGGAGCAGAGGGAGGCGCAGGGACCGGTGGCCATGGGGAAAAGTGGTCAGTGCAGGGAGCTCGGGATTTATAGTCGCAAGTGAGCCGGTCAAGGCGGACGGGAATGGCGCAACGGCCCTCGGCGAGGTAGGCGAGGTGGTTGAGAATCCATCTAGAGCCATGGAGAGAGTCATGGCATGGCACCAGGTTGTTGCGCGCGGGCGGAGGAAGATCCTCAGTGCCGTCCGGGTGGAGCCCACGTGTCAGCGAGAACCGAGGAGCACACGCGAAGGTGGCTGGCTTGCAAGCGGGCCCGGTGTAGCATCCCAAAAATTCAAATCTTGAAATTTTCTCAAACTCGCTCTAAATTCAAAATGAATTTCAAATTTCATTTCAAAATGTTTGTTTGCGAGTTGATATCAACAAATAAAATTATAGTGGTCTATATTATCTCTAAAATCTCCTCAAAATATCCTACAAATATTTCCCCAGTGATCACCCTCAAACTCTTTCAGAAATACTGCCCAAATATTCCATCGATATATATCCAAGTATTTTCTTCCTGAGAAATACCTTCAGAATCATTTTTCAAGTCCCTACAAATATTTTTTCCATAACTTTCCTCATGCTCATACGTATACGTATGCCTCCGGTGTCATACGGTGAGCTCTACAAGCTAATTACACTCATATAAGACAAATCCATGCTAATCTCCCACTAATCCTCTCATCCTCCCACTAATCCCCTCATCCCTCCCCCTAATCCCCCCACCATGGCTATAAATAGAGGGGCAAGGGCCTCCTCTCATCCCACCCCAAGCCATTTCATGGCAACTCCCTCCCCCCCCCACACGCCCACTCCCACTCCACTCCCCACACAAGCACACACTAGCACAAGGATCATTCGGTCGTTCTTCGATCGTTCGTCCACCTGTTCTTAGTTTGTTCGTTCGTCCGATCGTTCGATCGTTCGTCCGATCATTCATGGTTCGTTCGTCCGTTCGTTCGATCGTTCGTCCGTTTGTTCGTCCAAATAATCTTTTTTCTGTCGTCATGCTGCCGAAATTCTGATTGTTCGTTCGTTCGATCATTCGATCGTTCATCGTTTGCTCATAGTTCCTATCATCGTTCATCGTTCGTTCATCGTCACTATTCATCGTTCATCGTTCGTTCATATGACTATTCACCATCACTATTCACCATTACTATTCATCGTTACTATTCATCAATCATCTGATTACCCCAAATTTCAACTACTCATCCGTCATGCTGTCCAGTCTACCTAAGACCAGGCAGACCTATATTCCAGTCATACGAACTCCGGTGACTGTGATTTTCCTTCCAGTAGGGAACTTCCCATCTGGTCACCCATCCCAGATTTCTCCAAGTTGAGCACGCTTAACTTTGGGATTCTTTCAAGCCAGACTTCCAAAAATAAAAAGCGAACCATGTTTGTATGGATACGTCTTCAATCCTATAAAACCTGGCCCAAGATACCACAGCCCACTCGGACCAGAATACCACTTCATTCCAGCTATTTGGGTCCCGCCTTACTATTGTCTAATGTGACACAGTAGGTAGGAACAGTTTCCACCAACATAAACCTCTACCCAAGAAAAGCCCAAAAATAATTCCTCGCACCCCACTCAAAAATACATTTGTATTTTTGATTTTCCAAATATCTCTAAATATTCAAATTCTAGAATATTCCAAGAATATTCCTTTCCTTTTTCTTTTTCTTCCTATGATTATAAAATCCAAAACTCTTCCATCCAAACTCAGATTCCAGTCATTCTTGTTTCTAAATTCTTGTCAAATTATTCCCTATCCATCCATGTCATCCCTTAAGCATGGTTTATATTCCAAAAAACTCCCAAAATACTCTTGTCCCATATTCTGCCTATAACTCTCCTGTCCATGCTAAGTCAGACGATTCTTTCGTCACTATTCTCATCAATAGTGAACTTCACTGAGCTACACCACATACACCCAGCTACCCTCTCCCACTCCACACACTCAACACCCTCAGCCAAGGCAAACACCCCACCCACTCAGTTACTCCGCTCTGTCGGCTACACGCACAGTGTCGCTTCGCCTCCAGTCCACCCTCCTGGTAAGCACCTCCGCTCCACCACTAGTAGTACCTCAACACCACATGACACAGATTCTACTCAAGACTCTGCCCATCCATATATCGCTATTCTAACCACTATACTAAATATTTGTTGGTATACTTGTTGGTTTGTATGTTTGCTTGTTCATGTTGCATAGTTATCGGAGCGTTCGTGTCGTCTTGTGGAGGCCAGATCTGCAAGTCTACGCCAGGCAGTGGAGCTAGAAGCCAGTTCCGCGAACTCCCCTTCCCCCTTCGCCGGATAAGCACGGCAAGCTCACTGGATCCCTTTGATGCATAAATTACCTATGCTTTTACAACCACAACCCTCAGCCTGTTATTTTATGCATGATATGATTTTGAGACAAGTTATTATGGCCACCCAGCCGCTTGCCGCAATCAATACTTGATATATTTGTTACAAATGATTTGAGAAAATGTGTGAGTTTTCAAAAGAAAATGCTTTTCAAAATGTGTATGATGAAGGGTTTCCACCCTTATCACCTTTGAGTAGGGATGATCAGGGACTCTCTGGTTTAGGGGAGGGCCTAAGGTGATGGCTCAGCTGGTTTAGGTGTGAGCAGAAGGATTGTCCCCTCATATAAGGACCGGTTTGTCATCCTTCACTACCTATACTCATGGTAAGTACAACCACTCGAGACTGTGTGGGCAGTCACTCAATCTGAACTCGTACGGTCCAACCCCAGGGTTATGAAGGCTGGGGAGCACCAGGAGGATAAGGAGGGGGAATGTTTTGTCCGATTTGGGCATGGTGGTGGCCTGACTCCTTCCAGTATAACCGTTAAGGTTAGGACGTGCGAGGAAAGAAAGAGATTCGGCATTCGGGTCTCACGACGGTGAGATCGCAGAAACCGGACTAGTGGGTAAAGTGTACCCCTCTGCGCAGAGTTCAAACCTATTCGAATAGTCCTTGTCCACTAGTATGGACGAGTCTGGTGTGGTATGGCAATTCGTGTTTTGTTTTCAAAAAAAGGGGTGCGTTTGAGAAAAATGGTTTTTAAAAGGTCCGGCGGTTTAGCCGTGAGCTATGGTGGACGGGAAGTCCAGTAGCTATTTTTGAAAATGAAAACCAGTGGGAAACTGCTGAGATACCTGGATGGTTTAGTCCAGGGGATTTTGTTCTAATATTGAAAAACTTCCTGCTCCTTTGGGAGAGGATGCGCTTTGAAAAAAATACAAAATGTTTTACAAAACAACCCTGCATAAAATATTGTTGTTTCTGCAAAATATCCTGAGCTCCACATATTCCATGCATTATATCTGATTTCCCCATTCCGCGGGTGAAGGTGGGCTGTTGAGTACGTTTGTACTTACCCTTGCTTATTTGTTGTTTTTCAGAAAAGGAGATCGGGTAAGAGTTACGGCTGTTCCCAACCTTGCCTGTGGCTGTTGGACTGTTGATTTGCTTCGCTGCGTATATCGGGCTGCTTCAGCCCCACTCTGATGATATGTCCCGAGTTGTGGACCAACTCTTAAAGTTGATCGCCACCTTTATAGGTTTGTCTCGTTTAAGCAGATCTGGAATCATCTGTTGTATAAATGTGTTTACTAGCCTCCTGGGACTAGTAATTGTATCACATTTGAGTCCCAGAGGATTGGGGACGCTTCAGGTGGTATCAGAGCTATTAGGTTGGCCGCAGGACGTAACCCTTAGCCTGATCCAAAAGTTTTTGAGTCCAAACTATTTTCTTAAAAAAATTCTTGCTCTCATCCCTTCATTTCAAAAATGCTTTCCCCCTTTCCTTCTCTCAGAAGTCAGATGGAGGTTTGCTGCCAAACCAACTTTTGCCAGAATGAAGATGGTTTCCCCAAGTTGCTGAGAGCATGCACAGTTCGCCTTGGAATCAGGAGCCAGCCAGAGTATGATGGTCATGAATTCGTCGAGCATGGCACAGAGAAGTGTGTCGTGACTGTATACATTGGATCCAGTCCGCACCATGTGGAATAGAGTGTAATTGCTGCGGGGCATAGATTCAAAGACACCTGCCAAGTCATCGCAAGCAAGGCATTGAGGGCCCTGTGTCAGATCTATGAAGAAGAAGTAGCCGACACACCGCTCAGATTCTTTCCACCCTTTCAGAGAGACTGTCCCGTTTGGATGGCCAAGATGCATGCATTGGAAGGGCAGCAGTTGCTTGAGGATGACCCCTCAGTCGTGTACCTCACTGCATACCTGCTCACCCTAGATACGCAGTATGATTTCTTG
This sequence comes from Zea luxurians, assembly GCA_029449295.1. Taxonomy (NCBI): domain Eukaryota; kingdom Viridiplantae; phylum Streptophyta; class Magnoliopsida; order Poales; family Poaceae; genus Zea; species Zea luxurians. Next base: position 8,182,401 of record JAOPSE010000093.1, on the reverse strand, counting down.
GCTCGGCACCACCGTTAGATGATTGCTCGAGCAGAAGATGCAGAGAAGCTTAATTGCGTCAGCTCCATGTGGATCTCACCTCAGTTCAAGCCCGTGTAGCTGCCTTGGAAAGTCGTGAAGCCATTGTTGTCGAAGCCCTAAAGAAAGCCAAGGATGAGCACGTCCAGAAGCTAATGGAGGCCTACTTGGTAACCCATAACCAACGTAGAGCCTTGCGGATCTAAGAGCCCGCTTCATCCAACCCAGTTCAACCCAGGAGAGCTGAAGATCCCCAGATTCTTGAAGGTCACCCGGTCTCTATCAAAGGAGAGAAGAAGGCTTGGAAACTCCTGGAAGGAGCCATAGTCTTGGAAGGAATTCCAGTCTCCCCTCAGGCTATGGATAAGCAAGAGCACCCTGAATCCTCCCAAGATCCCCCGCCGGAGTTGTTTGAGCCCCTCACCTTGAAGAGGATTCCAGCACCGTCCCATGAGATCAAAGAAGAAGCTGCAAGCACCCCACCAGCACCGCCGCCCTCTGAGGAGCTACAAGAGCCAGTCCCGTTTGAAGAAGAGTTCAACCCCGTCTTGCCATCTCAGTTGCCGCCAGAAGAAGCCATCAACATTAGCTCCCTCTTAACCCATCCAGGAGATGTCTCAGATTGAAGTTGTGTGCCAGCCTTGCCAGAAGAGAAGTTGTCTGGTCTGAAGTTAGTTATGCTCAGTCCTCTGCATGCATTGGGTAGTGAAGTTTTTTCTTCACTTTGGCTAGAACCCTGCATGTATGAGAGGTAATCGTGTAGACTCGTGTTTTGCAAAACTCTAATTGTGTGGCCCCCTAGGGCATTTCAAAATGAATTTTGTTTGATGTTTTCTCCCCTTTTGAGTGCATATGTGATGCTTTAACGTTAGTGCTCATAAGTTGCATTTAGCATAGTTCTCAATTCAGGAGCCAAGCAATAGTAGTTATGCTTAGCCCTAGAGTCCGAGTAGTCCGTGCTTTGAAAAAACTCTATTCTTTCCCCATTCAAAATATTTGATTTGTTTGTTCTTATCATTGCTGAGCTTGTGTGTTTTCTTTCTTTTAAGAAAGGTTTTCTCTAAAAACATAGATCACAAATTAGATCCAATCCTCACCTTATTCTTCCATTCTCATCTTAACCCATCTCAAGAGAAAAGTGCCTTACCCAAGAAGATACCGAGAAGCTTACCCTTGAAGCCTGGAATAAGCTACAGAAGAAACCTATCCAACCGCTCAGTCAAAAGGACCGACCATGAGAATCAAAGCACTACCTCTGAGTCAAAGTAAACAGGAAAAGAGGACAAAAGGAGTTATTACCATACAGAGAGGCAAAGATTCTGGGAGCCAGACACCACAAATATCAGGGTCATTGACCCCACCACTCACCCGTGCTCCCCGCACGCGTGCCCTGCCTCCAACCACCGCCCCACACCCCCTTTGCAGCGCACTACCGCCACCCATGCCCCCTTTGCAGCGCACTACCGCCACCCACGCCCCCTTTTGCAGCACACCCACCGCCATCGTCGTCGGCAACAGGCCCCCCTTCCCCTTGCCGCACCTGCTGCCTCGTGTCACCTGCTGCATCACTACCACTCCACACCCCCCCCGAGCACCCCCGCTCGCCTACAAAACCCCCCACCAGCTCCCTCAACTCCCATCTCACTCAAAGAAAAACACTCCCGATAATATCCCCTCTGCCAAATAGCAAGAAACTCCATTTTCCACTCTCTCGCCCCTAAGATCACAATGCTTGGTGATTCTTGGGTAGAAGACTGTTGTATATGGTTCAACATCTATGGTTTCCTCCTTTGTGTGATGGTAATACTCTTTGATAGAATCCTCCAGTGGGAAGAGCAAAGAGAAAGAAAGGGTCGGTGAAAAGAAGATAGTAAAGAGAAGATAAGAAGGAGGTTCTCCCAAAATCAACTCTATGCCAGTCATTTCTCCGTAGCCTGCTCAAGCAGTAACATCAGAAGAAGGCCTCGTAACACCCTTGTTATGAGGTACTTCAATGAGTTCAAATCCCCAAAATTCAAGAGTTCTACCCTCATTCTTTTTAAGTGGGGTAGTGTTCTAGTAAGGTTCCCGCCATGGAGAAAAAGAAGAAGGCCTGTAGCAAGATTGTGAAGGACCAGATCATCAAAGCTTATAAGTTCCTGGATGAGAAGTGGTCACCCAAGTTTTGTTGATGAAGCACTAGAAGACCAATCAAGGAAGGAATCCATGTGGAAGTTCGCAAGAGGAAGGTTTGTGTGTTGGCATCGATGCTTCTTCAATAAGCTAGCTGCCAAGTGAAACCTATAAGCCTGAAGATGATCTTGAGTAGCCAGAATCAGCGTTTGCAATCGGCAACCAGATGCTCCTCAAGGCCAGATCTTGTTGAAGTTCCATCTCCTCGAAGAGTTGCAAAGTGAAGATATGTAGCTGAAGTAAAGCTATACCCATAACCCTTCTAAGCCGAATCTCGAGGACGAGATTCCTTATAAGTGGGGTAGATTTGTAGCATCCCAAAAATTCAAATCTTGGAATTTTCTCAAACTCGCTCTAAATTCAAAATGAATTTCAAATTTCATTTCAAAATGTTTGTTTGCGAGTTAATATCAACAAATAAAATTATAGTGGTCTATATTCTCTCTAAAATCTCCTCAAAATATCCTACAAATATTTCCCCACTGATCACCCTCAAACTCTTTCAGAAATACTGCCCAAATATTCCATCGATATATGTCCAAGTATTTTCTTCCTGAGAAATACCTTCAGAATCATTTTTCAAGTCCCTACAAATATTTTCTCCATAACTTTCCTCATGCTCATACGTATACGTATGCCTCCGGTGTCATACGGTGAGCTCTACAAGCTAATTACACTCATATAAGACAAATCCATGCTAATCTCCCACTAATCCTCTCATCCTCCCACTAATCCCCTCATCCCTCCCCCTAATCCCCCCACCAAGGCTATAAATAGAGGGGCAAGGGCCTCCTCTCATCCCACCCCAAGCCATTTCATGGCAACACCCTCCCCCCCACACGCCCACTCCCACTCCACTCCCCACACAAGCACACACTAGCACAAGGATCGTTCGGTTGTTTTTTGATCGTTCGTCCACCTGTTCTTAGTTTGTTCGTTCATCCGATCGTTCGTCCGATCATTCATGGTTCGTTCGTCCGATCGTTCGATCGTTCGTCCGTTTGTTCGTCCAAATAATCTTTTTCTGCCGTCATGCTGCTGAAATTCCGATTGTTCGTTCGTTCGATCATTCGATCGTTCATCGTTCGTTCATAGTTCTTATTCATCGTTCATCGTTCGTTCATCGTCACTATTCATCGATCATCTGATTACCCCAAATTTCAACTACTCATCCGTCATGTTGTCCAGTCTACCTAAGACCAGGCAGACCTATATTCCAGTCATACGAACTCCGGTGACTGTGATTTTCCTTCCAGTAGGGAACTTCCCATCTGGTCACCCATCCCAGATTTCTCCAAGTTGAGCACGCTTAACTTTGGGATTCTTTCAAGCCAGACTTCCAAAAAGAAAACTGAACCATGTTTGTATGGATACGTCTTCAATCCTATAAAACCTGACCCAAGATACCACAGCCCACTCAGACCACAATACCACTGTTAGGGGCCTTCGGCTTCCGAAGGTCCTCAAAAACATAATTTGACAATGTTTTCCGAGTGAAACATGTGAACAGGTATCTTTGGAGTCAGGTTGCGGGTATACAAGAGCATGGTTAAGACGAAGCTTGGCTGGGATGGAAAGCGACCACGACGAAGGATAAGACGATCACGAAGCTATGTGCAGAAAAGCTTCGGCATGACAACAGAAAAGAGGAACCGACTTAAAGATGAAAAGCCAAATTAAACCTCGAAGAGTTGCTATAGAGTTATTGATATATGTAAAGGGCATCAATGTAATTTTACATGGGCTGCGTCCCGTGCCTATAAATAGATGAACAGTACTCCCGTACTGTTCAGGCTGACTTGGCATACGCTTTTTGTATCACGTCTGTACCTTTACTTTTCATCAATCTGAAGGTACATTTATAATTTGTCTTTATGAATTTGGTAATAAAAATAAGTTGATGATAATATTCGTATCATTATTCATGTTTCATATATGTGTTCTTTTTTACCATCCATCGATCTTACGACGGTCTTTTCCTTCGTAACCTTCGTCCAGAATTCATTATATCCGAAAGGGCATAATGTTTATAAGGACGAAGGAATTTAACATTTAACACTTTTTATGTTGCCTTGTTCTTAACTCTTAGCATTTGAGGACAAGTCCCCAACATTGGCGCCCACCTCCGGTGAACTCACGTCCATTTTTTGAGTTTTGAACACCTTCGGCAAGCATCACCTTCGTCATGCCGCCGAAAAAAGCTTCAGCGACAGGGGCTGCCACTCTGCAGCCGCTGGACCCCAATCAGGATGTCGTTTCTCTTAGGGAGGCCCGAAGCCAGAAGAGGAAGGCCACCAGTCCAACGCCTCCGGAAGACGACTTGGATCAAGAAATCCAAAATTTGGAGATGCTCCATCAACAGGTCCAACGGAAGAAGGAAAAGATGGCTCGTCTAGCTGATCTTCAAAGGCAGATAGACGAAGCCTCTGAAGAGCTTCGACTTCTTGCTCAAGATGACCAGAACCAAAGGCCCCCGCGCAGAGAGCTTCATTAAGAGGGCTTCTACAATGAGGGCGACTGGTATGAAGATTTCCATCATGGAAATTTTGCTTTTGATGATACTTCTCCCCTGTCAACAGAACTGCAGGCTACACCTTGGCCACAGTCTTACAAGCCACCTCAGCTCCCCATGTACGATGGTCATTCAGACCCGAAGCAATTCTTGATGAGCTATGAAGCAACCATATCTTCATATGGTGGCAACACGGTGGTCATGGCAAAGTCTTTCGTCATGGCTGTCAGGAGTGTTGCACAAACCTGGTACTCCTCTCTTCGGTCAGGGACAATCACTTCATGGCAAAAGCTAAAGGACATGTTGATAACCAGCTTCCAAGGGTTTCAAACGAAGCCAGTTACTACCCAAGCTTTATTCCAGTGCACCCAGGACCACGAAGAATATCTTCAGGCGTATGTCCGAAGGTTCCTGCGTCTGAGGGCACAGGCACCAACAGTGCCCAATGAAATTGTCATTGAGGCAATGATCAAGGGGCTTCGGCCGGGACCTTCAGCTTAGTACTTTGCCAGAAAGCCTCCTCAAACTTTGGAGAAGTTGCTCCAGAAGATGGACGAGTATATTCGAGCTGACAACGATTTTCGCCAAAGAAGGGAGGAAGCATTCAGGTTCTCTGAAATGACCAGGGGCTTCGGAGGAAGATTCCATCCGAGGCACGTCAGGTCAATTCACAATTCTACTCAAAGTGATGACAAAGGGAGTCAACAGCAAAGGCCACAGTGCTCCTCGCAAGCTTCGGGGCAATAACAAAGCTCTTTCCGGCCGCCAGCGCCAAGGGGCAGAGGCGCCAGGGGCTTCGGGGGAAGATTTGGAGATCAACCAAGAAAAATTTACTGCCTATTCTGTGGTGAAGGCAATGGCCATACCACCAGGATGTGCCATGTTACCATCCAGAAGCAAAAGGAGCTAGCAGAAGCTGCAGCGCAACAGAGCCAGCCGAAGCAGGTCATGCATACTGCTTCGTACCATTCGCCTTACATTCCAGAATATGTAGGCAATCACCCTGCAGCTTCTGTTGCTTCGGCAAGTCAATCCCAAGCATCTTGGCAACAGCCTCCACCGCCACCACCAATGCAACGAGGTCAGCAGCCAGAAGGGAGTCAGCACGCTCACCTTCAGCGGGACTTCAGAGAGGAGTCCGAAGCTCGCACAGTCAATAGCACTGTGCCGGAGTCGAAGCATATTTACTGACAAATATCCTACTTCGTCAGTAGATTTTCGCATTTTCGCATTTCAGTCTTACTTTCTTTTTAATAAGGAACAATTATGGGAAGTTTAAGTGCTTTTTATTGTATTTTAATATCTTGTAACAGTTTCGTTCTTTGCCATATTAAAAAAAATATGTCTCCTCCATAGGCTTAAGTTGCCGAAACATAGGAATTTATGGTGGCAAGAAGGACCTTCAAATTATCAAAAATTTGTTCTAAAGAATACAATGCAATTTCTTCGAAGCAACAAAAGTCGTTCCTAAGGGAGCGCAGTGTAAGTTTTCCGCAAAAAAGTCGTTCCTAAGGGAGCGCAGTGTAAATTTTCTGCTCAAAAGTCGTTCCAAAGGGAATGCAGAGCTTACAGCGAAAAATAAACGCTGATTCCGCTGAAAGTAAAAGGCGAAGAAGCTCCTAAGGGAGGCTTACATCGAAAAATAAACGCTGATTCCGCTGAAAGTAAAAGGCGAAGAAGCTCCTAAGGGAGGCTTACAGCGAAAAATAAACGCTGATTCCGCTGAAGTAAAAGGCGAAGAAGCTCCTAAGGGAGGCTTGCAGTGAAAATAAATGTCGACCTTCGGCAAATATCATTTTGCATAACATCACATCATCACATCATTTGCATAGCATAACATCATACATCATGTTGCATCAATGACACAAGAAGGGGATCAATGTTGATATTTGGAGATTATTCCGAAGAAACAGTGCCAAGGCACGAAAAAGTAAATTTTGAAGAAGCATACCTTCATCAAACTCTGAAATGAAAAGATTTATCGGTTATTGATTTTGCGAAGATCGGATGTTTTTATGAAAATATGGATATTATTTACGAAGCATGAAAAGAAGGGAAGGTGTTTTTTCGCCGAAGGCTCAAAAATGGTATGTATATGAAGTTTCATGCATTGTAAAGAATAGAACAATAAATAGTTAATATATTACACATGTTTCTCAACAAATATTATATTCTAAATGTTTTTACAGCAGCATTTAATCTTCCCTTAGAACTACTTCTGCAGCTTCATTTAGTAGCTGATCAACAACTTTATCCATGATGGCTTCGGCCATTTGTCTAATTTCGTCATCCCCCTTTGTGTGGGGGCCCGCAAATGATTCAGTAGGTTCTGAGGGAAGAGTAGATACGGACTTATTACTATTACAAACCGTCAACAAGTTCGAAATCAAAAAATTACAACAAAGAGACAAAAACCACTAGTTAATACCTATTTGCCCTTCGAGCTCTGCGCTTTTCTCAGCAACCTCTGCTACTTTTCTAGCATCATGGATGCCTTTTTCGCTTTTTTGAATAATCTCTTGGGCCATTTCCCAGCCACCATTATCCCAGATGTCGGTGAAAAATTTTCCACCAACCATGCTAGCTTCGGTCGAGGGGTCTTTTATATTTTCGGAGGATAAGGCAGTTTCCGATTGTGCTAAAACTTTCACATGCTCGCAGCCTTTCCTCTCCAAAATAGTAGCAATCCCCCTGGCACCCGAAAAAGCACATATGTCTCCACGGCTATTCAAAATTTCCTCAAAGGCCTCAGCTTCGTGATTAATCCATTCGATTGGGCCTTCGGGGTTACCCCTTGTGAAGTTTTCCTCGCTCGAGAACACGCCAATGCTGGCGAAGCTAGCTTTTATTTTCTTAACGCATTCTATAGATTTGTCATAGCACCTTTTCTTGGATGAACGAAGCTCTTCAACGGTTCCTTCTAAATGATTTGCCCATTGATCGCTAAGTTCTCGCTTTGTTTCTTCAAGTATGCGTTCTTCTTTAGCTCGGGCTAATTGTTTTCGAAGATCTTCAATTTCGTGCTTCTGAGCTTCGGCCTGAGCTTTAGAAGTAGCTTCGTTTTCCTTTATCTTATCCACCAATGTAAGTAGAATTTTGTCCTTTTCCAAGGCTTCATTTCTTAGCTTGATAACCTCTGTTCGAAGGTTATTGAGAGCAATAGTGCAGCTCTCATCTTCAGCATTCTTTTGTGCCCTTAAGGCATTGCTGAGTATTAAGCCCTATTCAAAAGAATGAATGGATTAACATAAGAACAAAAGACTAATTCAAAATTCATAAACTTCAAAATTCACAATTTTTGTACCTTCAGACTATTGTATGCAAGGCTATCCGCAAGATCGTCCTTCGTCATGGCGCAGAGGCCAGCTTCAAGCTTCGGGAACCCCATGCTTCTAGCCATCTCCCGGCAGACGGATAATTCCTTGTTATCTGGGAGACAGTATAAGAAGTCGTCTTTGTCTGTGCCATTGAATACTAAGGCCCCTTTTGGATACCTCAGTTCTTGGGCATAGTGATTAGCTTCAAAAATCTCTTCTTCAGATAATCTTTTTCCCGAAGCATGTCGAACAATATAATCGAGGGCTTTGGAGGATGCTTCAGGGGCAGCAGTGCCAGTTTCTTCAACTAAAATTGGCTCTGTCATTTTTGCTTCTTTGGCTTCCAAGGATTTTACCTTGGTGGGCTCTGAAGGCCCAGCTTCAGTCTCAGATTGTTGCTTTGGAGCTTCGGCAACAAAGATTTCAGTTTGCACTTCGGAAGTTTCAACAATTTTCTTCGGAGTTGTGCTTGAAGACTTAATTGTCTCCAAAACATCTAGCACATTAACCATCCTTTTTCTTTTCGGGGTCACCGCTGGGCCCTTTTGGTTTTTTGCTGTCTCAATTTTTGTTGAAGGACTTAAAATTTCTAATGATTTTGTTTCTTCAGTCCTCGGTTTTTCTGTTTTTTCGGTTGATGGTGCTTCGACCATTTCTTCGATTTTTGGCACTGGAGGTGGTTCTTTAGCTTCGGTGGCCGAAGAGGTCTCACCAATAAATTCAGGCACTGTGGCCGGTTCAATAAAACATGGCCGGTGTGTGAGAACCTTTACCTTTTTTCTCTTCGGCGCTGGCTCACTAGGAGCAGCTGAAGCAATTTCCTTTGCAGAAGAAGTATTCTTTCTTTTTTGACCCCGCGCTGGGTAATGGTAGTCGAGGTAGACAAACCCAATTGCATCAAATACTCGGTTAAGTCTCTTCTTCTTTCGGCCTCCGAAGGCCGCTGATAATGCACTATCTTCGGCCTTCGAGTACACTCCAAGCAATTCGTCACTTATGGCCTCAATACTCTTTAACCAGTCATCATCTGGCTCAATAAACTTATCTCCGTATTTGAATGTGTATTTTAGCCTAACTAGTCCACCTTCGTCAGGTTCCTTGACGGTCTCCTTTGGCATTTCCCACTTTTCTACAAGTGGCCATATTCTGAAGGCAATATGCTCTTGGACCAAATCCCTTGTCCTAATAAAAGAGCAAACCACGCCGAAGGCTCTCTAGCATTCTTCGGCTGCTTCATTCATTTCCACCTTCGGCTTCCGAAGGCCGAAGCGTTGCCAGATAGGGCGCATAATGATACCCTTGATATCTTCACGTGATTTCAAGTCATTTTTCACATAAAACCATTCAGTCATCCAGTCGCCGGGCCACCTCTTTCGAAAGGTTGGCACAAGGCAGCTTGACCCAGACCGAGCGCCGAAGCTGTAGCAGCCGAAATTGTTGTGATACTGCTCTTTGCCCCAGGGTTTTGTCTTATACAATAACTCATGTATGTTGCAGAAGCTTTTTGCATTAGGTTCCAAACCTTGGCTCCTCGCGACCCACACAAAAATGCCCATCCTCATGATTGCTTCAGGAGTAAGTTGATGAAGGTAGATTTCAAATATCTTCAGTATTTCCACGACAAATCTGCTCAAGGGAAATCATAATCCAGCTTTTAAGAAGCTTCGGAATATCACGACTTCATTTTCTTCGGGAGTCGGGCAAGTCTTCTCTCCTTCGTCAGCCCTCACAATAGACAAGTCTCGAAAATATCTGCCCCTCATATTGACAAGATGATTTTCTTTAATACTCGATTTACCAAAAACTACATGGCTTGGTCGCCAGGGTCGATCTTCGGAATCTTCACCGCCACTATCCACATCGTAACTTTCACTGTCGCCAGTATCTTCAGATAAACCCTCCAAAATCTCCCTGGTAATCTTCTCTGTATTAGTCTTTGACATAGATTCAAGAAAGCCTAGGTGCATCTCCTCAGAAAGGCTTAGCTTTGAAGCACCAACAACTTTATTATCTTCAGACATCTTCGCAAATGCTGACAAAGCGCACTCGAAACCGAAGCTTAAAAATTTAAAACCAAGCAAGTGTTGTTGCGTGCAGGCTAAAAAGTTGGGTGAGTAAAAGCAGGTGGCAAGGGAGCGTGCCAAATAGGCTGGTGCTGAGCTCTTATTTATACAACTAGCGCATTGAAAACTGGAGGGTCCCGCTTGTCAATGACTGCTGCTATTCTAACAGAAGGAAGGTGTTTTTTCGGACCTTCGGCTTAAAGCCTTCGTCCATGTTGCAATATGAATTTATCATTACAGTAAATTAATATTGCGAGGGGCTACTTTTGGGGGCCTTCGGCTTCCGAAGGTCCTCAAAAACATAATTTGACAATGTTTTCCGAGTGAAACATGTGAACAGGTATCTTCGGAGTCAGGTTGCGGGTATACAAGAGCATGGTTAAGACGAAGCTTGGATGGGATGGAAAGCGACCACGACGAAGGATAAGACGATTACGAAGCTATATGCAGAAAAGCTTCGGCATGACGGCAGAAAAGAGGAACCGACTTAAAGATGAAAAGCCAAATTAAACCTCGAAGAGTTGCTATAGAGTTATTGATATATGTAAAGGGCATCAATGTAATTTTACATGGGCTGTGTCCCGTGCCTATAAATAGATGAACAGTACTCCCGTACTGTTCAGGCTGACTTGGCATACGCTTTTTGCATCACGTCTGTACCTTTACTTCTCATCAATCTGAAGGTACATTTATAATTTGTCTTTATGAATTTGGTAATAAAAATACGTTGATGATAATATTCGTATCATTATTCATGTTTCATATATGTGTTCTTTTTTACCATCTATCGATCTTACGACGGTCTTTTCCTTCGTAACCTTCGTCCAGAATTCATTATATCCGAAAGGGCATAATGTTTATAAGGACGAAGGAATTTAACATTTAACACTTTTTATGTTGCCTTGTTCTTAACTCTTAGCATTTGAGAACAAGTCCCCAACAACCACTTCATTCCAGCTATTTGGGTCCCGCCTTACTATTGTCTGATGTGACACAGTTGGTAGGAACAGTTTCCACCAACATAAACCTCTACCCAAGAAAAGCCCAAAAATAATTCCTCGCACCCCGCTCAAAAATACATTTGTATTTTTGATTTTCCAAATATCTCTAAATATTCAAATTCTAGAATATTCCAAGAATATTCCTTTCCTTTTCTTTTTCTTCCTATGATTATAAAATCCAAAACTCCTCCATCCAAACTCAGATTCCAGTCATTCTTGTTTCTAAATTCTTGTCAAATTATTCCCTATCCAACCATGTCATCCCTTAAGCATGGTTTATATTCCAAAAAACTCCCAAAATACTCTTGTCCCATATTCTGCCTATAACTCTCCTGTCCATGCTAAGTCAGACGATTCTTTCGTCACTATTCTCATCAATAGTGAACTTTACTGAGCTACACCACATACACCCAGCTATAAATACACCAAGCTACCATCTCCCACTCCACACACTCAACACCCTCAGCCAAGGCAAACACCCCACCCACTCAGTTACTCCGCTCTGTCGGCTACACGCACAGTGTCGCTTCGCCTCCAGTCCACCCTCCTGGTAAGCACCTCCGCTCCACCACTAGTAGTACCTCAACACCACATGACACAGATTCTACTCAAGACTCTGCCCATCCATATATCGCTATTCTAACCACTATACTAAATATTTGTTGGTATACTTGTTGGTTTGTATGTTTGCTTGTTCATGTTGCATAGTTATCGGAGCGTTCGTGTCGTCTTGTGGAGGCCAGATCTGCAAGTCTACGTCAGGCAGTGGAGCTAGAAGCCAGTTCCGCGAACTCCCCTTCCCCCTTCGCCGGATAAGCACGACAAGCTCACTGGATCCCTTTGATGCATAAATTACCTATGCTTTTACAACCACAACCCTTAGCCTGTTATTTTATGCATGATATGATTTTGAGACAAGTTATTATGGCCACTCAGCCGCTTGCCGCAATCAATACTTGATATATTTGTTACAAATGATTTGAGAAAAGGTGTGAGTTTTCAAAAGAAAATGCTTTTCAAAATGTGTATGATGAAGGGTTTCCACCCTTATCACCTTTGAGTAGGGATGATCAGGGACTCCCTGGTTTAGGGGAGGGCCTAAGGTGATGGCTCAGCTGGTTTAGGTGTTAGCAGAAGGATTGTCCCCTCATATAAGGACCGGTTTGTCATCCTTCACTACCTGTACTCATGATAAGTACAACCACTCGAGACTATGTGACCGGGTTATGAAGGCTAGGGAGCACCGGGAGGATAAGGAGGGGGAATGTTTTGTCCGGTTTGGGCATGGCGGTGGCCTGACTCCTTCTGGTATAACAGTTAAGGTTAGGACGTGCGAGGAAAGAAAGAGATTCGGCATTCGGGTCTCACGACGGTGAGATCGCAGAAACCGGACTAGTGGGTAAAGTGTACCCCTCTGGGCAGAGTTCAAACCTATTCGAATAGTCCATGTCCACTGGTATGGACGAGTCTGGTGTGGTATGGCAATTAGTGTTTTGTTTTCAAAAAAGGGGTGCGTTTGAGAAAAATGGTTTTTAAAAGGTCCGGCGGTTTAGCCGTGAGCTATGGTGGACGGGAAGTCCAGTAGCTGTTTTTGAAAATGAAAACCAGTGGGAAACTGCTGAGATACCTGGATGGTTTAGTCCAGGGGATTTTGTTCTAATATTGAAAAACTTCCTGCTCCTTTGGGAGAGGATGCACTTTGAAAAAAAATACAAAATGTTTTACAAAACAACCCTGCATAAAATATTGTTGTTTCTGCAAAATATCCTGAGCTCCACATATTCCATGCATTATATCTGATTTCCCCATTCCGCGGGTGAAGGTGGGCTGTTGAGTACGTTTGTACTCACCCTTGCTTATTTGTTATTTTTCAGAAAAGGAGATCGGGTAAGAGTTACGGCTGTTCTCAACCTTGCCTGTGGCTGTTGGACCGCTGATTTGCTTCGCTGCGTATATCAGGCTGCTTCAGCCCCACTCTGATGATATGTCCCGAGTTGTGGACCAAATCTTAAAGTTGATTGCCACCTTTATAGGTTTGTCTCGTTTAAGCAGATCTAGAATCATCCGTTGTATAAATGTGTTTACTAGCCTCCTAGGACTAGTAATTGTATCACATTTGAGTCCCAGAGGATTGGGGACGCTTCACCCGGGTTGCTAGTGGGGCAGCGGATTTGAGGGTGTGCGGCGCGCGCGAGGGCGACCCACCGCATGGGCCCACACGTCAGCGTCTCCTAGGTGAGGTTGGGTCGTGGGAGAAAGTTTGGTAGAGTGGGCCGGCAGTGGGGTTTCAGCCCAGGTAGCGCTTTCTTCTTTTTTCTCTTTTTTTCTTTCCTCTATTTGCCCAAAAACCCATAATTCAAAATAGGTTTGAATTGTTTATTTGAATTTCACTTCTCAAATCTTAATAGTACTTTAATATGAATAATACTACCAATGTTTTGCCACAATCTCCCTAGTATTATTATTATTATTATTCATTCCTCAATTCCTTTGCTCCCATATCCTTCTGAGCACAATTTAAATCTAAAGCAAATTTGTTTTGATTATAGGTTTTGGTTTAATGCATAAACATAGAAATCCCAGCTGATGCATAAGTTCATGTTTTTATCTGGTATTTACTTAAAATAAACTATGTCACATGAATAATTCTCATAAGCAAAAGAGTTTTTTTATTCCCATGTTATAATGAGTAGAGGGCAAAACATATATTGAGATCAACTCTTTCTTTTTATTTACAAATTGGGTATTACATCATATGGACTAACTGTTGGGGACTTGTTCTCAAATGCTTCGGATTAAGAACAAGGCAACATAAAAAGTGTTAAATGTTAAGGCCCTTCGTCCTACCAAACATTATTCCCCTTCGGGAATAATGAGTTCCGGACGAAAGTTACAAGAGACATACCTTCGTAAGTATAACAAGTAATAACGAAGGATTCAAGCAAAACATGAAATGTAAATCATAGAATCATTTCTATCTTATTAACACAGAGAAATAGAAATGATTGCAAATTACAAATGTACCTTCGGTCTTGAGAGAAAGTAAAAAGTACAAGCGTGACGCAAATGCCAATGCCAAGTCAGCGTGAACAGTACGGGAGTACTGTTCATCTATTTATAGACGTGGGACGCAGCCCACATAAAATTACATTCATGTCCATTACATTCGTCAATGACTTATGAAAATCTGTCAAGGTCCACGTAGTCTTTTCATCTCTAAGTCGGTTCCCCCTTCTGCCATCGCGCCGAAGCTTCCCTGCGCACAGCTTCGGCTGCGCTCGTCCTTCGTCTGGTTCAGGCTTCGTCCTGGCCGTGCTTCATATTCATAATTCTGAGTCCGAAAATACCTGTTCACATAATCCACTTGGAAAACATTGTCAAATCATGTTTTTGAGGACCTTCGGAGGACGAAGGCCCCCAACAGTAGCCCCTCGCAATATTAATTTGTTAATAATAAATTCAGATTGCGATATGGACGAAGGCCTTGAGCCGAAGGTCCGAAAAAAACACCTTCCCTTTGCTAGAATAGCAACATTCACTGACAAGTGGGTCTTTCGATTTTCAACGCCCTGGGGGTATAAATAAGATCACACCGCCAACTCATTTGGTACGCACACTTGCCATCTGCTTCGGTCCACTAAATTTTTAGCTCTTGTGCATTAAGATTGGTGACCTTTTTGGTTTCGAAGCTTCGGCCTTGAAAACAGTTTTTTTAGTATTTCCGAAGATGTCTGAAGGCAAGAAGATTCCTGCGGAGACGAAGCTGAGTCTCGAGGAAGAGAAGAATCTGGGGTTCCTGATTGCGATGGCGGAGACCAATACAGAGAAAATCACCAAGGAGATTCTCGAAGGTTTGTCCGAAGATACCGGTGACAGCGACAGCTATGACGTAGAAAGTGGTGGGGAAGAGGCCGAAGATCGACCATGGCGGCCAAGTCACACGGTTTTCGGGAAGACCACCATCAAGCAGAGTCATATTGATAATATGAGGGGGCGGTATTTTCGAGATATATCTATTGTGAGGGCCGACGCTGGAGAAAAGACTTCTCCCACCCCCGAAGAAGATGAAGTTGTAATCTTCCGAAGCTTTCTCAAGGCTGGGCTTCGATTCCCCCTGAGCAACTTTGTTATTGAGGTACTGAAAACATTTCAAGTCTACCTTCATCAGCTTACTCCTGAAGCTATCATAAGAATGGGGATGTTTGTCTGGGCTGCAAGAAGCCAAGGTTTAGAACCAAACGCTAAAAGCTTCTGCAACATTCATGAGTTATTATACGAGACGAAGCCCTGGGGAAAAGAACAATATCACAATAATTTTGGGTGTTACAGCTTCGGTGCCCGCTCCGGGTCAAGCTGCCCTGTGCCAACCTTTCGGAAGAGATGGCCCGGAGCCTGGATGACAGAGTGGTTCTATGTGAAGAATAACTTAACAGCGCAAGAAAACGTGAAGAGTATTATTATGCACCCCATCTGGCAACGCTTCGGACTTCGAAGGCCGAAGGTTGAAATGGATGAAGCAGCCGAGGAGTGCCAAAGAGCCTTCGGCGTAGTCTGCTCCTTCATTGGAACAAGGGACTTGGTCCAAGAGCACATTGCCTTCAGGGTATGGCCACTTGCAGAAAAGTGGGAAATGCCGAAGGAAACCATTAAAGAGTCCGACGAAGGCGGACTGGTCAGACTGAAATACACATTCAAATATGCAGATAAATTTGTTGAACCTGATGATGACTGGCTGAAAAGCATTGAAACATTGAGTGACGAGCTGCTTGGCACATATTCGAAGGCCGAGAACACTGCATTATCAGCAGCCTTCGGAGGCCGAAAAAAGAAAAGGCTCAACCGGGTATTCGACGCAGTCGGGTTTGTCTACCCCGACTACCACTATCCGGTACTGGGTCGCAAAAGGAAAAATACTTCTCCTGCGACAGAAGCTACCACGAGTGCCACTAGTGAGCCAGCGCCTCAAAGGAAAAAGATGAAGGTGCTCACCCATCGAACGCGCTTTATTGAGCCGGCCACAGTGCCAGAATTTATTGATGAAGCTTCTTTGGCCTCTGAAGCTACGGAACCAGCTCCAGTGCCGAAGACAGAAGAAAAAGCTGAAGCGCCTTCAGCATTAGAAAGACCGAAGACTGAAGGGCCAAAAACATCAGAAATCTTAAGTCCTTCAGCAAACGTTGAATCAACAAAAAATCAAAAGGGCCCATTGGTGACCCCAAGAAGAAAAAGAATGGTGAACGTACTGGATGTCTTGGAGACAATTAAGTCTTCAAGCACAACCGCAAAGGAGTTTGTTGAACTCGCTGAAGCATCTACTGAAGCCTCGAAACAACAAGCTGAAGCTGAAGCTGAAGCCGAAGCCGAAGCCGCAGCCGAAGCTGGGCCCTCAGAGCCCGCCAAGGAACAATCCGAGAAAATATCAGAACCAGCTTTAGTTGTAAAAATTGACACTGCCGCCCCCGAAGCTCCCTCCAGCATACGCGATTACATCGTGCGACATGCTTTGGGGAAGAAACTGTCTGAAGAAGAAATTTATGAAGCGAATCACTATGCTAGAGAGTTGAAGTATCCGAAGGGGGCAGTAGTGTTCAATGGGACAAACGAAGATGATTTCCTGTACTGTCTCCCAGACAATAAAGAATTATCCGTCTGCCGGGAGATGGCTAGAAGCATGGGTTTCCCAAAGCTCGAAGCTGGGTTATGCGCTATGACGAAGGAAGATCTCGCGGATAGTCTTGCATATAATAGCCTGAAGGTCTGGGAATTAGACTTTTGAAAAAATTTTACAATACGTAATTCATTCCTTTATTCTTATATAGACTCTCTCTTTTTTTATAGGGTCTGATCCTGAGCAACGCATTGAGAGCACAAAAGAGTGCCGAAGATGAGAGTTATGAAATTGCATTCAACAATCTACGATCAGAAGTTATAAAGCTGAGGAACGAAGCTCTAGAAAAAGACAAAATTCTGGTTACTCTAGTAGACAAGATAAAAAAGGACGAAGCTGCTGCAAAGATTCAGGCCGAAGCTCAGAAACGCGAGATCAAAGATCTTCAGAAACAACTAGCCCGGGCGAAAGAAGAACGTGTGCTTGAGGAAACAAAACGAGAACTTAGTGATCATATGGTGAATAAGTTGGAATTAAGGGTTAAGGAGCTTCGTGCCTCTCAAAGAAAATGCTATGTTAAATCTGTAGAATGCGTCAAAAAGATAAAATCTAGCTTCGCCAGCGTTGGCGCCTTTTCTAGTGAAGAAGACTTTACAAGAGGCAATCCCGAGGGTCCACTGGACTGGATTAGCCACGAAGCAGAAGCCTTCGAAGAAATCTTGGGCAGCCGTGGTGACATCTGCGCTTTTTCAGGCGCCAGAGGAGTTGCCGCTATTTTGGAGAAGAAAGGTTGTGAACATATAAAATCCTTAGCTCAGACCGAAGCTGCCCTGTCCCCTGAAGACATCAAAGATCCCTCAACCGAAGCAAGCATGGTTGGCGGTAAATTCTTCACTGATATCTGGAATAATGGCGGCCGAGAAATGGCTCAAGAGATAATTCAAAGAAGCGAAAAAGGCATCCATGATGCTAGGAGAGTGGTAGAAGCTGCCGAAAAAAGCACAGAGCTCGAAAGGCAATTAGGTATTAATTAGTCGTTCTTATTGTGTTGTAATTTTTATTTCAAACTTTGCTCACGGTTTGTAATGGTAATGAAGAAATGTTCTCTTCCCTCAGAAGCTGCTGGATCGACTGCCGACCCCCACACAAAAGGGGATGATGAAATTAAACAAATGGCCGAAGCTATCATGGACAAAGTTGTTGATCAACTTCTAAATGAAGCCGCCGAAGCAGTATTAAGAGAAGACTAGATGCTATTTAGAAAAAACATTTAAATT
This sequence comes from Zea luxurians, assembly GCA_029449295.1. NCBI lineage: Eukaryota > Viridiplantae > Streptophyta > Magnoliopsida > Poales > Poaceae > Zea > Zea luxurians. Next base: position 8,164,433 of record JAOPSE010000093.1, on the reverse strand, counting down.
GTGATCTATGTAACATTTTGTACATTTGAATGTAATATACAAGTTTCTTTTCATTATTCAATTCTTTACGATGCATGAAACTCTACATACATACCATTTTTGAGCCTTCGGCGAAAAAACACCTTCCCTTCTTTTCATGCTTCGTAAAGAAGACATTCTCCGTTAAAAATTATTCTGATGAAACACGTTCATTCTTCATGAAACCATTCTCCGAAGCTATACAATTTCGATATTGCTCTGATGAAGCTCGTCCATGCTTCGTAAAAATATGCTCCGAAGCTGCAATCCGAAGATTATCATTGTATTCCCTCGTGACTTTACACAATTTTCCACTTTCTCAAAGCGTCCTTTCGAAGGTTGATACTGTGTCCCCTTCTTTTGCCAAATGCAACATGATGTATGATGCTTATGTTATGCAAAATGATGTGATGATGTTATGTTATGCAAATGACATTTGTTCCGAAGATACACACAAAATATATTCATAAGCTCTGCATTCCCTTAGGAACGTCTTTGGAGCTTCTTCGCCTTTTACTTAGACGGTATAAGCTCTGCATTCCCTTAGGAACGTCTTTGGAGCTTCTTCGCCTCTTACTTAGACGGTATAAGCTCTGCATTCCCTTAGGAACGTCTTTGGAGCTTCTTCGCCTTTTACTTAGGCGGTATCAGCGTTGACTTTTCGCTGTATGCTCTGCATTCCCTTAGGAACGTCTTTGGAGCAAAAAACTTACACTGCGCTCCCTTTGGAACGGCTTTTTGTAACTTCGGCAACTTACTCTGCGCTCCTTAGAGCGACTTTTTGTTGCTTCGAAGGATTTTTAATAATCCGAAGGTCCTCCTTGTTACCGCAAATTTTTAAGCTTCAGCAACTTAAGCCTGTAGAGAAGATAGGTTTTTCTGATAACCAACCACGAAACTATTATATGAGAACTGAAATGTTCTTTATTACACCGAAAACAGAACTTAAACGGAAAGGACTGCTATCAAAGTAGGATATTTTGTCAATAAATGTGCTTCGACTCCGGCACAGTACTGTTGACTGTACGGGCTTCAAATTGCTCTCTGAGGTCCCTTTGGTGCGGAACATATTGGCTCCCTTCTGGCTGCTGGCCTTGTTGCAGCGGAGGTGGAGGCGGGGGCTGTTGCCATGAAGCTTGAGGTTGACTTGCCGAAGCTACGGAGACTGCAGGGTGGTTGCCCACGTACTCCGGGATGTAAGGCTGATGGTACGAAGCAGTATGCATGACCTGCTTCGGCTGTCCCTGTTGCGCTGCAGCTTCTGCTAGCTCCTTTTGTTTCTGGATGGTAACATGGCACATCCTGGTGGTATGGCCCTTGTTCTCACCGCAGAATAAGCAAAATGTCCTCCTTGGTTGATCTCCAAATCGCCCGCCGAAGCCCCTGGCGCCTCTGCCTCTTGGAGCTGGTGGCCGAAAGAAAGTTTGCTGCTGCCCCGAAGCCTATGAGGAGCACTGCGGCCTGTTCTGCTGACTCCCCTTGTCATCATTTTGAGTGGAGTTGTGGATGGACCTGACATGCCTCGGATAGAATCTTCCCCCGAAGCCCCTGGTCATCTCAGAAAATCTGAAGGCCTCCTCCCTTCTTTGGCGAAAGTCATTATCAGCACGAATGTACTCGTCCATCTTTTGGAGCAGCTTCTCCAAAGTCTGAGGAGGCTTCCTAGCAAAGTATTGGGCTGCAGGTCCAGGACGAAGCCCCTTGATCATGGCTTCAATGACAATTTCATTGGGCACCGTTGGAGCTTGCGCCCTCAAACGCAAGAACCTTCTGACATACGCCTGAAGATATTCTTCATGGTCCTGAGTGCACTGGAACAAGGCTTGAGCAGTGACCGGCTTCGTCTGAAACCCTTGAAAGCTGGTCAACAACATATCCTTCAGCTTCTGCCATGAAGTGATCGTTCCTGGTCGAAGGGACGAGTACCAGGTCTGAGCAACATTCCTGACGGCCATGACGAAAGACTTCGCCATGACTGCAGCGTTGCCCCCATACGAAGACACTGTTGCTTCGTAGCTCATCAAGAACTGCTTCGGGTCTGAGTGGCCGTCGAACATGGGAAGCTGGGGTGGCTTATAGGATGGAGGCCAAGGTGTAGCCTGCAGCTCAGCGGACAAAGGAGAAGCATCATCGAAAACAAAATTTCCTTGATAGAAATTGTCATACCAGTCATCTTCGTTGACGAAGCCCTCCTGATGAAGGTCTTTCTGCTGAGGCCTTCTGTTTTGCTCATCATGGGTAAGATGGCGGACTTCCTCAGAGGCTTCGTCTATCTGCCGTTGCAACTCAGCTAGCCGGGCCATCTTCTCCTTCTTCCTTTGCACCTGTTGATGTAGGATCTCCATATCCCTGATTTCTTGGTCTAGTTCTTCCTCCTGAAGCGTCGGGCTGACGGCCTTTCTCTTTTGGCTTCGGGCGTCCCGAAGAGAGACGGTCTCCTGGTTGTGGTCCAGCGGTTGCAGTGCTGCAGCCCCAGCCGCTGAAGCTTTCTTCGGTGCCATAGCGAAGGTCTACAGCTTCCGAAGGTGTTCAAAAAAACTCGAAGTGGAAGTGAGTTCACCGGAGGTGGGCGCCAATGTTGGGGACTTGTTCTCAAATGCTTCGGATTAAGAACAAGGCAACATAAAAAGTGTTAAATGTTAAGGCCCTTCGTCCTACCAAACATTATTCCCCTTCGGGAATAATGAGTTCCGGACGAAAGTTACAAGAGACATACCTTCGTAAGTATAACAAGTAATAACGAAGGATTCAAGCAAAACATGAAATGTAAATCATAGAATCATTTCTATCTTATTAACACAGAGAAATAGAAATGATTGCAAATTACAAATGTACCTTCGGTCTTGAGAGAAAGTAAAAAGTACAAGCGTGACGCAAATGCCAATGCCAAGTCAGCGTGAACAGTACGGGAGTATTGTTCATCTATTTATAGACGTGGGACGCAGCCCACATAAAATTACATTCATGTCCATTACATTCGTCAATGACTTATGAAAATCTGTCAAGGTCCACGTAGTCTTTTCATCTCTAAGTCGGTTCCCCCTTCTGCCATCGCGCCGAAGCTTCCCTGCGCACAGCTTCGGCTGCGCTCGTCCTTCGTCTGGTTCAGGCTTCGTCCTGGCCGTGCTTCATATTCATAATTCTGAGTCCGAAAATACCTGTTCACATAATCCACTTGGAAAACATTGTCAAATCATGTTTTTGAGGACCTTCGGAGGACGAAGGCCCCCAACACTAACTAGTTTGCCAGTGAATGTTTTTATCAGGTGCATAAAGTTCACATTAACATACAATGAAAATGAGTTGAGGAATTCTACAAAGTTTGGAGCATACAAGACTTGGTGCAGACAGTGGCGCACCAGACACTGTCCAGTGTGCATCGGACACTGTTCGGTGCCCAGGTCGAAGCACTTCATGAACTGGCCGCTCTTGGGTTTTCTCAGAGCCACTCCACTAAAATTCATCGGACTGTCCGGTGCACCACTGGACTGTCCAGTGAGCCAACGGAGCAAGTGCACTGACTACAGCGTAGTCAGCAGAGCAGAAGTCAGAAGTCATACTGCAAAGCTAGAACGCACCGAACTGTCTGGTGTGCCACTAGACTGTCTAGTGCCGCAAGAGGACAGAAGATTTCAATGGTAAACAACTCCAAACCCCAATAGTCGGCTGACATGGCACGCACCGGACAGTGAACAGTGCTATGTCCAGTGTGCCACCGGACTGTCCGGTGTGCCCATCGACAGTAAAGTCAGCCAACAACTAGGAAGTGGTTGGAGGCTATAAATACCCCCAACCACCACCATTCAAGCCAATCAAGCTTTCCAACCTTCACATTTAATACTAGAGCAAAGTCATACACTCCAAGACACAATAAATGGATCAAATCCTCTCCAAGCTCCAAAATCAAATCAAGTGCTTAGTGACTTGAGAGAGGGTGTTTAGTGTTTCTTTTGTTGCTCGTGTTGCTTGGGTTGCTTTCTTCGTCTCACTCTAATTCTTCTAAAGTGCTTTGTAAAGCTAGCAAGAGACACCTAATTGTGTGGTGATCCTTGCGGGGTCTTAGTGACCCGTGTGATTAAGAAGAAGCACTCGACCGATCTAAGTGATCGATTAAGAGAGGGAAAGGGTTGAAAAAGACCTAGCCTTTGCGGCCTCCTCAATGGGGAGTAGGTTCTTTGGAACCGAACCTCGGGAAACAAATCACAATGTTCATTTGTGTTGATCTTCATCACTCAATTTTTTCTCCCCTCTCCTCTCTCTTTAAAGTTCTCTTTCTCAATTGTTTTGAGTTTGCTCCCAAAGTTATCTGCATTGATTGAGCAACTCATAGCAAGAGGAACTATCTTCCGCACTCTGAATTCAAGATTATTTATTTCTAACCCTAACCCCAGGTGAAGTGCGTGTTCAAAGTTTATAATTTTCAGGTTTCACCTATTCACCCCCCTCTAGGTGACTTTTAGAAGTTTCAAGGACAAAGCAATCACACCAATGGTGCTTTGAAAAGACTCCATGCAATGAACGTGTAAAATTTCAAATATATCTTGAGTCGCATGATCTATTTCTCCTTTAGTCGTGTTTGCACAGCTAACTATTTTGCTATAGCTCAAGCCTCCAAATTCAAAAGCTATTTCGAAAGCCAAAATTCTTTGGACACTCTGTATACGACTGTTGTTAGGATTGAGAAACAGAGAGTATTCCTATTGAAAAACAGTTGAGCTTTTTTAGCTGAGTTGAACTTCTTCGACTGACACCAGGGCGGTTGAACCGCCCCTAGTGCTAGTTCAATTGGTGTTAGGTCTTTTTAACAAGTTTGTCCAGCAGTCTGTCAGTCAGGCTGGCAGGCAGACTGACAGTCAGCCAGGGCAGTGGTTCAACCAGTCCTTCACAGAAAAATCGAGCCCAACGACTCTTTTTGACGAGAGTCTATAAATACTCCCTCACATCTCTCTCCTCATAGCTACTGGTCACCCACACACTTATTGCTCACCTAACTTAATACAAAGGCACTCCCTCTCTCCCTCTCACACCCGATCTAGCTCTCAAATCAAATCGATTGAACGAGCCCCTTTGGTGTGAGGTTTGTGCTTGTGCCCTCGGATTTGGTTTTCCTCTTCCCTCTCATTCTCATCTCTTAAGCTTGTAGCAAACACCTCTTATGCGATATTGTTGTTCTTAAAACCCTAGGGTGTCTAGATGGATTAAGGTTGCTTGGGAGTCTCCAAAATTGTGGACGACCCAAGAAGTTTGTATTCCCCACTCTTGTGAGCAAGTTTGATAAAAAAATTCCTTGACCTTGGTGGTCGGGTTGTGGAGGATTAGGGTTGAAAAAGACCCGACCCTTTGTGGGCTCCTCAACAGGGAGTAGGGCACCTTTGTGGTGTGGTCGAACCTCAGGATAAAATCTTGTGTCTTGTGTTCTTGCTTGATCTGTGATTGTGATTTTCATTTAGCAAGATAGGCATATAGGTTTATTCGCCGTGTGGATCTTGTGGTAAATTAACTCCTGTATTTCTCACCATCCACACTTAGTTTATCCCTCACGTTTTCCATTCGAAGAGATCCCTCTTATATTTCCACGTAGTTGATGGGATGCGCTCAAGGTTTGATACTGTTGATGATCAGCTTGATGGGATGTACTCTCAGTTTGTTGATCTTCACACTCATATCCAGGATATTGTTCATGACCCAATCATGAACAGAATGAACAATATGCAATAGAATTTTCAAGACAATATGGGTGATCTGTCCAGTCAATTTGAGACTCTTTCTACCAGTGACAACATTCATACACTTGACAAACGGCAGTAGCAGCTCCAGAATGACTTTAGCCAGTTCACCTCCATTTTCGACAGCTTCAGCTCTCACAACTACAACATGTATCTACGTACTCCGCCAGGTACCCAGTAAGGCCTCTCCTTTCTAGCAATTGATGTCAAAGGGGCAGAGATGAAGATGGGTATATTATAGTCAAGGGAGTTCATGTGGACATTTAGACTTTGCATGTGCATGTTTATTATCTAAACTATATGTTCCATGCATTTGTGGAACTATGTCTTGTATTGCTTGTGGACAAATGTTTGCATTCGAACTATCTTGTGAATGGTTGATCGAGGAGTGATTAAATTTGTTGGGCATATTACATATCATATTATTCTTGTATACCTCATTAACCATGATTGTAGGAAGATCTCCGCCAAAACTCCGATCTATTATGTGTTTGAAATCACACATGTAGGGGGAGCTATTCCTACACCCTGAGTTTTTGTCCTGACTTATCTATACTTTAGATGGAATTTCAAATCAAGATAAGACACTTGAAACTCACTTCAAATCTTTCTTATACCTAGTGTGTGAGGAAGATTTGAAAAACTAAAACTACTCTGTATGAATGTGTAGTGTTGTCATCAATTACCAAAAAGGGGAAGATTGTGAATCATCTAGGCCCATTAGCGATGTTTTGGTAATTAATGACCACCATTTGTGGACTAACAATTCTTGGAGAAATAAGAATGCAGGTTGGACCATAAAGAATAGAAAAGTCTTGGAGACTTATAAGCATTAGTTTTGGACCAGGTAAAGGCAAAGGTATAACATAGGTTTTGTTTTTGCCGGTCACCAGGAGTTTAGAGAAGGAATTGATCGGATTAGTACGCTAGATAGTCGTACTATAAAGAGGGGTCAATGACTTTGGTCTGTGTAAAACTCAGTGCCTCATAGAGCAACTAGTAGTTGCATCTGCATGAGGACTAATATCGCTTTCGATTTTGAGAGTTAAAATATTTTCAAAAGCGTATTCGAAAAGTGGCTAAGTACTGGAGTCGGTGGACCATACAAGATCCATCCAGAGGGGCCCAAAGTGTGTCCACTTTGGATGGATCCGGTATGTTTGTACTACGGACTCCGCAGTCCTGACCAGAGAGAACCTGAGTTTGCACAAGTCCCTGTGTGGTTGTGCGGACTGTTCGGCCGGGGTCGGCAGACTGTCCACAGGTGCCAAATCAGATTTACGTAGGGACTGTGTGTTTTTAGGCGTTTGAACAACAGACTGTCCGGGGTTTTAGCCCAGACAGTACTAACTCCTTGGCGCGGACCGTTTGGCATTGAAGGGCGGACCGTTCGCTAGTGTAAATCAACTTGGTCAGTGCTCTGATGTTTTAAGTTTCCATGTCTCAGACCATCAGGCCGTGGTTGGCGGACCATCTGGACTTGACTTTTTTTACAATGTTTTGAACCAAGACTATAGTCGTTACTTGTACGGTGGACCGTCCTACGTAGGACGCGGGCCGGCCGCGTATGCGCAGAAAGTGTGCTTCAAGCACATAATGGTAGAATTGTGAGGTGGGCTATAAATAGATGTGGAGCTCGTGCGTGAGGACTCTCTTGGCCATTTCTAGCATACATTGAGCTGATTTCTGATCCTCTAACTCATTCTCTCACACTCTTTGCTTAAGATTGTATTCTAGTGAGAGATTGAGAGCTCATAGTGCATTTGCATCCATTGGTGATTGCGTCACTGACTTGTTACTCTTGAATGTTGCCACCTCCTAGACGGCTCGGGTGTTATCCCCGTCGAGCTCTCGGTAAAGATTGTGGATGATCCACGGTGTTTATTGTGAGGGGTTTGTGCCTACCTTGCTGGAGTGACAAAGGCGAGCTAGTGGAATCGAGGTATTGAGTGATTTCTTGTCCACTTGGCTCAAAGATCAAGCCGCGTCTTAATAGAGGAGCAAGTGAGAGCTTGAAGTCTACCACAACATGGATTAGGGGTGATCGACAAATCATCGATACCTCGGGATAAAACTCGGTGTCATTTTCTTCACTCTTTAGTTATTACTTTGCAAATAGTTATTAATTTGTGTATTGTCTCTCATTTCTAGCGCTGCCACAATTGTTCATCATAGTTTGCTTACTTGGCATAGCCAGAGAATTTATATCTCTTGCCATATTGATTAAATTTCTCTAGTGTCTTTGATTTTAGTTAAAACCGTCTATTCAACCCCCTCTCTAGCCGTTGTCCTAGATCCTACACACGTACATTGAAATATAGCATAGGTAGAAACTGAACCCTAAATCCTGAATACACCAACAATCCAGTCTATTCTGGTTCGGTTCAGTTCGGGTTCAATCTTCGACTTTAAAATGGCCACCCCCTAGATCCACCACTTGAATGATAACATTCTTTAAAAAAGTTGAGTTTTAATATTAGAAAAATAGTCAAAAGTATCTATATCTTATTCATCGTATTTGGTATAGACTCTTCGATTAGGTTCAAATCATTAGTTCTTTATACAATGTAATAGTGTGTGTGTATATATATATATAAACTAATCTCACAAATTTAGATTTTTCTCGGTGAATGTGAGGTTCAAATCATTAGTTCTTTATACAATGTAATAGTATATATATATATATATATATATATATATATATATATATATATATATATATATATATATATATATATATATATATATATAGTATATGTATTTAGAGCCCTAGGCTCTATTTAACTATAGGAAGCCCCGACCACGTACCGACCAGGTGCGCGACCGCACCGGACCCTTTTTGGCTTATTGTACCTAACTGCTTACGCCAAAATATAATACGAGTTATGCTGATGTGTGTATCAGTTTATGCAAATATAGTCTGCGCATATTACGTGCATCGGGCCCACGATCCGGCCCACGCCACCACTATAAAAACACCCCCACGCCGCCAGGAATTAGGTTTTAGCGGCGGCGGCGGTTCTCTAGGGCGTGCGAGCGGCGGTGATCCTGGGGGCCAGCAGCGGTGTCACCTCGAGGCAGGCGACCGACGGCGGCGCTCCACCAGGAACGAGCGACAACGACGCTCCGAGGCAGGCGAGCAAGCGGTGACGGCGCTCTTGAAGCGGACGGACGACGGCAGCGCACCCTAGGCCCCGTGACAACGGCGGTTGTCCCGTCCGTCTCTGCGATGGCCACCGCCACCACCGCTCCAGCATCTGTGGCGCGACGACGGATCTGGGGACACTCTCGCGACGGCGGATCCCTGAGGCGCGACGGCGGATCTGGGTACACGCTCGCGATGGCGGATTCCTGTGGCGCGACGACGAATCTAGGGACATGCTGCGGTGCGCACGACGGCGATGTGCCAGCGGTCGCGACGGCGGATTTCCCTAGGCGCTAGCGACGACGGCATCCTCCCCTAGGCACGAAGTGGTGGCGCATCCCAGATGCGAGGCGCTGGTTCCGCAGGACGGCGATCCTATTTTTATGCTATTTTGTATACATATTTATGCCAATGTCAATAGGATTTTATGACCTATATTTCAGTTCATGGATCTGCTTCCATCTATTTGTCTGTTTCTGATATTTCTATTCATTTACGCTAAAATTTATACTCATTTACGCTGTTTTGGTTCACGATTTACACTTAAATCCGCTCGAGCCAGAACCCGCGCACGATTTTTACACCGTAATTTGTCCCCATTTGCCGTTACGAAATCAATCGATGATTTACGCTAAAATTCATATTCATTTACGCTGTTTTGGTTCACGTTTTATGCCAAAATCCGCCCGAGACAGCGCCTGTGGCGATTTTCATGCCGTAATTCGAGACCCATTTGTCGTTACGAAACAGATCGATGATTTACGATAAAATTTGTACTCATTTACGCTGTTTTGGTTCACGTTTTACGCTAAAATCCACCCGATCCAGAACCCGCGCACGATCGGGTGCACACGATTTTTACGCCGTAATTTTAGGCTCCGTTTGCTGTTACAAAACAGATATAGGAATTACGCTAAATTTCGTACTCATTTACGTTGTTTTAGCTCACGTTTTACGCTGGAATCTGCCCGAGCCAGAACCCGCGCACGATCGGCTGCATGCGATTTTTACGCCGTAATTTTAGGCCCCGTTTGCTGTTACAAAACAGATATAAGATTTACGCTAAATTTCGTACTCATTTACGCTGTTTTAGGTTACGTTTTACGCTGCAATCCGCTCGAGCCAGAACCAGAACCAGAACTAGATCGAGCGCGCGTAGATATACCTGACTGGGGCTTCCCATACTAATGGAAGCCCAGGGCTCCCATTACCATCACCCTATATATATATATATATATATATATATATATATATAAACTAATCTCACACATTTAGCATAATAAATCGGAACTTGCAAAAATAGAATTTTGCTTTTGCAGTTCTGCAGTCGGGTCCAAGTCTACGCTAGGGTCAGCAGGAAAAGCAAGTTGCACAAAGAACAAAAACGAGTAGCCAGCTAGGAAGGGCATGGATCGACGGAGCCAATAGCTCACAACTTCAAGTGGAGCAACAGGGCGGGAGCTTGGACATCGGTCCTGTGGCGCAATTGGGAGGAGAAAAGGGACGCCGTTGGAAGCCGCCTTGAAAGGAGGAAAAACAGCGAGCGCTCGGGACTCGGGAGTATGTACGTTTTTTATTTGGGCCACTTGGGGTGTGGTGCCGAACGTAAGCAGGCCCACGTGCAATCAGTGGTGCCAGTGGACTGGATACATAGCACATGCATGCAAATCAGCGTTTATAGACAGACTCGGAGTATATTTATTTAAATGGAGCAACGATCCCCACACATGTTCATCAGCTACAGCTAGCCCTTAAGAGCTCTCTCTCTCTCTCTCTCTCTTTTGAGAGCAGAGAGATGGGTGATTCCACTAGTACGGGCTTCGCGGCGGCCCTGGAGCTGTGGCAAGAACATCAGCTGCGCATCCTCGTCGTCGCGAGCCTCGCCATCCAGTGGTTCCTCTTCGTCTTCGCCCCGCTTCGACAGCATCGGATCCCAGGTCTGCTCAGGCTCTCCATCTGGCTGGCCTACCTGGGCAGCGACGCCGTGGCCATCTACGCCCTCGCCACCCTCTTCAACTCCCACCGGTGCGACACCGACACCGACACCGGCCGCCCCGGCGTGCAGCTTCTGTGGGCGCCAATCCTGCTGGTGCACCTGGGCGGCCAGGACAGCATCACGGCCTACAACATCGAAGACAACGAGCTGTGGCGGCGGCATGTCGTAACAGCGGTGTCTCAGGTAAGCTCAGCAACGCAGTCTCCTGTTAAATGCTTTATTTATATCTCCACCTCTTAATTTCCACATTGTTTATGTCTCTCTCTCTCTCTCTAGATAGATTGAGTTGGTAGAGAACATTAGAGGAGGAGGTTCCATTCCACTATCGCTTTCAAAGTGCTGCAAATGCTCACTCTGCTCTGGTGCCGTGCTTTGACAGGTCGCCGCTGCCATCTATGTGTTCGTCAAGGCGTGGCCGAAATCCCTGGTGACTACTGCTCACCAAGCAGTTAACCAAGCCACCCTTGACAAGATAAATGCCATCCAGGCCCATAACGATGAGATGCAGGCTTACGGGAGAATCTTCACACCAGCACTTCTTCTGTTCTTCTGCGGGATCACCAAATGCGTGTTCAAGCCCTGGGACCTCAAGAGAGTCAGCGTCAACAGCCTCGTCGACTCTTCGTCGGGCTCGGAAGAGAAGGGCGGCGAGAGTGAGATGAATTCGCTTCAGGAGTACGTGGGAGCTGCGACACGGTATTTCGAGTCCGGCGGCCATGGCAGAGGAGCAGGACTGCAGGAGGAGGAGGTGGACGACGACACTTGTAAAGCAGGGGAAGTTTGGAAGCCCTACAACCTATGCGTGGACCTGGCGCCCCCCTACTCCGGCCGGCTGAGCTGCCTGAAACACCTGGCGCGCAGCCCAGCGGACGAAGCCCATCGCCTGGTGAAATCCAGCCTCTCCGCGACGTTCCACCAGCTCTACACCAAGGAATCGCTGAAGCTGCACGACATCTCGCATTTCGTCTTCACGAACAACGCCGCCTTGAACCGCTGGAAGGTGCTCACCTCGGCTCGAGGGCTCCGGACGGTAGCCGCGGCCACGCTGCTCGGTGCGATCGCGGTGTTCCACTACGGCGGCGGCGCCGCCGACCAGGTCAAGGCCGACGTCACCATCACATACGCGCTGCTGTGGTCTGCGTTTGTGATGGAGTACGTCTTGCCCACCGTGATCCACCAGACGTTCGGCAGGGTACAGCGGCTGTTCACCGGGCACCGGACGTGGCCGGACCAGGTTGCGCAGTACAACCTCATGGGGTACGTGGCACGCAGCAGGAAGCACTCGTGGCTCATGGAGGTGGTAGGCTGGCTCGGCTGCAGGGACCTGGTCGACCAGCTATGGACCATGGAGCCGTGCAAGGGCGCTTCGTCCAGAGAGATCACCGGCCTTGTCCACGGCCACGTCGCCGGAGGGTGGATGGAGGGTCACATAGCCGGCGCGGACTCGTTCCGGGCGTTCAACGACTACCGGGGCCAGTGGACTCTCAACAACAGCAGCGTGCCATCCACAGTAGTACTGATGAGCGTGTCGAGGCCGTTCGACGAGAGCGTCCTCGTCTGGCACCTCGCCACCGACTTCTGCTTCCACCTCCTCCAGGAGGACCCGTCCCCCTCCAGCGCCACCGCCCGCCGTTCCAGGGAGATGTCCAACTACATGGCGTACCTCCTCTTCGTCAAGCCGGAGATGCTGATGCCCGGTGCCCGACGCAGCCTGTTCAGGGACGCCTGCGGCGAGCTCGTGGGCCTGCTCGGGGAGGACCGTCCTGGCGCGCCGCGGGCACGGGGCAAGAGAGGCCTCGCGCACAAGGTTGTCCAGCTGCTCAAGAGGGACGACGACGGCGGCGTCCTGGGCTCAGCAGGCGTCGGCGTCGTTCGCCGGGCTTGGTGCGTAGCCGAGGATCTCATGGACTCGCACAGGGGCAGCGAGGAGAAGATGTGGGCCGTGATCCAGGGCGTGTGGGTGGAGATGCTCTGCTTCTCGGCCAGCAGGTGCAAAGGCTACCTGCACGCCAAAGGCTTGGGAACGGGCGGGGAGTACCTGTCCTACGTATGGCTCCTGCTCCTGTACATGGGGATGGAGACCTTGGCGGAGAAGATGCAGAGGACGGAGCTGTATGAGGGCCCCACTGCAGCAGCTTCGTCCATCAGTGGCCACAATGTTTGATACTACTCGGTCCAACTCTTTGGAAAGTGTCAAAACCTCAAGTTTATAGATAAGTGTCCGGCCAGACCGTAGATAAATGCGTTTCTTCTGGTTATTTCAAACTTTACTCTACAAATATTGTAAAACAGTATTTTACACGACTGTTTATACGGTCTACTAGAGATAGCCTTAGAGACGGTAATAGACTTTACATTATAAATTTTAAAGATCGAATCGGATTTGCATTTGGCTCTGTTTCTATTTATTTCTAAACTAAAAATGATTACTATGAAGTAACATTTAGATTGTGATCTATTATCACCCTTACTATTGGTCAATGAAAAAAAGATTATTATTTGAAATAGCTTCTGCTTCTATAATATCATGAGATAGAGACCCCTCCCCTATGTCTTCCGCTGCACCTTCCTATGTCATTGGTGCTCTTCCCCATCACCAGCGCCCTATGCTTTCACGCTCCTACCCGAGAAGCCCATCTTTGCGAGGGATCTAGCCCGCGACGCCTTCTTCACGTCGTCGCTCGCCCCACCTTCTCTATCTACTACTTAGCCTTAAAAGCACCCGCTGTAGATTATCTAACTTGTTCCACCGAATACATAAACCTACAACGCAGATTTAGGTCGTGTCCTTAGGTACCCAAACGGTCTTTGGTCATTTCACATTAGAAACAATCACTTTAGGTACCCAAACATAAGTCTTTGGACTCTTGTGCTTGGCCCCAACATATTTGGCAACTACTTTACCCGATTTTTTAGTGAGAACAAAGGATGCATCAAATGTCTTAAATGAAATACTAGGTTCATTTGATGCATCAACAATCTTTTTCTTAGACATTTTAACATAAGTTGTATGCCTAGAACTAAAAGCCTCATTTCTGTAGATATAAGCATGATGAGCAACAAGATGAGATTTCTTAGCATGAATTTTTCTAATCTTATACTCAGTATAGTTCTCAGGATATAAAAGGTAAGCTTCTCTATCTTGCACCATGTGAGCCTTGCCCTTAATAAAGTTAGAAATCTTATTTCCATGGGCATTGAGTTTGATGTTGTTTTGGTTCCTAGGTTGGAAGACAAGGCCATCCTTAATAACAGGGTGTCTCCCATTATAAAGCATACTACAAGCAAATGCTACCTGCACGCCAAAGGCTTGGGAACGGGCGGGGAGTACCTGTCCTACGTATGGCTCCTGCTCTTGTACATGGGGATGGAGACCTTGGCGGAGAAGATGCAGAGAACGGAGCTGTATGAGGGCCCCACTGCAACAGCGTCGTCCATCAGTGGCCACAATGTTTGATACTACTCGGTCCAACTCTTTGGAAAGTGTCAAAACCTCTCAGGTTTATAGATAAGTGTCCGGCCAGGCTGTAGATAAATGTGTTTCTTCTAGTTATTTAAAACTTTACTCTACAAATACCGGAAATAAGGATAGTAAAGTTTAGCCAGCACGGCCCATCCTCCCTCGCCTCCTCCCGCACCTCGCCGGAGCACCGCCCCTCTCACCGGAGAACCACCTCGGCCTCCCTCGCGCATCCCCTTTTTACCATCTCCTCCACCTACCTCTGCTCCCCTGATAGATTAAGGGCCGATTGGATACCGCAGAGACGGAAGCTCGCACCTCTGCCACCAAGCTCGCGCTAGGTTTGTCCCCGCCCCCGGTCCTCGCGCGACTCCTCTCCGGCTCTCCGTCCAGGTCACCCGTCGCTCCACCCTACTCGCCGCCGCTTCATCGCGTCCCCCGTCGTCTGGTGGTGAGCAATCTCGAGCTGTTGAATCTATCAGAGACTTGGGACCCTCCTTAGGTGGGTCTGAGAACTCGGGCCTTTTCCTCTTCTCGTTCTTAGTGGATTGCTCTCTGTTTTGCTCCTACATTTTCTCTTTTTTTCTCCCTCGAGTTCGTTGATTGCATTCCATTTCGTTTGGTCGGGTGGGTGTGATTTGGTAGTGGTGGTTCTGAGTTGCGAGAAGTCATTCGGTCTTCTCCAACTCAGACGAATGTGTTCCTTCTCCTATGCGTTTATCCATTCCTCAGTATTGGGGATGAGAAGCGATTTCCGTCATTTGTTTGCAAATCAAGCTTTGCACACTGAGGCTCCACTTCCTGAGTCGAATACCAGGAATCTGGAGCATTGGGAGTTTAAAGCTGATGATCGTACATGCTCTTTCCATGATATGTAAGGAAAAATTTGGATGGGATGGATGCAAGGAGTTGAAATCGCGTAGACGATTTCCAGTGGTGATTTTAGCCCAGCTGAGAACAGGGTAACGACCCAGTTTGGGAAGGCTTCGATGGGTGACACGTGGTGTCATTCACAACCGAATTTGCATCCATCGGTCGTGGATTCTAGTTGTCCGAATGACCTAGTGGGTTCACGTACCCTTCCACACCTCGCTGCATTCATCTCTCGAATGTGGTTCCTACCCACTGATTACATTTCTCTTTACGGAGGCGACTGGCATCGTTTACCATTCAGACCCCCATCAAAGCTGGAAGAGTGGCCGAGGTTGGGAGCTAAGGGTCTTCGGATGATGGATCCGAAGCAGCGGAGTCAAGGATGGGACAGGAGAGGACCCCACGACCAGCAGGTGACTCCCCCATGGGGAAGAAATCGGAATCTGAGCTGGCAGCTCAGACCACCTCTAGGTAGGGGAGGCCCCAAGGTTATTCTCCCGGGGTCGTCGACATCAGGGGAAATCGAGAGCGTAGGTACTCCTAATCCCATTGCCCCATCATCGCTTTACTGAGATTGATTCGGGAAGGAAATTGTTCTGTCAGAAATGTGGGGATGAAGGTCACCATGCCAGAGGCTGTAGCAAAAATTTATGGTGTGAGATTTGTAGGAAAGACACCCATGTTACGTCGAAGTGTGTTTGGCCTAAACAGACCAAACCGACCATGCCTATAGTCGGGATGGCAGCTGATGGATTAGGCTTCTACATGATGCAATTTGCTAAATCTCAACACAAAAAACCAAAACCTAATGCCTTAGGTTTGGTAAAAGTACTAGAGGGAGGAGTCTCTACAGAAGATTTGCTAAAGGACTTTGACTTCCATTTCTCATGGGGACGTGTTTGGAAAGCAACCAAATGCCAGGTTGGGTACATCATGCAATTTCCTTCACAGGAGAGACTAGATGAAATGGTTCAATTTCCAGAGTTCAAAATGAAGATGTCAAGAGTGAAGACCTCAGTGGTTCCCTGGATCTCTTCTGCCACTACCAAGGCAAGACTGCATACGATATGGGTGGTGGCAAAAAATGTCCCTGAGAAATTGCGTAATTTCCAGGCTATATGCGAGCTAGGCTCGGCATTGGGTGCTGTTGAGGAGGTGGATCTAAAAGCTTTAGAAATGCAAAATTGTGTGAGGTTCAAGGTGCATGTCAAAAGCATCTCTATGATGCCCCCTGTGCTTGAAGTTGGGGTAAAACCTTACATGTTTGACATTTTTTCAAAATTGATGGCGTTGAAGAGGAAGGTTGGAATGAAGAGAGTGGTAACTTGGGAAAGAGAGCTTCTGTGGATACCTAGTATAGGGGGTGGTGGGTAAAGGGAAAAAATGGGAAAAAGATAAGGAAAGAGACAAATGAGGAGAAACATGTGTTCTTACAAACTAAAGATAGTCAGGCTAGGATAGACTTTGACAAAACAATCCTTTCCCTAGAAGATGATAAAGGAAAAACAAGGTCAATGTGTGCGAGGGACTGGTGGAGGGCTCAAATTATGATGATGAAGATAAAGTGAATCTCGAAGATAGTGAAGAAGACTTGCTCAGTTCTCAAGAATTGGAAGCTCTAGCAAAAAGTGTTGGGGTTGATATAAGCGCACCACAAGAAGAGGTGGATGATAAAAGAGAGGATGCAGTTACTAAGAAGTATAATCAAGCTGAGAATGAAAAGAAATGGAAGCAAAAAGTAGGTGAGTAGGCTGAAGGTCCAAGAAGGAGTCCTAGACTGGAAATCTCTGAAGAGATGAATGTGACTGAGAAAGCTATTTCTAGAGTTGTAGCCAAAGATTTTTTTCTATCCAAAGGTAATACGCATAACCCTTTCTCCGTTCTGAATTCCTCAGAGTCTGAATTAATAGATATAGCTAATATTCTGAATGTGGATTTGGGAAAAAATAGTAGGGAAGCTGAAAGTAGTCTCTGTCATATCAAATCCCTAGAATTGGTTAGGTCTAATATGATAATTCAGGTTGGGAAGAGGGGAGAGTCTGTGACTGTTGCACCCTCTTCTGAAAAAGAGGAGGAGGCAAAGTCAGATAGTGATACACAAAAATGGATAGAGGATGGTATTCTGGATGAAGAAAATGATACTGACTGGATTAAAGTCGATAGATCATCAAAAAATTAACAAAAGGAAAAAATACGTGGGTCACCTCTCCTAAGGTCAGGAAAAAATTCTGAAAAGAGGAGACATGTGTGGGAAAGATAGGACATTAGATATAGTTTTAAATGATTGGAATCATTTGGAACTATCAGGGTTTGAGGAAACAAGGCAAGATTGAGTTCTTGAAAGAACTCATTTGTGATGAGAAGGCTGATTTCATAGGTCTACAAGAGACTATGAAAATGAACTTCAGCCAATCTTGGCTAGATGCTATCAGTGGGGGAAAATGTTCATTTGGATTCATTCTACTCCCAGAGGTAGGTCTGGCGGCCTTTTAGTAGGCTTTAATAGCGAATGCTTTGATGTTAGGGAGCAAGAGGTTGGGGATTTTATGATCAGATGTTTGGTTTTCCACAAAGAAAAAAATTTTATTTGGAACTTTATTAATGTATATGGAGCAGCGCAAGAACATGAAAAAAACAATTTCCTGTGTGAATTATCCTCTTTTTGCCACAAAAGCAAACACCCCATGCTTTTGGGTGGAGACTTTAATATAATTAGGAGAGATGAGGAGAAAAATAAACCTAGGGAGTGAACAAATGGAGTAGTTTGTTTAATGCAATTATTGACCAGAATAGTCTCATTAAACTGAATTTGGTTGATAGACTCTACACATGGTCTAATAATAGAGATGACCCCACGTTTGAGAAGCTGGATAGATTCTTAGTTAGTCCGGAATGGGACTTAACTTACCATGACACTTGTGTCAGGGGCATCAATAGAATGTTTTCTGATCATGTCCCCCTTTGTTTGAGTTCTGATACAAGAATTTATAACAAGAGGGATTTTAAATATGAACTGTGCTGGAAACACAGACCCGCCTTTGGTCAGATTGTGAAAGAGTGCTGGAGTAAACCCGTAAGGAGCAGTTCAAGCTTGGAGATCTAGAAGGAAAAGGTGAAAAGATTGAGGAAAAAACTTAAAGGGTGGAACATTAACATTGAAGGAAGGTATAAGAAATTGAAGAAGGAACTGACAGTTAAAATCAAGGAGTTAGATGTGAAAAGCGAAATCAATAGCCTGACTGATCATGAAAAACAGAAGAAAGTCGTCTATGAAGCTCGTTTGAGAAATATTATGATTGAGGAGGAAACAAAAGTAAGGCAGAAGGCGAGGGAAAAATTCATTATGGAAGGTGATAACAATACTAAATACTTTCACCTGAAAGCAAATGGCAAAAGAAGGAAAATGAGGATTTTATCTTTGCTTCAGGATGACCATGTGATACAAGGGGAAGATAATATAAATGCGTTAGCCACAAACTTCTACCGAAAATCTGTTCGGGACCTCTGACGATACTCCTATTTCTATGAGTAATGTCGAAATGACAAGGCTTGGGGAAGAGGATAAGTCCTTTCTCACTTCTCCTTTTTCTATCCACGAAATCCATAATGTGGTTAAGTCCATGAAACATAACAGCGCCCCTGGTCCCGATGGATTACCGGCCGAGTTCTACCAAGATTTTTG
Source organism: Zea luxurians (assembly GCA_029449295.1). Lineage (NCBI taxonomy): Eukaryota > Viridiplantae > Streptophyta > Magnoliopsida > Poales > Poaceae > Zea > Zea luxurians. Next base: position 8,145,533 of record JAOPSE010000093.1, on the reverse strand, counting down.
GGAAGTGATTTCGTTTGACTTGTGTCACATGTTTGAAGACTTCCAGAAAGGTGTGCTTCCCATAGAAAGACTTAACTATGGTATAATCACTTTACTTCCTAAGACCGAGGAAGCAAAAGAATTGAAAAACTATAGACCAATTTGCCTTTTAAATGTGAGCTATAAAATTATCACAAAATCCCTTAATAACAGGCTGGTGTCATGCATTACTAAGGTCATTAGTAATTCGCAGTCAGGCTTCCTCAAGGGGAGGTACATCTTGGATAGTGTAGTAGCTTTACATGAGATTCTTCATGAGGTTAAAAAGGAAAAACAAAGTGGAATAATGTTCAAAGTTGATTTTGAGAAAGCATATGATGAAGTCAATTGGCAGTTTTTACACCAAATGTTAGACAAAAAAGGCTTTGGAGAGAAATGGTGTGATTGGGTAATGAAAACAGTCAGGGGTGGAAAAGTGGCTGTTAGGACTAATGATACTATTGGTCCTTATTTCAATACACATAAAGGGGTCAGGCAAGGGGATCCTTTCTCTCCTCTCCTCTTTAACATTGCGGCGGATGGACTAGCTTGTTTGGTTAATAAAGCGCAGCATGAGGGTCTCCTCGTGGGCATGGTTCCTCATATTATTGAAAAAGGGGTAATCTGTCTGCAATACGCAGATGACACAATTTTTTTGCTGCAGGATGATTTAAAAATGGCCAGAAATTTGAAGTTCATTCTCATTCTTTTTGAACATATGTCAAGATTAAAAATCAATTTTCACAAAAGTGAAATATTCTGCTTTGGTAGTGCTTTACAGGTCAAAGAACTTTACTCAGATATAATTTCCTTCCAATGAAATATTTGGGAATTTCCATTGACTGTAAGAAGCTAAGCAATACGAAATGGGCTTTTACTGAGGAAAAAATGAACAAAAAAATTAGGAATGTGGAAAAGTAGATTTCTGAGCATTGGGGGAGAGTGACTTTTATTAATAGCAGTCTATCAAACCTCCCCCTGTACATGATTTCCTTATTCTTGGCCCCTATGCTTGTCCTTAAAATTGGGATACTTTTAGAAAAAGAATGTTATGGCAAGGTGGAGATAACACTAGGAAATATCATTTGGTTAATTGGCCGATAGTATGCTCCCCGAAAGATCAAGGGGGTTTGGGAATTCTTGACCTGAGAAACATGAACATTAGCCTGTTGACCAAATGGTTATGGAGGTTGGAGACTTCGGATGGATTGTGGCAAAAGATTATCAGGCATAAATATATAAAAGATAATCCCTTGATTGTGGTGGAAAAACAAAATATATCTCAGTTTTGGAGGGGGCTCTTGGAGAATAAAGACCTGTTTCATAAATTTTGCACAAAAAAGTTGGGAATGGATCTCATACATGTTTTTGGTTGGATATCTGGTGTGGGGATTCTCCTTTTAGAGTCAAGTTCAAAAGGTTATTTGATTTAACCTTTGACAAAAAAAATCAGGGTAGACCAAGTGATCTCTTCTAATTCTCAGGGGCTGAATTTTAGAAGGCATTTGGTAGGTGAAAATGTTGTCATGTTTGAAATTTTAAAGAGAATGTGCTCTGGTATTCATTTGTCCCAAAAAATGGATCATGTTAATTGGTCTCTTGATAAAAATGGCTTCTCTACTAAATCCTTATATAACTGGATTAGTTGTGAGGGAGTAAAAGTCCCTTACAGATTTCTATGGAAAATCAAAATCCCCCACAAAATCAAGATATTCTTATGGCTGATTATCAAGAATAGAATTCTCTCAAAGGAAAATTTGATTAAAAGAAGCTGGTCTGGGGTCTCTGATTGCGTCTTTTGTGGCTTGTTTGAATCTACTAAGCATTTGTTTTTTGAATGCTCAGTAACTCGATTCATTTGGCGACTGATTCAGATTGCACTTCATTTGCCTACAACTCCGACAGATGTGGAATATCTAACTGGGGTGTGGCTTAGGAACTTTGATAAGGGGTACAGAAAATCTGTTGTGGTTGGGTGCGGGGCTGTTTTATGGGCGATCTGGAAGTCCAGAAATTCCATTTGCTTTAATAAAAAGGTCCATGATGACCCCACTGATGTAATCTTCATCTGTTGTTTTCTTTTGGATAACTGGGCACTAATGCAGACAGGGAGAACAAAAAAGACGTTGGAGGCAGGAAGCAAGCGAATCAGAGAGACAACAAGAGAGGTGTTTAATCGCGCGCACGGGTGGGCTCCGGTGACAAGAAGTATCACGGGGTGACTGTGTTTCTGTCTCACAATCTGCTTGGTCTTCTGATTTGCTAGGAGTGTGTTGTTAGTTAGCTTGCCTTTGATCGGTTATGGTTGGTTCCAGGCAGCTGAGAGTCATCGGTTGTAGACAATTAAGTAAGTGTTTGGTAAGGCTTAGTTGATCTAAATAAGGTTGTAAGTCTAGATTTCTGTGTGAAGGAAACGGGTGATGCCTAAGAGGGGGGTGAATTAGGACTTCTAAAACTTTTACTAAACTAGGCCACAATTAAATCGCTAGAGCAAAACCTATGCAAATAATCAAACTAGAATGTGCAAACTAGGTTTTGTCTAAGTGTTGCTATCTCTACCGCAAAGACTAAGTTTCAATCTACACTAAATACGTATGAATACAAGATTGAAACTTAAATGCTTAATATAAATGCGGAAACTTAAGGAGCAAGGTAGAGAAGCAAACTCTCGTGGATGACGCCGGTATTTTTACCGAGGTATCCGGAACCACGCAAGGTCCCGACTAATCCCCGTTGGTGCCCCTACGCAAAGGGAAGCCCACGCGAGGGCCAAGCACCACGGTCGAGTAACTCCATAGAGAGCCAAGGGCCTTCTCCACGCGCAAGTGGTGCTCCGCTTCCGGCTCCTCTCGGACGCTCCCCGCCGTCTCCACTATCGAGCTTCCGGCCGAAATGCCGTGGGCCTCGTTCCCTCAGGTACACGGTGGCAGCCATGACACAAACGTGGTTGTCACGGTCTCGCAAGACTCTCGCCCCACTCGGTACAATTACAACGGATCACGCAAGAGCCGAGGGGTTGTGTGGCTTTACAAAACTCACTCAACTAACTAGGGTTCACCTAGAGCAAGCGCTAAAGTGGTCTAACTAACCTAAGCACTTCGCAAAGCACCTACGCTAATCACCGAGTGATTCTATTAAGCACTTGGGTGTTTGAGCACTTGGAAATGTCTACAATATGCCTTGGTGTGTTGCTTGGGCTCCCACACTGGAGAATGGTCGGTTGGGTGGTATTTATAGCATCCAATCCCCAAACTAGCCGTTGGACAGAAAGCAGCAGCTTTCTGTCGTCGGGAGCACCGGACAGTCCGGTGCACCACCGGACAACCACTGTGCAGTGTTCGGTGCACGCCACGTCAGCCGACCGTTGGCGCCTGTAGCAGTCGACCGTTGGATCCGACCATTGCCGTCTGTCCGGTGCACCACCGGACAGACCGATGCTACAGCCCGAGAGCGCCTGTCTGTGGCCTCTCTGCGCAGACTGTCCGGTTGTGCCACCGGACAGTCCGGTGCGCACCGGACAGGTACTGTTCACTGTTCGGTGCGCCACGAGACGCTGGCTGACAGCCCTCTTCAAGGTTTCTTCGTTGATTTCTTCGGGCTTCTTTTGTTCTTGAGTCTTGGACTTCTGTGCATCATTTTATGTCTTCTTTTGAGGTGTTGCTTTCCTCAATTCCTTAGTCCAAGTAAATATTGCATCCTGTGAACTACAAACATAAACACTAGAAAACTTATTAGTTCATAGATTGTGTTGTTCATCAAACACCAAAACTCGATTAGCCAAATGGCCCGGGGTCCATTTTCCTTACAATCTCCCCCTTTTTGGTGATTGATGACAACACAACCAAAGCAAGCAAATAATACAAGTATTTGAATGAAGATATGCAATCTACTTGCTAGGATGCATGTTTGTCCCCACAATGTGATATTATGGACTTAAGCCTCCCCCTAACTCCATAATTCACTTACTTCCTATTTTAGGACCAAATAGACAAAACCACTTGAAAAACCATTTGTAGATATAAAATTTTAAATTGGTGGTGTTTGGTGTTTGATATAGTTTTCATTGCTTTGGTCCCTAAACTTTTCCCCTTTGGCATCAACCACCGAAAAGGAAGACATTAAAAGCATGTAGGAAGTAAATAAAAGCTTGCCCTCATCAAGAATTTTATCAGATGATACCATTTGAAGGATACTAAATTAAACCACATGAATGATATCAGTTGAAAGGATTACTCCCCCTAAACGAGTGTTCTCTTTAGAAAGAATTTTCTCCCCCTTTTTAGAGATGAAGAAATACTCCCCCTGACGGAGATCCTCTACTTAGGAAAAAGCATGTAAAAATTAGAGGTGCAAGACATGATTTGAAAAGACTAACTTCCCTTATGCATAGGTAACAGAATATGAGTTAAGTACTTATGCATTTTTAGCAACATGGAAGTATATGATATGAAATATAGTCTAATCAAATGTTGGAGAAGACATGTAAATGATACTAAATGTAGTCTCAAAAGATACCAATTGAAAGTCAATGGCGAACTTGAGAGACATGGGAGTTCTTGGAGATTTTGCAGTGGAATATTGTTGTCTTTCTCCGGGACTTCATTTTCCTTACAATGAGACTATCACATGAAATAGACTTGAAAAAGTGTTAGTCTCAAAGTATTAGATTATAGAGTAACCTCCCCCTAAAGGTGTGCATACAAGTTTTGAATTCTTGTAGGAGACTTGCACTTTGATTTGGTATCAAGAGGGGCAAATTATCTACAATCCAAACTTTGGCACATATAAGTTAAATGATACAACTTGTAGAAATCAAAATTTTCAATTGATGCATCATTTACTATGGAGTGATATAAAATCTATGTGCCGTGCTTTAACTAAACATTTTGAACCATGTAAGTTTGCTTAAGTATATGAATTGAAAGCAAGCAATCCTACCATGTGATTTACCTAGTATGCAAGATTTTAAACAAAAGTAAATGACAAATGTAATACTAGGCAAGAAAGGTAAACTAGATACAAGATAAATAGATACGCATATCTAAAAACAAGAGATACAATAAATCTAGTTACCTTAATCATGGGTGGGAAATTTGGGTCCAAAATTTTCACTAACTCACTTGGCAAGTAATCTTGATTCAATATGATGTATCCCATGATATACATCCTTAGCTTTGCCAAGTCTCCAAATTTCCTGAGGACCTTTGGTCCACTCACTTCCCTTTCGGGATCCAAACCTTCTTGGTGCTTTTCATGGTTGAAATTATTTTCTTTAGCACCCAGATACGTTTGGCCCCCTTTCCTTTGTTGGCTTGCTTGTTGGCCTTGATTGCTATCACCTTTCCATTCTTTTTCTTCTTGATCAAATATGGTGTAGCATCCTTTTTGTTCACCTTTTTGATGTAGGTGTTGGAGATTTTGCTTGATGGCTTTTGCTTGAGCTTTTGCCTTTGTTTATCCCCGGTCATCACCTTGCATTGGAAAGACTTGTGGCCTTCCATGTGGCATAGCCTACAAATCACAGTTTCTCCCTCTACAGGCTTGTTCACTCCCGCAGTGGTGTTATCCTGTGGAGGTCGGATTTGTTTGCCTTTGCCTTTCTTGTCATACAAAGCCTTTCCAAGGCGAGCCACTTCTTGCTTTAATTGTTCATTTTCCTTTGCAACCTCATCCGAACATGTCTCTACAACAATATTCTCAACAACGACTTGGTTGCAGGGATTAGAATCATTAATTAAATCAAAGTAGGAAGTAGAAGCATCTTTTTTAATTATTTCAGGTATTTTAACTAAAGATGCTGCTGGGGTGCTACCAATGTTTTCTAGCTTAGTAGTTAGCTCATTATTGTGTATGCTAAGAATTTCCATTTTCTCTAGCAAATTTTCAATAGCTTCTTGGGAGCTAACTAACTTAGCCTTAAGTTTTTCATTCTTTTTAATAAGGCTATCATCGGTAGCAGTGGATGGAGCACTACATTCTAATAGCTCAATTTTAGTTGATAGCTCACTATTTAAGTTTGCAAAAGTTTCAAATTTTTCTAGCAAACCTTTGTAATCATTTTGAGAGCTAACCAACTTATTTTTCAAGGTTTTAAGTTGAGCTTTTTGTTTAGTGCAAACATCCTGAAAAAATTCAACGGCTTCCGCAAGCTCATCTATGGAGGGCTTTCCCTCACCTTCATCATCACTACTGCTATCATCACTAGAGGATGGAATGCTTTTGTTACCTCTTGCCACAAGGCATTTGTGTGATGACCGTGATGAGCGTGATGAGGACCTGTGGCTGCGTGTCCTTGGAGGTTCATCTTCACTTGAAGAATCATCCTAAGTTCTAACACTTGTTAGCGCCTTGCCTTTGCTCTTCTCCTTTTTGGGTTTGGCCATATTTGGACAGTTGTCCCTGAAGTGGCCCTTCTCCCCACATGCAAAGCATCCTCTCTTCCTTTTCTTTTTCCTGTCAATGTTAAAGAGAAGATCCTCGACCTGCAGGGGCACACCCATTAGATTAATCTTGCGGATCATCCTCATTACCTTTCCGACGCGTCGGATTGTTTCTTCGTCCTCGGAGGATGATGTGCATGGTTGATTATCTTCATCATCATCACTTTCTTCTTCTTCCTCTTCTTCACTTGAGAAACTTGGAGTGGTAGCCTTCTTTTTGACCTTCCTTTCATCACATGCAAAAGCATATGGCCTTGAGGAAGTTGGCTCCTCTCCCCGACACATTTTTCACGACATCTCAAAAGCCGCGATTTTCCCAATCACAATGGTCGGGGTCATGTTGCTCAAGTCCTCCATGTTGTGAAGGATGGTGATGATGCTCCCATATCTTTGTTGTGGTAGCAGGGAGATAATCTTCCTCACAATGTCCACATCACCTAGCTTATTAATGCCAATAGAATTGAGCTCATTGATAATTAGATTCAAATGAGAATACATGTCTCTAACAAGCTCATCATCTTTCATAGCAAAAGAATTATACACATTTAAGACTAGGCAATGTTTTTGCTCACGGACATTGGATGTGCCGTCATGGAGTTCATGCAATTTTAGCTAAATCTCATTAGCAGTTTTCAAGGTAAATACTTGATTAAAAATATCCATGCTAAGAGATTCATACAAGCAATTTTTGGCTCTAGCATTTAAATGAATTTCTTTTTCCTCACTCGTGGTGGGTTTCTCAGGATTCTTGAGGGGTTTCATCCCGTCACGAGTGACACACCAAACACCTAGATCAACGGCCTCTAGGTAACAAGCCATTCTAGCACTGTAATATGGGAAGTTAGTGCTGTCGAAGTGTGGTGGCCTATGGGTATCCATCCCTTCCTCTAAAAAGCGTCGACTCTTTTAGCGGTGAAGCTAAAGCGTTTCAAATGAGCCAAACCGGCTCCGATACCACTTGAAGGAAACGGGTGACGCCTAAGAGGGGGGGGTGAATTAGGACTTCTAAAACTTTTACTAAACTAGGCCACAATTAAATCGCTAGAGCAAAACCTATGCAAATAATCAAACTAGAATGTGCAAACTAGGTTTTGTCTAAGTGTTGCTATCTCTACCGCAAAGACTAAGTTTCAATCTACACTAAATACGTATGAATACAAGATTGATACCCATTTTATGACAGACCGGTGCTACAGCCCGAGAGCGCCTGTCTGTGGCCTCTCTGCGCAGACTATCCGGTTGTGCCACCGGACAGTCCGGTGCGCACCGGACAGGTACTGTTCACTGTCCGGTGCACCACCAGGCGCTGGCTGACAGCCCTCTTCAAGGTTTCTTCGTTGATTTCTTCGGGCTTCTTTTGTTCTTGAGTCTTGGACTTCTGTGCATCATTTTATGTCTTCTTTTGAGGTGTTGCTTTCCTCAATTCCTTACTCCAAGTAAATATTGCATTCTGTGAACTACAAACACAAACACTAGAAAACTTATTAGTTCACGGATTGTGTTGTTCATCAAACACCAAAACTCGATTAGCCAAATGGCCAGGGGACCATTTTCCTTACACTGTGTAATGGTAATGCAGAGCCCTGATCCCTTTTCTTTTGGTGTTGCTCTGTTGGGATGTAGCCATCCTTGTTGAGTGGCGGGCCTCGTGACCTATGATGGTTGTAAAAACTTGATCGTTCTATTTCTTAATGAAATAGGGGGGCGCTGCCCTTTTGGTAAAAAAACAAATATTGTAAAACAGTATTTTACACGGCTGTTTATACGATCTACATGAGATAGTCTTAGAGACGATAATAGACTTTACACTATAAATTTTAAGGATCGAATCGGATTTGCATTGGGCTCTCTTTCTATTTATTTCTAAACTAAAAATGATCAGGGCCTTAACTTACTATGAAGTAACATTTTAGATCGTGATCTATTATCACCCTTACTATTGGTCAATGAAAAACGATCATTATTTGAAATAGCTTCTGCATCTATGATATCATGAGACGAAGACCACCCCTGCCCTACGTCTTCTACTGCACCTTCCTATGTCATTGTCGCTCTTCCTCATCACCAGCGCCCCATGCTTTCGCGCTCATGCCTGAGAAGCCCATCTTTGCGAGGGATCTAACCCGCGACGCGTTCTTCACATCGTTGCTTGCCCCACCTTCTCTATCTACTACTTTGCCTTAAAAGCACCAGCTGTCGATTATCCAACTTGTTCCACCGAATGCATAAACCTACAACGTAGATTTAGGTCGTGTCCTTAGATGCCCAAACGGTCTTGGATCATTTCACATTAGAAACAATCACTTTAGGTACCCAAACACAAGTCTTTAGACTCTTGTGCTTGCCCCCAATATATTTGACAACTACTTTGCCCGATTTGTTAGTGAGAACAAATGATGCATCAAAGGTCTTAAATGAAATACTAGGTTCATTTGATGCATCAACAATCTTTTTCTTAGGCATTTTAACATGAGTTGTATGTCTAGAACTAGAAACCTCATTTGTGTAGATATAAGCATGATGAGCAACATGATGAGATTTCTTAGCATGAATTTTTTTAATCTTATACTCAAGATAGTTCTCAGGATATAAAATGTAACCTTCTCTATATTGCACCATGTGAGCCTTGCTTCTCAGGATATAAAATGTAACCTTCTCTATATTGCACCATGTGAGCCTTGCTCTTAATAAAGTTGGAAATCTTGCTTCCATGGGCATTGAGTTTGATGTTGTTTTGGTTTCCAGGTTGCAAGACAATGCCCTCCTTAATGTCAGGGCATCTCCCATTATAGAGCATACTACAAGCAAATTTAAATTTCTCATTTTCAAGCTCATGCTCGGTAATTTTGGCATTCAACTTAACTATGTGATCATTTTGTTATTTAATCATAGCAAGGTGATCATTCATAGCATTAACATCAACATCTCTACATCTAATGCAAATAGTAACATGCTCAACGGTAGATGTAGGGACATGGCGAGCATTCAATTCCTCAATCTTGGCAATTAAACTAGCATTTTCAGTTTTAAGGCAAGAAATTGAACCATTGCTTGTTTTAGCTCTTTAGTCAAGTTCTTGCATTTTTCAACTTCAAGAGCAAAAGCATCTTGTAGCTTAGCAAAATCTTTGTTCTCCTTAACGAGTAGATCTTCTTGGCATTCCAAGACTTTATCCTTCTCGTTAATGGATTTTATCAATTCATTTATTTTATCTTTTTGTTCTATGGTAAGGTTTGCAAAAAGAGAAGACAAATCATCATTCTTTTCACTAGAGCTACCCTCATCATCTGAAGTAGTATATTTGGGGGTGTCTCTAGAGTATACCTTCTTATTTTTGCCCCCTGGTCCATGAGACACTTGTGGCCGACGTTGGGGAAGAGTAGACCCTTGTTGATGATGATGTTGGCGGCGTCCTCGTCGGAGGAGTCGGTGGAGTTCTCGTCATAGTCCCACTCCCTTCCCAGGTGCGCCTCGCCACCCTTCTTGTTGTAGTACTTCTTCTCCATATTTTTCCCTTTCTTATCATCGTCCCTATCACTATAACTTGCATATGGACATATAGAAATATAATGACTGGACTTACCACACCGGTAACAAACCCTCTTGGAGCGGGGTTTGTACTCCTTCCCTTTCATTTGCTTGAAAATTTGCCAGAAGCTCTTAATGATAAGAGTCATCTCCTCGTTGTAAAGCTTGGAGGCATCAATTAGGAGCCTTTTGGTTGGTGTGGGCTCCTTATATTCTTCCATTGCCTTGAATGTAATGGGTTGCGCCTCGGGTGTGGAGGTGCCACCTTGATCCAAGTTGACAATGTGTTTGGAGTTTTTTACCATAAGTTCAAAGCTCACAAACTTGCCAATCACCTCCTCAGGAGATATTTGCTCATACCTAGGATTCTCACGAATTAATTACACTTGAGTGGGATTATGAAAAACAAGATATCTTAAAATAACCTTGACCATTTCATGGTCATCCCACTTGGTGCTCCTGTGGTTGTGGACTTGGTTCACCATGGTCTTGAGTCGGTTGTACATAGCTTGTGGATCTTCTCCTTTGTTGAGGACAAACCAGCCAAGTTCTCCCTCGATTGTTTCCCACTTGGTGATCTTGGTGATCTTGTCTCCTTCGTGCGTCGTCTTGATGACGACCCAAATTTCTTTGGCACTTTTCAACCCTTGCACCTTGTTGTACTCCTCTCTACACAAGGAAGCGAGGATTATAGGGGTGGCTTGGGAGTTGAAGTGCCTCACTTGGGTGGCCGCATTGGAGTCGTAGTCCTCATCGCCCACTATGTGGTGCCTGCGTTCCAAACTCAACAATATCCCAAATGCTTTCATGGAGTCAGGTTAGATGGTGCCATTTTATCACTCCACATAGAATAGTCTTCACCATCAAAATATGATGGTTTGCCTAAGGGAACGGAAAGTAAAGGAGCATGTTTACGAATGCGAGGATAGCGAAGAGGTATCTTACTATACTTCTTACGCTCCTAGCGCTTTGAAGATGTTGACTTGGTGTGAGTCAGTCTCGTAGTACACCACCTTCTTCATCTTTTTTTTCTTCTTGTCGCCTTTCATCTTGTTGATTTGACGGAGCTAGTGGATTCTTCTTTGTCCTCCCCGTTGAGGAGGCCATGTAGGCCAGGTCTCTTTCAACCCTTTCCTTCTTTCAAACGGTCACTTAGACCGATTGAGTGCTTCTTCTTAATCACGAGGGTCACTTAGACTCCGCAAGGATCACCACACAATTAGGTGTCTCTTACTAGCTTTACAAGTCACTTGAGAGTTTATAAGGAGATGAAGAAAGCACGATTAAGAAAGCCAAGCAACAAGAAAATCACAAGATTACACTCTCTTTAGACTTTCCAAGGCACTAACCACTAGTGATCACTAGTCACAATTATGACACTTGGAAGAGTTTGGAAGCTTTGAATGTGTCTTAGAATGAAGTGCTTGGTCTTGTATTGAATGAGAGTGAATGAGATGCTTGGATGAAGTGAATGGAGGTGGTTGTGGTTGTATTTATAGCCACCAACTACTTCCTAGTCGTTGCCCACTTTCTACCACCAACGACTATATCAACAGCTATAAGTGCATTAAATGTTTCGTCAGATGTCAGATAAAGCAATCGTGGATGGTCTGGTCGTGCTCCCGGACGGTCCGCGAGGACGCTAAAAATGAATTTTACGGAACCCGTCACCTCTGAGAGCACCTAGAGGAGGGGGTGAATAGGTGATCCTGTAAATATCAAATACTTGTAGCCACAAAACTTGGTTAAGTGTTAGCTCAATAGAATCAAGTGGCAAGGACCAAGCTCTTGTGAAATACAATGGTCACAAAGAAAACAAGCACAAGAGACACGGTGATTTATCCCGTGGTTCGGCCAAGTATAACACTTGCCTACTCCACGTTGTGGCGTCCCACTAGACGAGGGTCGCACTCAACCCCTTTCAAGTGATCCAATGATCAACTTGAATACCACGGTGTTTTCCTTTCTTTTACTATCTCCCGTTCGTGAGGAATCTCCATAACTTGGAGCCTCTCGCCCTTACAAATGATGATCACAAAGAAGCAGGGAAGTAAGGGAGGGGAGAGCAACACACACAAGACTCAAAGCACGAGCACAACCACGCACATAAGCCACAACTTGAGCTCACAACATAATGCGAGGAGTTCTCTACTCAAATAGAGCTCAAGTCACTATCACAAAGAATCAAATGCGCGAGAATGGAGTCTTGGTGCTTAGAGATGATCAAAGAATGCTTGGGGTAGCTCCTCCATGCGCCTAGGGGTCCCTTTTATAGCCCCAAGCCAGCTAGGAGCCGTTGGAGGCAATCTAGGAAGGCAATTCTTGCCTTCTGTCGGGTGGCGCACCGGACAGTCTGGTGCACCACCGGACAGGCACTGTTCATGGTCCGGTGTAGATCGCCTTCCTGAAATGGCACAGCCGACCGTTGCAGAATTGTAGTCGTTGGCGCATCGGACACTGTTCGGTGCACACCGGACAGTCCGGTGCCTCCTGCCGATCGTTGGAGCGAGCCACGCGTCGCCCGCGGATTTGGCGGTCGACCGTTGCGCTGGCGTCCTTTGGCTCACCGGACAGTCTGGTGCACCACCGGACAGTCCGGTGAATTATAGTCGTACGCCGCCGACGAATTACCGAGAGTGGCCAGTTCGCCAGAAGCCAGCCTGCACCACCGGACAGTCCGGTGTGCCAGACTGCGCTGAGTCTTGGCTGCTCCAGCCAAGTCTTTTCCTTTTTCTCTTTTCTCTGATTCTAGCACTTAGACAAATATATTAGTACACAAAAACCAATGTACTAAGTCTAGAATCATACCTTCTTGTTGATTTGCACTTCATCCATCATTTGGCACATAATTACTCACTCAATATGTGTTGGGCACTTAATCACCAAAAATATACTAGAAATGGCCCAAGGGCACATTTCCCTTTCAATCTCCCCCTTTTTGGTGATTTATGCCAACACATCAAAAAGCAACAAATAGAAGTGCAACATCAATGCAATTGAGAACAAAAATTGTCTTTTACAAGATTTGACATATTTAGATCATTCTTTGCCACCACTTGGTTTGTTTTTGCAAATCAAATTCATTTTCCTATCTCTAAGTCAAACTCACTTGTTTGGGCATAAAGAGAGATAATCCAAGAGAGAAAATGATCAAGATCCAAAAACTCCCCCTTTTTCCCATAATCATAAATTCTCCCCATAAGAGACCAAATTTTGACAATAAGAGTATTTTGACAAATCAAAAGTTCTAACTCTACTGTTTTCAAAGTTCTCAAGTGGTAGCTGATCCATTTGCTTTGGCCTTAATTTCTCCCCCTTTGGCATTAAGCACCAATACGGGATCATTATTGGCCCTTAACCCCATTGCCTCACCAAAATCGTCAATTAAGAGTAAAAAGGCAATAAGATCATAGAGATGAACTTGGAGTAAATTACCCTCTCATCGGAGTGCAGTGGAAGTCTTGCATGGTCCAAGTTCACCTTTCCCTTTCAATCTACCTTTGAGACTAAATTAAGTAAACTCAAGCACACGGTTAGTCTCAAAGGGTCAAGTTGTAGCATTTCTCCCCCTAACTATGTGCATCATTCACACATGGACTTGTGAGGTCCGGGGATCCCTTGCACAACTTGAGCACCATAAATAAGCAATAATATGCATAAAGGAACATGATCAAGGACATAAAACACATGTATGCTATAGATCAATCCAAGTTACGCGAATCTAAGACATTTAGCTCACTATGTAGCCTGCAAAAGGTCTTCTCATCTAAAGGCTTGGTAAAGATATCAGCTAGCTGGTTCTCGGTGCTAACATAAAACACTTCGATATCTCCCTTTTGCTGGTGGTCTCTCAAAAAGTGATGCCGGATGTCTATGTGCTTAGTGTGGGTGTGTTCAACAGGATTATCCGCCATGCGGATTGCACTCTCATTGTCACATAGGAGTGGGACTTTGCTCAGATTGTAGCCAAAGTCCCGGAGGATTTGCCTCATCCAAAGTAGTTGCGCGCAACATTGTCCTGCAGCAACATACTCGGCCTTAGCGGTGGATAGGGCAATGGAAGTTTGTTTCTTTGAATTCCAAGACACCAGGGACCTTCCTAGGAATTGGCACGTCCCTGATGTACTCTTCCTATCAACCTTGCACCCGGCATAATCGGAGTCTGAATATCCAATTAAGTCAAAGGTAGACCCCTTTGGATACCAGATCCCGAAGCAAGTGTGACGGAACCTCCCAAGTAATCAGGCCCACCTACAGTTGTCCTTGTCTAACAGACATCAGACACCCTGTAGATGTTCCTAAGTTACTTGACAAGCTCGGTATCTATCCTTACCTCACCAGGAACGTTTCACCCGTCTTGCAGACATTACAGATCATCGGAGATAAAGATATGCGGAAGCGAATTACATAAAATTACATTTATTTCCAAAAGTAAGCTCAAGTTAATATATTACAGACCAGTTCTAAAAGTGAGTGCATAAAGGTAATAATTATACAAACCAGGGAGACACAAACTTCTCCCGAAAGACTATAAACAAAAGATTCTAGATGGAGGACCGAGTCCTCCCGCACTTCAGTCTTGGTTTTCTCCCTTGGGAACCACCTTAGCACAGAAGCAGCAAAAATCTGCTACTTCCCCACCTAAAAACAACAAAGGGATAAACCCTGAGTATGGAATTACTCAGCAAGTCTTACCCGACTAAGGAAAAGACTCTCAAGGGCATGCTGGTATATGGGAGTCAAGGTAAGGCTTCTCAATAATCAAAGACTCTGTTTTGCAGAGATGCTTACTAAAGTGGATCCTTAAAAATCCAATTTTATTTGTCAAGTTAGGTAAAATTACCTGCACTAGAGTTCTTTCTACCCTAGTTCAATCACTGGTCCTGCACTAGCCAATTTCTTAACCAAAAACCCATCATCTTTAGTGGAATGCTACGTGTAGGGCAGTGACCAAGTCTTCATAACCGCGAAGGTACGGCGATCCGAATCGATTATACTCAGCTGAGGATCTCCAATCACACGACATATGTAGCACTTAACCCTTGCATATGTCAACCCGCCACCGGGGTTCTTAAGACCGGATCAGGTTCACGCAAACCGAGAGCACAGATACACCACCGTCCAGCCTCTTGCTACGGAGGGTACACGCTACTCTCGCCACCGCTCCACTCCCATTTCGTGTTATCTTATTCCGGCCTTAGTCTGCCCGAGGCAAGGCTTACCCATGACGAGGTATGTGACCAGTTAAAGGGTCCTCGATCATCAAGCCTACATCGACAAGGTCCTTAATCGACTCAGACGGAGACACTACACCGAGACTCTCTTCTCGTGCAAGTCACCCGCCCGGTCTCAGCTTAACCATTTCAAACCCAAAGTTTGGTACCTGGCAGAGGTACATCTTTTCCGATGTTGTATCCATCACGGCCGTGATGGATCCACCATCAAGTTTTATTTTCGAAAACATCCCTCCCACTTTGCCAAACATCTTTTGTAAAACAAATCCTTTTGTTTTTCTAAAGCAATACTAAGCAAAGTAAAACCTTTTTGTAAAAACAGGATTTCAAGGAGGGTAATCAAAATCAAGGAAGGCAATGCAGGAATTGTTTAATCAATCAATTCCTATCACCTAATGCAGCAAGTAAGTGAGAAAGATTTTAAAGACATCAAGGAAGGTGGCAAATGCACCGGGGCTTGCCTTTGTTATCAGAGGTGTCCTGCTCGGATCCACAGATATCAAAATAGAAGCAGTTGTCTGCCTGGGGATCAGAGGTGGGTGGTATCCCTTCTTCAAAAACTTCTTCTTCTTCTTCTTGCTCTAATATAACCATATACATGCATAAGAATGGATGTCATGGAATGCTCATGAGGATGCAAAGATAGCATAAACTTGTTATTTATGTCTTGAGTACAACTTTCCTTCACGGTACTCCGAGAACCAAGGGTTTCCGGAGTCAGTAAAGGAGTTCATGGAGCAGGGGGGGGTGTGGTTTTGGGTTTAGTGATCAAACAAGGTCCAAATCAAACCAAACTCTACCCATGGCTTCTAAATAATGTGATAAGCTCACATAAAAAGTTTGGGAAATTTTGGGCTTATTATTTATTCTCTAAAAATCCAGAATCAATAGTTTAGGCTATTTTAAATACCCTAAAATTCCCTGTTCAAACTAAAAATCATAAAACTATTTTTATTAAATACTATGGAAAATAACAAGCCTAGGAAAATTGGTCTCATAATTTTAGGATTTTTCTACTATTTTCTACAGTTTTTCAAAGTTCTGCTGAAAAAGAAAAGGAAAAACTCTTAAACAGTACTGGGCCGCTTCTGGTCCAGCCGGCCCAAGCCCGAGCGGATTCGCGCGCGCGCCCGCGCCCGCGAGGCGACTTTGCGTAGAGGCCCTCGGGTTTTTAGTTAACTGGAAATGAGTTCTTTTACTATTTCACAGAGTCGCTGACAGTTCACGAAAAGGTCCCTGGGTTCTTGTCAATTCACAGCTCGCAGTCCCCGACGGCGTTCAAGCACGGCCGCGCTCCGGCGAGCAAGCAGACCGGCCGATTGAGGCAGCGGCTGAGCTCTCCGAGCGGTGGACATGGAATTGGGGTTAGCCTAACTACTTCCCCTAACTTAATTGCGCTATTAGTGGATCATGGAGCTCCGGCCACGGTGACCGTGAGCAAAGCGGCGAAGTGATCGTGTTCCCGGCGATGTGCGCCGGTCTAGTTCAATTGAAGGGGTCGGGAAGCATCACTGAGGCATGAGAATGCTTAAACGAGGAAGCAACGGGTGGGTACTGACCGGAGTTGGGCTGGCGACGGCGAGTTCACTTCTACGGCGGCGGAGAACCGATTTGGGGGAAGTGCAAAATTCAGGCGAGCTGGTGGACAATCGGGTGTGGGAGCGGGTGCGATAGCTTCACAATTTCATGGCGTAACTAGCCCTGCCCTCAATTTATAGGCTCCAAGGACGGTGGCCGGTGAATTTCGAGGAGATGCGCGGCGGTCGGAGGAGATGAAGGTTATCGGCTTCGCGACTACGTGTCTACCGCCGTGGCGGGCTCACCGGCCTTGATGAGACAGCCGTGAGGGGTCACGACGGCACGGAGTAAGAGTTGAGCCACGCGGCACCCGGCCGAGAGGCGGCGGTCGACGGCGAGCGCTTTACCGCGGGCGGTGAGCTAGAGGAGATGTACCGTGGCCGAGCGGGGTGACTTCCAGCTCATCGGTGACGAGGGCCTTTACCGCGGCAGCCTTATCCGGTGACCGCCGAGCACGAATCTTGGCGAGCGGCGATCGACGGCGGCAGCCACCAGCGACGAGAACGAATCGATCTTCTTCAGTTTAAGCGATCACTGTACCATGGCATTGCCCCATCAGAGCTTCTGACCGAGCAAGTCTAGCGTCCTTTTTCTCCAGATTTCATGTGACAACAGGTCCCAGTCTCTGTACCAAAGTTGTAGTGCTACATACCAGCTACAACTCCACTATAGGACTTGATCACATTCGAGCACTGGATCATGCTCAAAATCTAGCTTGAAGTTGATGTCAGTCACCTGCTGAACTGAACTTCAGATTAAACAGCCTGACAGCCAGTTTTGGACTGGGTTTTTCTCCAAATTTCTCATAACAACTATGCTTGCACCCTTTAGCAAAGTTGTTCTCCTATTATTGGTCTTCAACTTTGATGTGGTGACCTAGGGCAAAAACCCTATACTTTGCAAGTTACAAAGCCCCAAAGTTGAGCCCATGCACTGATTTTTCAGACTTAGAGATAAACTCATGTGAGGTCCATTTTGCATTTAGGTCCAAAATTTAGGGTTTGGCTTGCAAAATCACATATTTGTGAATCAAAGGACTTAAAATACTTATTTGGCTTGGTTTTTGCACTTTAGCCCAAAAGTGGACTAATTTTGCACTTAGGCCCCTAGGGTTTGGTTTTAGGGTTTTCCAGGGTTCCAATTAGGTTTTTTGGCATCCCAGGGGTATAAATGTGATTCAACTTAGTGTTTGGGGATATTGTATGACTTTTCTCACAAGCCCTAAAGTTTTTCTCAACTTGGGTTAAGCTTTACCCCTTTTAACCACTAGTTAGGGTTAAGTTCTTTAACCAGGGTCCCATTTGTAAAACTTTAAAACAATACAACTTGTTTGAAATTTTTGCCTAGTGAATGCACTCTAGATGTGTCAAACATATGCAATGCCCATGCTCATGATGCCATGCTCAAGTTTTAGTTATAGTAACACCAGGGGTGTTACATCCTTTCCCCCATAAAAGAATCTCGTCCCGAGATTTAAAGTCCTAGGGTGAGTAATGGAAAAGGAAATGTGTCATGTTTTTATTTCCTGATTTCTGGTACAAGGCAGGGGTGGTGTGGGGTTTTATTCCTTTATTACATAGCTATACAAACTTTACAACTTACAAGAGGCTAGAAAGCCTGGGAAATTCTTATCTAAGAATTCTTGGGTTTCCCATGTAGCCTCATCTTCCGAATGCTGGTTCCACTGTATCTTATAAAACTTGAGAGTCTTTCTCCGGGTAACCCTGTCCTTTTGATCCAGAACTCGAATGGGATGTTCCGAGTACGTTAAATCTGGTTCCAGGACAACATCAGTCACTTCAACGGTTCGATCGGGAACCCGAAGACACTTCTTCAATTGTGACACGTGGAACACATTATGCACGGCAGACAATGTTTCGGGGAGCTGAAGTCGGTATGCCACTGGTCCACATTGCTGAAGTACCAGGAATGGGCCAATGTACCTGGGTGCAAGTTTTCCTTTAATCCCAAAACGCGATACGCCTTTCATTGGTGAAACCTTTAAGTAGACGTAGTCTCCCTCTAAGAAGTATAAGGGCATTCGCCGTTTGTCTGCATAGCTCTTCTGACGAGCCTGTGCCTTCTTCATATTATGTACTATTTTCTGAACCTTTTCTTCGGTTTCTTTTACCATATCAGGCCTAAAGAAATACCTTTCACCAGGTTCAGACCAATTTAGCGGAGTTCGACACCGTCGCCCATACAAAGCTTCAAAAGGTGCCATCTGGATACTTTCTTGATAACTGTTATTATATGAAAACTCCGCCAAAGGTAAACATTCATCCCATTTCTGTGAGAAATCCAGGACACATGCCCGCAACATATCCTCAAGTATTTGGTTCACTCTCTCAGTCTGTCCACTGGTTTGAGGATGATAGGTCGAACTGTGGAGTAACTTAGTACCCAAGGATTTATGAAGTTCCTCCCAAAATTTGGATACGAATTGAGGTCCACGATCCGACACTATGGTCTTTGGGATACCATGCAAACTGAGAATACGGGCAATGTATAACTCCGCATAGGTAATGACAGGATATTTTACTTTGACCGGGAGGAAGTGGGCGATCTTTGTGAGTCGATCAATGATAACCCAAATAGAGTCATACCCTTTTGCGGTCCTGGGTAATCCCACAATGAAGTCCATACTTATGTCTTCCCATTTCCATGTTGGGGTTGGCAACGATTGCAATGGACCAGCAGTTTTCATGTGTATGGCTTTGACACGTCTGCAAGTGTCACACTTAGCCACATAGCGTGCAATCTCAATCTTCATCTTTGTCCACCAGTAATGTTGCTTTAAATCTTGGTACATCTTAGTGCTTCCCGGATGAATGGAATAGCGACTAAGATGCGCTTCATCTAAGATTTGCTGGCGGAGTTCTTCATTCTTCGGCACTACTATGCGGTTGTTAAACCATAACACACCTTGATCATCTTCCTTGAAACATTGGGCTGTTCCAGCCCTTATCTTCTCTCGTATGTGCTTCATGCCCAGATTATCCTTTTGAGCATCAATTATCCTTTGTAAAATGGTTGACTCAAGCTTTAGTTGATTCAGAGTTCCTTGCTGGATTATCCCCAGGTTTAACTTCTCCATTTCTTGACATAGAGTGTTTTCGGAGGTCTTTACCATAAGGCAGTGGCAGGAAGTCTTACGACTCAATGCATCTGCCACCACATTGGCCTTGCCTGGGTGATAATGGATTTCCAGTTCATAATCTTTAATGAGCTCAAGCCATCGTCTTTGCCTCATATTTAACTCTGACTGGGTAAATATATACTTCAAACTCTTATGATCAGTATATATGTGACAGATATTTCCCAGCAGATAGTGACGCCATATTTTCAGGGCATGAACCACCGCAGCTAACTCCAGATCATGAGTTGGATAGTGCTCCTCATGCCGGCGTAACTGCCTTGAAGCATACGCAATTACTCGGCCTTCTTGCATCAGTACACAGCCGAGTCCACTGCCTGACGCATCACAATATACATCAAAAGGTTTAGTGATGTCCGGTTGAGCCAATACCGGAGCAGTGGTCAATAGTGTCTTCAATTGCCCAAAGGCTTCATTACATTTAGAAGACCAATTGAACTTAGTATCATTCTTCAATAAACTCGTGATTGGCTTCACAAGCTTAGAAAAATCAGGTATGAATCTGCGATAATATCCTGCTAGTCCAAGAAAACTCCGGACTTGATGAACAGTCGTTGGAGGTTTCCACTCCAGAATATCCTTGACCTTGCTAGGATCTACCGCAATTCCCTTGGCTGACAACACGTGCCCCAAAAATTGAATTTCCTCCAGCCAGAACGCGCACTTGCTGAACTTGGCATATAGCTGATGTTCCCTCAGGCGCGTTAACACAATCCGTAAGTGCTGAGCATGTTCCTCTTCATTTTTAGAATATATCAAGATATCGTCGATGAAGACCACCACGAACTTGTCCAACTCAGGCATAAACACCGAGTTCATCAAATAGGTGAAGTGGGCAGGAGCATTTGTGAGCCCGAAAGACATTACTAGATATTCGAACAATCCATACCGCGTAGTAAATGCGGTCTTCGGTATATCCTCGGGCCGAATACGGATTTGATGATAGCCCGACCTGAGATCAATTTTGGAAAATACCCTCGCCCCAGTCAGTTGATCAAATAAGATGTCGATCCTTGGAAGAGGGTACTTATTCTTAATGGTGACCTCATTTAGGGGCCGATAGTACACGCACATGCGCAAGGTTTGATCCTTCTTCTTCACAAAGATGGCGGGACAACCCCACGGGGACGAGCTTGGCCGGATAAATCCTTTATTCAGCAGATCTTGTAATTGAATCTTCAATTCTGCCAACTCATTAGGGGGCATACGGTACGATCTTCGGGAGATGGGAGTCGTACCGGGCTTTAGCTCAATTACGAATTCTACATCTCTTTCAGGGGGTAGTCCAGGCAAATCTTCCGGAAATACATCTGGAAACTCACATACTACCGGAATGTTCTTGATCTCCGGTACAATGGCTTCAAATATTCTACCAGAAGCTTTGGCTGGATTGGTTTTGGGGAGAGACAAGAGAATTTCTTCTTGATTATAACTCAACCTGATGGTTCTGAGTTCAGTGTTGAGAACTGCCTTGTGTTGGGTTAACCAATTCATCCCCAAAATTACATCTATATCCTGGCCTTTTAGAACAATCATATTAGCAGGAAAGTTCCGTTCGGCCATAGTTACTGGCACTCCATAGGCCACTTCTTTAGTAAAAATGTAGCCCCCAGGTGAATGAATTTTAAAACCCTCTTTTAATTCATGACATGTAATGTGATGTTGCTCCACAAATGTCTTGCTAATGAAAGTATGCGAAGCACCAGAATCAAAAAGAATTATTGCAGGGTGGCTGGCCACAGGGAACGTACCCATCATCACCGGCTCTCCCTCCGGTGTGGTAGCCACTTGCGTATAATATACTCGCCCCGTTTTCTTGGTATTCTTGCCCGAAGTACTTCCCTTGCCTGGAGCTGAATTTCCCGATCCTTGCTGATTATTAGCCTGATTTTGCCGAGGATACGGACAATCTTTAATAAAGTGCCCAGATTTGCCACAGTTAAAACATCCAGTTGAGGAACTTGGCAGTGCAGGGAATCGAGTGCCTGGGGCACCCGGCTGACTTGAGGCAGTAGGGGCTTTGTTGGGACGAATAATTATAGGCTGCTTGAAAGGGAAAGATGGTGCACTTGAACGGTTCTGGTTAGAGGGCCGGAGAATAAACCGTTGCCTCTTTACCGGGCCCTGATTAGGCCGATCACCACTGAATCCCTTACTTTTCCCAGAATTTGCATATTTGGCCTCCACAGATAAGGCTGTGCTGACAGCCTTTCCATAAGTAAGATCAATACATGCAGCCATTTTCCGCTGCATCCGGTCATTCAGACCTCTCATAAAACAATTCTTCTTTTTCAAATCTGTATTCACCTGATCAATTGCATATTGTGACAGGTGATTGAACTTGTTGAGATACTGGTTCACAGTATCTCCCCCTTGTTTCAATTTCATAAACTCTTCTTGTTTCATGTGCAACACTCCCTCAGGGATGTAATGCTCGCGGAATGCTGCTTTGAACTCGTTCCATGTAATTTGATGATTATCCGGTTGGATGGCCACAAAGTTCCCCCACCAAGTACTGGCAGGGCCTCGGAGTTGCTGTGCTGCAAATAATGGCTTCTGGGTTTCTGAGCAGCGAAGAAGGCCAAATTTCTGTTCTATGACCCGTATCCATTCGTCGGCTTCGAGCGGGTCTTCTGCTTTAATGAAGAGAGGCGGACGAGTCTCAGAGAAATCCAGATAAGTGGTCTCGCGGGGACCCTGTTGAAATCCTCTTCCTGCTTGTTGCTGAAGTTGTTGCTGACCCGCCATCTCCCTCAGGAAGCGGGTATTGTCGGCTGTAGCATTTACCAAGGCAGCGATGGCCTCGGCAAGCGTGGGTGGAACGGGAGGTGGATTCGGGGTAGCATCCCGACCCCCGGATGTTCCGGCTGCATCCTGTCCGCGAGTCCGGGTCGGCATCTGAGGCAAAAACATTTGAATAAACATAATGTGCCAAAGAAAACCTTCCGTTTTACATTACTGTAAAAAGTAATGGTACAGACTCGACATTACACAACAGGATACATTACCCATTTTACAAAAGTTTAACCTATTATACAACCGTACACCCTACAATACACTACTCTAATATAACAGTACACCCTACAATACACTACTCTACTCTTATTACACCACTAGTCCTGTTTTCCATTGCTTTTGGCGGCTTCATCATCGGGTGTGGGAGTCCAGACGTCAACCAACCTCAAAGAAGGAGGGGGTTCGTACAGGTCTAATTCCCCACCCAACGCGCGTCCCGCGACGTGAGAAGGTCCGGCTTCCGCCTCAGCAGAGGGTGTCGGCTCACTAGGGTGTAGTTGCGAGTAGAGCACATGGACTTCTTCATGCAATGTATTGCAGTAAACCTGCAAGTCGTCGACAGCTGAGCTGAGTTCTTTCACTCGGGCCTGAGCCCTTTCCTCCTTGGCCCATGCCAATGAACGAGATTGAACAGCCCAATCGAGTGCCAAATCCCGATCGGCCAGCTGGTCTTGTAGATGGCGAACGTCTCTTCGTAACTCATTTATACGGTCACCATCTCCAATCCATATAGCTGTCCTGCGGCGGAGTTCCAATTGGAGCCTGCTTACTTCTGCTTCCAGATCCCCTATAGGATCATTGCTCCCGCTACTACTATCTACATCTCGCGGAGCTAGTTGATGTCGAGGTACTCCAATCGGTCCAGTCGACTTACGCGCGGTCTTTCTTGTGCGCGACGGCATTTTCTAAGGGGGAAATTTATTAGTATAATTCTTAGCATGATGCATGAATAAGTACAGAATCAACCTTGGTTGATTCAACCTTCTATACATTGCACTCTTCCTATCTGGTCTTTAAAATAAACTCTTCAGAATACTTAGGTAAGAAGAGAAAAGAATCTTTAGGTAAGACTTTTGAAAATCTTTTTGAAGATGCCTCAATATCTGCAAAGAAGGGCTACGCTCCGATACCAGCTGTGACGGAACCTCCCAAGTAATCAGGCCCACCTACAGTTGTCCTTGTCTAACAGACATCAGACACCCTGTAGATGTTCCTAAGTTACTTGACAAGCTCGGTATCTATCCTTACCTCACCAGGAACGTTTCACCCGTCTTGCAGACATTACAGATCATCGGAGATAAAGATATGCGGAAGCGAATTACATAAAATTACATTTATTTCCAAAAGTAAGCTCAAGTTAATATATTACAGACCAGTTCTAAAAGTGAGTGCATAAAGGTAATAATTATACAAACCAGGGAGACACAAACTTCTCCCGAAAGACTATAAACAAAAGATTCTAGATGGAGGACCGAGTCCTCCCGCACTTCAGTCTTGGTTTTCTCCCTTGGGAACCACCTTAGCACAGAAGCAGCAAAAATCTGCTACTTCCCCACCTAAAAACAACAAAGGGATAAACCCTGAGTATGGAATTACTCAGCAAGTCTTACCCGACTAAGGAAAAGACTCTCAAGGGCATGCTGGTATATGGGAGTCAAGGTAAGGCTTCTCAATAATCAAAGACTCTGTTTTGCAGAGATGCTTACTAAAGTGGATCCTTAAAAATCCAATTTTATTTGTCAAGTTAGGTAAAATTACCTGCACTAGAGTTCTTTCTACCCTAGTTCAATCACTGGTCCTGCACTAGCCAATTTCTTAACCAAAAACCCATCATCTTTAGTGGAATGCTACATGTAGGGCAGTGACCAAGTCTTCATAACCGTGAAGGTACGGCGATCCGAATCGATTATACTCAGCTGAGGATCTCCAATCACACGACATATGTAGCACTTAACCCTTGCATATGTCAACCCGCCACCGGGGTTCTTAAGACCGGATCAGGTTCACGCAAACCGAGAGCACAGATACACCACCGTCCAGCCTCTTGCTACGGAGGGTACACGCTACTCTCGCCACCGCTCCACTCCCATTTCGTGTTATCTTATTCCGGCCTTAGTCTGCCCGAGGCAAGGCTTACCCATGACGAGGTATGTGACCAGTTAAAGGGTCCTCGATCATCAAGCCTACATCGACAAGGTCCTTAATCGACTCAGACGGAGACACTACACCGAGACTCTCTTCTCGTGCAAGTCACCCGCCCGGTCTCAGCTTAACCATTTCAAACCCAAAGTTTGGTACCTGGCAGAGGTACATCTTTTCCGATGTTGTATCCATCACGGCCGTGATGGATCCACCATCAAGTTTTATTTTCGAAAACATCCCTCCCACTTTGCCAAACATCTTTTGTAAAACAAATCCTTTTGTTTTTCTAAAGCAATACTAAGCAAAGTAAAACCTTTTTGTAAAAACAGGATTTCAAGGAGGGTAATCAAAATCAAGGAAGGCAATGCAGGAATTGTTTAATCAATCAATTCCTATCACCTAATGCAGCAAGTAAGTGAGAAAGATTTTAAAGACATCAAGGAAGGTGGCAAATGCACCGGGGCTTGCCTTTGTTATCAGAGGTGTCCTGCTCGGATCCACAGATATCAAAATAGAAGCAGTTGTCTGCCTGGGGATCAGAGGTGGGTGGTATCCCTTCTTCAAAAACTTCTTCTTCTTCTTCTTGCTCTAATATAACCATATACATGCATAAGAATGGATGTCATGGAATGCTCATGAGGATGCAAAGATAGCATAAACTTGTTATTTATGTCTTGAGTACAACTTTCCTTCACGGTACTCCGAGAACCAAGGGTTTCCGGAGTCAGTAAAGGAGTTCATGGAGCAGGGGGGGTGTGGTTTTGGGTTTAGTGATCAAACAAGGTCCAAATCAAACCAAACTCTACCCATGGCTTCTAAATAATGTGATAAGCTCACATAAAAAGTTTGGGAAATTTTGGGCTTATTATTTATTCTAAAAAAATCCAGAATCAATAGTTTAGGCTATTTTAAATACCCTAAAATTCCCTGTTCAAACTAAAAATCATAAAACTATTTTTATTAAATACTATGGAAAATAACAAGCCTAGGAAAATTGGTCTCATAATTTTAGGATTTTTCTACTATTTTCTACAGTTTTTCAAAGTTCTGCTGAAAAAGAAAAGGAAAAACTCTTAAACAGTACTGGGCCGCTTCTGGTCCAGCCGGCCCAAGCCCGAGCGGATTCGCGCGCGCGCCCGCGCCCGTGAGGCGACTTTGCGCAGAGGCCCTCGGGTTTTTAGTTAACTGGAAATGAGTTCTTTTACTATTTCACAGAGTCGCTGACAGTTCACGAAAAGGTCCCTGGGTTCTTGTCAATTCACAGCTTGCAGTCCCCGACGGCGTTCAAGCACGGCCGCGCTCCGGCGAGCAAGCAGACCGGCCGATTGAGGCAGCGGCTGAGCTCTCCGAGCGGTGGACATGGAATTGGGGTTAGCCTAACTACTTCCCCTAACTTAATTGCGCTATTAGTGGATCATGGAGCTCCGGCCACGGTGACCGTGAGCAAAGCGGCGAAGTGATCGTGTTCCCGGCGATGTGCGCCGGTCTAGTTCAATTGAAGGGGTCGGGAAGCATCACTGAGGCATGAGAATGCTTAAACGAGGAAGCAACGGGTGGGTACTGACCGGAGTTGGGCTGGCGACGGCGAGTTCACTTCTACGGCGGCGGAGAACCGATTTGGGGGAAGTGCAAAATTCAGGCGAGCTGGTGGACAATCGGGTGTGGGAGCGGGTGCGATAGCTTCACAATTTCATGGCGTAACTAGCCCTGCCCTCAATTTATAGGCTCCAAGGACGGTGGCCGGTGAATTTCGAGGAGATGCGCGGCGGTCGGAGGAGATGAAGGTTATCGGCTTCGCGACTACGTGTCTACCGCCGTGGCGGGCTCACCGGCCTTGATGAGACAGCCGTGAGGGGTCACGACGGCACGGAGTAAGAGTTGAGCCACGCGGCACCCGGCCGAGAGGCGGCGGTCGACGGCGAGCGCTTTACCGCGGGCGGTGAGCTAGAGGAGATGTACCGTGGCCGAGCGGGGTGACTTCCAGGCCTTTACCGCGGCAGCCTTATCCGGTGACGAGGGCCTTTACCGCGGCAGCCTTATCCGGTGACCGCCGAGCACGAATCTTGGCGAGCAGCGATCGACGGCGGCAGCCACCGGCGACGAGAACGAATCGATCTTCTTCAGTTTAAGCGATCACTGTACCATGGCATTGCCCCATCAGAGCTTCTGACCGAGCAAGTCTAGCGTCCTTTTTCTCCAGATTTCATGTGACAACAGGTCCCAGTCTCTATACCAAAGTTGTAGTGCTACATACCAGCTACAACTCCACTATAGGACTTGATCACATTCGAGCACTGGATCATGCTCAAAATCTAGCTTGAAGTTGATGTCAGTCACCTGCTGAACTGAACTTCAGATTAAACAGCCTGACAGCCAGTTTTGGACTAGGTTTTTCTCCAAATTTCTCATAACAACTATGCTTGCACCCTTTAGCAAAGTTGTTCTCCTATTATTGGTCTTCAACTTTGATGTGGTGACCTAGGGCAAAAACCCTATACTTTGCAAGTTACAAAGCCCCAAAGTTGAGCCCATGCACTGATTTTTCAGACTTAGAGATAAACTCATGTGAGGTCCATTTTGCATTTAGGTCCAAAATTTAGGGTTTGGCTTGCAAAATCACATATTTGTGAATCAAAGGACTTAAAATACTTATTTGGCTTGGTTTTTGCACTTTAGCCCAAAAGTGGACTAATTTTGCACTTAGGCCCCTAGGGTTTGGTTTTAGGGTTTTCCAGGGTTCCAATTAGGTTTTTTGGCATCCCAGGGGTATAAATGTGATTCAACTTAGTGTTTGGGGATATTGTATGACTTTTCTCACAAGCCCTAAAGTTTTTCTCAACTTGGGTTAAGCTTTACCCCTTTTAACCACTAGTTAGGGTTAAGTTCTTTAATCAGGGTCCCATTTGTAAAACTTTAAAACAATACAACTTGTTTGAAATTTTTGCCTAGTGAATGCACTCTAGATGTGTCAAACATATGCAATGCCCATGCTCATGATGCCATGCTCAAGTTTTAGTTATAGTAACTCCAGGGGTGTTACAGCAAGGCGTAGCAACTAAATATCTAAGAATTCGCTTAACGGCCACAAGGTGATACTCCCTTGGGTCGGATTGAAATCTAGCACACATGCATACACTAAGCATAATATCTGGTCTACTAGCACATAAATAAAGTAAAGACCCTATCATAGACCGGTATGCCTTTTGATCAACGGACTTACCTCCTTTGTTGAGGTCGATATGTCTGTTGGTTCCCATTGGAGTCTTTGCGGGCTTGGCGTCCTTCATCCCAAACCGCTTGAGCAAGTCTTGTGTGTACTTCATTTGTGAAATGAAGGTGCCGTCCTTGAGTTGCTTCACTTGGAACCCAAGGAAGTAGTTCAACTCGCCCATCATAGACATCTCGAATTTCTGTGTCATCACCCTACTAAACTCTTCACACGACTTTTGGTTAGTAGAACCAAATATTATGTCATCGACATAAATTTGGCACACAAATAGGTCACCATCACAAGTCTTAGTGAAAAGAGTTGGATCGGCTTTCCCAACCTTGAAAGCATTAGCAATTAGAAAATCTCTAAGGCATTCATACCATGCTCTTGGGGCTTGCTTAAGTCCATAGAGCGCCTTAGAGAGCTTACACACGTGGTCGGGGTACCGTTCATCCTCAAAGCCAGGGGGTTGCTCCACGTACACCTCCTCCTTGATTGGCCCGTTGAGGAAAGCACTCTTCACATCCATTTGGAACAACCTGAAAGAGTGGTGAGCGGCATAGGCTAATAGAATGCGAATAGACTCTAGCCTAGCCACAGGAGCAAAAGTCTCCTCGAAATCCAAACCTACGACTTGGGCATAACCTTTTGCCACAAGTCGAGCCTTGTTTTGTGTCACCACCCCGTGCTCGTCTTGCTTGTTGCGGAACACCCACTTGGTTCCCACAATGTTTTGCTTGGGACGTGGCACTAGTGTCCAAACTTCATTTCGCTTGAAGTTGTTGAGCTCTTCCTGCATGGCCAACACCCAGTCCGGATCTAGCAAGGCCTCTTCTACCCTGAAAGGCTCAATAGAAGAGACAAACGAGTAATGCTCACAAAAATTAGCTAGACGTGAGCGAGTAGTTACTCCCTTGCCTATATCACCCAAAATCTGGTCGACGAGATGATTCCTTTGAATCGTCGCTCGAACTTGAGTTGGAGGGGCCCGTGGTGCTTCTTCCTCCACAACTTGGTCTTCTTGTGCTCCCCCTTGATCACACGCCTCCTCTTGAGAAACCTGTTCATCATCTTGAGTTGGGGGTGCACCATTGTTGAGGAAGAAGGTTGATCTTGCACTTGGTGCTCCTGTGGTCGCACATCTCCAATCGCCATGGTGCGAATTGCGTCCGTTGGAACATCATCTTCATCTATATCATCAAGATCAACTTGCTCTCTTGGAGAGCCATTAGTTTCATCAAATACAACATCGCTAGAGACTTCAACCAAACCCAATGATTTGTTGAAGACTCTATACGCCTTTGTATTTGAGTCATAACCTAGCAAAAACCCTTCTACAGCTTTGGGAGCAAATTTGGAATTCCTACCTTTCTTCACTAGAATGTAACATTTACTCCCAAATACACGAAAATAAGATACGTTGGGTTTGTTACCGGTTAGAAGTTCATACGACGTCTTCTTGAGGAGGCGATGAAGGTAGACCCGGTTTATGGCGTGGCAAGCTATGTTCATAGCTTCCGACCAAAACCGCTCGGGCGTCTTGAATTCTCCAAGCATCATCCTCGCCATGTCTATAAGCGTCTTGTTCTTCCTCTCTACCACACCGTTTTGCTGTGGTGTGTAGGGAGCGGAGAACTCGTGCTTGATTCCTTCCTCCTCAAGGAACTCCTCCACTTGAAGGTTCTTGAACTCGGACCCGTTGTCGCTTCTAATCTTTTTCACTTTGAGTTCAAATTCGTTTTGAGCTCGCCTTAGAAAGCGCTTGAGGGTCCCTTGGGTTTCTGATTTATCCTGCAAAAAGAATACCCAAGTGAAGCGGGAAAAATCATCAACAACAACAAGACCATACTTACTTCCCCCGATGCTGAGGTAGGCAACGGGTCCGAAGAGGTCCATATGAAGTAGCTCCAGAGGTCTTGATGTGGTCATCACATTCTTGCTGTGATGAGCGCTTCCCACCTGTTTACCTGCTTGACAAGCTGCACAAGGTCTATCTTTTTTGAAAACCACATTTGTCAGTCCTAACACATGTTCTCCCTTTAGAAGTTTATGGAGGTTCTTCATCCCAACATGTGCTAGACGGCGATGCCACAGCCAGCCCATGCTAGTCTTAGCTATTAAGCATGTATCTAGATCGGCCTCCTCTTTCGAAAAATCAACTAAGTAGAGTTTGCCATCTAGTACACCCTTAAATGCTAATGAACCATCACTCCTTCTAAAGACAGACACATCAACATTTGTAAATAAACAATTGTAGCCCATGTGGCACAATTGACTAATAGACAGTAGATTATAGCCTAGCGACTCTACTAGAAATACATTAGAGATAGAGTGCTCATTTGTGATGGCTATCTTGCCTAAGCCTTTGACCTTGCCTTGATTCCCATCTCCAAATATGATTGTATCTTGGGAATCCTTGTTCTTGACGTAAGAGGTGAACATCTTCTTCTCCCCCGTCATGTGGTTTGTGCAACCGCTGTCGATAATCCAGCTTGAGCCCCCAGATGCATAAACCTGCAAGGCAAATTAGGCTTGGGTTTTAGGTACCCAACTCTTGTTGGGTCCTACAAGGTTAGTTATAATAGTCTTTGGGACCCAAATGCAAGTCTTGTCTCCCTTGCACTTGGCCCCCAACTTCCTAGCAATCACTTTCTTATTCTTACAACAAATTGCAAAAGAAGTATTGCAAGCATGGTAAATTGTAGAAGGTTCATTACATACTTTCCTAGGCACATGAGCAACATTTTTCCTAGGCATATTTCTACCATGCACAAAAGAAGAACTTGAAGCAATCATAGCATGTGAATCATAAGCATAACTACTATTAGCATTTCTAGAAAATTTTCTATCACTATAGATGAAAGCATGATTCCTTTGAGCACTATTAGCCATAGGGGCCTTCCCTTTCTCCTTGGCGGAAATGGGAGCCCTTTGACTTGTTAAGTTCTTGGCTTCCTTTTGAAAGCCAAGCCCATCCTTGATAGAGGGGTGTCTACCAACAGTGTAGGCATCCCTTGCAAATTTTAGTTTATCAAAATCCACCTTGCAAGTCTTAAGTTGAGCATTAAGACTTGCAACTTCATCATTTAATTTAGTAATGGATGCTAGATGTTCATTACAAGTATTAACATCAATATCCTTGCACCTATTACAAATTACGACATGTTCCACACATGAACTAGACTTATTAGCTACTTCTAACTTAGCATTTAACTCATCATTAACACTCTTCAAACTAGAAATAGACTCATGGCAAGCAGAAATTTCAGAAGATAAAATCTCATTCCTTTTAGTTTCTAAAGCAAGAGATTTTTGTACAGTAATAAACTTATCATATTCTTCATACAATATATCCTCTTGCTTTTCTAAGAGTCTATTCTTTTCATTTAAAGCATCAGTCAATTCATTGATTTTTTCTACCTTGGCTCTATCTAAACCTTTAAATAAGCTAGAATAGCCTACTTCATCATCACTAGAATCTTCATCGCTAGAAGTAGTATATTTAGGAGTTTCTCGAACGCTTACCTTTTTCTCCTTTGCCATTAGGCAAGTATGGCGCTCGTTGGGGAAGAGAGACGACATGTTGAAGGTCGAGGCGGCGAGTCCTTCGTCGTCGGAGTCGGACGAAGAGCAATCTGAATCCCACTCTTTGCCAAGGTGTGCCTCGCCCTTCGCCTTCTTGTAGGACTTCTTTTTCTCCCTCTTCCCGCTCTTTTCTTGTCCCTGGTCACTATCATTATCGGGACAGTTAGCAATAAAGTGACCAGTCTTACCACACTTGAAGCAGGAGCGCTTTCCCTTTGTCTTGCTCTTGTTGGGATGCTCCTTGCGTCCTTTTAGCGCCGTCTTGAAGCGCTTGATAATGAGGGCCATTTCATCCTCATTTAGCCTAGCCGCCTCAACTTGCGCCACCTTGCTAGGTAGCGCTTCCCTGCTGCTTGTTGCTTTGAGAGCAACGGTTTGAGGCTCGTAGATGGGCATTGGGCCATTCAATGCCTCATCAACGTATCTTGCTTCCTTGATCATCATACGCCCGCTTACAAACTTTTCGAGTATTTCCTCGGACGTCATCTTTGTGTACCTAGGATTCTCACGGATTGAGTTCACAAGATGAGGATCAAGAACAGTGAAGGACCTGAGCATAAGTCAGATGACGTCGTGGTCTGTCCATCTCGTGCTTCCATAGCTCCTGATCTTGTTGACCAGGGTCTTGAGCCTGTTGTACATTTGCGTTGGCTCCTCTCCCCTGATCATTGCGAACCTTCCTAGTTCGCCTTCCACCAACTCCATCTTGGTGATCATGGTGGCATCGTTCCCCTCATGAGAAATCTTGAGGGTGTCCTAGATTTGCTTGGCGTTGTCCAAGCCGCTCACCTTATTGTACTCGTCCCTGCACAAGGATGCTAGCAAAACAGTGGTAGCTTGTGCATTTTTATGGATTTGCTCATTAATGAAAACGGGGTTGTCAGTACTATCAAAAAGCATTCTGTTTTCAACAATCTCCCAAATACTTGGATGGAGAGAGAATAGGTGACTACGCATTTTGTGACTCCAAAATGAGTAGTCTTCTCCATCAAAGTGCGGAGGTTTCCCAAGTGCAATTGAAAGTAAATGAGCAATGGAATTAAACGGAATACGAGAATAATTAAAAGAAAAATTCAAATTAACTGGTTTCTTTTTCTCGTCGTATTCGTCGTCTCTTGGGGAAGAAGAAGACTCCACTACAAGAAACTGGTTAAAGAACGTGGGTGAAAAACCGTCGAACTTAATGTAATAGGCCGTCGAACTTACCGTAAGAACGTGGGTTTACCGTAAGAACGTGGGTTTACCGTAAGAACGTGGGTTTCCTAACTCGTTAAGTTCGACGGTTTTATCCAGGGCCCACGAACTTAACTTAAGAACGTGGGTACCCACGTTCTTAACATAACCCATGAACTTAACTCAAGTAAGAACGTGGGTACCCACGTTCTTAATTTTACCCACGAACATTTATCAGTTTCTTGTAGTGCTCGTCACTGTCGTAGTAGACGATCTTCATAATGCGCCTCTTCTTCTTCCCGTCTCTTTTCTTATGACTCGAGCCAGAGTCCGAGGGCTTATCATCTCTTGGCTCGTTGATGATGGACTCCTTTGTCTTGTCGTTGACCACCATCCCCTTTCCCTTAGGATCCATCTCTACGGGCGATTAGTCCCTTGCATGAAGAGAACGACTCCGATACCAATTGAGAGCACCTAGAGGGGGTGAATAGGTGATCCTGTAAATATCAAATACTTGTAGCCACAAAACTTGGTTAAGTGTTAGCTCAATAGAATCAAGTGGCAAGGACCAAGCTCTTGTGAAACACAATGGTCACGAAGAAAACAAGCACAAGAGACACGGTGATTTATCTCGTGGTTCGGCCAAGTATAACACTTACCTACTCCACGTTGTGGCGTCCCACTGGATGAGGGTTGCACTCAACCCCTTTCAAGTGATCCAATGATCAACTTGAATACCACGGTGTTTTCCTTTCTTTTACTATCTCCCGTTCGCGAGGAATCTCCACAACTTGGAGCCTCTCGCTCTTACAAATGATGATCACAAAGAAGCACAGAAGTAAGGGAGGGGAGAGCAACACACACGACTCAAAGCACGAGCACAACCACGCACACAAGCTACAACTTGAGCTCACAACACAATACGAGGAGTTCTCTACTCAAATAGAGCTCAAGTCACTATCACAAAGAATCAAATGAGCGAGAATGGAGTCTTGGTGCTTAGAGATGATCAAAGAATGCTTGGGGTAGCTCCTCCATGCGCCTAGGGGTCCCTTTTATAGCCCAAGGCAGCTAGGAGCCGTTGGAGGCAATCTGGGAAGACAATTCTTGCCTTCTGTCGGGTGGCGCACCGGACAGTCCGGTGCACCACCGGACAGGCACTGTTCATGGTTCGGTGCAGATCGCCTTCCTAAAATGGCACAGCCGACCGTTGCAGAATTGTAGCCGTTAGCGCACCGCACACTGTCCGGTGCACAACGGACAGTCCGGTGCCACCTGCCGACCGTTGGAGCGGGCCACGTGTCGCCCGCGGATTTGGCGGCCGACCGTTGTGCTGGCGTCCGTTGGCTCACCGGACAGTCCGGTGCACCACCGGACAGTCCGGTGAATTATAGTCGTACGCCGCCGACGAATTCCCGAAAGTGGCCAGTTCGCCAGAAGCCAGCCTAGCGCACCGGACAGTCCGGTGTGGCAGACTGCGCTGAGCCTTGGCTGCTCCAGCCAAGTCTTTTCCTTTTCCTTTTTCTCTTTTATCTGATTCTAGCACTTAGACAAATATATTAGTACACAAAAACCAATGTACTAAGTCTAGAATCATACCTTCTTATTGATTTGCACTTCATTCATCATTTGGCACATAATTACTCACTCAATATGTGTTGGA
Organism: Zea luxurians; assembly: GCA_029449295.1. Taxonomy (NCBI): domain Eukaryota; kingdom Viridiplantae; phylum Streptophyta; class Magnoliopsida; order Poales; family Poaceae; genus Zea; species Zea luxurians. The sequence continues at coordinate 8,111,008 of JAOPSE010000093.1, read as the reverse complement.
CACTTAATCACCAAAAATATACTAGAAATGGCCCAAGGGCACATTTCCCTTTCAACCTCCGGGTTTCTCTGATTTTCAATAGGCGAACGGTCCACGCCTGAGGCCGGACGGTTCGAGCTTAGTTTCAGACGGTGCTCTCTTCTCCTTTGGACAGTCCGTAGTGTAAATATGAGTTTTGCATAGCTCCTCTCCGAGGCACACCTTGGTGTCGCGGACGGTCCGCCGAAAGAGTCTGGATGGTCCGCGTACAGGTGAATTTTCCGAATAGCTTCTTCTGTCCAGAATAATCTACGGTATTCCAGATAGTTGCCTTAGAATTGAGATAGATGGACTTATGCACCTAAGAATTAATCAACTAGTCAAACTAGTTAGTCCATAAGATTTGTGAGGGTCGTCAAGCACTAAAATCAATTATAGAAAATGGTTAATCACATTTCCCTTTCGCAGGTCCCATATGTTAGCGAGCCAACATGGTGAACGCGGGCACAGTTGAGAGGTTGGGCCCATGTGTCTGCGCAAGCGCTATCAGGTGAGCGACCTGGTTGCCGCGGGGGATGATTGGGCCAGGGCTTGCGGCTTCGGCCCAAGCGGAGGTAAGGTTTTTTATTTTTCTCTTCTATTTTTATTTTGTCTTCTTTTCAAATTTCTAGTTGAATTTTCAAATTCAAATCTAAGTTGGAATTTCCATTTGAAATTCCAAAATTATGCAATAATATATTTTAATTTATTTTTTTATTCCTTTATTTAGTTTGTTCAATCAAATAGTACTTATAAATCTCTACTACTTATTAAGGCTCTAAGAGTAGCCTGCCTTTTTTGTTCTGCCATCCGTGAATCTGGACCGTTCGTGCGATCCGACCGTGCTCCACCCACGCCCCCTCACCCTCCCCCGTCCAAGTCGTCCCTGCCTTTGGCAACCACCCCACCCCCACCCATCGTCATGCAGGCGCTGCCCCGCTCACCCTTCGGCGGCGTCGCCCACGAGGCCGATCCACTTGGCAACGCGCCCCTCCCCCTCCCCCTCCCCCTCCCCTCGACACGGTACGAGGTCCAGGCTGATCCGCCGCATCGTTGACCCCAACCCGTACCCCCCGCCATGGCTTCGAGGCGGACGCAGAGGCGACGGTGGGATCGTGCCAACGAAGCACAACAATGGGTGGCACGCAGCGGCTGCCGACGGGCGATGACGCGCCTCCATGAACGGCCATGAGTGCCGACGCTTCTCTCGCCTCCTCCACCAACAACGGATTCTCCACAAACAGCCCTGGATTCGTTCGTCGCTGCTCTCTTATATGCTCTTCCATCCAAGCATGTATGCCCACCCCCAATTGGACCATCGCCAGCCTCCTGCAGCTAGGCCGCCATCACCTCCTTCAAGGTATAGGCACTCCGCCCACCTCAGTCCAGATGCACTGTCCTACTCACCTCAGTCCAGATGCATTGTTCTACTCCTGCCCTCCACTTCAGTGTCGGTCACCTCCTCCTGGGGCTTGTCGGGTATCAAAAACGGTTGTGCTGCGCTGGGGGATTTTGGGATTCCATCCTTTGCTGTTTGGCCTTTCGTTACCTAATCCAGACCTCATCTAGAGATTTGGAAGTCCAAATTACATGGCCCCCGAACAATGGCAGCCAAACACCAGAGGTCCAATTAGTTTTAAAACCAATTCATGGGGTTTCACGTGCAACATCCTTGAGATGTTGAGGGAGATTCAACCATGGCATGGAACAAATAAAATTTATCCGTTGGTTGTCTTGAAGAAAGAAAAGCCAACGTTCCTATAGTCTGCCTCCAGAACTCCCTTGATGAAAGGTATTTTTACGTGCATTCAAGAGGTACATGATAAGTGTAATGGTTTCACGTTGTCTGTAGATTTTGTTTGGATATTCAATAGATGAGTAATTTCACCATGGTTTAATTCTAACAGTTGCTTTTATTACATTCAGGACTGCCAAGTTCTACTGTAATTTTGTCTTGTGTCCTATCAAAGTAAAGAAATATGTTGACATGCTTTGGTTGTCCTGTTGTAATAATTTTCCCAGTATCATATATCCCCCCTTCTATTTCTTCTGAGAAAATTGCCTGCCAGTTTGAACTCATGTTTGGTGCTGATGTTCTTGTGAGGATTGGACTACTCATCTGTTTTTTCAGTTAATTCTGCTTTTTGCAGGATTTTCAGTGAACTCCTATAATGTGAGCACTGGACTACTCATTATGTTTTTTTGCAGGATTACAAGTTTATTCTATTTTTCTAGGTAAGGCAGCCAATTAAAGAGAAAAATTCCAAAAAAAGTATTGTCCCTTCATTCTTGAAGGAGTAAAAACTGAGAACCAAGTGGTTTGCTCTCATGAACCAAAACTGGCTAACTACTAATATTCATGTGCTGACAGAATGTTGGGCCATTCACTATTCTGTTTCCACCTATGATATATACACACACACTTGCAACCCTCTTGCAGATTCATTGGCTGTCGTCTCTGCCATTGGCATGCACATACGTGTACAGTTGGGGGTCGAGCAGCCAGCTGCTGGACGAGGATGGATGGATCGGAGGATGCATGCATGGATCGAGCAGCGGGGTGTCCAAATCACGCGCCTGTGAGCGGCTCACAGGATACGCATCACCGGCGGGGCGTTGTGTCATGACAGAGCTCCAGGGCCTAACCTCATCTCTCCTGCCGCAGGACGGTAAGTGCCTTTTCCCTGTTCATTCATCTCTTTCCTTTCCTTTTCTTTTTTTCAGACCACTCCATCCGTCGTCTTCCTTCATCTGTCCTATTGTACGCGTTGCGCGCCACTGCACGCCGAGGCGAAGCTTTCGCCGATGGCGATGACTAGTTGGCCTATCTACATATGAACTGACAGTGTTTCTCTGTTTGAACAGCTAAGTTTTGTGGACCTTGCTGGTTCTGAGAGGGTGAAAAAAATCTGGTTCAGCAGGAAAGCAATTGAAAGAAGCGCAAAGTATAAATAAATCTCTTTCTGCTTTGGCTGATGTTATTGGTGCTTTATCTTCTGATGGACAACATATACCTTACCGGAACCATAATGCTTATGAGTGATTATCTAATGTGGATTGTCTGCAAAAAAGGTACTATACTTTAATCAGCCGTTTCCCTTTTCATTATGATTATCTAATGTGGATTGTCTGCAAAAAAGGTATTATACTTTATGCAGTGCATGACCACTAAATGTCTTAGGTTTGCCTCATGTCCTCTACATAGAACTAGATATTGTTGTTTTCCTTTTTTGCTACTGACTAAGAAGAGATCTAGATGCTCTGATATTCACAGAGGTAACTGCATGCCGGAGTAACTAATATTGGCTTTTATTTATCATTTAGTACCAAATTGTTGGCCTCCAACTGTATACATTTTGTTAGCTATTTATGTTTGCATTTTAGCTGGTGATATGGGTTAATAAGCTGATCAGATCCCTCCCTCTGTTTGCCATTATTATACTTTCATATAATGCATAGTACTACACGTTTTCTTTGTGTTGTTCATCTTAGTTGATATGATTATTTCAAACAGACAAGTTGCAGAAAATATCATGTACCTAACAAAAAAGAGACTAATATGCTGCATAAAGTTCTTTGGAAAGTTGCGATTTCTCATATTTCTGCTGGAACTAAACAGTTTCCTGTGAAACTATTGCATTCTAAACAGTCCTTGGGCTGTTGCAATTAATGTCCGAGTTTGTTTCATATTAAAGGGAAGAATTGACAGTGTTTCTCTGTTTGAACAGCTAAGTTTTGTGGACCTTGCTGGTTCTGAGAGAGTGAAAAAATCTGGTTCCGCAGGAAAGCAATTGAAAGAAGCGCAAAGTATAAATAAATCTCTTTCTGCTTTGGCAGATGTTATTGGTTCTTTATCTTCTGATGGACAACATATACCTTACCGGAACCATAAGTTAACAATGCTTATGAGTGATTATCTAATGTGGATTGTCTACAAAAAAAGGTACTATACTTTAATCATCCGTTTGTCTTTTCATTATGATTATATAATGTGGATTGCCTGCAAAAAAGGTACTATACTTTAATCAGTCGTTTGTCTTTTCATTATTCCAATCTTTATTTTAATAGGTTGCATTTCCGGTTTTTATTCAGTACCAACAAAACCATTGGAGTACCTACGTTCTACCAGTAACGTGTGAATATGGAAATTCACAACGATTATATGGTGAACTCATGTTTCTTTTTCTAATGCAAGGAAAACTATAAAGTCTTCATTTTTCACTTTCTTCTCAGTATTTACGAACAAACAACCATTACTAACGAATATAAAAATGTATTGTTGTGTTCTACAAATGCTTACCAACAGTTTGAACAACGAAGGTCAATGTGTTTTGTATTTTTCTTAGAAATTGTTTCTGTTATTGATTAGTTAATGTCTATAATACTTTGATGGTTATGTCTTCATCCATATTAATTTGTTTGATATTATTGAATACGAATGAATTAGTACTATTTCTAATAAGACTCGATTATCTAATGCGTGTTTATTAATACTTTTAAGCTTAATAGTTTAATCCCAACTGCATGTATGGTTTTTCTTTTGGAAAACTAAAAATAAAATAAAATGAGTGGTAGTTGTGGTAGCGAAGAGGAAATGTATAATTTAATCCCAACTGCATGTATACTTTAACGTGTGTCAGTGGAAGGGTTCTAGCAGGGATTCTCTTCCCTTCCGCCGAAAATCACCGAGGATCTATTCAGGGTGGAACTAACTCACATCGAGGTTTGCTCGAGCTCGCTCAGCACATAGCTGAACAAGGTCCGGACGACCGCTGTTATCTGCGTACACTGGTCCAAATTATATGCACTGACCAGAAGAGGCTCATCTACGACACGAGGACGATGAAGGAGTGCAACATTCAGGTATTTAGAGCTCTGTACTGTACTTGTGTATGGTTTTGATCAAATGATCTATGATGTGCATATTATCTTATTTATACCCTGGTTTTTGGTACCCGGTTTCAGATATTTTTAGATATTTTATGGCCGGTTCAGATCAGACAAGAAAGGGTCATCTAGCAAAGGTTATCATGATGTCGATCTTTTTGTCAAACAAGTAGATGGGAAAAATGTTACTGATTCAGAGAAATTGAGTGAGTATGCTTGCAAAGTTTCGGCTGTTTGGCTTATGCATATTGTATCAAATATCAAGTTTTGTTGTGAAGTTGGATGCCTCATGTGCTTAATTTTTTTATGGTGATTGTAGGATTTTGACTTGGAGAAGGCCCGGCTTGACCTAAGGCATGGCTACAACAGGGCTGAGATGAAGTTCAATGTGAATCGTGTTGATAACATGGTGATCCAGGCAATCTTTCTATTGGATATGCTTAACAAGGACATCAATTCCTTCTCCATGAGAGTCAGGTCTATGTATGTTGCTTGTTCTCCTATAATTATTTATTGTTAAATTTCTAAGAAGTGTCATAGGTCATATTTTTAGATAGACAGGTCTGGTTGAATATTCATCATAATGCCATTACATGGATTGTCTTCACAGGAATCAGTTTTTAAAGAAAATCTTTGTATTCTCATTTTAATTTTATATGCAGCCCCTCAAATCAACTTTGGAACCCAAATGGTCAAACCTTTGGACGGAAAGTTCAGCAAAGGTAATCGATTAAAGCGGCTTCACAGCAGTAAGTTGTTTCTCCTCCAAATTCAGCTTTGGCACAGGAAAGACCGTATGACAGGCAGGTTCGGCGCCAATGGCGACGAGGCCACAAGTTATCTTATGTCTCGCTGTTTGTTAATTGTTTAGGTTGCTTCCGAAAATGGTGAACTTTTACTGTTTCGTAGTAGAAAGCATATTATGTCAAGGCAAACTATAATTAATCAAATCTACATATTCTTTTGTTTTCTAAGATTTATAACTTCTACACAAAATTATTCTATTTAAATGAAAACAACAACCTGGTCCTTTGTCACCGTCCTTTGTCACAATTTCTATATTACTAGGCCTATTGAATGCAACTGTGCAATACACGTTTTACAGGGTTCTACATGTGTTCTTCAACAACCTTAATTCTATTTTATTGATGATTGTTTGTGTTGTAAGAAATGGTGCTTTGCAAAATTTAGAATAAACTATGTAATATTGATATTGTACTGTTACTAGGGTTTTATCCTCCTATATAAGAAGTTCAAATGGATAAACAATAAAGGCAGTGAGTTCAATCACCTTTAGAAGATCAATGTTTACTTTGATGGTATGATACTCTTGTTGAGTAGTTTATTGAATATATGTGAATAGATAAGGTTGTTTTTAGTAAACAAAGGAGGCCACATTTCATATGTAGTCTCGGCATAACCTACTTGGAGCTTTTGCGCTTGCATGATTTTTTATGTTAATGCTAGCTATTATCATCTTTGGTTATTTTTCTTTTTTAATTATACTTCTTTGATAGATGGATGTGTTCTTTCTTCATAATTTACACCAATTGTGAATGAAAATTATCGTGAAGATTTTGATCTCAAGCAAGCATTAAAAAAAGAACAGGAGTTAACATACCTCATCCAACCTCTGCTATACCAAATCAGTTTGGCTTATAAAACCTTGATTGTATATCAAGCTGTTCTCTACTGGTTTCTTTATCACCTTCAACAATAGTGGGAACAACAGACTCATGGTCACTGATAGCAAATGATTCATGAGAAGGACAATAGGGAGTAGATTCTGAAGATTGAACGGGTATATCAAGGTCCCCTCGTAACATATTCTTTGTTCCACTGTCCTCTGGTTCTTTAGATGTCAAATTTTCATGGGATTTTTTGGACATAGCTTCACTGCCATTAACAACACCATTTGTAATTGCATATTCTACAATAAGTATTTTAGTTTTCTCGCCACTACAATGCTGGGTATTAATTAATACTTGAAAATTTGATATGCAGGTGGCTGAGGGACCCAGGAGTTGTGGGGCGTCACAGATAATCGGCATGGAATTTAGTAGTTTATAACAGTTCCTGAAGGAGCTAGGATTTATGAATCATTCTCCACCACCTTGAGGTACTCACCGGAGCCAGAATTTATGAATCGTTGTCCACCATCTCGAGGTATTCACCATGTTACTTTTTCTTTTTCAACACTAAATAATTGTTTGCTTAAATGTCAATATTATTTAGCTATTCCTTTGAAATTTACTAATCTATATTGAATAGAGACTTGGGTGGCTCCATCGCTAGCTTTGATGGCAATGGTTATACAAGTAATAAGTTTAAAGGTCAGGTGACTACAAAGTATCACCATTGCACTCTTCACATTCTATATAAAATTTAAAATATACGCTTTCCAGTCAGCATAGGTATCATATTGCTGCATTGTTGAAATCCGAAACCTTATTATGCGTTGTTGAAGTGATACTACAGGAAGAAAACTCATTTTCGGCAGCCAGAAGCTGCCGAAAATAGGGTCTATGCCGCCGAAACCTTATTATGCAGTGCTGTTGTATGATAACTACAAAAACAGATCCAAACGATACACATGAAAAAATCTCTTTAAGGCCAAAGCATGTACCAGCATATACCTGAAAAAAGATATATTTTCTTTCTCTGTTATATCTATAGATGATACAAAAATGTATTGCCTTCTACTCCAAAACAATTATCTTATCCTACCAAAATCACCGGTCCTAGCTGCTGCTTGCCTATAGCTCCAGTTTATATAATCTGGGCAAATAATCCCAAACAAACAAGCCCTTACTCCAGTGCCGAAATGCCCATTTTAAAACTCTGACTGGGGTCACAGTTAGCTTAGTGATCTAATGTTTATCCAAAGTATAGAGGTTTAACTCAGATCATCATTATAATTGCAGCAAGCCATGATAGCACTTCAGTCTTTAAGATAGACATACATTCATTTTTATAATCTAAAATAAATTTAGAGACAAAACATAAGCTGAAAAATTAAGGAGACATAAAACAAGAAGAAAACCAAACTACCATGTAAGTGATGCAGTCTTAGTTTCCACACTAAAGTACAGTTCACTAATTAGTATTGGGAAAAATGAAGATCTCATGCACAACTTCATCCATCCAACTTAGTTATTAGGCCCAACAAAATCACCTTCCTCTCTGTGATCTTCTCAGTCCTTCAGGTATGTCCTTGCCAGTGGAATTTTTGTCTCATCTGTATTTTTTCAAATCTTGCTATAGTGTGGAGTTCAGTTGTTTTAGTGCTTTAGGTGTACTTTCTGTTTGTAAAACATTTAAAACAGGCTGACAATCTGAATAATGAGTACAGAGGAAAAAACGAGTTTGCCTTCCAATCCGCTCCCAAAAAATACATCTCTATCGAATAATACATCATCATGATAAGTTGTCATTTGGTCTATGACTTGTGAAACTGCAATCCCTCAGCAATCTCTTGTGCATTTTGCCTTTTAGATTCATGCAATTCCTGACCCAAGTCAGGTGTGTGTTCTTATAATGTTTCTCGCTTCTTTTAATGTTTCTTGCCCCCCTGTTGCTCAGACAGAGCAGTTCGGAACCTTGGACATCTGATCAGGAATGAAGAGGAAAACAAAAACAAACAGTTTGTTCATTACTACTCAAAAGAACTTGGCCGTTCGTATGGTACATTCATCCATCATATACGTATGTTATTACAAAAAAAAGAATGGTGATTTTTAAAAAGAATCAATAGAAAATCAGACAGCTGACCAAACCAAAAGGAGGAAATACCAAGAAACAGTAGCAAGCATTACAGTTCATCAAAGCAAGAGCAAATTAATAAATGAAGTAGAGAATAGGAAAGATAATCAATTTTGGTTTAGCTACACTTTTATCGTCTGATACCAGACGCATGCTACTGTAGGCGTGCAACACGCGCCTACTGCTCTAGCTACTCACTGTGTTTAGTAATTAAACTTTAATATGATCTTATTTTGCTTTTATCTCTTCACAGATATGATATTGGCATGACCAAATGCATTTACTGTGGGTTCTACCAAGAGGCTTGCCCAGTCGATGCTATTGTTGAGGGGCCTAACTTTGAGTTTTTTATGTCTTGCTGCTAAGCCTTGATATGCATTTAGGTACTGTTTTTATGTCTCTAGGAAATCAATCTGTGTTTTCTCAACTTCTGGATCATTTAATACTTGAAATAGCTGGCTAACCATTTGAAAAGATATATGAGATATCATGAGGAAGTTATCTTCACACATGATAGAGGACAGAAGTTTAGAATTTTTTTTCTCTAAACTCAGATTTGATTTCACATGACTATAGTTGCTACTGCCATCTTAGGGAAAAGAAAAAACGTGATAATATGTTACAGAATAACAGCTGCCAATCTAATATACATTTAGTGCCCGGATGAATGAAAGTTCTTCACTACAGTAACTGATTTTTTTGGTGGTGTTGACGCCTTTTTGGAGCGCCAAACACTCAACAAGAACCATGGCGGTGCCTTCTGCACAGGGGCGGACGGTCCGCGCGCAGGGGCCGGACGGTCCGCGGCCTGGTGCGAGGCGCGGTGGTGCTCTCTGCGCAAGGGCGGACTGTCCGCGGCCTGGGGCCGGACGGTCCGCGGCCTGGTGCGCGGCTAGGGCTCCTGCCTGACGGCCGGACGGTCCGCGCCCTGGGGCCAGACGGTCCGCGCGTACGCAGGGACGGCGGAAGATCGCCGACGGCGCCTGGATCTCGCTCCCGGGAGGGACCCCGTCGGGGAGTAGAGATCCTAGGTGGTGTCTAGGCTCGGGTAGACCGACCTAGACTCCTCTAATCGACGTAGAGTCGAGGAGAGGCGGAGAATTTGGGGATTGGAAGGCTAAACTAGGGCTAAACTAGAACTACTCCTAAGATAAAATGCGAAATAGAAGTTGTATTGATTCGATTGTTGATTACAAATCGGCCGTATACCTCTCTTTTTATAGAGGAGGGGGGCTGGACCCTTTACAAACTAATTCCCGAGCTTATCCCGCGATTTTAGCTAACAACAGTAGCACAAAACTCGGAACCCTAATCTGCTCTGCGCACGCGCGGACCGTCTGGCCCATAGGCGCGGACCGTCCGGACCGCGGACCGTCCGGCCTCAGGGCCGGACAGTCCGCCGGCTCATTTCTGGTTCGAACATATGCCCCCCTGCCTTTTGGTGGAGCTGGGCGAACCAAAAGCAACTAACTCGATGTGATCACATCGGTTTTCTTAGGCATCTTGCCACATACTAGGATGGTACTGTTTGAGGAAACGCCCATTCAAAGCCTTAGATAAATCCTTGCCTTGTAATGTTTGTAGTAAATAAGCGTTACTAGACATCACCTGTTTCACTTTATAAGGACCCTCCCAGCTTGGCGACCATTTCCCGAACTTTCGGTCTTTATTCCTTAGAGGCAGAATGGTCTTCCACACCAAGTCTCCTACTTGAAATGATTTTGCTTTGACCTTCTTGTTGTAGGCCCTGGCTACCATGATCTTGTCCTTTTCTATTGCTCCCAAAGCTATCATTCTCTTGTCGGTCACCTCATCAATATTATCCATCATTGAATTATAATAATCAGTAGCAGTTAGATCATTTTGTCTGGCAAACCTGACAGCATTCAAACTTATTTCCACAGGTAACACTGCTTCCTGCCCATAGACAAGCTCAAAAGGAGATACTTTAGTAGCACTATGTTTAGATATTCTATGAGCCCATAAAGCTTCAGACAAAATCTTATGCCAATGTTTAGGATTATCAGATACCTTCTTCTTTATCAAATTAATCAACGTCCTATTACTAGACTCGGCCTGTCCATTGGCCTGAGCATAATATGGAGACGAATTAAGCAGCTTAATTCTGTATAATTCAGCAAATTCGCGTACCTCCTTTGACATAAAAGAAGTACCTTGATCTGTAGTCAAGGTTTGGGGAATGCCGAATTTATGAATAATATGCTCAGTTATGAACTCAATTACCTCCTTGTGCGTCATGTTCTTTAGAGCAACGGCTTCAGTCCATTTGGTGAAATAGTCAGTGGCAACTAACACAAACCGATGCCCCTTTGATGATGAAGGATGAATTTCTCCAATAAAGTCTAATCCCCATCCTCTGAACGGCCAAGGCTTGATGATAGGATGTAATTCGGCTGCAGGGACCAACTGTAGGTCGCCGAATTTTTGACACACTTGGCAACCCTTGTAGTACTTGAAACAATCAGCTATCATACTAGGCCAATAAAAACCAGACCTTCGCAACAACCACTTCATCTTTGGAGCTGATTGATGGGTACCACAAATTCCTTCATGTACTTCGGCCATGGCTAATATAGCATCATCTGGGCCCAAGCACTTAAGCAGGACATCATTAACCGTTCGGCGGTAAAGTTCATCACTCATCAAATTGCAAGCTGTTCGCCGAATGTTCTTATCTGTCCTGATATTGGGATTTTGCAAATAATTAAGTATAGGTGTCCTCCAATCCCTTGCATCGGCTTCATTGTCAGCCGAACCGATTAAGAGAACATTTCTGGTAACCTCGGACGGTCCGGCGTCATCACGCGGACGGTCCGCGACCTGGGAATTTGGCTCTGCACTGGTTATCAGATTTTCAGTTTTGTGAAATTTCCCTCTCTTTATCCGATAACCTGATGCATCTTGTGCCAAATTGTTAGCTCTATGATTCTCAACTCTAGAGATATGCCGAATACTGAATTCGTCAAAAGAATGGATTATGCTCCAACATTTCTCAAGATAACTATTTAGAGTACCATCAAGACATTGATATTCTTCTAACACTTGTTAGACAACCAGCTGAGAATCACCAAATACCTTCACATGTTTTACTCCCATACCATTTAAAAGTTCTAAGCCGAATAGGAGGGCCTCATATTCAGCTTGATTATTAGTGCAATAAGTTTTCAATCGGCTAGAGAAGTCAAAGGAGACATTACTTGGTGAAACAAGCACAATGCCAATTCCTTGCCCTTCATTGCAAACCGATCCATTAAAATATAAAGTCCAAGGAGTAATAGTGAGGTATGACATGTCTAGTTCATGAATATTATTAACCCGATGTTCTACAATAAAATCCGCTACGACTTGGCCTTTCATAGATTTCAATGGTTCATAGGCCAAGTCATATTCTATGAGTGCATAAGCCCACTTACCAATTCTACCACTCATAATTGGGTTATGCAACATGTATTTGATTACATCGGCTTGACCAGAAACAGTGCAATGACTAGACAGTAAATAACATCTACATTTGGTGCATGCATAAAACAAGCATAAGCATAACTTTTCAATAAAAGTGTACCTTGTTTCAGCATCCACCAACCTTCGGCTTAGATATGTCACCACATGCTCCTTCCCCTCAGTTTCTTGTGTCAGAACAGCCCTAATAACCTTGTCTTCAGCTGCAATGTATAATCTGAATGGTGCTCCTACTTGTGGTGCTTTTAACACGGGAGCCGAAGACAAGTATTTTTTAATGAGATCAAATGCTTCCTGTTGCTCTGCCCCCCAAGTGAATTCAGGATCATTCTTAAGCCGAAGGATAGGGGTGAAGGCATCAATCTTCCCGGCTAGGTTAGAAATAAACCTTCGTAAATAATTCACCTTGCCGAGAAACCTCTGCACTTCGACCTTACAAGTCGGAGGTCCCACATTCCGAATAGACTTGATTCGGTCAGGGTCTATCTCTATACCATGTTCATGTATGACAAATCCTAAAAACTTACCAGCCGACACTCCAAAAGCACATTTACGTGGGTTCATTTTCAAACCATACTGACGCATTTTATCAAAGGCTTTGCGCAAATCAGCTATATGAGAACTAAACTCAGCCGATTTGACTACAATATCATCAATGTAAACTTCTACAGTGTTTCCTAACAATTCATGGAAGATCAGATTCATAGCCCTCTAATAAGTAGCACCAGCATTTTTAAGACCGAATGTCATGACAGCCCATTCAAATAAACCAATGAAACCTGGACATATAAAGGCCGTTTTAGACGCATCTTCTTCGGCCATGAAAATCTGATTATATCCGGCATTACCATCAAGGAAGCTAATAATTCTATTTCCTGATGCATTATTGATTAATGTGTCGGCTATGGGCATGGGATATTCATCTTTAGGAGTTTCTTTATTTAAATTACGAAAATCAATGCATACTCTAAGCTTACCTGACTCCTTCTTCTCCACCGGCACAATATTGGAGACCCACTCTGCGTATCTGCAAGGTCTAATAAAATTAGCTTCTAGCAGCCGGTGGATTTCGTCCTTGATTCGTGGGAGAAGATCTGGACGAAATGTTCTAGCTTTCTGCTTGAAAGGTCTGAAACCAGACTTAATAGGCAGCCGATGTTCGACAATCTCTCGGCCTAGTCCAGGCATTTCAGTGTAATTCCAAGCAAAACAATCTGAATATTCCTTCAATAGACCGATCATCTCATTTCTAGAATCGGTCTCCAGGGTCTTGTTTACAAAAGTTGGCCTTGGAGTTTTACCATTTCCTATGTCAATCTCTTCCAAAGGATCAGCCGATGTAAACCCCTGTCCTAGTTTATCAAGATCTCTGAATTCCTCTATCATGCCTCCCACAGAGGAATCAGATGATCTTTGTGTGATGGCGGACTTTCCGGTCTTGGGGACCGGATCATCCGTAATACTATCTTTTCGCTGTGGTAGATGTTCGGTCTTAAAGTCCGAACTGTTCTGTGAAAGACCAGACCATCCGGCTTTGAGAGCCGAATTGTCCGTGATCAAAGACTCATGAACTTTGTGTGCATTCATCATTTAAACTCTATTTAGGATTTAGCCGATTCTCCATCGGCTCTAGCATTACAGGAATGAAACCTTTCTTATCTATACTTATGAACTGATAATCAGAAAAATTTACTCCTGTGAGACATGTAGCAGTCTCATAAGTCCAGAGTACAGGGGCATCGGCCACAGCGATGCAGGCCGATACATCAGCATGTACTTGTTCTACCTCATCACCTACCCATTGTATTAGCATTTGATGTAATGTAGAAGGTATACATTGGTTGGCATGAATCCAATCTCTGCCTAAAATTAAACTGTAATTCCCTTCTACATCAGCGACGAAGAATGCAGCAGCAAGGGTCTTAGTCCCGATGGTTAATTCAACGGACGTGACTCCCCTGGCTTTTATCGAACTATCCCCAACGCCGCTGAGGGTCATGTTGGTTTTGACAAGTTCGTCATCTTGTTTACCTAATTTTCTGTATAGTGAATAAGGCATTAGATTTACAGCCGCCCCTCCATCTACCAACATCTTAGCAATCGGTATTCCATCAATGTGACCGCGCACGAAGAGCGGCTTTAGATAAATCGTATTCCTTTGGTTTAGTAAAGGCGGCTTCTTTATGTAACACCCACTTTGTAATTTGCTAGAAATAATACCAATAGAGAAACAATTTCTCTTTATGTGAGTTTGATCTTTATGCATCATCATATGTGAACACCATGTCCAAAAACAATTAATAAAAAGATATGCCACCAAATTATGCATCATGCTGGATTTTATTTTGTGTGCATATTGTGAGAAAATAAAATAAAAATATGACAAGGCAATACATTAAAGTCCCAAAGTGGAATTTAGAATACAAAATAAAATCTAGGATTTAGAAGTGGAGAAAGAAAAGAAATACCACATAAAACATAGGAAATAAATATATACATAAAAATATCTCCTTCATCCCCAAAATTTAATTTGACACATTTTATACATGTGCAAACCTATAACTGGAATTCAAAGTTGAATTTGAAATTCAAAAGGGAAGAAGAAATATAAAAAAAGAAAAGAGTTTTAACTCGGTTGGGCCTAGGAAACGGAATTCGGCCCACTAACTCAATCAGCCGCGCAGCCCAATTCCACACGCTCCCTCCCTCCCACTGGCGTGCGGGTCCTACACGTCATCCACCCAGGCGCGCAGTCACCATTCTTCCTCCAGGCGCGCCCAGGAATCCGCAGAGCTTGAACGACCTCCGACGAATCCGCCGCGTTCTGGACCATAGCTAGCGCCTTGACCAATTCCCAGGTGGGTATAAGACCAGACGCCGAACCCTAAACCTCACCCTCCTCTCGTTACACGGAAAATCCAGCTGCTTCGGGGAGTTTAGTGTCGTGTTCGCCGCCGGCGTTGACCTCACCCACGGCTGGCGTCCGAGAGTCCGTGGCGTGACGGGGTGCTTCGGAGGCTTGCCGGTGGATCACCCGTTGACGAATTAGGGGAGGAATCAATCCAGTGGCGGCCGGAATTCGACATCGCGTCCAGTGATCTGCCGTAGGAAGTCTAGCACCAATTAGACCGCGGCGTTCGGTGAGCTCTCAATTCTTTACCCTTGCCGTATTCTTTTACCTAACTAATGCCGCGCCGTCATCAATCGTGGGCGAATTGGGCACGAATTTGGCCTTTGTGCGGGGGATGTCGTTCGGGCGTCGCCCATATCGCGGTCAGGGGTATTCGGCTGTGTGGCGTTCGGCAAAATCGTTCCCCAGGTGTTCGTCCATGGGCTAGCTTCGTGTTGCGCCAACTCCCTTCAAGGTTGATGCATTCGTACCCCGCGGAGACTTTTCCGGCCATGGCGTCCGCCGTGGATTTGCCTCCGCCGCCGCTCTCGCTCGTCGGTGTGGGGAGGAGAGATCTTGGCCGTTGATCTCTCAGGCAACGGGGACGATTAGAACCGAAGCAGGTTAATGGGGGACTTCGGTTTGGGTCGCGGGAACCGTCCGATTCAAAATGGGCGATCACGATTAGTTGAAGGATACCCCTTCGGCCGGGGCCAATCTGGGTCGTTGATCTCGGGTTAGACGGTCACGATTACCTGGCGAGTGTTTTAAATCCGAGCCGTTGGATATGGATCTGAGCGCTCAGGACGCATACCGGTTCGTGTTGGTCAGATCTAATCTGGGGCGTCCGTTCCTAATCTGACGACCAGGAATCACCTGTACCCCTTCACGGGTACATTTTACTAAAGAGACCCTAGGGTATTTTATAATGAACCCGCCATCCTCTGGCACTATGCGCTGAGTCTGCGGATTATTACCCCGTGGCCCCTGCATTTTCCATTAATTGAGGCCCAATCCAGTGACGTGTTAAAATAAATAAATGAATTAGAAAATATATTTTTAATACAAAAATAAACTTTAGAACTTGTAAAAATTATAGAAATTCCATTTTTGGTCCAAATTGAGCCATTCCACTTTCTAAATTTTTGTAATTTAATTCTCTATCACCTAGAGCCTCTGTTTTGTCATGAAAACAGTAATAAATTTAATTCCACACTTAATCCTATTTTAAACACATAAAACCTTTGAAAATCCATAACTTAAATTCTATAACTCCAAAAATTATGATTTCTGTTCCTAGGATTTTATTTTATTATGTAGAATATTTCTGTGTATTTTGTTTACATGCTTGGTGTGATGTTAATTTTCCTATATACTGTGCTTGTTTGTATTGTGGCGAGTAGAAGAGCACGTGACTGAGGATCCTGGTGAGCAGCAGGTTGAAGTAGCTGAGCAGGAGCTCATTGAAGGCAAGTTGTGCCCTTGACCACTTTTTACCCAATAATGTTCTTTAATATCACTTATCCATGCATAGGTTAATTTTGATGGGACCCAATAGGTCACCCTAGATTGTTTATCTCATTACCTTGTTTACCCCTGAATCACTTGGGTAGTTTGCTATTGCTTTACATGGTTTTGGGATAATCATTTATTACCTCTATGTTCCAATTCTTTTTGTTATTCTATTTATGTTCATGTTGAGATCATTAATGTTAATTGGAACGTAGAGCTTAACTTGAGTAACACGTGCCACCACAAGGGTTTAATGGGACGCCCTTAGCTGATTAATTAGGAAAGCTAGTGGAAGACTACCTTACCCGAAAGGGGCAAGGGCAGTAAGGGAGTGGTCAGTGTAGGGAGGTCCTTGCTTGATTTTGCTGCGATGGCGGTCAGGCAAGAACCCTGCATTGGAACTTCCTATAAACTGTAGCGGGTTTTTGGAAGCTAGTGGAACTTTGTAAAGGCCTCGTAGTGTTGCCCTGCCGCGCTTCCTAGGTAGAGGTGTATGGGATTCGCGACCCCTTGGCAGATGGGTAACATGACTTGTGGGTAAAGGGTACAACCTCTGCAGAGTGTAAAACTGGTATACTAGCCGAGCTCACGGTCATGAGCGGCTCAGGACTCTCTGATGTTTAAATTATGGAACTTAAATTCAATTTTGTCATTTGCATTGCATGGGTTTGTTATTAATTTTGTTCTATTACTTTACTTATGGTTTGGTATTTACTTACACTTAGTAACTGCTAATAAAATTTTGACCAACTACTTAAAAGCAATGCTCAGCTTTAACCCCTATCATTGATTAGCCTTACACATCACATGAACTCACACCTTTGTGAGTTTATGTCCACTGGTTCCCCACAACTTGTTGAGCTATGATCATGTGTGAGCTCACCCTTGCTGTCTCACACCCCCCACAGGAGAAGAGCAGGTGGTTCAGGAGGAGCCACAAGGCGAGGAGTATGATCTGATCTAGGTGGCGTTTCTCAGTTGACATTGGCGCCGACGATCCTTAGTTCGTTTTATCTTTATTATTTTATTTTGTAATAAGTCTTCCGCTATGTAATAAATACTCTGATGTTTTACGACATTTATCTCTATACACTCTGTTATTATATATGTTGTCTTCTTGGCGCATGTATGAGATGCACCTGGCTTTGTTCCTTAAGGCCGGATGTGACAGAAGTGGTATCAGAGGAATGTTGACTGTAGGACGAAACCTAGATAGAAATGGACAAAACCCTTACCTACTTATCTTACTCTGATTCTTTCTACACTTATCTTGATCCTGTCTCACCTTCTACTGTTCTACTCTGATCATTCTTACCTTTTCTACTCTTAGTCAAGATGGATTTCACACCTTGGAATCCCTACCCCTATGACATTTTTAAGAGATAGGAAGCCTAAGACAAAATTTAAAACTATTTTCTCTAATAAAAATGTTGGTTGATTGTTCTGATGATCAATGTCTGATTTGCTTCTTTGATTATTTGAAATATTACATGGATATCTTAGCATGTGCCAGCATAAGGTAATAAATTAGCTATGGTAGGTAAAACATTAAACTGCTTAGCTAATAAATCCCCCAAAGTAACATGATTTGTAATTACTGCCTTGTCTACTGCTCTTTCTTACCATATGTATCTAACTCAGATGGTCAATACCAGGCGGGGTGGTGGAATCGATTTGCCTCCTAATCGACACACTCGGAGAATATACAGACAACCCCAACCACAGCCTGCAGAGATGAATCCTCCTAATCCTCCACCAGGCGGAGTTGACCCACTGGTTGCTGCTCAGATGGCGGTGATGCAGCAAATGGCGGACACTATGGCTGATATGCGTGCCTAGATGCAGCAAGAACGCCAGGAGATGCGTCAAGAAAGAGAAGATATACGACAGGAGTTGCGCCAGGAGCGAGAAGAGATACGCCAGGAAAGGAGGGCGCAACAACAGCAGCTGCAACAGCAAATGCAACAACAACAACAGCAGCAGCAGCAACAGCAACAAGTACCACTGCCTCCACCACCACCACCAGTTCCACCCTGAGATAAGCACCGGGAGTTCATGAGTCATAAGCCACCTACATTCGCTAGCTCACCTGATCCACTGGACGCGGATGATTGGCTGAAGTCTGTTGAGAAGATGTTGAATATTGCACAGTGCACTGATCGGGAGAAGGTTTTATATGCTTCTGGACGTCTGACAGGTCCTGCTGCTGACTGGTGGGATTCATATACTGCTGCCCATGATGCTGCGGATACTATTACTTGGGCAGAGTTCAGTACACAGTTTAGGAATTATCATATACCAGCTGGATTGATGAAGATTAAGAAGAAGGAATTTCTGTCGCTAAAGCAAGGGAGTATGACAGTCAGTGAGTACCGTGACAAGTTTATCCAGTTATCCAGATATGCCCCTGATGAAGTTGCTGAAGACGAGAGGAAGCAGGAGCACTTTATTGAAGGACTTAATGGACCCCTCCAGTATGCACTGGTTGCACACACTTTTCCATCATTTCAGAGGCTGCTGAATAAGGCTCTTGCTATTAAACACAAGCGTGTTCAGCTGGGTGATTTGAAGAGAAAGGCAATATCTCAAGGACAAGGAAGCAGCAGTGTTCGTCCTCGCTACAGTTCACCACAGGGTACACCGACTCGACCAGGAGGACCGCGCCCAGTTCAGCAATCACCACTGAGGACTCCACCTCCTCGACAGGCTACCCCTACTGGCACCCCGACGAAGTTCTCAGGACAGAGTCCAGGCACTACTTGTTTCAAGTGTGGGAAGACTGGTCATTATGCAAATGTCTTCCCACAGAGGATTGCTACTACTCCAGTTCAGAACAGGCAGCAAACTCCAGGATCTGGCAAGGGATATTCTATTGCCAAGGTTAATCAAGTCAGCGTTGATGCTACTCCGGATGGTGGGGACATCGTACTTGGTATGTTTTATGTTAATGCAATTCCTGCAACCATATTATTTGATTCTGGTGCTACACATTCATTCATGTCTGCTAGATATGCCAACACAAATGAAATACCACTGCTAAATATGAGAAAACCCATGATAGTAATTACACCTAAAGGGCCTGTTGAGGCAAATCAAATGACACGTAGATTGACATTGACCATTATGGGTAGAGAGTTTGGAGCTACTGCTATAATATTAGAGTCAAGCAGTATAGATCTGATCCTTGGTATGTCATGGCTAAGAAAGGCAAAGGCCGTTATAGCATGTGGTAGAGGTACTGTAGAACTCACTACCACTAAAGGAGAAAGATTTCAAGTTAATATTGCAGTAACCTCCTCACCCATGCGTGCAATGTTCTTTATACCTGAGGAGTTTGTTGGTGACAACATCCGGGTGGTTAGAGATTTTTCGGATGTCTTTCCAGAGGAGTTACCAGGGATGCCACCTGATAGAGAAGTTGAGTTTGTTATTGATCTCTTACCTGGAACCGCCCCTATTTCTAAACGGCCATATAGGATGTCCGTAGAGGAGTTGAAGGAACTTAAGAAGCAATTAACTGAGTTACAAGACGCTGGGTACATTCGTCCGAGTTCCTCACCTTGGGGAGCACCGGTACTGTTTGTACAGAAGAAGGATGGATCACAAAGAATGTGTGTGGATTATAGATCACTCAACGATGTTACTGTGAAGAACAAGTATCCGTTACCCCGTATTGAGGATTTATTTGATCAGATGAGAGGTGCTAGAGTATTCTCGAAGATTGATCTCCGATCCGGTTACCATCAGATGAGGATTAGACCATCGGATATTCCCAAGACGGCATTCTCGACTCGATATGGATTATATGAGTTCACAGTTATGTCGTTTGGATTGACCAATGCCCCAGCTTATTTTATGAACTTGATGAATAAGGTGTTTATGGAGTATTTGGACAGATTTGTTGTGGTATTCATCGACGATATTCTTATTTATTCTCAGAGTGATAGCGATCATGAGGAACATCTGAGATTGATGCTACAGAAGCTATGAGATAACCAGCTATATGCCAAGTTCAGCAAGTGCGAGTTTTGGATTGGCGAGGTGCCATTTCTTGGTCATATTATTTCTAATGGAGGAATTTCAGTGGATCCTCCTAAGGTTAGAGAGATAATGGAGTGGAGAGTACCCACTACAGTTACAGAGATTCGGAGTTTCTTAGGACTTGCTGGATATTATCGGAGATTTATTGAAGGATTTTCCAAGATTGCTAAACCTATGACTTCGCTTTTGGAGAAAGGAAGAGAATTTAAGTGGGACGAGAAGTGCCAAGATAGCTTTGATCAGTTGAAGAAGAGATTGATGTCGCCACCAGTATTGGTTATGCCAGACTTACAGAAAGGATTTGATATCTATTGCGATGCATGTGGCCAAGGCTTAGGATGTGTGCTTATGCAAGAAGGACATGTGATTGCCTATGCTTCTCGTCAGTTACGCAAACATGAATTGAACTACCCCACTCATGACTTGGAATTGGCAGCCGTTGTGCATGCACTTAAGATTTGGAGACACTACATCATGGGAACTAAGTGCCAAGTATACACGGATCATAAGAGCTTGAAGTACATATTCACCCAGAAGGATCTCAACCTTAGGCAATGCCGTTGGTTGGAGCTTATTAAGGATTATGATTTGGAGATTCACTATCACCCGGGCAAGGCAAATTTGGTTGCCGATGCCTTGAGTCGCAAGGAGCATGTTCATTCAGCTATTGTTGCCCAGCTACCCGACGAGATTGTTGAGGATTTCAGGAGACTTAACCTGGGGATAGTTGCTCATACTGAAGGAGTTACTATTGATGTGGAACCTACTTTGGAGCAAGAGATCCGCAAAGGACAAATTGGTGATGCTAAAATAAAAGAGATTAAGGATCTGATTACTGAAGGTCGAGTTCCGGAATTTACGGAAGATGAGCAAGGCACCGTATGGTTCAAGGACAGGATGTGTGTTCCTGATATTGAAAGCCTTTGAGAGACTATTTTAAAAGAAGCCCATGATTCGGATTATTCTATTCATCCTGGTAGTACCAAGATGTATCAGGATCTGAAGCGGAAGTATTGGTGGTATGGATTGAAAAGAGATGTGGCTGCACATGTGGCTATGTGCGATGTATGTCAAAGAGTTAAGGCTGAACACCAGAGGCCAGCTGGATTGTTACATCCACTGAAGATACCCGAGTGGAAGTGGGAAGAGATTGGTATGGATTTCATTACAGGATTGCCTCGCACCCAGAAAGGATATGATGCTATATGGGTGATTGTGGATAGATTGACTAAAGTGGCTCACTTTATTCCTGTGAAGACTACATATAAAGGTTCTCAGCTAGCAGAGTTATATATGGCTCGGATTGTGTGTTTGCATGGTGTACCAAAGAAGATCGTGTCTGATCGAGGTTCACAGTTTACCTCAAGATTTTGGAGAAGCTTTCATGAGAACATGAGTACGAAGTTGAATTTCAGTACGGCTTATCACCCTCAGACTGATGGACAGACTGAAAGGACTAATCAAATATTGGAAGATATGTTGAGAGCATGTGCCCTTCAGCATGGAGGAAGTTGGGATAAAAGTCTACCTTATGCTGAGTTCTCATATAATAATAGTTATCAGGCCAGTCTGAAGATGCCACCTTTTGAAGCTTTATATGGGAGAAAGTGCAGGACTCCTTTGTATTGGGATCAGACTGGAGAAAGACAGTTCTTTGGGCCTGAATTGATTCAAGAAGCAGAAGAACAAGTTCGTATAATTCGAGAGAATTTGAGGGTAGCTCAAACCAGGCAAAAGAGTTATGCTGATAATAGAAGAAGACCACTGGAATTTGAAGAAGGAGATTATGTGTATCTCAAGGTGTCACCACTTCGTGGAATGAGGAGATTCAAAGTTAAGGACAAATTGTCCCCTCGCTATATTGGACCATTCCTGATCTTTAGGCGAGTTGGGGAGATGGCATACCAACTCGAGTTACCTGCTACCCTATCGGATGTGCATAATGTGTTCCACGTATCTCAACTTAAGAAGTGTCTCCGTGTCCCTAAGGAACAGTTACCAATGGAAGAGCTCAGTGTTCAGGGTGATTTGACTTATACGGAGTACCCGATCAAGATTCTTGATACATTAACTCGAGTTACAAGGAATAAGGTGATAAAGATGTGCAAAGTCCAATGGAGTCACCACGGTGAAGATGAAGCAACTTGGGAAAGAGAAGAAGAGCTTCGCATAGATTTTCCCCACCTTTTCCCTAGGTCTTCCTAAATCTCGAGGGCGAGATTATTTTTAAGGGGGGTAGGATTTGTAACACCCACTTTGTAATTTGCTAGAAATAATACCAATAGAGAAACAATTTCTCTTTATGTGAGTTTGACCTTTATGCATCATCATATGTGAACACCATGTCCAAAAACAATTAATAAAAAGATATGCCACCAAATTATGCATCATGCTGGATTTTATTTTGTGTGCATATTGTGAGAAAATAAAATAAAAATATGACAAGGCAATACATTAAAGTCCCAAAGTGGAATTTAGAATATACAATAAAATCTAGGATTTAGAAGTGGAGAAAGAAAAGAAATACCACATAAAACATAGGAAATAAATATATACATAAAAATATCTCCTTCATCCCCAAAATTTAATTTGACACATTTTATACATGTGCAAACCTATAACTGGAATTCAAAGTTGAATTTGAAATTCAAAAGGGAAGAAGAAATATAAAAAAAGAAAAGAGTTTTAACTCGGTTGGGCCTAGGAAACGGAATTCGGCCCACTAACTCAATCAGCCGCGCAGCCCAATTCCACACGCTCCCTCCCTCCCACTGGCGTGCGGGTCCTACACGTCATCCACCCAGGCGCGCAGTCACCATTCTTCCTCCAAGCGCGCCCAGGAATCCATAGAGCTTGAACGACCTCCGACGAATCCGCCGCGTTCTGGACCATAGCTAGCGCCTTGACCAATTCCCAGGTGGGTATAAGACCAGACGCCGAACCCTAAACCTCACCCTCCTCTCGTTACACGGAAAATCCAGCTGCTTCGGGGAGTTTAGTGTCGTGTTCGCCGCCGGCGTTGACCTCACCCACGGCTGGCGTCCGAGAGTCCGTGGCGTGACGGGGTGCTTCGGAGGCTTGCCGGTGGATCACCCGTTGACGAATTAGGGGAGGAATCAATCCAGTGGCGGCCGGAATTCGACATCGCGTCCAGTGATCCGCCGTAGGAAGTCTAGCACCAATTAGACCGCGGCGTTCGGTGAGCTCTCAATTCTTTACCCTTGCCGTATTCTTTTACCTAACTAATGCCGCGCCGTCATCAATCGTGGGCGAATTGGGCACGAATTTGGCCTTTGTGCGGGGGATGTCGTTCGGGCGCCGCCCGTATCGCGGTCAGGGGTATTCGGCTGTGTGGCGTTCGGCAAAATCGTTCCCCAGGTGTTCGTCCATGGGCTAGCTTCGTGTTGCGCCAACTCCCTTCAAGGTTGATGCATTCGTACCCCGCGGAGACTTCTCCAGCCATGGCGTCCGCCGTGGATTTGCCTCCGCCGCCGCTCTCGCTCGTCGGTGTGGGGAGGAGAGATCTTGGCCGTTGATCTCTCAGGCAACGGGGACGATTAGAACCGAAGCAGGTTAATGGGGGACTTCGGTTTGGGTCGCGGGAACCGTCCGATTCAAAATGGGCGATCACGATTAGTTGAAGGATACCCCTTCGGCCGGGGCCAATCTGGGCCGTTGATCTCGGGTTAGACGGTCACGATTACCTGGCGAGTGTTTTAAATCCGAGCCGTTGGATATGGATCTGAGCGCTCAGGACGCATACCGGTTCGTGTTGGTCAGATCTAATCTGGGGCGTCCGTTCCTAATCTGACGACCAGGAATCACCTGTACCCCTTCACGGGTACATTTTACTAAAGAGACCCTAGGGTATTTTATAATGAACCCGCCATCCTCTGGCACTATGCGCTGAGTCTGCGGATTATTACCCCGTGGCCCCTGCATTTTCCATTAATTGAGGCCCAATCCAGTGTCGTGTTAAAATAAATAAATGAATTAGAAAATGTATTTTTAATACAAAAATAAACTTTAGAACTTGTAAAAATTATAGAAATTCCATTTTTGGTCCAAATTGAGCCATTCCACTTTCTAAATTTTTGTAATTTAATTCTCTATCACCTAGAGCCTCTGTTTTGTCATGAAAACAGTAAGAAATTTAATTCCACACTTAATCCTATTTTAAACACATAAAACCTTTGAAAATCCATAACTTAAATTCTATAACTCCAAAAATTATGATTTTTGTTCCTAGGATTTTATTTTATTATGTAGAATATTTCTGTGTATTTTGTTTACATGCTTGGTGTGATGTTAATTTTTCTATATACTGTGCTTGTTTGTATTGTGGCGAGTAGAAGAGCACGTGACTGAGGATCCTGGTGAGCAGCAGGTTGAAGTAGCTGAGCAGGAGCTCATTGAAGGCAAGTTGTGCCCTTGACCACTTTTTACCCAATAATGTTCTTTAATATCACTTATCCATGCATAGGTTAATTTTGATGGGACCCAATAGGTCACCCTAGATTGTTTATCTCATTACCTTGTTTACCCCTGAATCACTTGGGTAGTTTGCTATTGCTTTACATGGTTTTGGGATAATCATTTATTACCTCTATGTTCCAATTCTTTTTGTTATTCTATTTATGTTCATGTTGAGATCATTAATGTTAATTGGAACGTAGAGCTTAACTTGAGTAACACGTGCCACCACAAGGGTTTAATTGGACGCCCTTGGCTGATTAATTAGGAAAGCTAGTGGAAGACTACCTTTCCCGAAAGGGGCAAGGGCAGTAAGGGAGTGGTCAGTGTAGGGAGGTCCTTGCTTGATTTTGCTGCGATGGCGGTCAGGCAAGAACCCTGCATTGGAACTTCCTATAAACTGTAGCGGGTTTTCGGAAGCTAGTGGAACTTTGTAAAGGCCTCGTAGTGTTGCCCTGTCGTGCTTCCTAGGTAGAGGTGTATGGGATTCGCGACCCCTTGGCAGATGGGTAACATGACTTGTGGGTAAAGGGTACAACCTCTGCAGAGTGTAAAACTGGTATACTAGCCGAGCTCACGGTCATGAGCGGCTCAGGACTCTCTGATGTTTAAATTATGGAACTTAAATTCAATTTTGTCATTTGCATTGCATGGGTTTGTTATTAATTTTGTTCTATTACTTTACTTATGGTTTGGTATTTACTTACACTTAGTAACTGCTAATAAAATTTTGACCAACTACTTAAAAGCAATGCTCAGCTTTAACCCCTATCATTGATTAGCCTTACACATCACATGAACTCACACCTTTGTGAGTTTATGTCCACTGGTTCCCCACAACTTGTTGAGCTATGATCATGTGTGAGCTCACCCTTGCTGTCTCACACCCCCCACAGGAGAAGAGCAGGTGGTTCAGGAGGAGCCACAAGGCGAGGAGTATGATCTGATCTAGGTGGCGTTTCTCAGTTGACATTGGCGCCGACGATCCTTAGTTCGTTTTATCTTTATTATTTTATTTTGTAATAAGTCTTCCGCTATGTAATAAATACTCTGATGTTTTACGACATTTATCTCTATACACTCTGTTATTATATATGTTGTCTTCTTGGCGCATGTATGAGATGCACCTGGCTTTGTTCCTTAAGGCCGGATGTGACACTTTAGGACCAAAATCAAACTGGGCAACAACAGGTTCATCGTTGCCGATAATAGTACAATCGGCAGAAAATGTAATAACATTTACATCCATACCTGGGCGTTCTGGAGAAGCCTCGTAGTCGACCAAGTCTTCTCCCAGCAAGTCGTCCTCCTCCATTGATGTTGTCGTGTCGTTGGATGCTTCCTGGTGAACGGCGGACGATCCGCGTGCGGGGGCCGGACGGTCCGCGCCTGGTGCAGGTTGTCCAAAGACTTCCTGGTGAACGACGGACGGTCCGCGCGCAGGGGCCGGACAGTCCGCGCCTGGTGCAGATTGACTTTCTATTTCTATGGCCGTTTGTTTTTTCTCAACGACCTTCGGTCTCCATTTCTTTTGCGGTGGCGGGTATAGTGGATGTGTGTCATTAAATGTCTTTTCCGCCTCCTTCTCCTGGCTCTCCTTTGCTCTTAGGCGCTGTAATTTTCTCTTTTGAGATCGTGTCAATCCCGCTGGGCACCATCGAGGCATGGAGTATTTTGGATCGGCTATTTTGATGGTAGCCGTATCCTTTTCGGTTGTGTTGGCCGATTCGCCGAAAATCATCGGCCCTTTATTGTCTCCCTATATGACAACATCTGCGGTGCCTATTTTGATGATGTCCCTTTTTGTTGTTTTTTGAGTTGCTGCAGGCATATGCCCCCCTGCCGGATTGGTCGGCCTTGAAGGCCGAGTAGTCCGGCAATCCTGTTGGGTTTGTGTCTGGTGACCGGATTGAGCAGTGCTCAATCGGTCTTGTACTAGTGGCGTCAACCTGTCAAAAACAGATGTTTGGGGTGCCCGCAGGCGGGGTACTGCGGCATCCCAAATGGATATGGTGGCATGCCCCACATTTGATTTGGGACATATGGCGGAGGTAAATATGTGTATGGATATGGCATAGGTGGATATGGAGGTGGAGGTGTCCATGCAGGTAAGTTAGGTCTCACTTGTATAGTATGACCTTTCATTTCTTCTGATTGGTGGGGTGGTCCAATCGGCCTGACCTGGCGCTGCTCATGAATGGGTGAGCGGGGTCGCTTTGCTGGCCGGTCACTGGGGCCGGCCTTCTTTTTTACGTATTTAGACAATAATTGATCAAAAGTTGGGCCGGCTTTAACCAACCGACCAGCTGCCTTAAATGTATTTGTTTTCCACGTACCTATCTCTGGTCGTCGTGGTTTGAAAGTACGTGGCCGTTGTAAGTCCTGAGTACGGCCGAACCGTCCGCCGGAGCTCTCCGGACCGTCCGGTGGGGTCCCGACCGTCCGCGCCTACGTGCCGGACCGTCCGGGATACGCAGCACGGGTTCCTACATCTGTCTCCCTGTCTGCGCTTGCCCCCCAGTACTGGAGGCTGTGATGGTCACCTTTAGGGTCTCCCCTCCATCGGGAGTCTTCTCGGCTACCACTTTCCTGCAAGAAACTTTATGATCCTCATCGGCCTTTTTAGAATTGCCGATGATTGCCTCTTTGCCTTTGCTTTTATCGGCCGTGTTTGGCCGAACCAGGACTTTCTTGCCCTCAAAGTCGATCACGTTCATTGGAAAGGGCTCCGTATCCACCTGCATTTCCTGAAATTTCAATCGTCCTTCGTTAATGGCCGATTGAATCTGTCGCCGAAATACATTACAATCATTAGTGGCATGAGAAAATGAGTTATGCCACTTGCAGTACGCACGACGTTTTAGCTCGTCGGCGGATGGAACAGTGTGATTTATTTTAATATTGCCATTTTTAAGTAACTCATCAAATATTTTATCACATTTACCAACATTTAACGTAAACTTAACCTCCTCTTGCTGTTTCTTTTGAACCGGCTGCAAGGAGGAACAAGCCGAAGATTTGGCCTGTTTTGGCCAAATCATTTCAGCAGCATATACTTCTGCTGATTCGTCATCTGAGCTACTTTGGTCGCATTCTACTATATGTACGTTGTGACGCATTGTTTTAGCAGTTTCTTTGCTCCGGCTTTCGCAAGCCAAAGCCCTCTGGTGTAACTGTGCTAGTGTAAAAATTGGATGCCTTCTAATCTCTCTTTTAAATAATATCGTAGACCATTAAAGGCTAATCCTACTAGCTGTTTTTCTGCTAAATGAATTTGAAAGCATCGGTTTCTTGTATCGCGGAATCTCCGGATGTAATCATTAACCGATTCGTCTTTTGTCTGTCGCAATGACACTAAATCTACCAAATCCAATTCATAATCACCGGAGAAAAAATGATCATGAAATTTTTGTTCTAGATCCCCCCATGATGAAATGGAATTAGGAGGTAAAGTGGCATACCATGCAAACGCGGTTCCTGTTAGCGATAATAAAAATAAACGCACGCGAAATGCCTCTGTGTCTGCCAATTCTCCTAATTGTGCTAAGAACTGGCCTATATGTTCGCACGTGTTTTTCCCTTGATCACCCGAAAATTTTGCGAATTCGGGTATTCTAGTTCCCTGTGGGTACGGGTGGTGATCAAATCGGCTGTCATAAAGTTTCCGATATGATTGCCCTCCAGAGACCATGCTTACTCCGAGCTTATCTCGGAACGCCCCGGCTATTTCTTCCCTCACTATATCAATGGCAGCCGGTGCAAGACCACCGGCTCTCTGGTCAAACATAGGTGGGGTTGGTTGCATATTAGTATGTTGTCGTTCCCCCCATTGGTTTGAGCTACGTGGTGCATTTCCATTTGCCCTATATGGCTCATAGGTTTGATCGTTTCTTTCTGGCTTTTTAGGTGGGGCCGGAAAGCTTTCCTGGGCTCTGGATCCTGAATTAATGGGCTGGTGCATTTCATAATGTGATGGGAAGTGTTGCTGGGACGGGCGAGGATTCAGGTAATAATCCTCCTCAAAAGACTCATGCGCGGACTGTCCGGATATGTACCCGGACCGTCCGTGGTCATATGCGGACCGTCCGTCATTGTATGCGGACCGTCCGACTGGGTAGTTTGGGTTCTGTGTCATATGTGGTGGCTCAGACGCATATCTAGGTAACTCATTAAAAATAGGCCCGACTGTTGTTGGCCCGGACGGTCTGCGCTCACGTGCGGACGGTCCGGGCATGTGCAGATCGGCTGGTTTGCTGCCGATTTGCGGTTGCTTAGGGTATGTGTCCATCGGCATCCCATAAAGGGGTTGCGACTGGTCGTGACAACCTGTAGCCGATGTGTTATGCGCGTTATTTCCTAACTCAACCTCGTGCGAAGGAAAATTTGCGGTACTAGATTTATCAAATGCACGTACTAGTCTCTTAAGATCGCTTTGCATACCCCCTATGATGTTCTGCATTTGTTCACGCGATCTTCTACATAATTTCTAAGAGATTGCAGATCGTTGGTATTACTTACATTGGGGATATCTGGCGTGGGTTGGAGCGAAGCCGGATCCGTCGCCCGATGTCGGACGACCTTGTTGTTCCTGTCCACTTTGAAGTTGGCCAAGAACTTTGCCTTCGCCTCCTGGATCATCCGCTCCTTGTGCTCCTCAAACTGGAGCTGCTCGTCAGCCGGCAAGGTTTCCCAAGTCGGCTCTATGATGTTGCTTAGAGAAATATCAGAGCTATCCTTTGAACCGGCCATTGAGGGCCGATTTGATGAGCCTAGATGTTTTGTCCCCAGCGGAGTCACCAAAAAGTATGTTGACGCCTTTTTGGAGCGCCAAACACTCAACAAGAACCGTGGCGGTGCCTTCTGCACAGGGGCGGACGGTCCGCGCGCAGGGGCCGGACGGTCCGCGGCCTGGTGCGAGGCGCGGTGGTGCTCTCTGCGCAAGGGCGGACTGTCCGCGGCCTGGGGCCGGACGGTCCGCGGCCTGGTGCGCGGCTAGGGCTCCTGCCTGACGGTCGGACGGTCCGCGCCCTGGGGCCGGACGGTCCGCGCGTACGCAGGGACGGCGGAAGATCGCCGACAGCGCCTGGATCTCGCTCCCGGGAGGGACCCCGTCGGGGAGTAGAGATCCTAGGTGGTGTCTAGGCTCGGGTAGACCGACCTAGACTCCTCTAATCGACGTAGAGTCGAGGAGAGGCGGAGAATTTGGGGATTGGAAGGCTAAACTAGGGCTAAACTAGAACTACTCCTAAGATAAAATGCGAAATAGAAGTTGTATTGATTCGATTGTTGATTACAAATCGGCCGTATACCTCTCTTTTTATAGAGGAGGGGGGCTGGACCCTTTACAAACTAATTCCCGAGCTTATCCCGCGATTTTAGCTAACAACCGTAGCACAAAACTCGGAACCCTAATCTGCTCTGCGCACGCGCGGACCGTCCGGCCTACAGGCGCGGACCGTCCGGACCGCGGACCATCCGGCCTCAGGGCCGGACAGTCCGCCGGCTCATTTCTGGTTCGAACAGGTGGCTTGGTGCAGCCATATGATTTCCTCTCGCTGGTACCTGTCATTGAAGAAGCTGGAGGGTCAATAACTGATTGGAGAGGGGACAAGCTCTATTGGCCTGTTACTGCAGAATCACAACCCACAAGTATAATCTTCACCCCTCTTTAAAATTCATGAAGCCCTTTTTGCTGTCTTCAAGTCCTTTCTATGTTTCCTTAGCTCCAGAGTGGCCCTCTGGTTTCAGTAATTTCATAGGTTAATTGCGCCAAATTGCATTATGGCAAAAACTTGCCCTATGTCACTTCAATCGTGCACTCCTTGCTTTTTAATCAACAAAGTTTTAGTTCATCTCATTCTGCACTATTGATTTTTTTTGTAGGTTTTAACGTGGTAGCAGTTGGGGATGCCCGTGTCCACAAAGAGGCCCTTGATGCGTTGCGGTGGCGCTAGCGTGCTCTTTAGATAAGCATTATACTAATAACCAACTATTTAGACATTTACATGTGATATTTGTATGACCAATAATAAGCTTTACCTGTATGCTTGTTGGTTGGCCTCAACCTTGCACTAATAATAGACAGCTTGGTTGTAAACTACCAAGCAGTGGCTTGTTGTTTGCACCAAGCAGATATTATGTCTTGGGAACGCTAAATGTGTGAGGTATTACCTTAGTGTGAGCTTCCCTTGCACCCAGCAATTCAGCTGCATTGTGCAGTGCTTGGGGATGCTTAATCGAGAGTTTGATTGTTGTTGCTTCCATGGCTTTCTGGGTGCTGCACCATAGCTGAATTGCGAACTATGATTTCCAGTCTTGAACTTTGGATCGAAGTCTAGGGTTAGTCTGGGCTTTAGGCTGGGCTTTAGGCGATGACGTTTTCTGGCTTCAGATGCCCAAGGGTCATTGAGCCATGTCTCCAATCGTCCAATGGTTATAAAAAAAGAATAGGTACACATATATATTGTTTATTTTCATGGTATTATAATGTTTTCAAATTAAATTTCTTTTTTTGCATACGTGGCATTTATTCTACATAATGTTTTTTCTATGGATTTAACTTGTGAGTCATTTTCATAAACCAACACAAATGATGAATCCATGTTTGTTACTCGGAAACCTTGAACAAACACCACTAATAGAAGGCGCTCGCGTTGGCGTCGCTCATCGACGACGAGAAGAAGCTTGACGACTGCCAGTTCGACCTCTGGAAGCAGTTCTACGTGGCCGCATGCGCCGCTATAGACGACAAGCTCCGGCGCCGCCGTTGCTTGGACACAGTCCAAAGCGGTTGCACCGTACTGTCCATCATCAAGCAGGGGGACCTCATGGTCGGCGCCAACGCTGACGACTCTCGGGTTGTTCTGGACACCGCATCCGACGACGGTGTCATCACGTCGTCCAACTCATCGTCCACCTGAAGCTCAATCTGCCACGTAAGTCGCTACTGACCGGCCATAAATTCTTATGCGCTAGGACGATGTCCGTTGCTGACGTTGTGTGAGTGTCCTCGAACATGATGTATGCAGAGGGGTAGCGCATCCAGTGGTGCAACGACCAGGTGTACTACCTCGCTGATGAGTTCGGGTGCACTTCGTCTGGCGGCCCAGCCAAGAGCCGTCGGGACTCGCTATGTCGCGCGTGTTCGACGACTACTATATCAAGGACTGTGGCGTCATCTCGGCGCCGGAGGTGACGCAGATGATGTCCGACAGCAATGACCAGTTAGTCATCCTTGCCGTAGTTGGGGTAGTTTTTGTGCTGGTCTGACTTTAATTCTCTTCATAAACACACACACTTGTCTTTTTGTTTAAGCAAGCGCGTATGTTGGTGTGTGCCTGATGACTGACAATGTACGAGGGAACTTCTTCTGGCAAGTGTGGGACGTGCTCTCCAACAACGAGACCATGCAAATCTTGACATATATTGAAGTCTGCATGGTACTGATGGTTGCAATGTAGTGGTGAAATAACTAGATTAAAATAACAAATTTATGTATGGCTAGGATCATAAATGGATTATGAAACTTTTTCTTATAACAGTATAATACACATTTTGTATATAAGTTATCGTGGTATTATATGTTCCCGTTGTAACGCACGGGCACTCACCTAATATGGAAATAAATAAGCAAGAATTTCATATATAGTCACATATTTAAAAGAATCTTTTATTTCCCCTAAAACTTGGGCATCACAAGAAACGTCTGTGTCAAAGACGCGGCGCCCGTAGCAATCACTGTCAGCGACTCGCACTCGTCATTGCCCAGTGTCGTCATAGAAAGGCTGGGTTTAGCTTGAGAACCACGTAGGCATCGTACAGGGTCATACGTTTGAAGAAGTAGCAGATCGATCTGTCCGGGAAAAAATGCATGCGTTGGGTGGGTCCTGGAGTTTGCATGCGATGCGATGCGTTGCGATGCGATCCGCAGGCTGCATGCGGAGCGCGCAGCAGCGCAAGCGCAAGTGAGGGCCGCATGCGCTGCTGAGCCGCTGAGCGACGCACGAGTAAACAGATATATACCCCGTAGCAAAGCATCCAGATCCAAACATGGCGTCTTCGTCGCTGCCGGAGGAGCTCGTCGAGGAGATCCTGGTGCGCCTTCCTCAAGACGATCCTGTGCACCTAGCCCGCGCCAGCCTCGTCTGTAAGTCGTGGCGCCGCGTCCTCTCCGACCAGGACTGCTTCCTGCGCCGCTGCCGCGGATTCCACGGAGCGCCGCCGCTGCTCGGCTACTTCGCCATCAACCGCTGCTACGGCAACGACGCCACGCAGTTCGTCCCCGCGACCTCCACCGCCTCGCCCGTCCGCGTGCCCGCGGTGGACCACAGACGACGCTGGTTCCTCCCCGTGGACTGCCGTCACGGCCGCGTGCTGATCCACTACGAGGACAGGGACAGGGACAGGGACAGGGACAGGTCGACCAAGAGGGGGTTCGTCGTCTGGGACCCCCTCACCGGCAGCCGGCAGCACCTGGGCATGCCCAGCGCTAGCTACCCGTCCCACTCGTGCCGCTACACCTCCTACACCGGGGCCGTGGTGTGTGCCAAGGACGGCTGCGGCGACGACCACCTCGACTGCCAGGCCGCCGGTCCGTTCCGCGTGGTCTGCGTAGAGACCAACCTCCTGAACCCTGTATTCGCGTGCGCGACCAGCTACTCGTCAGCGACCGGCGCGTGGAGTGCTCCCGTGCCCAACCATGACAGCCACGGCTTCAACTACTACTGCTTGAGAAGCTATGGCAAGCAGAGCCTTCTTGTCGGCGATGCCGTCTACTTCCTCTTCCAGGATGACCAGAGCATCCTCAGGTACGACCTGGGTAAGCACTGGTTGTCTGAGATCGCCATGCCGCCAGCTATGTTCAACACAGCTCTCATGAAGGCGGAGGGCGGGGGGCTAGGGCTTGCCGCCCTACCCAACAATAATCGCATCCATATATGGTCACGACATGACGAGGATGGATGCTGGGTGGAGCACAGGGTTGTAGAGCTTGAGACGTTGCTGCCAAGACGCATGCGAAACAGGTACCATCGAGTGGTTGGCTCCGCCGAGGGCACAAACACTGTCTTCGTTAACGTATCTAATACAATCTTCATGCTCGACGTCAAGTCAAACAAGATGAGAAAGTTTAGCAAAACAAAGAGCGGTCAGTTCGAGTACATCTTACCTTACCTTAGATTCTACGCCCCAAGCTAATTAAGGTATAGTAGCTTTGCATATTATTCTACATATATATTATCAAATATTCATATATAGATGCCAAACTATAGATTTAATGCATGCATGATGGTAGGTCATATAATAAGTTTAA
The DNA here is from genome assembly GCA_029449295.1 of Zea luxurians. NCBI lineage: Eukaryota > Viridiplantae > Streptophyta > Magnoliopsida > Poales > Poaceae > Zea > Zea luxurians. The sequence continues at coordinate 8,076,635 of JAOPSE010000093.1, read as the reverse complement.
TTACTCTATTGTATCTTTACAGATCTTCCTAAGGTTTTGTTCAGCCCTACGTGGATCGAAGGAGATGGAGGGGATTAAATCCCTTTCTATTAAATTTTGATTAGCAAGGGATCTAATCTTCTCTAATTAGCTTCGATCCACTCCTATCCGAACATGCCCTAAATTAAGGGTAAACTGCCACCGCGAGGAAGATGCAATGGTTCATGATCCTGGTGTTGTAGGATGCTTGAGCACGAAATAAAAGGATAGGTTTTATGGCCAATGGATATGTTCAGTTTTAGTTGCGGTTCCAGGAAATAAATTAAATAATAAAGTGTTTGTTGATGTAGAGATGATTTTATTTTGTCTTTTGTGTTCAGCTATATATGCAGCAGTTATTGTGTGACCAATGACCAGTATTTATGGTATGTTTACCACTTCAGTTGGAATCTAGACAATGAATCTATCCTTTTTTATAGAACATTGAGTATTTCTTGTCTGTTGGGATTTTATAACTACAATAAATTCGTTTATGGTGTCATACAGTTTCAAATGGGGCTTTATTTAAAATTAAATGAAAAAAGAAAACGAACTTAAACGAGAGTTTCTCTAGCTCTGATTCTCATCCTTTTTGGTCGGCTTCCTGAACTTGTTGATTTCAAGCCCAAGTTTGTGGTGGCGCACAACTGTCTCTCAGCCATCGGTGTTGGTGCAAAAAAATCCAAGAAATGTGCACCAACAAGAGTTCTTGATGAAGAGCCTCAGGCCCTCAGCCCCTCTATGGGCCTGTTTGGTTCAGCTTTTTTCTGACCAGCTTTTCTGAAAATCTGGCTGTGGGGAGAATCTAGCTGTGGGGAGAATCTGAGTATAATTACGATTACGTGTAGAGAAATATAAAGTTGTTCATAGGGCTCAAGATCTAGAAAGTGACGAATTCCTACTATTACAACGACTCAGCCGATTATGTGTTTATGTTGATTTTGGATGATTTTTGCCCCCAACAAATTTTATAGAAGCTGATCGAAAAGCTGAGCGTTTGGCAGTCCGTAGCAGTTTTTGGTGGCCAGAAGCTGCTAGAAGCCGAAACAAACAATGCCTATATCATTTCTTGGATTCTATATACCTATTTCGGCGTCGCTACATCTTGGTCTGAGTTATTTCAAATCCCTATAACATCCCCATTGGCACTTTACTCCAAGCTCTCTGGAATTGGTGATCCTGTTAATGATGTGATAGACTATCAGATTACATGTGCCTTACAGTACCTTAGCTTCACTTGCACCGACATTGCCAACATCGTTTAGAAGTTTTTATTTGTTTGTGCATGACCCTCGGGTGCCACACCTCGCATTGATTAAGTACATCTATTTTCTACCGCCACGACACCCTTGGCCAGGACTCATTCTTCATGGCACAGATCCCTTTATTTTGGTCGTCTACATTGATGCTGACTAGGCTGGCTGCATGACATTAAGAAATCAACCTCTGGTTATGGTGTTTTCTCGGTGACAATCTTACCACCTATTCCTCCAAGTGTCAGCCGATTATGTCTTGTTCCTATAATTTTAAAAAATTGTTTTGCTGTTTTTTGGGTTTTTTTCGATTCTTAATTTGTCGAGTGCTTTTTGACACTCAGCAAATTATGTCCGAAAAAAGTACTCGGCATAGAACCCTTTACCGATAAAATGTTTGCCGAGTATTCTTTGTCGAGTGTAACACTTGGTAAAGGCCTTGTCGAGTGTAAAATGGTCTTTGCCGAGTGTCTCGGCAAAGAACGCGATTTCGGTAGTGGTGGCGCACAACTGTCTCTCAGTTGTCGGTGTTGGTGCAAAAAAAAATCCAAGGTAATGTGCAGCCTAGAACTGTTTTGAAGAGAGGATGTACCCTGATTGCTCTTAGGAACTCTGCTACGAGGCCCCGAGGCCTCACCTTGAGGCTATGTGGGCCGATGTCCTTGGAGCTTCGAGATCGAGGGAAGTTGCGTGAGATGCATCAAGAGGGTTGTGGGCCATATGTCCATGTCTATTGCCTCAGTCAGTTTGCTCCTCACATCTACCTGGATTTCACTGAAGCAAGGACATATGCATGACTCTTCGTTTTTCACCATGACCACGCCTCATCTCATGCTATCCTCTGCCACACCAACAAGAGTTCTTGATGAAGAGCCTCAGCCGTCTATATCATTTCTTGGGTCTCTCGGTGACCAGGCATTATGATTCTATACACCTATCTCGGCGTCACTACGTCCTAGCCTGAGTTATTATAAATCCCTAGCACTTTACTCCAAGCTCTCTGGAATTGGCGATCCTGTTAATGATGTAATAGACTATCGGATTGCATGTTCCTTACAGTACCTTAGCTTCACTTGCACCGACATTACCTACGTCGTTTAGAAGTTTTTATCTGTTCGTGCATGACCCTCGGGTGCCACACCTCGCAGTGATTAAGTACATCTATTTGCTACCTCCACGACACCCTTGGCCAGGACTCATTCTTCATGGCATAGATCCCTTCATTTTGGTCGTCTACATTGATGCTGACTAGGCTGGCTGCCTGACATTAAGAAATCAACCTCTGGTTATGGTGTGTTTCTCGGTGACAATCTTATCTCCTATTCCTCCAAGTGTCACCCGATTATGTCTTGTTCCTATAATTTTAAAAAATTGTTTTGTTGTTTTTTTGGTTTTTTCGATTCTTAATTTGCCGAGTGATTTTCTTTGCCGAGTGCTTTTCGACACTTGACAAAGTATGTCCGAAAAAAGTACTCGGCAAAGAACCCTTTGCCGATAAAATGTTTGCCGAGTATTCTTTGCCGAGTGTAACACTTGGCAAAGGTCTTGCCGAGTGTAAAATGGTCTTTGCCGAGTGTCTTAGACACTCGGCAAAGAACGCGATTCCGGTAGTGGTGGCGCACAACTGTCTCTCAGCCGTCGGTGTTGGTGCAAAAAAATCCAAGGTAATGTGCAGCCTAGAACTGTTTTGAGGAGAGGATGTACCCTGATTGCTCTTAGGAATTCTGCTATGAGGCCCCGAGGCCTCATCTTGAGGCTATGTGGGCCGATGTGCTTGGAGCTTCGAGATCAAGGGAAGTTGCGCTGAGATGCATCAAGAGGGTTGTGGACCATGTGTCCATGTCTATTGCCTCAGTCAGTTTGCTCCTCACATCTACCTGTATGCATCACTCTTTGTTTTTCACCATGACCACGCCTCATCTCATGCTATCCTCTGCCACACCACCATGAGTTCTTGATGAAGAGCCTCAGCCGTCTATATCATTGCTTGGGTCTCTCGGTGACTAGGCATTATGATTCTATACACCTATCTCATTGTCGCTACGTCTTGGCCTGAGTTATTGTAAATCCCTGGCTCTTCACTCCAAGCTCTCTGGAATTGGCGATCCTGTTAATGATGTAATAGACTATCGGATTACATGTTCCTTACAGTACCTTAGCTTCACTTGCACCGACATTGCCTATGTCGTTTAGAAGTTTTTATTTGTTCGTGCATGACCCTCGGGTGCCACACCTCGCATTGATTAAGTACATATTTGCTACCTCCAGGACACCCTTGGCCAGGACACCCTTGGCCAGGACTCATTCTTCATGGCATAGATCCCTTCATTTTGGTCGTGTACATTGATGCTGACTAGGCTGGCTGCTTGATATTAAGAAATCAACCTCTGATTATGGTGTTATTGTTGTAAAATTAGAGAAATAAGTGACATGCTTTCTACATATTTAATTATATTAAATATATTAATTCCGAATAAAATAGGCATATAACTTAGATAAATGCCATATGTAATTATAGCAGCAATGAACAGTAGCAATTCTAGGACATGTAAACATGTAAAATAGCTGCTCAGGTTTATTTCAAAATTAAACATGGCTTGTAGATGAAGAAGGCAGATTAAACAAATAAACATGATTGTTTATCTTAAAATATTGCTCTCAAAATAGCGGGTTGCTGTGCTAGACAACCCTCCAACGCTAAAAGGTGATCAAAGATCCTTGACTAACGTGACAGTCCTATCTTACCAAATCAGGGTTTTAGATCAGATATAATAAGCCTAATAATCAAGTATAAATACTAATAGTATGTAGCTGTGTACTAAATAAAATAACAGAATTTATAACAGGTAAACAGCCTCAGCTAATAAAGATATAATTAGGCACAATAAGTACTTGATGCTGAAATTAACAACACACTAAAACCCAGACTGTCATGTTGTCTCTCTACACCGCTATTATCATTGAGCAAACAAATCCACCCACAATAGTGTAATCACACCCAACTATTTAATACTAGCAGATTGCACAAAATTAAACAGTAAATAGAGTAAAGCAACGGACAACTCACAGCACATAGATTGTCTACGTGGGAAGATCAGCTCAGCGAACATGAAGTTCTGTCCCAGAAAACCAATTCCGCCGCCCACGTTCGGGCCTGCACAGCGGGAGGTTGACGGAGATACTAGAGCCGCTATTGAGGCCGTGGGAGACGTCCACAGCACCAGCCCGAGAAGACGAACACCGCGCAGCAGGGAGCCCAGGCACCAGGCCATGGTGGACAGAAATCAGAACAGACAAAGCACCACACAGGCGCACTGTAAATCAACGGGGCATAGGAGAACCTCGCTGCACAAGAACAGCACCACCTCTACCAGCTTCCAATCACCACCAACGATTAACCACAGGAACACTAGGAACCTAATGGATTGAGGAGAATGGAACAACAAGTAGCAGAGAGGAGCAGAGGGCCGCTGGCAATTTTTGGCGAGATGCTAAACAGGGGCAAGACACCATACATATGGAGCCGGGCTCGAGGAGCGGTTGCACAAGAGTCGGCGAGGAGTTCGCCAGCGCTGAACGAACCGCCGCCGCCAGAGCCTTTTCGATTCGCTCGCTCACCCTCGCCACATCCCAGCCACGTACTGACTTGAGCATGCACGGCACCTGTTGCCCTAACGCTCAGCCGGCCGGTGGGCTGCTCGGTTATGGGCCGGCCCACCAGGCTGGTATTCTCTTTTTTGTAATAAAGTGAAAATGTCAAAAAATGGACAGCAATCCCCACCATTTTCACTCTTATTTTCTGATCAATGTCATTGAGCTCCCGTACTGTTTATATACTACTTTTCGGCAGAGGTACTTGTTAGGTTTGAACCAAAGCTTATCCCAGTGTACTCCAACCCTGCACGAGTAAGCGGAGGACTACGCCTTGATCCACAAACCCTAGTGTGAGAATCTTTGCACAAAAGGCACATAGTACTAGGCAGATTATCTGCTTCTCTTACGGGGCAGGGCGTTACGGTCATGCCCTTTAATATCTATTCATGAGCTCACTAGAGAGAAAAACCCCATTCTCTCCCGGATTGTGACCCCACGGTCAGCTCATATAGTTGAAATCATTAAGGAAATTCTGTAGGACAATTTCCCTGCTTATAGCATTGACTTCATTAAGAGCATATCGCTCAACCTGCCATACAGACAGAGCACAGCAGCTAATGAGACTCTTTGTCTTTTGTGCTCTTGGTTCCACAGTGCTTCGTTTCCTGGAGCCTGGATCTCAGGACCTCCGGTCACACAGGACAGTTATCCGCAGTTGAAACCGCTAACAGGGTACGAGTCCCATTCCCATGCACGCTGCTTAGATTGGCTTTTGAGCCAGCCCTTTGGTGAAAGGATCAGCAAGGTTCCTTTCAGACTTGATGTAATCTACGGTTATTACACCCGTCTCTCTAGCATGCCGACATGAATCAAGTCGTCTTCTGATATGCCTCGAGGATTTTTGGTTGTCCTTTCTACTGTTCACTTTTAGCAACACAGAAGTGTTGTCACAGTATACTAGGATAGCCGGTATCGGCTTTGCTAGCATTGGAAGGTCTGACAACAGGTCTCTCAACCATTCAGCCTCCAATGCTGCTGAATCAAGTGCAACTAATTCAGCCTCCTTGGTGGAACGTGTCGACACTGATTGTTTAGACGATCTCCATGACACGGCCCCACCAGCTAAAGTGAACACATAGCCACTTGTAGACTTCATTTGATCCGAGTCAGAGATCCATTTTGCATCACTGAATCCTTCAAGTACTGACGGAAATCCGGTATATTTAATACCAAGATTCATCGCTCCCTTCAAATACCGAAGCACTCTGTACAAGGCTACCCAGTGTTTATCTCCTGGACTGGCCGAATAACAAGCCAGTCTGCATACTGCATATGAGATACCTGGTCTAGTTGCACTGCTCAGGTACATGAGAGATCCGATGATCTACGAATATAGTAGCTGGTTCATAGGCTCACCTTCATGTTTACTGAGCGTGTAGGATGGATCATAGGGCGTGGTGACTGGTTTACAGTCCATATGTCCAAAGCGAGTCAGGACCTTTTCCACATAATGGGATTGTGACAAAGTAATCCCATCCTCACCCTTTATTAGCTTGATGTTTAATATTACATCAGCTTCACCCAAGTCCTACATATCAAAGTTCTTGGAGAGGAATATTTTTGTCTCCATGATAGCCTCCAAATTGGTCCCAAATATCAATATGTCATCAACGTATAAACACATGATGACACCTTTGCCCTCAGAGAAGCGATAATACACACACTTGTCGGCTTCATTTACACAAAACCCGGCAGTGGTCAGAGTATTATTAAACTTCTCATGCCATTGTTTGGGATCTTGCTTCAGACCATATAAGGATTTAATCAAGCGACACACTTTGCTCTCTTGTCCTTTAACCACAAATCCTTCTGGTTGCTGCATATAAATTTCCTCTTCCAGCTCTCCATTTAGGAATGCTGTCTTTACGTCCATTTGATGGACAAGAAGTTTATAAGCAGCTGCCAGCGCTAAAAGCACACAGATTGTGGGCAATCGAGCCACCGGAGAATAAGTATCAAAATAATCCTCCTCTTTCTTTTGAGTAAAACCCTTAGCCACAAGACGGGCCTTGTACTTTTCGATAGTACCATCGGGTCTCCTCTTCCTCCTAAAGATCCATTTGCAGCCCACAGGCTTGCAACCAGCTGGGAGATCAGTTATCTCCCAAGTTCTGTTCGAGATGATTGAATCCATCTCGCTACGGATAGCCTCCCTCCAGTACTCTGCATCCGGAGATGTATATGCCTCTGTGAGGGAGCGTGGTTCTTCATCCACTAGATAAATAATATAATCATCACCCAGAGACTTTTCAGTCCTTTGTCTCTTACTCCTCCTTAACTCCAAATCTGGAGTCTGGTCATGGACACTCGAGGGCAGAGAATATGTCCGAGATGGACCAGCTGGGGCTACTACTTCCTTATCCCACATAGGGAAGATGCTCTCAAAGAATGTCACATCCCGAGACTCCATTATTACATTTACAGCGATTTCGCTTGTCTCGGAATGGACCACTAGAAATCTATAAGCTGCACGGTTATGTGCATAACCCAGAAAGACACAGTCTACGATCTTAGGGCCTAGCTTTCTCTTCTTCGGCAATGGGACATTCACCTTCGCAAGGCAGCCCCAAGTCCGAAGATGCGAAAGATTTGGCTTCCTTCCTTTAAATCCTTCATAGGGCGTGGCCTCACGGTTGCCAGACGGCACCCTATTCAGAACATAGCATACCGTGAGTACTGCCTCGCCCCACCAGATGTCAGGCATCCCCGAACTTTGCAACGAAGCATTAGCTAAGTCACACACCGTTCGGTTCTTCCTTTCAGCTACCCCATTTGACTAAGGTGAATATGGAGCGGTGGTTTCATGAATGATTCCACACTCTTTGCAGTACTCATCAAAAAGGTTAGAAAGGCATTCACCTCCTCTATCAGACCGTAGCCTTTTAATTTTCTTGTCTAACTGGTTTTCAACTTCAGTCTTATAGATCTTAAAGTGTTCTAGTGCCTCATCTTTAGTTCTGAGTAAGTAAATATAACAGAACCTGGTAGCATCATCTATCAAGGTAAGAAAGTATCTTTTACCGCCTTTTGTGATTATACCATTCATCTCACAGATATCTGAGTGAATTAGTTCTAAAGGAGTGGTACTTCTACCTTCAACCGTATGAAATGGTTTTCTAGGCTGCTTAGCTTGCACACAAATACCACATTTTACACCTTTAACATGTTTATATTCAGGAATTAAAGACATGTCACTTAATCTCTTAATGGCCTCAAAATTCACATGACACAAACGGGAATGCCATATATTATTAATGGAATCGTTATTATAGACCACATTAACATGGTAAGAAGAACGATTATTCAAAATAGAAAGACGGAACAAACCGCCTGACTCATATGACTTTCCAACAAAAGTACCAAACTTAGACAGGACCACTTTATTAGACTCAAACACTAATTTGAGACCCTGTCGATATAGCAGCAACACTGATATGAGGTTCCGGCTCATCGATGGCACATAGAGTACGTCCTTCAGCACGAGCGTCTTTACTGAAGTTAACTTCAGGTAGACCTGTCCAGTACCTCGAACTGCTGCCGGAACACCATTTCCCATCAAGACTGGTGCGCTGTTGTATCCCTGGAATGAAGAGAACATGGATCGATCAGCACAAATATGAACAGTAGCACAGGAATCCATCCACCAGTCATCTGATGGACTTGCCATAAAGGTCTGAGGTGCATACCCTGGGGTGGAGTTAACCACCACGTTCCCTTCTTTGCACTGAGGTGGAGGACCTTTTCCCTTCCTAAGTTTGCACCTCCGGGCTGTATGCCCGGAGACACCACAAACGTAGCAGATAAAGTCCTCCTTTTTCTTCTTCATCTTTTTGGACTTAGGTTGGTTCAGATTCTTCTATGGAGAGTTCTTCTTCTTCTTCTGGAATTTTCTATCTCCACCCTTCTCAACAATGTGAGCCTGGAGTTGCTGGGATGGCTTGTTACTGGACCTTGCACGCTCTTCCACATTTATCGCAGCTGACAACTCAGTGAGAGTCATTTGCTTCTTCATGTGGCGGCGTGAAGTCACAAAGTCTCACCAAGAAGGCGAGAGCTTTGCCAGTATTGCATTCACCTGAAAACTGTCTGATAGGACGCATCCATATTGGACCAAGTCCCTAACAAGGAGTTGAATCTCCTGTAGCTGCTCCATAATAGACCTTCCCTCAACCATTTTATAGTTGAGGTAGTTTTCCGTTGTGAATGACTCATTGCCATTGTCAACTTCAGAGAACTCGTTCTCAAGTTCAGTCCATAGACCCTTAGCGGAGGTAAAACCAGAGTACACGTCAAATAAGTGGTTCAATAAGACGTTCAACAGACGAGACAAGCATGCCTCATTGGCTTCGTCCCACTTGGCCTTCTCCGCTAGTGCGGCGGCCTTCGCTGCATCATCAGCATTATCTGATGCAGCCTCGGGAACAGCTGACGTCACTACCCAAAATAATTTTAGGTCAGTGAGCCACATGCGAGTCTTAATCTGCCAGCGTTTAAAACTTGTGCCGTCGAACGCTTCAGGCTTAATGACATCAGAACTGGAGGCCATTACACGCATTGGTTTTCTGAATTGTTGTAAAATTAGAGAAATAAGTGACATGCTTTCTACATATTTAATTATATTAAATATATTAATTCCAAATAAAATAGGCATATAACTCAGATAAATGCCAAATGTAATTATAGCAGCAATGAACAGTAGCAATTCTAGGACATGTAAACATATAAAATAGCTGCTCAGGTTCATTTCAAAATTAAACATGGCTTGTAGATGAAGAAGGCAGATTAAACAAATAAACATGATTGTTTATCTTAAAATATTGCTCTCAAAATAGCGGGTTGTTGTGCTAGACAGCCCTCCAATACTAAAAGGTGATCAAAGATCCTTGACTAACGTGACAGTCCTATCTTACCAAACCAGGGTTTTAGATCAGATGTAATAAGCCTAATAATCAAGTATAAATACTAATAGTAAGTAGCTGTATACTAAATAAAATAACAGAATTTATAATAGGTAAACAGTCTCAGCTAACAAAGATATAATTAGGCACAATAAGTACTTGATGCTGAAATTAACAACACACTAAAACCCAGACTGTCATGTTGTCTCACTACACCGCTATTATCATTGAGCAAACAAATCCACCCACAATAGTGTAATCACACCCAAGTATTTAATACTAGCAAATTGCACAAAATTAAACAGTAAATAGAGTAAAGCAACGGACAACTCACAGCACGTAGATTGTCTACGTGGGAAGATCAGCTCAGCGAACACGAAGTTCTGTCCCAGAAAACCAATTCCGCCGCCCACGTTCGGGCCTGCACAGCGGGAGGTTCACGGAGATACTAGAGCCGCTGCTAAGGCCGTGGGAGACGTCCGCACCACCAGCCCGAGAAGACGAACACCGCGCAGCAGGGAGCCCAGGCACCAGGCCACGGTGGATAGAGATCAGAACAGACAAAGCACCACACAGGCGCACTGTAAATCAACGGGGCATAGGAGAACCTCGTTGCACAAGAACAACACCACATCTACCAGCTTCCAATCACCACCAGCGATTATCCATAGGAACACTAGGAACCTAATGGATTGAGGAGAATGGAACAGCAAGCAGCAGAGAGGAGCAGAGGGTTGCTGGCAATTTTTGGCGAGCTGCTAAACAGGGGCAAGACACCATACATATGGAGCCGGGCTTGAGGAGCGGTTGCATAAGAGCCGGCAAGGAGTTCGCCAGCGCTGAACGAACCGCCGCCGCCGCCAGAGCCTTTCCGATTCACTCGCTCACCCTCGCCACATCCTAGCCACGTACTGACTTGAGCATGCGCAGCACCTGTTGCCCTAACGCTCAGTCGGCCGATGGGCTGCTCGGTTATGGGCCGACCCACCAGGCTGGTATTCTCTTTTTTTAATAAAGTGAAAATGTCAAAAAATGGACAGCAGTTATCTCGGTGGCAATCTTATTTCCTACGTCGTTTAGAAGTTTTTATTTGTTCATGCATGACCCTCGAGTGCCATACCTCGCAATGATTAAGTACATCTATTTGCTACCTCCACGACACCCTTGGCCAAGGCTCATTCTTCATGGCACAAATCCCTTTATTTTAGTCGTCTACATTGATGCTGACTAGGTTGGCTGTCTGACATTAAGAAATCAACCTCTAGTTATGGTGTTTTCTCATTATGTCTTGTTTTAATGCTAAAGTTGGATATCGTGCGGTCTCCAATGGCGTAGCAAGAGGCATCATACCTCCGCAAATTCTTGCTGGAACTTCGTTTTCCACACCCTCAGGCTATCTTGGTCTAATGTTACAACATCAGTGCAGTCTATTTTTTTATATTGCAGAATATGATCTGCCAGTATATGTATATACGTATTTGTCAAGACGAAGCACACGGGCAAAACAAATAATGATGCAGTACTGATCACCTGACATTAGGCATATACTTTTTGTATTTGTTTCTCTCTGTAGTCTGTGTATAACACCTACGACCATTGTTGACACCTTTTTGGAGGCGCCAATCACTTCAAAAGAACCAGCGGCGGTGCTCTCTGGTTAGGCGCGGACGGTCCGCGGCCCAGGGCCGGACGGTCCGCGACCTGGCACGAGGCGGCGATATTCTCTGGTCAGGCGCGGACGGTCCGCGGCGCAGGGCCGGACGGTCCGCGACCTGGTGCAGGAACTAGGTTTCCCTGCCTGACGGCCGGACGGTCCGCGCCCTAGGGCCGGACAGTCTGCGCGTGCGCAGGGGCGACGGAAGATCGCCGGCGGCGCCTGGATCTCGCTCCCGGGAGGGACCCCATCGGGGAGGAGAGATCCTAGGGGTTGTCTAGGCTCGGGCCGGCCGACCTAGACTCCTCTAATCGGCGTAGAGTCGAAGAGAGGCGGAGGATTTGGGGATTGGAAGACTAAACCTAAACTAGACTAGAACTACTCCTAGGATAAAATGCAAAATAGAAGTTGTATTGATTCGATTGTTGATGATTACAAATCGGCCGTAGACCTCTCTATTTATAGAGGAGGGGGGCTGGACCCTTTACCGTCAGAACTCCGAGCAAATCCCGTGATTTTTGCCAACAAACGCAGCGAAAAACTCGGAACCCTAATCTGTTCTGCGCGTGCGCGGACCGTCCGGCCCACAGGCGCGGACCGTCCGGACCACGGACCGTCCAGCCTCAGGGCCGGACTGTCCGCACCTCAATTTGGTGCTCAACATATGCCCCCCTGCCTTTTGGTGGAGCTGAGCAAACCAAAAGCAAATAACTCGATGAGATTACATTGGTTCTCTTAGGCATCTTGCCACATACTAGGATGATACTGCTTAAGGAAACGCCCATTCAAGGCTTTGGGTAGATCTTTGCCTTGTAATGTTTGCAATAAATAGGCGTTACCAGCAATCACTTGTTTTACTTTATAAGGACCCTCCCAGCTTGGCGACCATTTCCCGAACTTCCGGTCTTTATTCCTTAGAGGCAGAATGGTCTTCCACACCAGGTCCCCTACTTGAAATGATTTTGTTTTGACCTTCTTGTTGTAGGCCCTGGCTACCATGATCTTGTCCTTTTCTATTGCTCCCAAAGCTATCATCCTCTTGTCGGTCACCTCGTCAATATTATCCATCATTGAATTATAATAATCAGTAGCAGTTAGATCATTTTGTCTGGCGAACCTGACAGCATTCAGACTTATTTCCACAGGCAACACTGCTTCCTGCCCATAGATAAGCTCAAAAGGAGATACTTTAGCAGCACGATGTCTAGATATTCTATGAGCCCATAAGGCTTCAGACAAAATCTTATGCCAATGCTTAGGATTATCAGATATCTTCTTTTTTATCAAGTTGATCAATGTCCTATTACTAGACTTGGCCTGTCCATTGGCCTGAGCATAGTATGGAGATGAATTAAGCAGTTTAATTCTATATAATTCAGCAAATTCACGTACCTCCTTTGACATAAAGGAAGTCCCTTGATCTGTAGTCAAGGTCTGGGGAATGTCGAATCTATGAATAATATGCTCAGTTATGAACTCAATTACCTCCTTGTGTGTCATGTTCTTCAGAGCAACGGCTTCAGTCCATTTGGTAAAGTAGTCAGTGGCAACTAACACGAACCGATGCCCCTTTGATGATGAAGGATAAATTTCTCCAATAAAATCTAATCCCCATCTGTGGGGGATGGATATCCCCCGGGTCCACTAAAAGAGTAAAGGACCTCACGAAAGGCCCAAGGGCCCAATAAATCGTAAGGTTATTCTTTCGTGGGCCTGGGGAAAGACAACCAGCAACGCAGGGCGACATGAGGCCGGATTGGTGCAAACCCGGACGGCCCATAGCGTCGAGCCATTGGCCGCAACAAAGATCCGACTTTCCCGCGTCGGGGCCTCCATGCAACGAAGCCACGTGAGGATAAGTCGGCAAGGGTTACGTAAAGGATAATCTCGAGAGGTTCACTATCTTTTAGCCACTTGTTGTTATCTTATCCATGTGTACTGCCCCACGGTCGAGTATATAAGGCCTAGGGGGCACCCCTTCAGAACGATCGACCCATTACTTAGCCACCCACATCAACTCTCTGTATTCTCGATCCAGAGAGCTCTCTTGTAACCATATCCACCAAGCATACTCATCAGGACGTAGGGTGTTACGCATCACTAAGCGGCCCGAACCTGTAAATCTTGTCCACCGTCCCTCGTGCGACCGGCACGAACCATTCTGCTACAGTTGTCGACACCTTCCTACTCCTAAAACACCTTGAGGGGCAACCCCGGGTGTGCGGTCGGACCCTAAACACCGACAGCTGGCGCGCCAGGTAGGGGGTGTGTCGACAATCCAAGCTAGCTCAATGGCCATCTCCTTCTACAGCAAGATCACCCTACGCCCCGGATCTATGTTCTGCTTCGGGACAATCTCATTCGTAGCGGATGAAGAAGGAACTCTGCACCGTATTGCGAATCCGCCGGAAAAGGAGCCTTCCTCAACAAACTCCGACAATACCGGAGAGGCGCGACCTCCGACCCCCCGGAAGAAGATCACCACGACGGCAGCACCGTTCTACCCCGACGTCCTCTTCGTCGGAAGGGCGGAATCGCCCACCATCTCCGACGACGAGCCGACTGTACCCGGGGAGGAACCGCCTCAGCGAGAGTCCCGTCGACGAAGGAACCGGCGCAGGAATGTTCGACGACATCACGCAGCCGGAGAGCGGAATCCGGAACAACCTGTCTCACGAGACGAGGTCTCGGAGGTAGGGGAAACCCCGGAAGAACGCGTCTTCAGAGAGCGAAGGAACTCCCGACGACGTGATCGCCGACGAGCTCAGGAACATGCTGAGCATGATGCAAGGCAACGTCGAGAGAATCCACTCTTCGGGCGCAATCTGAACCCCGACTTCGCCCGAGCCATGAACACGCCGAGCGAAGTCGGAGGGGTGCTGGCTCGGATAGCGGAAGGACTTCCTCGGACTCCTGACGCCGACGGCTACCGACGACTGTTCACCCAGGCGGCCAACCATCTTCTACCACTTGCTCACCCGCCGAACGATCTACGACACGCCATCAACTGTCGCCGAGACGCGCGGAGCTCCATCAATGCTTCGCGGGAACGGCGGCATGAGAACGAAATTCGTCGTCGAGAGGAGTACGACAGGGATCATGGCGCCCCGACTCAGAGCCAAGCTACCAGGACTGAGTCGGCGACGGCTTCAACTGGCGGAACCTCCCGGGGACGGTCGAGGGATCACAACCACAACTCCCCTCCCCGGGACAGGCATCGACCCCGACGACAGGAGGACACGTGCGGAGTGTCCGCTCTTACTCCGCGCCTTAGGGCCATCCAATGACCTCCCAACTTCAAGGTATCCAATGTTGACAAGTATGAACCTAAGCAGGATCCATGGGGTTGGCTAGCCGTCTACACCACCGCTGCTCGAGCTGCCGGAGCATCCGAAGACGTGATGACCGCGTACTTGCCCATTGTCCTCGGACAAGACGCGCTGCAATGGCTACGACATCTACCCCGACACTGCATCGACGCCTGGGGAGACTTCAGTCGGCGTTTCACCGCCAACTTCCAGTCCCTCTCCGACAAGCCGGCGCAGCCGTGGGACCTTAAATCTATCAAGCGCCGGGGGGATGAAACTCTCCGATCGTACCTCAAGAGGTTTCAAACCATGAGGAATCGAATCCCCGATGTCACGGAGGCGGCCGTGATCGAGGACTTCTACCGAGGATCTAATGATTCGGTTTTCGTCCGAGCCATACTACAAAGGGCGCCGACCACCTCGGAGGAGCTGTTCCGGGAAGCCGACCTCTACATCACCGCCGACGAGCGAGCCCAGGATCTCATCGGAGGAGCAAAGCCTGCACCGGCAGCACCACGACGCGACACGAACCAGCAACCCGACAAGCGGTGGGAGAAGAGGCCACGCGAAGAAGTGCACGCCGCCGGCGGACCACCTGCTTCTCGCGCTCGAGGAGGACCTCGTGGAGGCGAGCGTACGCTGGACGACATCCTCGACGCCCAGTGCCCGTACCACAAGGACATGCGCCACACTCTTCGTAACTGCCGAGACTTCAAGCACTCCGTCGGACACGGCCGACCCTTCCAACCTCTACCTCCTCCTCCGCCGAGGGGAGGACCAGATGAACCACGACAACCCCATCGGCAGGAGGAGGGAGGAGGAGGAGGAGCTTTTCCGCGCGTTGACAGGGAGGTCAACGTCATCTTCGGTGGACACAGATCGCAGGAGAGCAGAAGACAGCAAAAGCTCAATGATCGCCAGATACTGGTGGCGACCATCGGCCCTCCCGCCCCATACCGATGGTCGGAGCACCCGATCACCTTCACTCGGGCGGATCAATGGCTCAACTTCGACCACCCGGGCAAATACCCGCTCCTCGTCGATTCGGTGATCCGAGAGAGCCGGGTGAAAAAGGTGTTAGTGGACGGGGGAGCAGCATCAACATCACCTTCCCCCGGACACTCCAAAGCTTGGGAGTTCATCTCAAAGAGCTCCACGAGTCGGACACTCCTTTCTTCGGCATCGTGCCGACGGAAGGGGAATACCCGCTGGGCCACATCTACATGCCGGTCACCTTTGGAACTCCAGAGAACTACAGAACCGAGTTCCTGAGGTTTGAAGTGGCGAACTTCGACTGCGGGTACAACGCCATCATCGGGAGGCCAGGATTGGCCAAGTTCATGGCCATTCCGCATTACACATACATGATACTGAAGATGCCAGGGCCGCAAGGGATCATAACTGTGCGCGCCGACCTCCAAGGCGCCGCAGAATGTTTCCGAGTGGCTATTCAAGCAGCCCTCACCGCCAAGCCATCAACAGCTCCCTCCGCAATGGCGAACTCTAAGCCTGAGGAGGACCTCGCAATACCAACAAATGAAGCTCAGACCGCGACCTCTATGCGGCCGACTGAAGAAACCAAAAGAATCAACCTGGGGTTCGCTGATGAGCGCAAGACGGCCATCATCAGCTCCAGTTTGGATGACAAATAGGAAAGCGCGCTCGTCCGGTTTCTGCAAGATAACCGAGATGTATTCGCATGGCAACCTGCGGATATGCCGGGAGTCCCGAGAGAACTGGCCGAGCACAAACTGAAGGTTTTTCCCCAAGCAAGGCCGATTCGACAGAAATTACGTCGTTTCACGCCTGATAAGAGGGAAGCCATTCGCGCCGAGTTAGCTCGCTTGGTCGCGGCTGGATTCATTAGAGAAGTATTACATCCCGAGTGGTTAGCCAATCCTGTTCTTGTACTCAAAAAGAATAAAGTGGACTGGCGCATGTGTGTTGATTATACCGATCTCAACAAACACTGTCCGAAGGATCCCTTCGGGCTCCCGAGGATAGATCAGGTGGTGGACTCCACCGCTGGGTGTTCTATGCTGTCTTTCTTGGATTGCTATTCCGGGTACCATCAGATCAGTCTGGCAAAGGAAGATGAAGAAAAAACGGCATTCATTACTCCATTTGGCGCTTTCTGTTATACCTCCATGCCGTTTGGCCTCAAAAACGCTGGAGCGACTTACCAGAGAGCTATTCAAACATGCTTAGCCGATCACTGGGGCAAGCGTGTGGAGGCTTATGTGGATGACGTGGTGATCAAAACACAGGACTCAAAAGACTTCATCGAAGATTTGCAACTGGTTTTCAACAGCCTGAGGCGGTATAGATGGAAGCTTAATCCCGAGAAATGTGTTTTTGGGGTACCAGCCGGAAAGTTGCTCAGATTTATTGTCAGCCACCGGGGAATTGAGGCTAATCCGGATAAAATTGAGGCTATCATGAAGATGGAAGCACCTCGATCGCAGAAAAAGGTTCAGCGACTTACTGGATGCATGGCAGCTTTAAGCAGATTTATATCCAGGCTGGGAGAAAAAGGTTTGCCGTTTTACAAGTTACTCAAGAAGGTGGATAAATTCCAGTGGACTTCAGAAGCACAAGAAGCTCTGGATGCTCTGAAAAAATTCTTGACAACACCACCAGTGCTGAAACCACCTCGGCGAGCTACGTCAACTCAACCAGCTGAAGATTTGCTATTGTACATCTCTTGCACGACTCACGTGGTGAGCACCGCGTTGGTAGTCGAGCGAGTAGAAGAAGGGCATGCCTACCCAGTACAACATCCTGTTTACTTCATCAGTGAGGTCCTCGGCCCCTCAAAGAAAAAGTATCCTCAAGTTCAGAAACTATTGTATGCAGTACTTCTAACTGCCCGCAAGCTGCGTCACTACTTTGACGACCACAAAGTCATAGTAGTCACAAGTTTTCCAATAGGGGATATTCTTCACAACAAGGAAGCCATCGGTCGAATAGCCAAGTGGGCCTGTGAGCTGGGATCTCATGACATCGAGTTTCGGCCTCGCACTGCAATCAAAACCCAAGCATTGGTTGATTTCGTATCAGAGTGGACTGAACAACAAGTACCAGACAACCCGGAGACTGCAGAAGTATGGCGAATGTATTTTGATGGCTCACTCAAGCTGCAGGGAGCAGGAGCGGGGATTCTTTTCACTGCACCAGGAGGTGAACACCTCAAGTACGCCCTCCAGCTGCTATTCCCAGCCTCCAACAATGCAGCCGAGTATGAAGCTTTGATCCATGGATTGAACATTGCCATATCACTGGGCGTCAAAAGATTAATGGTGTATGGGGATTCTCTAGTAGTCATCAGCCAGATAAATAAGGAATGGGATTGCTCAAACGATTCGATGGGAAGATACTGCACTGCCGTCCGAAAACTGGAGGATAAATTCGAGGGTCTAGAATTTCATCATGTGGAGAGAGATCGGAACGCGGCAGCCGATGTACTATCCAAGCTAGGGTCCAGTCGAGCTCAGGTCCCACCCGGGGTTTTTGTGCAAGAAATTCTGCAGCCAAGTATCTCATTGGGTCAAATGGAAGAATGCAACATCATAGATCAACCTGAGTCAGATCCCGGTGACTGGAGAAAGCCTATCATTAAGTACATAAGGAATGAAGAAGAACCAGGTGATAAGAACTCGGCAGAGCGCATTGCAAGACAGTCAGCTCACTATACACTTATTGGGGAAACATTATACAGAAGGGGTGCATCAGGCGTCTTCATGAAGTGCATTCTCCCATCCACTGGAAAGCAACTCTTAGAAGAGGTCCACGCTGGACAATGTGGGATACATGCAGCCTCCAGAACACTAGTTGGGAAGGTCTTCAGGTCAGGATTCTATTGGCCAACAGCAAAGAATGATGCAGCCGAGTTAGTTCAGAGGTGCGAAGCCTGCCAATACTTGTCAAAGCAACAACACCTGCCAGCACAGCAGCTGCAGACCATACCAGTGACCTGGCCTTTTGCATGCTGGGGGCTGGATATGATTGGACCTTTCAAGAAAGCTCAAGGAGGATATACCCATGTGTTGGTAGCAATTGACAAGTTCACTAAATGGATAGAATTCAAGCCCATCGCCTCCTTAACTTCTGCTAAGGCCATGGAGTTCATACAAGACATAATATTCAGATTCGGGATACCAAACAGCATCATAACTGATTTAGGATCCAATTTCACGAGCTCAGAATTCTTTGATTTCTGCGAACAAAAGAGCATCCAGATCAAATATGCATCTGTAGCCCATCCAAGAGCCAATGGGCAAGTTGAGCGAGCCAACGGGATGATATTGGATGCACTCAGGAAAAAAAATTTTCGATAAGAACGAAAAGTTCGCAGGAAAATGGATAAGGGAATTGCCCTATGTTGTTTGGAGCTTAAGAACCCAACCTAGCCGAGCTCTGCATGGAAACACTCCTTTCTTCATGGTCTATGGGTCGGAGGCAGTGCTGCCTGCTGATCTCAAGTTTGGGGCGCCAAGGCTGATTTTTGAAAGCATAGCAGAAGCTGAGACCACCAGGCTGGAGGACATAGACGTACTCGAGGAAGAACGGTTAAGCGCAGTAATCCAGTCAGCAAGATACCAGCAGACTCTAAGGCGCTATCACGACAAGGCTGTGCGGCAACGATCCTTTTCAGTAGGGGAGCTCGTCCTTCGCCGAATTCTAACGGGAGAAGGACGACACAAGTTATCACCCTTATGGGAAGGACCCTTCATAATAGCAGAAGTCACTCGGCCCGGATCATATCGCCTCACTCAGATGGATGGCACGGAAGTCGGGAACTCTTGGAACGTAGAACACCTGAGAAAGTTTTATCCTTAGCCGTACCTCAAAACTGCTGGGATAACAATGATGTACTCTGTAAAGTGGAAATATGTCATCAATAAAGAAAAGGTTTCAAGGATACTCAATTTATCTACGGTTGACTTGCATTCTTACTTAACTCAGGGTGACCACTATGCCCTGCTAACGGAGCAATCGACTTAAGTCGGCAACGACTTAAGGCGGTGCGACATGCTCACGCTTACTTAACTCAGGGTGACCACTATGCCCTGCTAACGGAGCAATCGACTTAAGTCGGCAACGACTTAAGGCGGTGCGACATGCTCACGCTTACTTAACTCAGGGTGACCACTATGCCCTGCTAACGGAGCAATCGACTTAAGTCGGCAACGACTTAAGGCGGTGCGACATGCTCACGCTTACTTAACTCGGGGTGACCACTATGCCCTGCTAACGGAGCAATCGACTTAAGTCGGCAACGACTTAAGGC
Source organism: Zea luxurians (assembly GCA_029449295.1). NCBI lineage: Eukaryota > Viridiplantae > Streptophyta > Magnoliopsida > Poales > Poaceae > Zea > Zea luxurians. Next base: position 8,056,560 of record JAOPSE010000093.1, on the reverse strand, counting down.
GGTGTGACATGCTCACGCTTTACTTAACCCAGGGCGACCACTATGCCCAGCTAACGAAGCAATCAACCCCAGTTGGCGTCTACTTAAGACCAATGCAACATGCTCTCGCCTATTTAATTCAGGGGATGATTTCCATATCCCACAGACAAAATTCATAGTCATCATGCGTCATAACTACCAAACTCATTAACTAAAAAATTCTGATACAATAAGTGAATAACTATGTTATTCAAATAAACCGGTGTCCTCTAACAAATGTTCAATCATGCAAGCTGCGCGCTCGGAGCACGCGAAATGTTTTCTCTATTTTGCAATGTCTTTTCCAGGAGCAGTTGACGAAGAAGGACGACTCGAGGAGTCAGGGGCAGCGTTCACGTCAGCCCTTATATCTTCAGGAACGACTACGCCAGGCCTCCTCATCAGAATTCGTCCCGCTCGAATGGCCTTATCCATGGCCCTATCGCGTTGGGCTCTCAGAGTATTGGAAGTCTCTTCAGCAACCTTGACAGCCAACTGGGCAGCCTCTAGCTCCTGGGTAACGGATTTCTTGGAAGCACGCAGATTCTTGATGACAACGTCTTTAGCCGATATCAACTCCCGAAGGCGAATCACATCATCCAAGGACTCCTGCAGCTTATAGCGAAGATTGTTCAACTCCTCCATGGAAAAGCGATGACTCCTCTCCAGAATAGTCAACGAGTTGCTAGAATCTCGATACAACCTATCAAGATTGTCACGAGAAGCGGCAAGGATGCGTTTTTCTTCCTGCAAGCACAAATCGGTTACTTCAGAAAACCAGGCAAATAACAGGAGCACAAAAGCACAGTTTCGTATTTCACCTTTTCAGAGTCGAGCTGAGCATGCAAGGAAGAACTCAACGCGTTGGCATCATCTAGGGCGGCAGAGACTTGACTCAGCTCAATCTGACCTTGAGAGTACTTTTCCTCAAGATCAGTGCATCGCTGAGACAATTCAGCCCGATCTTGAGAATGTTTCTCCTCAAGTAGTGTAATCTGTCGAGTCATTCCTAGCGAAGGATAACCAAACAAAGCGAGGTCAGAAGGTAAAACAGTCCACAACAAGCACGAAGAAAAGAAAAAAGGGGCACTAACCAGCGTTAGTCGCCTCCAACTCGGATACACGGCGATGAAGAGACACCGGATTCCAACACGAAAAGGATGAAGCTACTTCTGGGATAGGAGCACCATGCAATTTCAGCTGGCTGGTCATCCCATCCACCAAAACCTGATGAGAAGAGCAGATGAGCATAATGGCAAGAGTTCATGTAAAAGTCAAGCTAAGAAACAGCACAGTACCTGGAGATTGGAGAAGAACGAAGGGATCCCCAAGTCAGGAGAAATCAGATGATAACCAGGCGCAAGGTCGTCACCCGAAGCAGCATGCAATGGAACAGTGGGAATCAGTTCATTTCCTTCGACAGAGCCGGATACTCGATCAACGGGGACGCTGCCCTCCAAAGCGACGCCCCGGTCTGAAGTTTGGGCCACCACCATGCAGCCAGAGTGTGGAGGTGACCCAGCATGAACGTCCATGGAAGTGCCGGAAGGAGACCCTGTTTGGGCACCCTCGGGGACTGGGCCATAGTTGGCACTGCCCACTTGAGCCGGATTATCCCCGGCAGCACCCTCGGGGGCTGGGCAGTAGCTTGCACTCCTCGCCCGGGCTAAGTCATCCCCGACGACACCCTCGGGGGCTGGACATGTATCAACACCATCCCTGGGGTCCAAACTTTCAGCAATAACCATCTCTAAGGTTGATGGGCCCTCGGCTACTTCCATGGAATCAGGACAATCCAGGCTAACATCCCGTCCCTCAAGATCGCGCTCTAAGGTTGATGAGGCACGGGATGACCTCAACCCAGCGTCCGGGACGGCATCACAAGCTTCTGTCACATCATCATCCACTGGCCCTGATAACAAGTCTTCTGGGATCATATCCTCCAGAGTTTGATCAAAGTCGGCCAGGGATATGTTTTGCAGACCAACAAGAGCAGATAAAGCCGGAGAAGGAACCCCACTACTTTCCCCACTGGCGAGGAATTGCCGACTGTTTTTCCGAGTCAGAGGGACTTCATTCTCTTCCTCTTCGTCATCTTCATCAGCAACACTGGCAACACCCCCATTGGGATCAACAACAGATGGACCACACCCATTGGGGTCAGCAACAGACGGACCACACCCATTGGGATCAGCATCAGCAAATTCAGGCGCAGGAACCTCCTCATCGGCAGGAACCGAGGGACCAGCACCCTGATCCAAACTAGATACTCGCCGAATACGTCTCTTCTTCTTTTTCTGCTCATCAACAGAAAGATCAGTCTGATTGGTTCGGCGGGGACGCCTCGAGCGAGCACGGACAGGTCTCTGAGCATCCAAGATTATACCGACCTCTGGGAGGGGTGCCACTGCCAATGTCTCAGCAGGAGTAGCGTCAGAAGAATCTTCAGCCAACATGTCAAGCACGGCATTCATTTCAGCATCAGTAGGATCCAAAGGCACCTCGAAATGGATTTGTCTTTCATCATCAGGGATTTTTCCAAGTGAGGCAACTAAAGCACTAACCTCCTCATCAGAGGGCCGCGTTCTAAGGCCCAAATTGCCATCAGTTGAAGGTGGGTTTGACACGAAACGAGTGAAGGCCTTGGCAGGAGGCAGATTCCAGGCTGAATACGCCACCGGAGCACCAACATTGGATACTTTGCCTCTGAGAATCTCCAGTCGGCTCACCAAATCTGCAGAAGGGATCCTTCTATTGGTAACTCGAGTTGGGTCGGCTAGCCCTTGATACAGATAAGCCGGGTGGACCCTGTCTTTCAGTGGCTGAATGTTTTTGAAAACGAAGTCAGCAACTATAGCTTCAGCAGTTAAACCCCTCTCTTTCAATAGCCCAACTTCAGCTAGCAGCACACTGGCCTCAGCCACCTCTTCGTCTGTAGGAGACTCGGTCCAGCTCGGGGTGCGAACATCTGGCTGTCTTCCTGACCGGGGGGGAGAGAATTTCCATAGTTATCAACTATAAACCATTCCAGGCGCCATCCCTTAATGCTGTCTTTAAGGGGGATCTCAAGATACTCAGTTTTCCGTCCCCGGCGCATCTCCAAGCTGGCACCTCCAACCAACTGATGCTGTCCCCCGGCCATCCCAGGGCGACAATGATACAAGTGTTTCCACAAGCCAAAATGTGGCAGCACGCCAAGAAAGGCCTCACATAAGTGGACGAAGATAGAAATTTGCAGAATCGAGTTAGGGTTCAGATGGGTTAAGTTGATGTGGTAGAAATCAAGAAGACCACGGAAAAAGGGAGAAATAGGAAGGCCAAGGCCGCGGAGAAGAAAGGGAGCGTAAACCACGGACTCGTGGGTATCCTCCGTCGGGACCGTAGTCCCGTGGCAAATCCGCCAAGAACATAGTTCTCGTGGAGGAAGAACCCCGATGGACACGAGGTGGAGGAGTTCGGTTTCAGAGATGATGGACATATGATTACCTGCGAAAGGCAACTGGCTGTTGGGATCAATTGGAGGAATCACCACAGCGGAAGAACTCGCGACTTTCCTCTTGGGAGCCATCTCAATTTCACCAGCGAGCAAATTGGAAGCAAGCGCAGAGAGGATTTGGAAGCAGGAATGCAAACACTAGGGCGCGGAAAGCAAAGGCGGCTAAAAGTGCAACTCTTATGGGATATTCTCGGACCAGATACCGTTTCAAAAAGTGCCCAGTCATCACTCGGCAGTTATTTCCGAAATCCCAGCAAGCCACGTGGTCACTTGGCAGTTACTTCCCAAAAAACTGGTGGGCCATCTCCTTACTCGGGTGTTAATCCTCAAAATAACTCGGCGTTGCCTCTAAAATGCCGACGTCACTATTCAGTCACTCGGCGTTGCCTCTAAAACGCTGATCTCGAGTTTAACCGTTCGGTATTACTTCTAAAATGCCAACGTTGATCTTCAATCACTCGGCGTTGCCTCTAAAACGCTGACCTCGAGTTCAACCGCTCGGCATTACTTCTAAAATGCCAACGTCGACCCTCAATCACTCGGCATTACTTCTAAAATGCTGACAACGACCTTTAATCACTCGGCGTTGCCTCTAAAATGCCGATGTCACTACTCAATCACTCGGCGTTGCCTCTAAAACGTCGATCTTGAGCTCAATCGCTCGGCATTACTTCTAAAATGCCGACAACGACCCTTAATAACTCGGCGTTGCCTCTAAAACGCTGACCTTGAGTTCAATAACTCGGCGTTGCCTCTAAAACGCCGACGTCACTACTCAGTCACTCGGCGTTGCCTCTAAAACGATGATCTAGAGTTCAACTACTCGGCATTACTTCTAAAATGTCGACGGCGACTTCCGATCACTCGGCATTACTTCTAAAATGTCGACGGCGACTTCCGATCACTCGGCATTACTTCTAAAAACATTGATACAGATTGCAATATTGCTCGGAAGCATCAGTATAATGATCAAGCTGTTCATCTATGGCCTCAAAAGACTCAGATTCATAGTCAAACGAAACGATTCATCAAAAGGAAACCAAACTCGTTCTTCATTCAAGGGAAGTGACAACATTTACAAATCAACTCATTATGAGTTGATACTTCCCTATTTCTACTACTACTACGCTACACTATACTACTCTACATTACTAATACTACTACATTATCTAACTATACTACTTCTAATCTATACTAATATTTAAAAGGACCAGTGGCATCTAGCCACTGGCCCTGCCCCTGCTGCCGCCGCCGCCGCTCCTGCCGCCGCTGCCGCCCCTGCCGCCGCTGCTCTTGGTGCCGCCCCTGCCGCCGCCGCTTCTGGTGCTGCCCCTGCTGCTGCCGTTGCCCCCGCCACTGCCGCTGCCGTCGTCGTCGTCGTCGTCATCGTCGTCGTCGTCGTCGTCATCGTCGTCGTCGTCGTCGTCCTCGCCCTCGCCGCCGCCGTCCGAGTCCTCCTCGTCCGAGGAGTACTCAGACTCATCCGAGCCCTCGAGCCCGGAGCGCTCGACGGCCCGGATGTAGGACCAGACCTCCGCGGCTAACCCCTGGGAGTCGTCCGAGTCATCGGACGACGCCGGGGGAGAGACGGGGGCCGGGGACCTCTCGGACTCGGAGGAGAACTCCTCCTCCGAGTACTCCGAGTCGCCGAAGTCCTCCGATGGAGGAGTCGGCTCGCGCTTGCGTTTCTTTCCCATGGAGGCAAGCAGAAAAAGAAGAGAAGGAGGCAGTAAGGAATAGCGAAGGGATGTGAAGAAACCAGAGGAACAACAGCGTTATTTATAGAAAAGAAAGGCAACCGCTCACCTCCAACCGCGGTCACTGAACAGTCGCTAAAGCATTCAATATACACCTCCACCCGTCCAAAGACACGTCAGGCGGCGGACGCCGTTTCATGCAGCACTACACCCATTGGGACTCCAGTCAACAGCGCAAAGGATATGATTACACTCGCCGTCCCATCACATTACAACTCAGAAGCAGCCGGTTAAAACACTCAGCGTACCAAGCCGTCCCTTGCCCACACCCATTGGGGGGGGGACGCCCAGGAATTGTCAGTATATTTTTCAAAATGGTCACATCTGTGCAGAGCATGCAGTGAATGCCTCAAGACAAAAATGAGATATCAACAAGAGTTAAAGGGAAGCCAACTATAGCCAGCAGAGTGCAAAATATGGTCGACAGACATGACTTGAAGACTAGACAGAGAACGTCCATCGAATGTCCAATCGAGTGCAGAGCAAATACACTATGCTACCTAGCAAGATACGGAAGGATTGCAAATTCAGCTGCAAAAGACAAAACACATGCTGACCTCTGAAGCATAATATTGATGACATAGCACGGATGACATCATGCCAACCTTTTTATAAGCAGAAAGAGTAATTTTCAGCAAGAGAACACAAAAAGAAGACCTTCAAGCGAATTATCCTCAAAAAATCCACTTGAAGGTCGGGGGCTACACCCATTGGGTGCACCTTCGGTGCACCCCATGGATTGTCATTCTAAGCCAGGATAGCACCAATTTCTAAGGGCATGGGACAAGATTAAGAAGCCAATCCTCAACTGGAATAAAGGAACACAAATGGAAGCAATCTTTGATGATGACCTTCGAGTAGATTATTTTCTAAAATCTACTCGAAGCTCGGGGGCTACACCCATTGGGTGCACCTCCGGTGCACCCAATAAAGTTCAGAATCCAACAAACAGGAATGCCGATCTCTAAGGCACAGGCACCAAGCTAGGCTCTGGTCAACAAGTGATCGAAGCAGGAGAGAACAGCAAGGAGTCATCTTTCTTCAAATCACCTACAAGCTGGACCTGAGATCTTCGGGTTGATTACTTCTAAATTAACCCAAAGATCGGGGGCTTGTGGGGGATGGATATCCCCCGGGTCCACTAAAAGAGTAAAGGACCTCACGAAAGGCCCAAGGGCCCAATAAATCGTAAGGTTATTCTTTCGTGGGCCTGGGGAAAGACAACCAGCAACGCAGGGCGACATGAGGCCGGATTGGTGCAAACCCGGACGGCCCATAGCGTCGAGCCATTGGCCGCAACAAAGATCCGACTTTCCCGCGTCGGGGCCTCCATGCAACGAAGCCACGTGAGGATAAGTCGGCGAGGGTTACGTAAAGGATAATCTCGAGAGGTTCACTATCTTTTAGCCACTTGTTGTTATCTTATCCATGTGTACTGCCCCACGGTCGAGTATATAAGGCCTAGGGGGCACCCCTTCAGAACGATCGACCCATTACTTAGCCACCCACATCAACTCTCTGTATTCTCGATCCAGAGAGCTCTCTTGTAACCATATCCACCAAGCATACTCATCAGGACGTAGGGTGTTACGCATCACTAAGCGACCCGAACCTGTAAATCTTGTCCACCGTCCCTCGTGCGACCGGCACGAACCATTCTGCTACAGTTGTCGACACCTTCCTACTCCTAAAACACCTTGAGGGGCAACCCCGGGTGTGCGGTCGGACCCTAAACACCGACACCATCCTCTGAACGGCCAAGGCTTGATGATAGGATGTAATTCGGCTGCAGGGACCAACTGTAGGTCGTCGAATTTTTGACACACTTGGCAACCCTTGTAGTACTTGAAACAATCAGCTATCATATTAGGCCAATAAAAACCAGACCTTCGCAACAACCACTTCATCTTTGGAGCTGATTGATGGGTACCACAAATTCCTTCATGTACTTCGGCCATGGCTAATATAGCATCATCTGGGCCCAAGCACTTAAGCAGGACGTCATTGACTGTTCAGCAGTAGAGTTCATCATTCATCAAAACATACTTGAAAGCTGTACGCCGAATGTTCTTATCTGTCCTAACATTGGGATTTCGTAAATAATTAGTTATGGGCGTTCTCCAATCTCCTGCATCGGCTTTATTATCAGACGAATCGATTAGGAGAACTTCCCTGGTAACCCTGGACGGTCCGGCGTCGTCACGCGGACGGTCCGCGACCTGGGGATTTGGCTCTGCACTAGTTATCAGATTTTCAGTTTTGTGAAATTTCCCTCTCTTTATCCGATAACCTGATGCATCTTGTGCCAAATCGTTAGCTCTATGATTCTCAACTCTAGAGATATGTCGAATACTGAATTCGTCAAAAGAATGAATTATACACCAACATTTTTCAAGGTAAATATTTAGAGTACCATCAAAACATTGATATTCTTCTAACACTTGTTGGATAACCAGCTGAGAATCACCAAATACCTTCACATGTTTTACTCTCATACCACTTAAAAGCTCTAAACCGAATAGGAGGGCCTCATATTCAGCTTGATTATTAGTGCAATAAGTTTCCAATCGGCTAGAGAAGTCGAAGGAGACATTACTTGGTGAAACAAGTACGATGCCAATTCCTTGCCCTTCATTGCAAACCGATCCATCAAAATATAAAGTCCAAGGAGTAATAGTGAGGTATGACATGTCTAGTGTATGAATATCATTAATCCGATGTTCTACAATGAAATCCGCTACTACTTGGCCTTTCATAGATTTCAATGGTTCATAGGCCAAGTCATATTCTATGAGTGCATAAGCCCACTTACCAATTCTACCACTCATAATTGGGTTATGCAACATGTATTTGATCACATCGGCTTGACCAGAAATAGTGCAATGACTAGACAGTAAATAACATCTACATTTGGTGCATGCATAAAACAAGCATAAGCATAACTTTTCAATAAAAGTGTACCTTGTTTCAGCATCCACCAACCTTCGGCTTAGATATGTCACCACATGCTCCTTCCCCTCGGTTTCTTGTGTCAGAACAGCCCCAATGACCTTATCTTCAGCTGCAACGTATAATCGGAATGGTACTCCTGCTCGTGGTGCTTTTAATACGGGAGTCGAAGATAAGTATTTTTTGATAAGATCAAATGCTTCTTGCTGTTCTGCCCCCCCCCCAAGCAAATTCGACATCATTCTTAAGCCGAAGAATAGGGGTGAACGCATCAATCTTCCCGGCTAGGTTAGAAATAAACCTCCGTAAATAATTCACCTTGCCGAGAAACTTCTGTACCTCAACCTTACAGGTCGGAGGTCCCACATTCCGAATAGACTTGATTCGGTCAGGGTCTATCTCTATACCATGTTCATGGATGACAAATCCTAAAAACTTACCAGCCGACACTCCAAAAGCACATTTACGTGGGTTCATTTTCAAACCATACTGACGCATTTTATCAAAGGCTTTGCGCAAATCAGCTATATGAGAACTAAACTCAGCCGATTTGACTACAATATCATCAATGTAAACTTCCACAGTGTTTCCTAACAATTCATGGAAGATCAAATTCATAGCCCTCTGATAAGTAGCACCAGCATTTTTCAGACCAAATGTCATGACAACCCACTCAAATAAACCAATGAAGCCTGGACATATAAAGGCCGTTTTAGACGCATCTTCTTCGGCCATGAAAATCTGATTATATCCGGCATTACCATCAAGGAAGCTAATAATTCTATTTCCTGATGCATTATTGATTAATGTGTCGGCTATGGGCATGAGATATCCATCTTTAGGAGTTGCTCTATTTAAATTGCGAAAATCAATGCATACTCTAAGCTTACCTGACTCCTTCTTCTCCACCGGCACAATATTGGAGACCCACTCTGTGTATCTGCAAGGTCTGATAAAATCAGCTTCTAGCAGCCGGTGGATTTCGTCCTTGATGCGTGGGAGAAGATCTAGACGAAATGTTCTAGCTCTCTGCTTGAAAGGTCTGAAACCAGATTTAATAGGCAGCCGATGCTCTACAATCTCTCGGCTTAATCCAGGCATCTCAGTGTAATTCCAAGCAAAGCAATCTGAATATTCCTTCAATAGACCGATCATCTCATCTCTAGGATCGGTCTCCAGGGTCTTATTTACAAAAGTCGGCCTTGGAGTTTTACCATCTCCTATGTCAATCTCCTCCAAAGGATCGGCCGATGTAAACCCCTGTCCTAGTTTATCAAGATCTCTGAATTCTTCTATCATGCTCCCCACAGAGGAATTAGATGATCTTTGTGCGACGGCGGACTTTCCGGTCTCGGGGACCGGATCATCCGTAATACTGCCCTTTTGCTGCGGTAGATGTTCGGTCTTAAAGTCCGAACTGTTTTGTGACAGACCAGACCATCCGGCTTTGAGAGCCGAACTGTCCGTGATCAAAGACTCATGAACTTTGTGTGTATTCATCATTTAAACTTTATTTAGGATTTAGTCGATTCTCCATCGGCTCTAGCATTACCGGAATGAAACCTTTCTTATCTATACTTATGAACTGATAATCAGAAAAATCTACTCCTGTGAGACATGTAGCAGTCTCATAAGTCCAGAGTACAGGGGCATCAGCCACAGCGATGCAGGCCGATACATCAGCATGTACTTGTTCTACATCATCGCCTACCCATTGTATTAACATTTGATGTAATGTAGAAGGTATACATTGATTGGCATGAATCCAATCTCTGCCTAGAATTAAACTGTAATTTCCTTCTACATCAGCGACGAAGAATGCAGCAGCAAGGGTCTTAGTCCCGATGGTTAATTCAACGGACGTGACTCCCCTGGCTTTAATCGAACTATCCCCAACACTGTTGAGGGTCATGTTGGTCTTGAGAAGTTCGTCATCTTGTTTTCCTAATTTTCTGTATAATGAATAAGGCATTAGATTTACAGCCGCCCCTCCATCTACCAACATCTTAGCAATCGGTATTCCATCAATGTGACCGCGCACGAAGAGCGGCTTTAAATGATTTACCGATTCCTTTGGTTTAGCAAAGGCGGCTTCTTTAGGACCGAAATCGAACTGGGCAACAACAGGTTCATCGTCGCCGATAATAGTACAATCGGCAGAAAAATGTAATAACATTTACATCCATACCTGGGCGTTCTGGAGAAGCCTCGTAGTCGACCAAGTCTTCTCCCAGCAGGTCGTCTTCTTCCATTGATGTTGACGTGTCGTTGGAGGCTTCCTGGTGCGGTGCGGACAGTCTGGACTCCGGGGGCGGACGGTCCGCGCCTGGTGCAGATTGCCCAGTCTTGCTGGCCAGGCTACCTGTCATACCTGCAGGGTGTTGTACAAGTGTCGTTTCATTTTCTATTTTTGTGGCCGTTTGTTTTTTCTCGACGGCCTTTGGTCTCCATTTCTTTTGCGGTGGCGGGTACTGTGGATGTGTGTCATTGAATATCTTTTCCGCCTCCTTTTCCTGGCTCTCCTTTGCTCTTAGGCGCTGTAATTTCCACTTTTGGGACCGTGTCAATCCCGCTGGACACCATCGAGGCATGGAGTATTTTGGATCGGCTGTTTTGATGGTAGCCGTATCTTTTTTGGTTGTGTTGGCCGATTCACCAAAAATCATCAGCCCTTTATTATCTTCCTGTATGACAACGTCTGCAGTACCTATTTTGATGACATCCTTTTTTGTTGTCCTTTCGGTTGCTGCAGGTACATGCCCCCCTGCCGGATTGGTCGGCCTTGGAGGCCGAGTAGTCCGGCAAACCTGTTGGGTTTGTGCCTGGTGACCGGATTGAGCGGTGCTCAATCGGTCTTGTACTGGTGGTGTCAACCTGTCAAAAATAGATGTTTGTGGTGCCCCCCAGGCGGGGTACTGTGGCATCCCAAATGGATATGGTGGCATGCCCCATATTTGATTTGGGACATACGGTGGAGGTAAATATGCGTATGGATATGGCATAGGCGGATAAGGTGGAGGTGTCCATGTAGGTATGTTAGGTCTCAGTTGCACAGTATGACCTTTCATTTCTTCTGATTGGTGAGGTGGTCCAATCGGCCTTACCTGACGCTGCTCATGAATGGGTGAGCGAGGTCGCTTTGCTGGCCGGTCATTGGGGCCGGCCTTCTTTTTTACGTATTTAGACAATAATTGATCAAAAGTTGGGCCGGCTTTGACCAACCGACCAGCCGCCTTGAATGTATTTGTTTTCCATGTACCTATCTCTGGTCGTCGTGGTTTGAAAATACGTGGTCATTGTGAGTCTTGAGCACGGCCGGACCGTCCGCTGGAGTTCTCCGGACCGTCCGGCGGGGTCCCGGACTGTCCGCGCCTATGTGCCGGACCGTCCGGGATGCGCAGCATGGGTTCCTGCATTTGCCTCCCTGTCTGCGCTTGCCCCCAGTGCTAGAGGCTGTGATGGTCAACTTCAGGGTCTCCCCTCCATCGGGAGTCTTCTCGGCCACTACTTTCCTGCAAGAAACTTTACGATCCTCATCGGTCTTTTTAGAATTGCCGATGATTGTCTCTTTGCCTTTGCCTTTATCGGCTGTGTTTGGTCGAACCAGGACTTTCTCGCCCTCGAAGTCGATCATGTTCATTGGAAAGGGCTCTGTATCCACCTGCATTTCCTGAAATTTCAATCGTCCCTCATTAATGGCCGATTGAATCTGTCAACAGAATACATTACAATCATTAGTGGCATGAGAAAATGAGTTATGCCACTTGCAGTATGCCCGACGTTTTAACTCGTCGACGGATGGAACAGTGTAATTTATTTTAATGTTGCCATTTTTGAGTAATTCATCAAATATTTTATCACACTTACCAACATTAAACGTAAACTTAACCTCCTCTTGCCGTTTCTTTTGAATCGGCTGTAAGGAGGAACAAGCTGAAGATTTGGCCTGTTTTGGCCAAACCATTTCAGCAGCATATACTTCTGCTGATTCGTCATCTGAGCTACTTTGGTCGCATTCTACTATATGTACGTTGTGACGAATTGTTTTAGCAGTTTCTTTGCTTCGGCTTTCACAAGCTGAAGCTCTCTGGTGTAACTGTGCTAGTGTAAAAAATTGGATGCCTTCTAATCTTTCTTTTAAATAATATCGTAGACCATTAAAGGCTAATCCTGCTAGCTGTTTTTCTGCTAAATGAATTTGGAAGCATCAGTTTCTCGTATCTCGGAATCTCCGGATGTAATCATTAACCGATTCATCTTTTGCTTGTCGTAATGACACTAAATCTACCAAATCCAACTCATAGTCACCGGAGAAAAAATGATCATGAAATTTTTGTTCTAGATCCCCCCATGATGAAATGGAATTAGGAGGTAAAGTGGCGTACCATGCAAACGCAGTTCCTGTTAAAGATAATGAAAATAAACGTACGCGAAATGCCTCTGTGTCGGCCAACTCTCCTAATTGTGCTAAAAATTGGCCTATGTGTTCACGTGTGTTCTTTCCTTGATCCCCCGAAAATTTTGTGAATTCGGGTATCCTGGTTCCCTGTGGGTATGGGTGGTGAACAAATCGGCTGTCATAAGGTTTCCGATATGATTGCCCCCCAGGGACCATGCTTACTCCGAGCTTATCTCGGAACGCCCCGGCTATTTCTTCCCTTACTATATCAATGGCAGCCGGTGCCACCGGCTCTCTGGTCAAACATAGGTGGGGTTGGCTGGATATTAGCATGTTGTCTTTCCCCCCATTGGTTTGAGTTACGTGGTGCATTTTCATTTGCCCTATATGGGTCATATGTTTGATCGTTTCTTTCCGGCCTCCTGGGTGGGGCCGGAAAGCTTTCCTGGGCTCTGGATCTTAAATTAATGGGCTGGTGCATTGCATAGTGTGATGGGAAGTGTTGCTGGGATGGGTGAGGATTCAGGTAATAATCCTCCTCAAAAGATTCATGCGCGGACTGTCCGGATACGTACGCGGACTGTCCGGATATGTACCCGGACCGTTGTATGCGGACCGTCCGACTGGGTAGTTTGGGTTCTGTGCCGTGTGTGGTGGCTCGGGCGCATATCTAGGTAACTCATTAAAAATAGGCCCGACTGTTGCTGGCCTGGACGGTCCGCGCTCACACGCGGACGGTCCGGGCATGTGCAGATCGGCTGATTTACTGCCGATTTGCGGTTGCTCAGGGTATGTGTCCATCGGCATCCCATAAAGGGGTTGTGACTGGTCGAGACAACCTGTAGCCGATGTATTACACGTGTTACCCCCTAACTCAACCTCGTGCGAAGGAAAATTTGCGATATTAGATTTATCAAATGCACGTACTAGTCTCTTAAAATCGCTTTGCATACCCCCTATGATGTTCTGCATTTGCTCACGTTGCTCTTCTACATAATTTCTAAGAGATTGTAGCTCGTTGGTATTACTTACATTGAGGATATCTGGTGTGAGTTGGAGCAAAGCCGAATCCGTCGCCCGATGTCGGACGACCTTGTTGTTCCTGTCCACTTTGAAGCTGGCCAAGAATTTTGCTTTTGCCTCCTGGATCATACGCTCCTTGTGCTCCTCAAACTGGAGCTGTTCATCAGCCGGCAAGGTTTCCCAAGTCGGCTCAATGATGTTGCTTGGGGAAATATCAGAGCTATCCCTTGAACCGACCATTGAGGGTCGATTTGATGCGTCTATATTTGTTGTCCCCAGCGGAGTCGCCAAAAAGTATGTTGACACCTTTTTGGAGGCGCCAATCACTTCAAAAGAACCAGCGGCGGTGCTCTCTGGTCAGGCGCGGACGGTCCGCGGCCCAGGGTCGGACGGTCCGCGACCTGGCACGAGGCGGCGATGCTCTCTGGTCAGGCGCGGACGGTCCGCGGCGCAGGGCCGGACGGTCCGCGACCTGGTGCAGGAACTAGGTTTCCCTGCCTGACGGCCGGACGGTCCGTGCCCTAGGGCCGGACAGTCCGCGCGTGCGCAGGGGCGGCGGAAGATCGCCAGTGGCGCCTGGATCTCGCTCCCGGGAGGGACCCCGTCGGGGAGGAGAGATCCTAGGGGTTGTCTAGGCTCGGGCCGGCCGACCTGGACTCCTCTAATCGGCGTAGAGTCGAAGAGAGGCGGAGGATTTGGGGATTGGAAGACTAAACCTAAACTAGACTAGAACTACTCCTAGGATAAAATGCGAAATAGAAGTTGTATTGATTCGATTGTTGATGATTACAAATCGGTCGTAGACCTCTCTATTTATAGAGGAGGGGGCTGGACCCTTTACCTTCAGAACTCCGAGCAAATCCCGCGATTTTTGCCAACAAACGCAGCGAAAAACTCGGAACCCTAATCTGTTCTGCGCGTGCGCAGACCGTCCGGCCCATAGACACGGACCGTCCGGACCGCGGACCGTCCGGCCTCAGGGCCGGACTGTCCGCACCTCAATTTGGTGCTCAACAGCCATCAATTTTTTAGGAGCTCAAGAGAGATCTGCAATCTCTGCATTTACTGAGACAAAACTACCATTGGAGAACAGGGTGGCTGCTGTCCAAATCAACAACACGGCATCAAACAAGCTGTCAGGATCTTTGCACGCCGTTTCCTGATCGATTTTTTTTAGCGCCACACCCACAGGTCACTAACCAAGAGCAATGCAATTATTTTCGCAAATTCCGATCCGCTCCACGTCCCCCCACTGTACAGCTTGACAACTTCATAATACTAACACACATCTCACAAGCCGCCAGTGATTGGCTGCTTTCACCTAACGCTCTCAGAGCGGAATGCCATTGACGAGCGCGAGGGCGTTGCTCGTGTACTGCTGCACGGCCGCCACGCCGGCGGCAACCTCCTTCCCAGCGGGCGAGTCCGCGGCGCCAGCTTCCGCTAATCCGTCGGCGCACGTCCCTTCGTTGGTCACCGCCGCGCTGAGCCACGTCTTCGCGTTGGACACCTCCCACCTGGCTTTCCTCCTGCCGCTCGTCCCGCCGCCCGCCGCGGACGAGGCGGCGGCGTCCAGGTCCATCTCCAGCTTGGTGAGCTCGGCCGACGACTGCCTCGCGAGGTCCGCTGCGCCGGAGATCGTGCTCGCGCAGTCGCGCAGCGCGGCGGCCTCGCTAGGCCGCCCGCCGCCGCCGCCGCCTTCCTCATCAGGGCCGCCGTGCCGGAGGATGTCCTTGACGCGGGCGCAGAGCGCGTGGAGGCGCGCCGCCGCGACGTCGGCGGCGACGCGCGCGAGGCGGGCTGGGTTTTCCTGCACCTCGGAGGCGTACGGGAGGAGGCAGTCGTAGCAGAGCGCCGGGTACAGCGTGGCGGCGCAGCGGGCGCGGACGAAGGATGCCACCGCCGGCGATGGACTCTCGGCCGCCCTCGGTGCGGGTGCTGCTGTGTGGTGCGCGCTAGCCGCTCTTGCTGCGGTGGCAGCCACGGTGAGCACGATGAGGACGAGGTGGCGGCGGGTGTGGTGGTGGACAGTGAGGGCTCGAGGTTGTGGCGCCGCCATGGGTTTCGATCGACTGATCAGTGTGGGAGACTCGTTGTTGATGGCTTGTGTCATGCTCATGCATATATCAAATGAGGCGGCGGCTTTGAAACAAAAAGATTTATATCACTCCTGTTTATTATAAGAGCCGCTAGCTGCATGACCTGGCTAGCAATTATCCACCATTTATTATCTCGGAGGAATAAAAAAATTATAGGGAAGTGAGTAGGAAGCCCTTAAATATCTATTCTCTAAGTATCTGTGTACTATCTATCCTTTTGGCTAGCAAGAAATATGTAATAAATGATATCATTAATTTAGAGTTTAATAAGTTTGAAATCCTAATGATATTTTTTACTAAAATATGTATTTTCATAAATTAGAAACGATATAAAGATTCCTTATAGTTGTTATAACTCTATTCAAAATTTGTAACCTAGATAAAAAAAAAAAACCGGAAAGGCAGGAATCTACACGTCGAATGGTCAATGTCCTTTTTTAGAAATGTATTTAAATATAATTTGCGTCATATTTTATAAAAAATCTTGTTCCTAGGCGTAGTTGCTTTATGGGGATTATTTAGGTCCCGTTTGTTTCCTTTCATTTTGAGGAATTAGAATCTTATTAATAGAATAGGCTATTTTTTTAGAATATGACATTCCACCACTTTTCAAAATTATCATATAAGTCTATCTCAATTTTATGGGTGAGAGAAATTGATTTTATAGATTTACATGTTATTTTTCTGATGTACAACTTATAACACACTCTTCTACTTGCTTCATTATAACATAAATATAGTATATAACTTAATTAGTTTTGTCTAAATTATAATTATTAAAATGAAATTCAATTTTAACGAAATAAATGGAGCTTAAGGTTTTATAGGATCTTCTACGTTATTCTTTAGACTAGTAGCTGTTTCTAGCAGGCCACAAATATGCTCGCGCAACAGCACGTCGTGGCCACTTTTGGACATTGACTCCCGCTAGTAATCGGAGCCAAGCCTGTCCAATAGATTTCCTCAACTCAACTTCGGTGTGGAGGTGCCTAGCGGCTATAGATGTACATTCGGCTAGTTTTGATGGACAGGTATGAAATACGAAAAAAAGCATGATTTAGATACAGCACGGCTCGAAATATTTTAGTGCTGGACTGACACGATCCGATATATCAAGCCGGGTTTGGACCGAGATCGCGGCTCATAGACGGACACGAGCACGGTCTGTTTAAGACAGGAACGAAATGGTCCATATAGAGGCACGAAAATACCAATATATTTATTAAAACCACACTTTATTCTACACTTTCATGTACATGATAAACAACACAAAGCTAAAGATAATGCTAGTTAGATGTCTTTTATAGCTTTGAATTAGAGTATGTAATGTAATTTTACTTTTTTTTTATGAACATTAGATAATGAACTGAACTTACAAACTTTGCATAGAGCTGATTATACTCTTTTTCCTTCTAACAAAATGATTTGTAAACGATGTAGTCATTGCATAGCTTGGTAACTTAATACAAATATTAAGTTTGCTTTTGATCAAATTTATCTGTCTTATCTTTTATTTGTTTTATTAAATTTATTTTGAATTTAGGGCTCTGATGTGAATTCCAGGCCTTGATGTAAATTTCGGTCTAAAAAATGAATTTCGGTCTAAAAATTGAAATTCGGGCCAAAAACTGAATTTTGGGCTTTTATAATTTTGGGCCACCCGAAATGAGCACGCTACGTTTAAACAATGACGTGCCGGACTAGTCCTGAAATTCAAACAGGCAAGGCCAGCCCGAAATTCAAACAAGACAGGCCTTTCCGGGGTTGGGCCAAACCAAGCCGGGTGGCTCGAATGTACAGGTCTGTTCGGCAAACCTAGATCAAAGCCAGGCCAGGAAGCCAGCCAGCCTAGGATCGAGTGGAACACTCATTCTTGGCCAGGAATCGATCCACGTGAGAGGACACTGTTTTAGGTGGAGAAGTGAGAATGGGGAGTCAAAATCAGATGGATTTGTTCTCGATCCAGGTCAAAACAAACAACTAGATCGGATTCCAATCTAGACTAATTTATTCAATCTAGAAGGATGCTGAAAACATGCCAATCCGGCCGATACAAACGCGCCTCTATACTAGTGGCACGAAGTGGGGAGCGGTTGTGGTTGGACGACGACGTGGACTGCATGGTTGGGGACGACTCTTCTCTGGGGATGGACACATCCTATCTCCTACTCCGTGTTCGCCTGACCTCCTGCACACTGATTTGATGGTCATCCGCCCACCTTGACGCCAGATGAACTAGGGGTGAGAGGAAGTCGCGTCCTCCAGATCTAAGTCTGGCGGTGGGCTGGGGGAAGGAAGGGAAGCGAAGGGGGAGCGACATGGGGAGAGAAGAAAGAGAACTCGACAGTTATATGAACAGGAGGATGTGCAAAGGGAAGAACCACGTAGATGTGTGACCCTGGGGAGGCCGTGCATTTTTGCACTACTGCATGCGAAACCCTGCTAGATGTGTGAATATTATTGTTTTTGTTGCGAATTTTGCACATCCGCGGCCATATGCACAAGGCCAGAGCTGAGATTTTGGTGGCCCAGGACGAATATAAAAATTAGACCTCCCGTATAAGTATAATATTTTTTATATACATGTATATAATCTTATATTATATCAATAACAATTAATGTGATATCAAAATATTATACCAAATAAATTTTACAATACTTCAAAAGTTTCTTCTAACATTTTTTGAGGCAAAGTCATCAATGTTTGCGCTGATATGAATCTTATCTAATATTTTTTTTCTCTCAGTACGTAAGGTGGCCAATGGTTCAATTGTTCTAGAGAGATTATAGACCTCAAATGGTTCTTCAATCATTTTAACATCGAAAAACTCCTTTCATTTGATACCACCATGCATGCACAACAAGAGCTACAGTCATTTTCGGCGGCCTCCATTATTTTCGGCGGCTAGGGGAGGGCCGCCGAAAATTACCCACTATTTTCGGCGGTCTGACACGGCCGCCGAAAATAACACTATTTTCGGCGGCCAGGGAGCCCGCCGCCGAAAATAAGGCTATTTTCGGCGGCATCTGAGACGGCCGCCGAAAATAATGGAATTTAAAACTGTCGGGCCCTTTCTTCTACCTTCTTTCTCTCCTCTCCCTCTTACCCGACGCCGACGCCGCCGCGCGCTCTGCCCACCGCGCCGCCGCCCGCGCTGCCGCCGTGGCCTGCCCCTGCGCCGCCGCCACGCCCTGCCACAGCGCCCCCGCCGCGACAGCGCCCGCGCGCCCGCGCTCTACCCCTGCGCGCCGCTGCCGGCGCCGAAGGCCCCTGCGCGCACCGCCGTCCGCCCCCGCGCTGCTCGTCCGCCGCCGTCCGTCCCCGCGCTGCTCGTCCGCCGGCCCGCCATTTCACCGCCGTCGTCAAGCCGCCGCATCGAGAGAGGTAATTTTTTAAAGTATTTTATTTCTTATTTTCGGTGGTTGTTATTTAGATGCCGCCGAAATTATTATATATTTGTAATTGTGTTTGTTTAATTACTGTTTGTGATTCGTATTATTGTTTAATTTGATTACTATTATATTGTTAGCTTTAATAGTAGATTATATTGTTTGATCACTATTATATTATTAGTATGCAATTATATTATTAGTATGCAAGTATGTTATAGTATATTATATTTGTTTACTTTGATTACTATTATATTATTAGCTTTAATAGTATATTATTAGTATGCAAGTATTTGATTTCTTATTTTCGTATTATTGTTTGATTACTATTATATTATTAGCTTTAATAGTATATTATATTGGTAGGTATAATAGTTGCATAATTAGTGTATGTGGTACTTAGTTTGATTGGATTAGTATTATATCATTGTTTGTTTTGTATATAAGTAATATTATTTAGTGGCAGCGAATTTATGCTGCCAAATTTTTTTGGGTCCTGCTAGGTTCATGTGGGTTTAGAACCTATCCCTATCTATACATGTAGGACCAATACACTTGATGAAGTTGAATAATTTTTTCACGATATGGTTCCGTTTAACAGTCTCAGGAATGGCTGCCGATCGTGCATGGATGTATAACGGTTGGAGTAGGAATGGACGTCATTCTGATGATTGGGTAGCCAAGACCAAAGATTTTGTGGACCACGTATTCGCCTTGTCCTTAACCGGCACTGTCAGATTATGCCCTTGTAGGCGGCACGAAAACCGTATATTTCTTAATAAGGAAAGAGTTAGCCTAGATCTTTGTCAGTTTGGATTTATGCCCGGATATGAGGTGTGGGAACATCATGGTGAGGTAGTACCCAACAGGAATGTAGAAGAGGAGGAGAACAATGATTGGGCTGGCGATGATGCGATGCATGAGATGCTAGATTCGCTACGTCCAGAATTCAACCTAAGCTCCGAGGATCCTGCCACACCAGAGGTTTCCAGATTTTTTAAACTACTAAAAGACTCTGAAGAGCCGTTGCATGAACACACAGATGTGAGTATACTCGCTTTTGTGACTCGGCTCATGGCCATTAAGTCCAAGTACTTTTTCTCGAACAATTGTTACAATGAGATTTTAAAGTTATTAGGAGATGTGCTCCCAAAGCCCAATAAGTTGCCTAAAGACATGTACCAATCAAAGACAATTATCAAAGGTCTCGGTATGGATTATGAGAAGATTGATGTGTGCAAAAATAATTGTATGCTTTTCATGAAGGAGCATGCGGAAGAGAAAAATGTCTGAAATGTGGACAATCTAGATTTGTGGAAGTTGTTAATGATGAGGGTGAGAAGGTGATGACAGATGTTGCACATAAGCAGCTCCGCTACTTGCCACTAACTCCTCGAGTGAAACGGATGTTTCTATCTAAAAAACCGCTATGCACATGCGATGGCACAAAGAAGGTGTCCGTGATAACGATGACCTAATCGTGCACCCTTCAGATGGGGATGCATGGAAGGCTCTCGACACGTTTGATCCCGACTTTGCAGCTGATCCGAGGAATGTTCGAATCGGCCTCGCGACCGATGGCTTCACACCTTTTGGTCAAATGGCATCATCATACTCATGTTGGCCCGTCTTTGTTATTCCATACAACCTTCCACCTTCTCTTTGTATGAAATACGAATTTATATTTCTTTGCTTAATCATTCCTGGCCCAGACTATCCTGGAAAGAACCTCAATGTCATGTTAAAACCCTTGATTGAAGAGTTGAAGGAGCTTTGGAAAGGTGTTGAAGCATACGATGTTTTTACAAAACAGATATTCAAACTTCGAGTTGCGTATTTGTGGTCGGTGCATGACTTCATGGCGTATGCTATTTTTACCGGTTGGAGTACACATGGTAGATTGACATGTCCATATTGCGGTTCAGATACAGATTGCTTCCGTCTTGCTCATGGTGGAAAGATCACTTACTTCGATTGTCATCGACGCTGGTTGCCCAGGAAACACCCCTTCAGGAGCGATAAGAAAAACTTTATAAAGAACACTGTGGTCACCAAAGGTCCGCCTAAATGTCTTAACGCGGCAGAAATATATGCTCAGCTGAACAACCTTGTCCTAAATGAAAAGGGGGACAAGTACGAAGGATTCGGAGTGGACCACAACTGGACACATATATGTGGTCTCTGGGAGCTCCCTTATATGTCGTCATTGATTCTTGTGCACAACATTGATGTCATGCACCAAGAAAGTAATGTTGCTGAAGCCCTCATACACACCTGCATGCATTTTGAAAAAACAAAGGACAATCTGAAAGCTCGAAGAGATCTAGCAATGCTTTGTGACCGACCAACCCAAGTGCTCAATGACAACGGTAAGCCGCCACGTGCCTTGTTCTGTCTTACCTCTAAAGACAAGATCGAGGTAATGAGATGGATGAAAAAAATTAAATTTCCTGATGGTTATGCTGCGGGCTTGAAAAGATCTGTGAATTTGAAAACGGGAAAACTAACTGGGTTAAAGAGCCATGACTTCCATATATTAATGGAGAGGATTATCCCTGTCATGTTTCGTGGTTATATGCCCGACGCCATGTGGCAAGCAATAGCTGAGCTAAGTTATTTCTACAGGCAGATCTGTGCCAAAGAAATAAGTAAAAATATGATGGAGAAGTTGGAGAAACAAATACCAGTGTTGTTATGCAAGCTAGAAAAAATATTCCCACCTGGATTCTTCAATCCGATGGAGCATCTACTTATTCACATTCCATATGAGGCAAAGGTTGGTGGACCTGTACAATATAGGTGGATGTATCACATTGAACGTGCACTCAAAAACCTGCGAGGCATGGTTCGAAATAAGGCTAGAGTAGAAGGATGCATCGCTGAAGCTTTTTTGCTAAAGGAGGTTTCATACTTCACGAGTGTGTATTTCGCAGAGGAACATAATGTCTATGCTGCTACCATGCGATACAATGTCGATGAGGAACCTCCTGTCAGTGATCTCAACATTTTCCAATGGAGAGGCACAAGTACTAGTAAGGGCACGTTCTACCACCTTAGCATGGATGAAAGAATGTCCGCATTGCTATACATGTACTCTAATATGGAAGAGATGGAGCCATATTTCATGTAAGT
Organism: Zea luxurians; assembly: GCA_029449295.1. NCBI lineage: Eukaryota > Viridiplantae > Streptophyta > Magnoliopsida > Poales > Poaceae > Zea > Zea luxurians. The sequence continues at coordinate 8,034,297 of JAOPSE010000093.1, read as the reverse complement.
CTTTATTTTACCCCTTAATTTCTTTACCAAAGGAGCCATATTTAATTACTTATTTGTCGTACAGTAAGTTCGACGAGGAAAATTGGACTTATTCCCATCAGCCTACAAGCAAACAACTAGATACTATGTGACGACATGGGAGGCAAGGAAGACCTAATTTTGTTGACTGGTTTCGCGAGCATGTAAACTCTTTATATTCCTTACTTTCATGTCATTTAGCCTTTTACGCGAGGTAGTCATTTTAACTGTATATTATTTGCAGTGCACAAAGACTCCTAACATACACGAGGACTTGAGACAGCTATCTTATGGGACGGTCACTTGCAGAACATTTGGTCGATACGATGTGAATGGCTTTCGTTTTCGTTCAGACCAATTTGAAAAGTCTCGTCCTCGTGCAGCCACACGTAACACTGGAGTTCTGACTAGGGCACTCGATGCACTCGGCAGAGAAACTAATTATTATGGCATCATTCAAAACATCCTAGAGTTTAATTTTGCAGGGAACAAACCTTTGAAATTAGTATTCTTTCTATGTGATTGGTTTGACAGCACTAATGGGATTAGACAAAGTCAATATGGTATAACTGAAGTAAAGCACAAGGAACGACTTCGAGGCCATGATAATTTTATCCTTGCACACCAGTGCGAGCAGGTCTACTATATGTCGTACCCAAATCCAAAGTTTGAAGCATGGTGGGTAGTTCATAAGGTGAACCCTAGGGAACGTTTACATACTCCTTGCACTGCTGGTTATCAATTCGAAGACGAACAGGCCGATGAAGTTTATCAAGAAGAAGAATTGCCAACTACTTTTACTATCGATGAGGGTGTTGCACTGAACTCACTAGTCGGAGACCGTAACGATGTCACTACTGATGAGTGTGTTGCACCGAAACGAAAACGAAATCCAAGGAACAAAAAAACCACATTGCGAGCTTTGGATCGAAGAAGAGTCCTTGATCGTGATTCTGATGAATTTTGATGTGTAATGCAAAATTTCATAGTATGTGATGTATTATTTGATTTTTTATTAGTTCAATTAATTTAATGGAGCTAATACATTTAATGTTTTTCTATTGAACAGGATGAGTGGTAGGAAACCAAAGCGCACTGCTAGGGGGTTTCTTAATGCGGCGAGCAGGATACTCCCTGGTGCACGTTCCCTTTTCCAAGGGAGTTCTTCTAGCCAGAGCAGACAGGAGGCGTTGCTGAGACACGCTCGGCCAGAACTACGTGATACACCAATCGCTCTACAACGGAGTACCGATGTAAATGTTTATGTAATTGATCTTATTTGTCAGTCACTTATGTAATTCATCTTATGTAAATGTTTATGTAAATTTTTACGTGTCTCTATTTCATGTCCATAGGAAGAGGAGGATGACGAGGAGGAGGTGCAACACCATGAGGAGGAGGACGAGCAGGCCCATGAGGAGGAGGACGAGGTGGGCATAGATGCTGAGGCGGATGACGATGCCACCGAGGCTCCTGTCGTTCGACGAAGGGGCACTCGGAAGGGCCACTTTGTCCTACCTCCGTCAGCGCCTACACAATCTGAAGCTCGAGTACTGATCATCCCGGTTGGTGATAGGTACTCACGTTTGGCCACTTTGTTCTTACTTATTTGTTTATTTTACACTATATATATGACATGACTTTCTTGTTTTTTTGTCATGCAGCCAATGGGAAAACACGTCATTTGACGGTCGAGGTCACCATAGACAGGTTAATCAAGTCTTAGGTAACCTCTGTCGTCTACATAACCCAGGAATTGTCACCGACCTGAAAGGTGTGGTGGTTCCTTGCACTAGCTGGTCGCACTTCGCACTAGCTCCACATGCTACATATGGAACAGCTCAAGGCGCCGTCAAGCACGACTTTTGGGTAATTTTTTCAAACTAACATTTATTAGTTGTTTCAACCTAACATTTATTAGTTTTTTTTGAACTAATTTTATTTTCGATGTTGGACAGAGACGCTATCGTGTGGAACCTGAGGCTCAAGAGCATGCAGACCGAGTATTAGAGAACAATGCGAAGAAGGTGTGCAGGGATGCATTTTCCAATGCTCGTCTACAGGTTGTGAACGCGTACATGAAGCGCCGAGGTCATTCTATCAACAACTTTCGACAATATTCAGATGTCTACTTGACTGTAGACCAGTACATGGAGGTAAAAATCTAATTTAACAGCTCATTCAGATGTGAATGTAATTTTGAGCTAATGCTTTATATGCAGGTAACTCTTCCATGGATGGAACACCGGCCGCAGGCTTACAAGGCTTTGTGTGAGATATGGGCTTCGCCCGAGTGGATTGAGAAGTCAAACAGAAATCGACATAGGCAGCGCCATCAGCAGGACGAGGACGATGATGAGGTTGTAGTCAACCATACCTATGGGGCTGATGGACACATTCGGTTGGCTAAGCGAATGGTGAGTATGTAGTATTCTGTTTTACTCATAAATGAAACCAGATTGAACTCATATATTTGCAGGAGGCTCAAACTGGAGTTGTCCCGAGCCCAATCGATGTTTATAGGAGAGGGCATCGAGCGAAAAACAGTGAAATCTCCGACGAGCTGTGTAGTCAAGCGGCCGTTGAGCGTATGGTTAGTTGTTGTTAGGATTAATGTTTTCTTGCCATATAGCTATAAATTACATGTGTGCTGAACCTTCTTATTGTATTGCAGGAGACATACGGGCAGGAGATGGTTAGGAAGTATGGAGAAGACTACGATTGGCGAGGAGCACCTACCATCGACGCTGAAGTTGTGCATTCACTTGGAGGCAAGGCACATGGACGGTATGAACTTGTGACTCTTTTCAATAATATTGGAACTATGATCGAATAGCTAATTTTCTTGTTTTTCAAGATATTCTATGTTTACCGGTGTTATCGATTCGACGGAGTTGCGTTCTCGTGGCGGCTCTTCGTCGCAGGCGGGCTGTGGTAGTAGCAGCCGTAGTCGCCGCTCTGTATCTAGCATGGAGGAAGCTATGAGGGAGCAGCAAGAAAAGTTTCGTGAAGAGCTGCGGCAACAACAAATGAGATTTCTCCAACAGCAATCAGAGTACATGGCTGCTTACAACGCACAGGCGCAACAAGCAATGAACGTGAGTGTCTTATTTATTCTCAACACGCTCGATATTGGTTCTATAACTAATATATTATATTTGCAACAGTCTTGGTTTCCACAGCAGGCACAGCAGCAACCATTTGTTTTCCCTCAGTTTCAGCCGCCGATGCCTCAGTGGGGATTACATGCTCCACCACCTCCACCTCCACCTCAGGTGCTTCAATTTAGTCAAGACTTGTCGTTTGTATCAACATAATTTGAAATCTTTACTAAACTTGATTTTGTAGGGATCCGGGGTCATGGGCCACAACACGCCACCACCGGTCATACCAGCACCAGGAGGAGCTTATGCAGGGGAGGGAGCTGATGCAGGAGAGGTTAGTCTGATAAACAATTTGTTTGAATAGTCGTTATACATGTAACCGATGCCGTTATTAATGTCTTCTTTTTTCTTTAGGATCGAAACCCGTTACACGACTTCGTCGACCAGTTCTTCGCTTCTGGAGGTAGTGGACACAACTCCAACGACCCAAATATGTGATTAATTGTGCCGCACTGTGCGTTGTAATGGACTATTTATGGATTTTATGTTTGTATGGACTATTTGTGGACTTTATATTCGTATGGACTCAAGTTTTATGTTGTGAACTTAAGTATGAAATTTCTGTTATTGTATGAATTTGTATAAATTTTCTGTTATTTTTCATATTTTTTTCAATTTTTTTTGCTCTGAAATTATTAATTTTCGGCGGCTTTTAATTTTCGGCGGCTCCGGCCGCGGAAAATTAGCTATTTTCGGCGGCTGCAGTCTGGCCGCCGAAAATAAAAATAGTTATTTTCGGCGGCTGCAGTCTGGCCGCCGAAAATAATTAATTTTCGGCGGCTGGGGTCTGGCCGCCGAAAATAAAGCCTTATTTTCGGCCGGTTTTTTTTGGCGGCCAGAAGCCGCCGAAAATAAGCCATTTGCCGCCGAAAATAATCTATTTTCGGCGGCAAACGGCTTATTTTCGGCGGCTTCTGGCCGCCGAAAATGGCTGTAGCTGTTGTAGTGATGCATAGTAAATAAAATTTGATAATCTATAGAAACATTAGGATAGGAATCCATTTTATTGACATATTCAAATATTTATGTAGAAGACATGTGTGGTTTTGTCAAACTTAACTTCAAAACTCTCAACTTAGAGATTAGATTATTTAACTTAACATTAGTTATTATGTTAGCTACACAATTAACTGTAACAGATGGGCCCCTAGAATTTGGGGGCTTGGGGTGGCCGTATAGGTGGCCCTATGCCCAGAGCCGGCCCTGCATATGTAGGAGCTGCTACGTCTTATAAGGTGCAAGTATGTGTGAAGCTAGATCTGACGACTGCTATGAATTATTAGATTATCGATTCTAACTCTTATAATTTGACAGCCAAAGATCTTGGACACCAAACGTGAGAACTACAGAAAATAGGGTGATTTTTACGGTGATTTTTACGGCCAAATATACTTCTGACGGCTATCCGGTTAGTGGTTAGACATAAGATTACTTCCGATGATATGCAACGATCGTTGGAAGTAACAATTATTTTCAACAGATGCATAATAGGCCACCATTAATAACTGTTACTTCAGGCGGCCTCTGTATCAGCCGTCGAAAATAATCCTATGTCCGATGACTGACCTGATAGTTGTCGGAAGTAAGTCAACCTTACCTCGAAGCTGAGTCAACACCGTGCCTCTCTCTCATCCCGCGCAAGCACCATCACTATTGGTTGTCGCCGCCCCGTGTGCCCACACCGCATCATCGCTAGTGTCGCGCTGCGCTCTTCTCTCGCCATTGGTCCTCCCTCTTTGGGCTCCTCCACCTCCTCTCCTTCCTCTTGTTGAACATTTTGATTGATATATTTTAGATGATTAATTGTTAGTTATTTTCAACGGACCCTATGTGATTAGAGAATTTAATAAGGTTATTTTAGTCAGTCAATAGGTGTTTATATTTTTAAAAAAAGTTTTAATTTTTATGATAATTATTAAATAGTGGGAAATAAGGTTATATGACCATTAGTAGATCATTTAATATTGACTTTGTTAAAATAATCATTTAATACTGACTTTGTTAGAATAATCATTTCATTAGTATAAAATATTATTTTAGTTAATTATCGTTTGAATTATTTACTATTGGACATGAAATGTTAGCTTCATGATAATTATAGCGTGAAATAAAAGTCTATTATGAAACATGGAAGGATGATTCTATCATGAATATGTCACGAAACATATGTGCCACTTCCGGACCAATATACTGTACATGCGACATATGCGAGGATATGTGTTGGTCTAGAATTGTCTCGCTTTTTAGATAGCCTCGAAGCGGCGAACGGAGCACGAATTTACAGCTAAGTCATGAGACTGAACGATCTAGAGGATTTTATTGTGGTCGGTTGACCCGATAAAATTTGTAAATCCCTTAATAAAAGATTGTTAAAGTTAGCTGATCGACTCTAATGACGACCTGCCTCTATGGTGCCGTATTTTTCTCTCAAAAGCTTCAAGTAAGAAAAAAGAACATTTTTAGATCATTGCCCATGGATGATTGACAAGCTCTTTTTTCCAAGAGACGGGTTGAGACATTTTTAGATTAAAGACCATACACGAGCTTAATCATGAACCTTTAAGATATTGTGCACGCCATACTGATGACACTACTGTCGCGAAGTTCTATAACAAAAAAAATGCTGGCAATGTACAGAAAACCAGAAAAAAAAATCTGAAGACAGCCAGGACAACACTCCAAACTAACTAGTGACGAATCAAGGTTCAATTGTTGCTTTGTCGGTCACAATCATCCGTGGCTGCCAGATATGATGATCTGCCATCACCCATCAGGTATTGTAACATTTTTAGGATGGCTTGTTTATATTAAAGTTAATTGTTCGGACTGCTGCAACTGCAATCCATAAAGACAAAATATTATAAAAACAGTAGAAACCGGTACAAATTAAAGCTAAACGAAAGACCAGATCAATTGGCGATAGAAAACAAAATGGGGTTTTGTACGTACTAATGTGCGTTCCAGGACATTATGCCATATTTTGTATGAGACCGACATGAACAAATTACACCAATGTAAGTAATCTTTGCCCAGTGGTCACAACAGGGAACTGTAGTGTCAGAATCTTAGGACGTGATTAGTTGATGTTCCCACTCGCGCCTGCCAGTTCCACCAGGGAATCTCCCTCCCGCATCTCCGTGGGGGTGGGAAAATGTCTGGCCTGCACCCACACGTGCAGACTGCGTCTGTACCATACAGGCAACTAATCACATATGTGTGTGTGATCAATGTATGTGGCAGGCCTGAACGTGACCAACCGAGCAACCAATCACGCCCTTAGAGATCGGTCCTTGTTACTTTGGTTTTATATTCATTGTAGAGTCACGACTCGCGAACCCTCGAGTTTCCTTAAAAAATTGTTATCCTTGGCTGAAATTGAATTGATCTATGTCAAATACTCAATACGACTCAGTTAGTGTGTTAGCGGGGATCCCACTTGGTACAAGTCTTATAAAGGTTAAGAGCGTCTTCAAGAGTTTTATAAAATAGTTTTATATTTTGATTTTTTAGCCAAAAAAAGGGGGAGTGCACTTCAACAATTTAGTAAAAGAGCTCAACAATTTAGTGGGTAAATTATATCAAACTTCTAGTATTAAATTTGAAAATTACATTTGAACAATGAGCAACCAACACATGTATCTGCTCGATCTTCAGTCACCATGGAAGCATGTTGCATTTGCAGGGCTTGGATCAACTACACGGATTTTGAACAAAAACTAGTAACACTTTAGTTCACGAAATTTATTGTGCATGCTAAGATAACTAAAAGCTACTACAACATGAAGTCCTAGAAGGGACAAGGCAGACAAGACATAATGGGCTATATAATGTAGATGTTCTAGGATCTGCCAGGAGTAGCAAGAACAAACTAACTCGACCAGACTCGTTTGAATACATTTAGAAATTACTTTCTAATTTTCTATTATATTCCATTGCACATTGTCACCTTTGTCACTTGACATTTTCTTGGCATTTCTTCACTTATGCACTCTTGATTCATTCTTCAATACTTGATCAAAGCCAATCCAATATCAAACTCTTATTGTTCATGCAAAGTAAACCATATTAAGAACAAATCATCAACTCATGTCTCATTTATCACATTCCAAATGTGTTTGCTTTCACATTAAATTATGATATCCCACAACATAGAAACCATTTCATCAATCCCATTTGCATTGTTTTCTTCTCCTTGAACTAGGTTGTTTCCATAATCTTCTAGCACAACAATACATAACTTTGGCTTTCATTTCAATGTTATGTGGAATATCATCAAGTTTTCCTTCTTGTGGAACCTTCGAACACTTCTCTTTAAGTGTATGAAATATACCCAACTTTTTGTTCGGCACTTAGCAAACTTACTAGACATTTAATTGTATTGTCATTCAATTCACCAAAACCAACTAAAGGGCTAGATGCACTTTCACCGCTTAATTATCCTATGGATTTTCTTGCCCGATTGGAGTTAGTTGACTTGAGTGATATTGCTCCTGGTGGTGAGGTGAATTCACTATTGCGGATTAGCTAAGGTGGTGGATATCAGGCGCGTCCCAAAGGAATTAGAGGCCCTGTGCTAAATAATAGATAAGACCTAGTTTAACTTAGCAAAATAACAAAATAGTAATATATATCAATAAATTATAGTAGTAATCTAGGTATTGTACCTACTACATAATCTTTACTTGAAAAACATCATTCTTTTATTGTTCTTCGAAATAAAATCTTCGATGATAGTTTCATAATCAATCTTCTCTAGCATGTCACCCTCAAGTGCTATTATAGCCAATGCATTAAGTCTTTCTTGTTTCATTGTAGAACGCAGATAGGATTTCAATAGCTTCAATTTAGAAAAGCTTCGCTCAGCTGATGCAACCGTCACAGGAATAGTCAATAGAATTCTATATGCAATAGCTGCATTAGGAAAATAATCGTGTTGCTTCAGGAAATCTAGAATTCCAACAGGGTCCATATTTTCTTGTGGAATAAAATCTTGAAGAAAGCCCAACTCCATATAAAGGTCATTTGCATCAATATCTGATTGACTTTCTCTTCTAAGTAAAGACTCTAGATGACGACAACAAGATTTCAAGTTGTCATTATCTAATAATCGCAATGCATTAGAAGTAAATAAGAAACCAAATATTTTTTGATAACCTTCATATTGTTCAAATCTCCTTGTAAGTGAGGAAATAGCTTGATCAACAATAGGTATAAAATAGTTTATTCTAAATGATTCCTCCTCAGATTGTGTGCCAACATTTGTGTCATCTGGATTCTCATCAAAATGTCTCTTTCTTTTAATTTGCCTCTTTTTGCGAAATGTTGTATCAATTTCCATTTCACGTGCAATACCTTTGGCTTCTTCCAAGGTTTTTAAGAAACCTGATTCTCTATAACGATTGAAGAAAGAAATCAGGCCCTGTACTTTTTGAATAGCTGCATCAATAAGCATGTCCTTTGCTTGCAAGTCTTTACTTACATAATTAACCTGATATAATATTTCATACCAAATGACTATTGCCAGTATAAATTCAAACTCACCAAGTTCATTGGTTGCTAAAGATTTGGCCTCGCTGCTTGTTAATGGATCATTATCACTATCAGATACTTGAAGTAGAGCTTCTCGAATATTTGCACACTCAAACCTGATTGCTTTAACACTATCAACACGACTCTCCCAACGAGTAGCTGACACTGGTTTGAGAATCAATCCTTCTATGTTCTCTTTTAGAATCTGCCATTTCTTTGTAGAATTTGCAAAAATTGTGTAGATGCGCTGGATGATTCCAAAAAAATCTTTAGCTTTACTACAACTTTTGGCCATATCACAAAGTGTTAAATTAAGGCTATGGCAACCACAAGCAGAATAGAAAGCTCTAGGATTTATATCCAAAAGTTTCTTTTGTACCCCTTGATGTTTTCCTTTCATATTTGACCCATTATCATAGCCTTGTCCTCTGACATTATCTATATCAAGACCAAGATGCTTTAGTTCTTTGTCCAGCGCATCAAAAAGTCCTTGCCCTGTTGTATCATTTACCTCCAAGAAACCTACAAAAGATTCCTCAATGCGAACAGGACATGTAGATGAATCCACATATCTTATAATTAAAGACATTTGTTCTTGATGGCTTGTATCAGGGGTACAATCAAGTATGACAGAGAAATACTTTGTCTGCTTTATTTTCTTAATAATTTCAGACTTAATAGCAGAACCAAGCAAATGTATCAACTCGTTTTGAATCCTAGGGCCAAGATAATGAACATGAGTTTCATCATTTGTAATGCGACGAACATGCTCCTGAATAACTGGATCAAATTCAGCCAACATTTCTATCAAGCCCAAGAAATTCCCATTGCTAGCATCATATAGTTTGCTATTATGACCACGGAATGCAAGGTTTTGTTTGGCAAGAAATTTTACAATGCACACTATTCTCAATAAAACTTTCCTCCAATGCTCTTTCTCTTTCTGAAACTGTCGCTGAGCAACTTTGTCAATAGTTTGATCTTTTTGCAATCTATTACGCAACTCATACCAAGAGGTCATATTCATAACATGATCTGCACTTTTTTCATGCTCTCTAAGTCTTTCCCCAAGATGTGACCAATTATTAAATCCATTATTTGCCAGCATACCTTTTCTATCCCCATTTGTGAATACTTTACAGCTGAAGCAAAATACTTTGTCGAGTTCTTTGGAATACACAAGCCAATCTCTATCACACTCCTCTCCATTGGATACAATTCTAGTATAAAAAAGTGTAGAAAACCTTCTAGAAAATTTATCCTTAGGACCTTTCTGAATTGACAAGTCTCTTTTAGGACCCTTTAGTGCTAAGATATCAACCTGCCTAGGATTTAAGGAATCCCAATACCTTGGATCAAATATATCGGGCTGAAAAGAAGAATCATCGATGTTTGCAGCATGGGAACTATCCAAGTTAACAGCCATGCTAGTATCATCAATGTTATCGGGACTTTGCTCATCAACGATATTTTCAGTTTCTAGTTCATCGTCATTAGAAACAATGTTTTCTCTCTCTATCTCACTGTCATTATGGTCATTGACAGTTTCTGTATCTTGGGCGGTGTCTTGATCAACAGCCTGATTATTAGGACTAGAAACTTGTGGTTCTTTAATAATAAACCTCTCCATAGCCCCCTTCTAAGATTGAGTTAATTCTTCAATTCTTTGCTTCTTTTTACGTTTTTGATTGCCAGAATCATATTTTCTGATCCGATTTGAAGAAGACATGGTTTGCTATAAAAACTAAACAACAAATAGTAGATTAATCAATATAAACAGACCATTCGCATGTGCATAGGCAATTAAAATATAGATTAATTAATCTATCAAATATCAATGCATTATACATATACGTATAGCGGTATAGACAATGAAATTATTAAAAAATAGGAGAAGGCAAGTAGACGAGTACATCGAGTAGACAATAGAATTATTAAAAAATGGAATTATCAATGCTTACGTTACTCTGCTGCTCTACGGCTGGCGGCTGGAGTGGCCGACCGCGGACGTCTCCTTGGCGGTGCCGCGATGGGCACTGGGGACGATGGGTCGACGGCGCGTCGGCGCGCTCCCACTCCTGCAGACTACAGTCTCTCCGTCTCCGGCCTCCGGCGTTGGCCGCGCGCCCTCGGCTCTCGCAGTTCCGGCTAATGTAGGTGGGAGGTGATGAACTAATGACCTAGAAAATTAGAAGCCGCTGAATATCTATAGATATATAGATATGTTTTAGATTAACTTGGGGGCCCTTTAACTTTGGGGGCCCTGTGCGGTCGCCCAGGCTGCACAGGCCCATGGACGCCCCTGGTGGATATAAGTCGAGGGCGACATGAACTATATGTTCAAAATGTGTGGGCATAAGAAAGGTAGTTGGGTGAAGCCTTGTGTGACAATTGCCTAATGAATGGTGTTGCCACTTGTTCGATGGTATGTTTGACCATATGGCTATGCATAAGCATTTTCACGTGTAATGTTGCGAAAGACATATTTTGGTGGATTGTTTGCTTTGGACGTGTCATCCTTTTCTTTAAAAACCTTTGCTAACTTACTATATCTAGCCTCTAGTGACATACCATGTATATTTGCCACATACGAAACAATATGGCATGACTCAGCTTCTTCCTCTTCCATGACTTTGGTGGCCACCGTGAAGTCCTAGTCCTTCTCTTCCTCGTAGCATTAGTGTGTTTCCAAAGTGTTGTACTAAGCTTGTGTGATTTCTTTACTGGACTATGTTATTTCTTCCTAGAGGTTGTTGATTCTGCAAAAAAAAGTCTTCATGTTTTGTTGAACTAGAGGTTGTGGTTGCGTAGGTATTTTTGTAGCTTTCCTGCTTGAGTTGCATGATGCTTTCTGTCGTGGTTTTCTAGAACCGAGGGACAATAAGGTTTATGTTCGGCAGGGGTGCTAGCGTGGACTCACTCCGAATGGTGAGCTATAGGGGGCTCGAAGGTGGATGTGAGACGAGGGGGTTATACTGGTTCAGGATAGAGCCCTAGTCCAGTGTAGTGCTGATAGTAGTATTGCATGGAGCATGTTACAGTTGGGTGTTTGTGTGAAGTTATGAGATGTCTTGGATTATGGGGGTTGACTTACCCTTTTATAGCTGAAGGGTATACGTTACAATGAGAACCTGTATTCTACTGGGGTGGAGTGCGGACTCCTTCTATGCCTTGTAGCCTCTATGGTGTCGTCTGTAGGGTCGTGCACCGTCGTACCCCTGGTATGGCGTCGTGTCTCGTCTGTTCACCAATGGGTTCCTTTAGCTATTCTGATATAGATGTAGCAGTGCTTGGTGGGTCCTGCCGAGTCAGCTCAAGGTGAGGTTTAGGGATGTGTACAGTACAACTTCATCTTCCATCATCCCCTTAGCGTCACCTTTCATCATGCATAGTCGTATGCCTGGTATGGCGTATTGGCCCATCCCTTCTAGCATATGGGTTACTGTAGAGACCCCGATGTTGAGGTCCCTGTGGCTGGGGTTGTCCGGTCCCACTAGTCAGCGGGGATACGTATCCAGTGTCGTGCTTGATAGAGACCCTTCGATACCGCTTCCATGGTCTAGACATGGCTTGGTCATGATCTATCTGATCGTGCTACCGTGGCTTGATAGTACTAGGTCGGCTCTTCCCTTCAGTAAAGGTGTTTGCCTGAGAGCCAGTTGTTGTCTTGTTGGGTTGCTCAGCAAGTAGATTGGTCGGTAGCCCCACCTCGCTGGATTGCTCGACAGGCAGGTTGGTCGGTAGCCTCGCCTCGCTGGGTTGCTCGATAGGTGAAAGTAGCCTAGAGGGGGGTGAATAGGCTAAACCTAAAAATTATCACCACAAACTTCGAGATAATATTAAATCTACAGTTCAACTGGTGCAGGCCAGTTCAACTGCTATAAAGGCAAGTTGAACTACTCTGAACCAGTCCAATTGCTAGAATAAATCTAGGCTATGAACTACGTGGAAAATAGAAGAGGGATCTCTTAGAATGGAAAACGCGAGGGATAAGCTAAGTGTGGATGGTGAGAAATACGAGAGTTAATTCATCACAAGATTCACACGTCAAATAAACCTATATGTCTATCTTGCCAAATAAAATCACAATCATAGATCAAGCAAGAACACAAGACACAAGATTTTATCCCGAGGTTCGGCCACACCATAAAGGTGCCCTACTCCTCGTTGAGGAGCCCACAAAGGGCCAAGTCTTTTTCAAACCTAATACTCCACAACCCGACCACCAAGGTCAAGGGGTTCTTTTCTCAAACTTGCTCGCAAGAGCGGGGAATACAAACGTCTTGGGGTCGTTCACAAATTTGGAGACTTCCAAACAACCTCAATCCGCCTAAAAACCCTAGGGTTTCAAGAACAACAATATCACACAAGAGGTGTTTGCAACAAGCTCAAGAGATGAGAATGAGAGGGGAGAGGAAAATCAAATCTAAGAGCACAAGCACAAACCTCACACCAAAGTGCTCCTTCAATCGATTTGATTTGAGAGCTAGTTCGCGTGTGAGAGGGAGAGGAAGTGTGCCTTTGTCTCAAGTTAGGTGTGAAATGAATGTGTGGGTGACTAGCAGTTATGAGGAGAGAGATGTGGGGGTTATAGACTCTCCTCAAAAAGAGCCATTGGGCACAATTTTTCTGGGGAGGGCTGGTTGAACCGCCCCTAGGGCCGATTCAATCACCCCTGGCTGACATTCAGCCTGTCTGCCAGTCTAACTTGCAGACTGCTGGCAGTCTGGTCAAGTTGACCTGACACCGGTTGAACTAGCCCTAGGGGGCGGTTCAACCACCCTAGTGTTAGCTGACAGCCAGTCTGCCAGTCTCACTGGTAGACTGGAGGTCAGACTGGGCAGATGTTCCAGAGACCAGTTGAATCGCCCCTAGGGACCAGTTCAACTAGTTTTGACCAAAAGGTTTAGGAGAGAAACCCTAGTTCAACTGACCTGATGGCAAGTTCAACTGGTTTTGGTCAGAGAGTTTCACATTTGAAGTTGAAGTTCAACTCAGCTGAAAAAGCTCAACTCAGCTGAAGAAGTTTAACTCAGCTGAAAAAGCTCAACTGCTTTTCAACAGGAACATTCTCCGTTTCCCAATCCTAATAACAGTCATACACAGAGTGTCTAAATAATTTTGGTTTTTGAAATAGCTTTTGAATTTGGAGGCTTGAGCTATAGCAAACACCATTACCTGTGCGAAAACTATTAAGGAAGAAATAGATCATGTGACTCAAGATATATATGAAATTTTACAGGTTCGTCGCATGGAGTCTTTTCAAGGCACCACTAATGTGTTTGCTTTGTCCTTGAAACTTTCCTTTTGAATTCTCAACAAAAGTTGTAACTCCTTTAATTTCTGTAGATTTTGAGCATACACTAGGAGCAAACTTGTTAGTACCCTTATTTGTTTTGTCATTAAATCACCAAAATCCTCATTTAGGGTTGATTGTACTTTCAATCTCCCCCTTTTTGGTGATTGATGCCAAAACATATAAGGTCAAACAGATAAATATTTGAAGCGGTAAAATTATTTTAGATAATTGTACATAGATGGCTTCCCCTAAATGTGTGCATAAAAATTTGAATTAGTGTGTTGAGTTAATATGTTAAGCTAGCAACACAGTTGGAGAAGGTGAACAAGTCCATACTATATACAATTATCCGAGAGGTGCAAGAGTGTCATAAAAAACGTGATGCATATGACTACTTCTTGACTAATCTTAGCATACATCATGTAGCAACAGCCAATATCATATGATCATACAATAATTTTAACAAATGAGATTAAAACAAATGTTGATGGCCAGATGACCATCATACCACAGAGTTAAAATATTTAGAACATACCAAATGTTTATTACATCAATATTACAGAAATAAAAGTATACAAGCCATAAAGTGGCCAAGCAATAAAAAGCTACTAGACTCTGCTTCAAAATAACTCCCTTTACATCCTCAGATCGTGTCCCCCTTTTTGGCAACAAGTACCAAAAACAAAGAGAAACACAAGACTCAATAATCCTCAGGGTCAATACCACCATAGTGACCCGAAGGAGGAGGATAGGGAGGATAACCCAAAAAAGAATGCATCATCTCTTCCTCATATGTCGAACCCCCTAGAGGCTCGCCAGATGAAGGAAAAGCTGATGAAAATGAAGGACCTTGGAACAGAGGAGCAGGAGGAGGAGGGTGACCAGAGATAGGTCCAGGGGCGGTAGCGGGAGCAGACTGAAAGAAGGAATCATCAAACTCCTAAGCTTCATCCTTAGGAGTAATAAATGGCACACCATACTCCTATTGGTGCCATTCATTAATAGTCTCGAGGTAGGTAGGGAACGGAGGCGGAGGAGGGAACTGTGGCATGGGATGGTCCATGGAAGCCGTGAAGCTTCGCATGTCATCGTGCAGCGCTTGAGTCCCACACCTATGCATAGCCTCCTCGACATCACAACTGCGACACATGGCAAAGACCCCAGCGATCCCCTTTGCCAGACGCACAAACAGGCCCCGACCCTAACTCCTACCCCAGCCCTGACCCCTGCCGTGACCACTACGGTCCATCGGACGCGAGGCAACAGCAGTACGAGATGAGGTCTCATGAAGCGGATGCTGAGGAGCCGGCTCATCAGAAGAAGCAGGGCCTCATGACCCTACAGGAGCCCGCTTGGATCGTGCAGCTGGGTTAATGGAGTCAACCCAGTACGACACATAGTGGGAATGCTTGACGGGCTTGTCAAAGTGGGTCTAGGTGATGGCTTTGATCATCTTCATAATATAGGGTGCATGGAGACACCCCTTTAGAGGAGACCAAGATGCCCGAATAATTTCTTCCTAGATCATGTCCAACACATTTAGGCGGGCAGTGCTGTTGGGAGTAAGTAGAAGAAGGAGAACATGACTCTCCCCAAGGACGTTCATTTGATTTCCTCCCTTGGGAAGAACGGTCATCCTGGAAAGTGAATTAAGGTACTGATAGTACCTATGCATGCTGGAGGTTACCCAGAACTCTCTTTCTTTGCAAATGTGAACAATTTCCTGATCTTCCCGTCAAGGCAATCTAATGTCATGGACTTTGAGATTGCTGCCTTTGATATCTTCATAGGAGACCCAAGATGTGAGTGAAACGATGGTAGCTAACTTTGTGCCACACTCCCTGTATGAAGAAGTACATGATCGGGTAGTCATATCCATTAGCTTCTTCATCGACTTTCTTTATCCAGAGAGTGGCATAAAACTAAGCCACTACCTTATCGTTCCAGGGGTATTCTAAAGTCATAATGTTCTTCAGCTCCTTACGCTCACATATCCTGAGAGCCTGAGTCATATCATCATCATGCATCCCCTCCCTTCAAAGAGAAGTCAGTCTTAGTGTCTTGAGGGCCCCGAGACACTGCGACCTGATGCATGCTGAGGCCCCCAACATAAGGGGCGTCACACGAAGGCGGCTCAACATCATCGTCTTGAGCGCCGTCTTCCTCCTAACAGGGAAAGTTCCCTACCGAAGAGCTGCTACAGCGAGAGCGAGAGGAGGCCACCTTTTGCCTGCCCCCACAAGGGGGCTAAGAGAGCATGGAGGGCTTCTCCCCCTCAATCCTCCCAAAGCCTCGGCCCCTCTTGGAGAGGGGACGACGAGGCGAAGGGGAAGGAACTGGAGATTCCTCCTGAATCTCCTCCTCATCGCTGTTGAAGTCCACCACAAAGGGATTCCTACGACGAACCATCTTGAAGAAAAGAATGGATAAAATGAGATGGATTCGTGCATGGAAGGAGATAACAAATGCTAGGAGAGGGTGTGTGGCATGAGCAGTTCAACTGTTCATATGAACGGTTCAACTGGCAATGAACACCCTACACACTCTACCATAACAAATGTGAAGAACAAAGCTAAACTTTTGAAGGGAAATGTTCAATATGTATAATTTAGCATACACTCTGAAGGGATTTACAAAATGATGGCTACAATCATTGATTGGGGCAAAATAGTGAAAAATAAGGGAATACCTCGATCTGAAGATCCGTCGGGCGAACTTACACAAGACTTTCGAAAATGGAGGAGAATCCCTTGAGGAACAATCCCTCAAAGTTTGAACGAGTTTGGACGGGATCTAGAGTTGGAAAATTTAGAGGTGGGAGAGGTTCTGCGCTCAAAGTGAAGGTTGGGTTGCTGTGAATGCGAGATGGAGTGAAGAGGAGGAAGGGGGTGGCGGTTAAAAAGGCCTAGAAACTGATGCAGAAAACCGGTTCAACCGGTCACTCATACTGGTTCAACCAGCCCCGGCCGGTTCAACCGGTGTGTGCTAGAGCTGCCACACTGACCGATTGACAACCGCGGTGTGACCGGTCAGATGGCAGGCGCCAGAATGGTCAGATTTGACTGTTTGACCAGGGACTGATTCAACTGCCCTGGCAAACTGGTTCAACAGGTCTTGACCAGTGAAAACTGGAAAAGACCAGTTGAGCTGACAAAGTTCAGCTGGTCTTCACCAGTGAACTTTTAAGAGGGTTAATAATTTTTATATGGCTAATATATTGCCATTCTCAACCTAATATAGACATATATGATTGAAAAACATGTGTTTTTGGAAAATTTAAAATTCACATAAGCATTCAATCAATTTTGTGTGCCAACTTTCAAGATACGTTACGAGAGTCCAAAATATTTAGTTCACTCCTAAGAAAACAAAACCTAGTCTCATCGAGGGGTTTTGTGAAGATATCAGCTAGTTGATTTTCGGTGTTTACATGGCATAATTCGATATCTTCTTTTGCTTCATGATCCCTCAAAAACTGGTGTCTAATGTTAATATGTTTGGTTCTAGAGTGTTGCATGAGACTGTTTGCTAGTTTAATGGCACTCTCATTGTCGCAAAGTCATGAAATCCTATTAAACTCACAACCAAAGTCCCTCAAGGTTTGCTTCATCCATAGCAACTGGGCACAACATGCACCAGCAGCTATGTATTCAGCTTCGGCAGTGGAAAGTGCAACACGATTTTGTTTCTTAGAACTCCATGACACCTGGGACTGCCCAAGGAATTGGCAAGTCCCCGAGGTGCTTTTTCGATCTACTTTGCAACCAGCATAATCTGAGTCAAAATAGCCGAATAAATGGAAAAAAGAGCCTTTAAGATACCAAATCCCTAGGTTTTGGGCGTGAACTAAATATATTAAGATTCTCTTAATAGCCACTAAGTGGCACTCTTTCGAGTTAGCTTGAAAGCGAGCACACATGCACACACTAAGCATAATATCCAGTCTAGATGCACATAAATACAGCAGAGAACCTATCATGGATCTATAAAGTTTTTGATCTATTGATTTACATTCTTCATTTAGGTCGAGATGCTCGTTTGAAGCCATTGGGGTCTTGGCGGGTTTGCCTTTTCCATCTTAAACTTCTTCAGCGTGTCTTGCGTGTACTTGGTTTGGCACAAAAAAGTTTCTTCCCTGAGTTGTTTCACTTAGAATCCCAGGAAGAACTTGAGCTCACACATCATAGACATCTCAAACCTATTTGTCATGACCCTACTAAATTCCTCCCAAAACTTCTCATCAGCACTACCAAATATAATGTCGACATATATTTGGCACACAAATAATTCATTATCAACTTTGCGAGTAAATAAAGTAGAGTCTACTTTTCCTATTTCAAAACCTTTTTAAGCAATAAATCCTTAAGACAATCATACCAGGCTCTAGGGGCTTATTTAAGCCCATAGAGTGCTTTGTGTAGGAGGTAGACATGGTTTGGCTTCTTTGGATCTTCAAAACCCGGTGGTTGCTCCACATAGACCAACTCTTGTAGTGGCACATTTAAGAACGCACTCTTGACATCCATTTGATACAACTTGAAATTATGGTTAGTAGCATAGGGTATTAATATTCTAATGGACTCTAACCTTGCTACCGGTGTGTAAGTTTCCCCAAAGTCAAGTCCTTCAACTTGGGTGTAACCTTGAGCAACCAACCATGCTTTGTTCCTTGTTACCACGCCATTCTCATCTTGCTTGTTGCGAAAGACCCATTTTGTTCCAATTATATTTTGCTTGGGTCTCTCGACCAAGGACCAGACCTCATTTCTGGTGAAGTTGTTTAGCTCTTCTTGCATTGCAACTATCCAGTCTGGATCACCTAGAGCTTCTTCTACCTTAAGTCGCTCAAGAGAGGAAAGAAACGAGTAAAATTCACAAAAGTTCACTAAGCGAGATCGAGTTGTTATCCCTCTCCTGATGCTACCAAGAATGTTGTCCACTGGATGATCTCTTTGTATGCCCTGATGTACTCGAGGATGAGGCCGCAAGGGTTGTCTTTGGATTTGATCATCATCATCCTTTTCTTCAAGAGGAACTTCACCTTCCACTGCTTCTTGTTCATCTTCCACAATGCTTGGCATATCTTGTGGTTGAACAAGTTCCTCAAGAATTGGATGACTTGAGGTTGTTGGGTTTACTTGAGTGGAAGATTCATCATCTACCACCTTTGTACCCCAAATAGTGGCCCCATTGGTCATCCAAACCCTTTCATCATCATCGTCCTTCTCGAGTGGTCTTACTTCACCAATTGCTAGCTTCCTGATAACCTCACAAGGTGGTCTTTCATTTCTTGCAACATCACTAGAAACGTGCCCTTGCGAGCCATTAGTCTCATCAAACGTCACATCTACAGCTATTTCAACACGGCCAATGGAGTTGTTGAAAACACGGTATCTATGCACGTTTGATGCATAGGGGTGAAAATGGGTCGGGTATACCCGTCGGGTACCGAATACGGATAGCGCAAATACCCGTTTTTTTCGGATACAAATTCAGGTATTTTTGTATTCAGGATGGATAAGGGTAATACCCGGATAGTGCAACTTTGGATTCGGGTCGAATACAGAGCGATGACTACCCGGTAAATACCCGGATATTCAGGTCGGATACGGGTACCCGGAATTCGGGTACCCGTTTTTTCTTTTCTGCATAATATAGTTATACAATCATAACTTTTACATATGAAATCGGATGAAAATAAAGTTTGTATGAAAATTGTAGAGCTCGAAGAGATCTATAACTTTGTAGTACATTAATTTTTTGTTTAAACACATCTTTAGGCCAAAATCATTGAAATAATATCTAAATTTATATAAAATTAATATACTTTATCATTTTTATGTGGGGGCTTAAGGTTATCTCCATGTGGGAACTTAAGGTTATATTTTTATAGAATATTTATTAGTATTGGTAACTTATTTGCAATTTTTGGTCGACACTACAATATTTTATGGATTTAATTGTATTTTGATGATTTTCTATGACAAGAAATTAATAATACATAAATAGCCTCAAAAAATCATGAAATTTTACAGAGGCACAACATATGTCCATATAACCATAAAAATGTTTGGATCATAAGATCTATAAGATGCCCGTGTTTCTTCTATTTCACTTTCACTTATTTGTATGAGTTACATGTGAAATCACTATAAGTAACCAAGTTTCTATATAATCAGTACTTTACTTTATCATTTTCATATCAGAACTTTAGTTATCTTCGTATAAAATCTTTATTAGTTTTTATAACTTATTTGTAATTTTTTTAGTGAAACTAGAATATTTTACGAATTTTTAATATTGTGGTGTTGGTTTCACAATGTCCTTGTGATTAGTAACTTTGAACTGCATGATGTCAATTTTATCGATTTCCTTTCCTACATTTGATCTATCATATTGTCGGGGACCATAATTAGGGGTACCCTCAAGACTCCTAATTCTCAGCTGGTAACCCCCATCAGCATAAAGCTGCTAAGACCTGATGGGTGCGATTAAGTCAGGGATCAGTCCATTCGAGCGACTCGATCACGCCTCGCCCGAGCCTAGCCTCGGACAAGGGCAGCTGACCCCGGAGGATTTCCGTCTCGCCCGAGGCCCCCCTCCAACGGCGGACATATCTCCGGCTCGCCCGAGGCCCTGCCTTCGCTAAGAAGCAACCCTGACTAAATCGCCGCATCGACCGACCAAGTCGCAGGAGCATTTAATGCAAAGGTGACCTGACACCTTTATCCTGACGCGCGCCCTCCGGTAGAGCCGAAGTGACCGCCGTCACATCACCGCTCCACTGACCGGCCTGACAGAAGGACAGCGCCGCCTGCGCCACTCCGACTGCAGTGCCACTTGACAGAGTGAGACTGACAGACAGTCAGGCCCTGCCAAAGGCACCATAGGAAGCTCCGCCCGACCCAGGGCTCGGACTCGGGCTAAGTCCCGGAAGACGGCGAACTCCGCTCCGCCCGACCCAGGGCTCGGACTTGGGCTAGGTCCCGGAAGACGGCGAACTCCGCTCCGCCCGACCCAGGGCTCGGACTCGGGCTAGGTCCCGGAAGACGGCGAACTCCGCTCCGCCCGACCCAGGGCTCGGACTCGGGCTAAGTCCCGGAAGACGGCGAACTCCGCTCCGCCCGACCCAAGGCTCGGACTCGGGCTAAGTCCCGGAAGACAGCGAACTCCGCTCCGCCCGACCCAGGGCTCGGACTCGGACTCAGCCCCAGAAGACGACGAACTCCGCTTCGCCCGATCCCAGGGCTCGAACTCCGCCCTGGCCTCTGCCGAACGACCTCCGCCTCGCCCGACCCAGGGGCTCGGACTCGGCCTCGACCATGGAAGACAGACTCGACCTCGGCTTCGGAGGAGCCTCCACGTCGCCCAACCTAGGGCGCAGGCCAGCCACGTCAACAGGAAGCGCCATCATCACCCTACCCCGAGCTGACTCGGGCCGCAGAGAACAAGACCGGTGTCCCATCTGGCTAGCTCCGCCAGATAGGCAATGAAGGCGCCCCGCATGCTCTGTGACGACGGCGGCTCTCAGCTCTCTTACGGAAGCAGGAGGACGTCAGCAAGGACTCAACCGCTCCGACAGCTGTCCCTCCGCCAGGCTCCGTCGCTCCTCCGACGGCCACGACATCACACCAGCTGGGTGCCAAAATCTCTCCGGCTGCCACATCGGCATGTACTTAGGGCACTAGCTCTCCCCCGCTAGACACGTAGCACTCTGCTACACCCCCATTGTACACCTGGATCCTCTCCTTATGCCTATAAAAGGAAGGACCAGGGCCCTCTTAGAGAGGGTTGGCCGCGCGGGGACGAGGACGGGACAGGCGCTCTCTTGGGGCCGCTCGCTTCCCTCTCCCGCGTGGACGCTTGTAACCCCCTACTGCAAGCGCACCCGACCTGGGCGTGGGACGAACACGAAGGCCGCGGGATTCCCACCTCTCTCACGCCGGTCTCCGGCCGCCTCGCTCCTTTCCCCCCTTCACGCTCGCCCTCGCGCTCGACCCATCTGAGCTGGGGCACGCGGCGACACTCACTCGTCGGCCCGAGGGACCCCCCGGTCTCGAAACGCCAACAGTTGGCGCGCCAGGTAGGGGCCTGCTGCGTGTTGACGAACAGCTTCCCGTCAAGCTCCAGATGGGCAGTCTCCAGCAACCTCTCCGACCCGGGACAGTGCTCCGTTTCGGGAGCCTTGGGTTCATGTCCTTCGACGGCAGCTACGACATGATACTCCTTCCACCGCCGCGCGACAACGACAATGGCGGCCGACAGCCCACCCGCCGGCGGCGGAATCGACGACGTCTTCCCCGCGTGGTGGAAGAACAACATTCGAGCTCGCCCCGTCCTCTCCCCCGCCAACGGAGGAGGAGGCGGGGCAACTAAGGCCAAGCGGGAGGCCGCGCCTCGTCGGCTGTCGAGCGAGTCGACGTCCCTAGCGCCCCAACGGGGGGCGCGTCGGGCATCAACCTCGCGTTTGAGACGAAGGCGAGCGCCGTCTCCCCGCGACACGCCAATCCCGAGCAAGCGGACGACGCCAGCACGCTCGCGGAAGGCTTGCTGGGCGTCACCCTCGTACCTGAGATGACGGTGCAGTCAGTCCCCGACGTGACTTCATCGCCGTTCGTCGACCAAAAGGTACCGACCGATTCCCATCCTACGTCATTTAGATTCAGCCTCAACCCGCCTAGCGACCTTGCTTTGGCGGGCGCTCTCGTAGAGGCGAGTTCAAACCCTCTGGGTTTCGCACGCGGTCGCCTTGGGACCGGCTGACGGACGTCTCGACCTATGGGCCCTTCGGGTTCGAGGAAGACGACGACCCCAGCATCTGTTGGGATTTCTCTGGACTTGGCAACCCTAGTGCCATACGGGACTTCATGACCGCATGTGACTACTGCCTCTCCGACTGTTCCGACGGTAGCCGCAGCCTCGACGACGAGGACTGCGGCCCAAG
Source organism: Zea luxurians (assembly GCA_029449295.1). Classification (NCBI taxonomy): domain Eukaryota; kingdom Viridiplantae; phylum Streptophyta; class Magnoliopsida; order Poales; family Poaceae; genus Zea; species Zea luxurians. The sequence continues at coordinate 8,011,343 of JAOPSE010000093.1, read as the reverse complement.
CCGCGAATGTTTCCACGTCGATCTAGGGGGTCCCTCCGAAGGCAATCATCTCGGCATGCCGGAGGACAGTGATCTCCCTAGGCCGGTGCCTCGCGCTGACATCCCGCGGGAGCTAGCTGTGGTCCCCGTTCCAGCGGGGGGTCACGACCCACAGCTCGAGCAAGTCCACGGGGCGCAGGCCAGGCTCGACGAGGGAGCAGGAGCGCTTGAGCCGATCCGCCGGGACGTCGGGTAGGCATGGGCGGGCCAACCCCCGGCCGGAGAAATACGTCACCTGCCTCAGGGTCTCCAGCTCCGCGTCGCCAACGACGTCAGGGTCAGGCCGCCACCCGCATCCAGTGGGGTCGGTCAGAACCTGGCTGCAGCACCGATGCTTCTCCGCGCGATGCCGGAGCCATCAACCACCGAGGGTCGGCGAATCCGGGGAGAGCTCAAGAATCTCCTGGAAGGCGCTGCGGTCCGGCGGGCCGAGAGCTCTGCCTCCCGAAGGCAGGGATACCCCTCGGAACCTCATGCCGCAACTTCCCGATTCATGCGAGAAGCCTCGGTCTACACCGGGCGCACACGCAACACCGCGCCTGCGGCCCCGGGCCACCTCGGCAACGAGCACCATCATCGCGACCGTCGGGCCCACCTCGACGAGAGGGTGCGCCGAGGCTATCACCCCAGGCGTGGGGGATGCTACGACAGCGGGGAGGATCGGAGTCCCTCGCCCGAACCACCCGGTCCGCAGGCCTTTAGCCGGGCCATCCGGCGGGCACCGTTCTCGACCCGGTTCCGACCCCCGACTACTATCACAAAGTACTCGGGGGAAACGAGACCGGAATTGTGGCTCGCGGACTACCGCCTGGCCTGCCAGCTGGGTGGAACGGACGACGACAACCTCATCATCCGCAACCTCCCCCTGTTCCTCTCCGACACCGCTCGCGCCTGGTTGGAGCACCTGCCTCCGGGGCAGATCTCCAACTGGGATGACCTGGTCCAAGCCTTCGCCGGTAATTTCCAGGGCACGTATGTGCGCCCCGGGAATTCCTGGGACCTCCGAAGCTGCCGGCAGCAGCCGGGAGAGTCTCTCTGGGACTACATCCTGCGATTCTCGAAGCAGCGCACCGAGCTGCCCAACATCACCGACTCGGATGTCATCGGCGCGTTCCTTGCCGGCACCACCTGCCGCGACCTAGTGAGCAAGTTGGGTCGCAAGACCCCCACCAGGGCGAGCGAGCTGATGGACATCGCCACCAAGTTCGCCTCTGGCCAGGAGGCGGTTGAGGCTATCTTCCGAAAGGACAAGCAGCCCCAGGGCCGCCCACCGGAAGATGCTCCCGAGGCGTCTACTCAGCGCGGCGCCAAGAAGAAAGGCAAGAAGAAGTCGCAAGCGAAACGCGACGCCGCCGACGTGGACCATGTCGCCGCCGCCGAGCACAAGAACCCTCGGAAGCCCCCCGGAGGTGCCAACCTTTTCGACAAGATGCTCAAGGAGCTGTGCCCCTATCATCAGGGGCCCGTCAAGCACACCCTTGAGGAGTGCGTCATGCTTCGGCGCCACTTCCACAGGGCCGGGCCACCCGCGGAGGGTGGCAGGGCCCGCGACGACGACAAGAAGGAAGATCACCAAGTAGGAGAGTTCCCCGAGGTCCGCGACTGCTTCATGATCTATGGTGGGCAAGCGGCGAATGCCTCGGCTCGGCACCGCAAGCAAGAGCGCTGGGAGGTCTGCTCAGTCAAGGTGGCGGCGCCGGTCTATCTAGACTGGTCCGACAAGCCCATCACCTTCGACCAAGACGACCACCCCGACCACGTGCCGAGCCCGGGGAAATACCCGCTCGTCGTCGACCCCGTCATCGGCGACGTCAGGCTCACCAAGGTCCTTATGGACGGGGGCAGCAGCCTCAACATCATCTACGCGGAGACCCTCAGGCTCCTGCGCGTCGATCTGTCCTCCGTCCGAGCAGGCGCTGCGCCCTTCCACGGGATCATTCCCGGGAAGCGCGTCCAGCCCCTCGGACGACTCGACCTTCCCATTTGCTTCGGAACGCCCTCCAACTTCTGAAGGGAGACTCTGACGTTCGAGGTGGTCGGGTTCCGAGGAACCTACCACGCGGTACTGGGGAGGCCATGCTACACGAAGTTCATGGCCGTCCCCAACTACACCTACCTGAAGCTCAAGATGCCGGGCCCCAACGGGGTCATCACCGTCGGCCCCACGTACAAACACGCGTTCGAATGTGACGTGGAGTGCGTGGAGTACGCCGAGGCCGAGGCCCTCATCGCCAACCTGGAAAGCCTCTCCAAAGAGGTGCCAGACGTGAAGCGTCATGCCGGCAACTTCGAGCTAGTGGAGACGGTTAAGGCCGTCCCCCTCGACCCCAGTGGCGACGCCTCCAAGCAGATCCGGATCGGTTCCGGGCTCGACCCCAGATAGGAAGCAGTGCTCGTCGACTTTCTCCGCGCGAACGCCGACGTCTTCGCGTGGAGTCCCTCAGACATGCCCGGCATACCGAGGGATGTCGCCGAGCACTCGCTGGATATTCGGGCCAGAGCCCGACCCGTCAAGCAGCCTCTGCGCCAATTCGACGAGGAGAAGCGCAGAGCGATAGGCGAGGAGATCCACAAGCTAATGGCAGCCGGGTTCATCAAAGAGGTATCCCATCCCGAATGGCTTGCCAACCCTGTGCTTGTGAGAAAGAAAGGGGGGAAATGGCGGATGTGTGTAGACTACACTGGTCTCAACAAAGCATGTCCGAAGGTTCCCTACCCTCTGCCTCGCATTGATCAAATCGTGGATTCCACTGCTGGGTGCGAAACCCTATCTTTCCTCGACGCCTACTCGGGGTACCACCAAATCAGGATGAAAGAGTCCGACCAGCTCGCGACTTCTTTCATCACGCCCTTCGGCATGTACTGCTATGTCACCATGCCGTTCGGTTTGAGGAATGCGGACGCGACGTACCAGCGATGCATGAACCATGTGTTCGGCGAACACATCGGTCGCACGGTCGAGGCCTACGTCGATGACATCGTAGTCAAGACGAGGAAAGCTTCCGACCTCCTCTCCGACATTGAAGTGACATTCCGATGTCTCAAGGCGAAAGGCGTCAAGCTCAATCTCGAGAAGTGTGTCTTCGGGGTGCCCCGGGGCATGCTCTTGGGGTTCATCGTCTCCGAGCGGGGCATCGAAGCCAACCCGGAGAAGATCGCAGCCATCACCAGCATGGGTCCCATCAAGGACTTAAAGGGTGTACAGAGGGTCATGGGATGTCTCGCGGCTCTGAGCCGCTTCATCTCACGCCTCGGCGAAAGAGGCCTGCCCCTGTACCGCCTCTTAAGGAAGGCCGAGCGCTTCACTTGGACCCCTGAGGCCGAGGAAGCTCTCGGGAACCTGAAGGCGCTCCTCACAAAGGCGCCTATCTTGGTGCCCCCAGCTGACGGAAAAGCCCTCTTGGTCTACGTCGCCACGACCACCCAGGTGGTTAGCGCCGCGATTGTGGTCGAGAGGCGAGAAGAGGGGCATGCATTGCCCGTTCAGAGGCCAGTTTACTTCGTCAGCGAGGTACTGTCCGAAACCAAGATCCGCTACCCACAAGTTCAGAAGCTGCTGTATGCAGTGATCCTGACGCGGCGGAAGTTGCGACACTACTTCGAGTCTCATCCGGTAACTGTGGTGTCATCCTTCCCCCTGGGGGAGATCATCCAGTGCCGAGAGGCCTCGGGCAGGATTGCAAAGTGGGCAGTGGAAATCATGGGCGAGACAATCTCGTTCGCCCCTCGGAAGGCCATCAAGTCCCAGGTCTTGGCGGACTTCGTAGCCGAGTGGGTTGACACCCAGCTACCGACGGCTCCGATCCAACCAGAACTCTGGACCATGTTTTTCGACGGGTCGCTGATGAAGACGGGAGCCGACGTGGGCCTACTCTTCATCTCGCCCCTCGGGAAACACCTACGCTATGTGCTACGCCTCCACTTCCCGGCGTCCAACAATGTGGCTGAGTACGAGGCTCTGGTCAACGGGTTGCGGATCCCCATTGAGCTAGGGGTCAGGCGCCTCGACGCTCGTGGTGACTCGCAGCTCGTCATCGACCAAGTCATGAAGAACTCCCACTGCCGCGACCCGAAGATGGAGGCCTACTGCGATGAGGTTCGGCGCCTGAAAGACAAGTTCTACGGGCTCGAGCTTAACCACATCGCTCAGCGCTACAACGAGACTGCGGACGAGCTGGCAAAAATAGCCTCGGGGCGAACAACGGTTCTCCCGGACGTCTTCTCCCGGGATCTGCATCAACCCTCCGTCAAGATCGACGACACGCCCGAGCCTGAGGTGCCCTCGGCACAGCCCGAGGCACCCTCAGCTCGGCCCGAGGCGGCCTCGGTTCAACCCGAGGTACCCTCGGACTCCGAGGGTGAGGCACTGCGCATCGAGGAGGAGCGGAGCGGGGCCACGCCTGATCGAAATTGGCAGACCCTGTACCTGCAATATCTCCGCCAAGGAGAGCTACCCCTCGACCGAGCCGAGGCTCGGCGGGTAGCGTGACGCGCCAAGTCGTTCGTCTTACTGGGCGATGAGAAGGAGCTCTACCACCGCAGCCCCTCGGGCATCCTCCAGCGATGCATCTCCGTCGCCGAAGGTCAGGAACTCCTGCAAGAGATACACTCGGGGGCTTGCGGCCATCACGCAGCGCCTCGAGCCCTTGTCGGGAATGCTTTCCGGCAAGGCTTCTACTGGCCAACGGCGGTGGCTGACGCCACTAGAATTGTCTGCACCTGCGAAGGGTGTCAATTCTATGCAAAGCAAACCCACCTGCCCGCTCAGGCTCTACAGACGATACCCATCACCTGGCCCTTTGCTGTGTGGGGGCTGGACCTCGTTGGCCCCTTGCAGAAGGCGCCCGGGGGCTACACGCACCTGCTGGTCGCCATCGACAAATTCTCCAAGTGGGTCGAGGTCCGACCTCTGAACTGCATCAGGTCCGAGCAGGCGGTGACATTCTTCACCAACATCATCCATCGCTTCGGGATCCCGAACTCCATCATCACCGACAATGGTACCCAGTTCACCGGCAAAAAATTCTTGGACTTCTGCGAGGATCACCACATCCGGGTGGACTGGGCCGCCGTAGCTCATCCCATGTCGAATGGGCAAGTAGAGCGTGCCAACAGCATGATTCTACAAGGGCTCAAGCCTCGGATCTACAACGACCTCAACAAGTTCGGCAAGCTATGGATGAAGGAACTCCCCTCGGTGGTCTGGAGCCTGAGGACAACGCCGAGCCGGGCCACGGGTTTCACGCCGTTCTTCCTGGTCTACGGGGCCGAGGCCATCTTGCCCACTGACCTGGAATACGGCTCCCCGAGGACGAGGGCCTACAGCGATCAAAGCAACCAAGCTAGCCGAGAAGACTCGCTGGACCAGCTGGAAGAGGCTCGGGACAAGGCCTTGCTACACTCGGCGCGGTACCAGCAGTCCCTGCGACGCTACCACGCCCGAGGGGTCCGGCCCCGAGACCTCCAGGTGGGCAACCTGGTGCTTCGGCTGCGGCAAGACGCCCGAGGGAGGCACAAGCTCACGCCCCCCTGGGAGGGGCCATTCGTCATCGCCAAAGTTCTGAAGCCCGGAACGTACAAGCTGGCCAACAGTCAAGGCGAGGTCTACGGCAACGCTTGGAACATCCAACAGCTACGTCGCTTCTACCCTTGAGATATTTTCAAGTTGTTCATATACCTCGCATCCGCGCAAAGTTTAGTCATCAAGGAAGGGTCGGCCTCGCCTCGGCAAAGCCCGACCCTCCCTCGGGGGCTAAAAGGGGGGGAACCCCCTCTGCGTTGAAATTTTCCTCGAAAAAAGGTCTCTTCTGCCAGAATATCTTTCGTGCTTTCTAACTACTTCGAAAAGTGGATCCTGAAAACGACGGAGTACACGTAAGCAGCCAAGGCTGACCGAGCCAAGGGACTCCTACGCCTCCGGGATACGGATACCTCACTCATCACCTTCTGTGATAAGTAACTCGCGTTCAGATAAAGTGATTCCGCGGACCGAACAAGTCTTCACGTTCGGAAGCTCTTCTGCCGAAGCGATCCTTCGAGCCTTCTCGACTGAGTCGGTGACAGGGCCTCATGGACGGGTGAAAGTGCGCGTAAGCAGCAAGGCCGACTGAGCCGAGGGACTCCCACGCCTCCGGGATACGGATACCTCACTCGTCACCTTCCGCGAGAAGCAACTCTCGCTCGCACAAACATCCCTGTTACCGACAAAAAAGTCCAGATACTCGAAACAAGAGGAAAGGAGACGCAGCTTTACAACACAGCGAGGGTGTGTATATTCTGGCCTCAGCGGCCGCAGAAGGCACACGCTACAAGACACTCTGATCCTACAGGCTCGGGTCTTGACGCTGGAAGGGGGCAGTAACACCCTCGGCATCGACGACACCTTCAGCAAGGTCCGACCTAGCCTCGGACGGCGACGCGGTCCAAGGATCCCCACTCTGGAGGACGACATCATTGTCACGCCCGGACAATCGCTGCCAGGGACTTCTCCGGGAATCTGGCCCGAGCAGGCGGCTCGGCCGGTTACCCCTGGGGCCTCGGCCAACCATCTTCCAAGGGTGCCAGCCCAACCCGAGGCCTCGGCTGATCGACTCCGGCGTCGGTCCCGCTAACGGACAACCCGGCTAGGCTCCGACCAACCAGGTTTCATTTTCGAGCCAACTCCGCCTCTGTTCATGCTGATATCGCTACCCCTGGCCTCGGCTCGTCGAAGAGCGGCCAAGGGGTCCCTTTAACTGAGCTAGAGGAGCCTCAGACAACAAGGTCGACCAAGCCGAGGGACTCCTACGCCTCTGGGATACGGATACCTCACTCGTCACCTTGACACAGGGCGACTCATGCTTGGTGAAGCGGTTCAGACAACCTACAGGCGAGTCTTAGTGCTCGAAAATGAGGAAAAAACACGGCTCCGTGCCAAAATTACATACATGTTCAGGCCTCGACATCCGCAATGAACAAAAAACCCTGGCATTCGAAGTGCCATTACAAACGGAACTCTGGTTCCCCCTCCGCAGGTACGAACAACCCCACTCGATAGGGGTGGGCCTGCGGAGCAACAGAAGACCGACAAACGGCGCGCCGTCACCCGCTCCAGCAGCGGCGACGACGACGACTTCTGCTCCGGGGGGCCGAACAGCGGCAGCACTGACCTCAGGGCGGATGCTGCTGCCAGGAGGCCCCCGCCCATGCCCAAACTCGTGAGGCAAGGACGGGCAGAAGGCCGTAGAATTGGAGGTCGGTCCGTGGTCGGCCTTGGCTATCTCGCCGGCGGGAGAACCTCTTCCAGCTGCCGTGGCAGACGCCGGTGCCGTGAGCGGCTCCGAAGCCACTCGCGACCGAGAGCCAGGCACGGTGCAGCTGCCGGCGCCACGGACGACGACCGCCCTTCCCTCCGGTCACTGAGTGAAGGAGCGGGCCACCGCCCACACAGGGGCCGACCCCAACTCGGCACACTCCCCTCCCCAGCCCTGGTGATGAAAATCCTTGAGGCTGAGGGAGGGGCAGAGGCCGCGGCCTGGCTCGCTTTCCCCCACCTTCAAGCTGGAGGTCACCATCTTGGGTGACCGCCGGTGGAGGGGTGCAGCCGGGCTGCATGATGAAAATCCTTGAAGCCGAACGATGGCTGAAAGGTACCAACTCCCATGGAGTTGCGTTCCTCCAACGATGAGGCGAAAAGACGGCGGGTATCCCCCATCTGGGGGCTTGGAAGGTGGAAGGACGCGATGCATAAGGGAGCGAGAAGACATGGTCGCCTTCCGAAAGGGGTCGCCCTCCTTTTAAAGGCAACTCTCCCTACTTGCGCCCCCAACCGTCACGGGCTGAGTCTTCTCCAACACGCTCCAAGGCCCTCCCCTGCGGCGCAGGGGCTGGGTCCCGCATGTCATGCAAACCGACTCAGAGCAGAAGAAGCCAAACCGCCGCGCGTGGTGCACACGACCGCCCAGCGGTTACAAGTGACCCTCCACTTTTGCCCAGACCAACGGGCGAAAGAGGCGGGCAGCCATGCAGGCGGCATGCAACCGCGCCAAGTGGACGCGCTTCTCCGACTCCCGACACGCCAGCATGGAGGCCCAGGCCCACGCGTCACGCAACCGGTGCGCCGGATGCTGCATGCAAGCAACTGCACCGCCACTTGTGCCACCACCGCGCCTCCTCGATTGCGGAACCAATACCGCGACTCGAGGCGACCCAGTGCACGACCCAGCAGCGCCAGCCTGACGCGGCGGTCAATGCGGCCAAAAGTGGGCCGGCAGTAATGACGGTGGCAGGCGGGCGGGAGCAGCGGTCACGTCGTCAGCCAAGCTCACGTCCCATCCGGGGGCAGCAAGAGAACCCCCTCTCACGGCGTGAAGACAACGCGCCCGTGATCCGTTCATCGAACGGCTCGCGCACGCGCAACGGCCGCCCCGCCGACCGCTCGCCCCGTCGCATTAACTCCGCGGCAGGACAGGCGGCGCTTCCGACGGGAGCAGTGGGCGACGTTTCGCCTTCGCCGTAATAACTGCGACAAAAAAGGTACGCCGCGTCGTTCGATTTCGTATCCTTTTCCTTTTTTCCTCTTTCTCTATCTCTTGCAGCAGGGACCGGGAAAGGGGGATACCCCGAAAAGGATCCTTCCCCGTGAAGGAACCAGGCTCCGAGCCTCCCTACTAATCAGAGGTTCGAAGGCTGGCCCCCCGAAGGGTTCGACAGCCGCCTCAGATCGCGTGGGCCCTACACCCACTACTGGTCAGAGGTTCAAAGGCCGGCCCCCCGAAGGGTTCCACGGCCGCCTCAGGCTACTCGGGCTCCGCGCCCATTACTGATCAGGGGTTCGAAGGCTGGCCCCCGAAGGGTTCACAGTCGCCTCAGACGCCGAGCGAGGGATGACCATGGGTACGTTCGATACATAACCAAGGCTCGGGCTACGCTCCCGAGGTACCCTAGGACATTTCCGAGACCAGCGGGAGCGATCTTGTAACGGAATCCCATCAGAGGGAGGCATCGAGCCCTCGGACCCCGTCGCCAGGGGACCGGGTCCGGCAGATCACCTGCAGGTACTTTTGGGCGTGCCTCTGGGCCCCTAGCCGACCCCTAACGAACGGGGCACGGACGTCCACTCGGATTACCCGCTTGCAGCTCACCGGAGACACCATGTTCGGCGCCCATCGAGGGTAACATGGTGCTTTCCCCCCTCCTCCTTGCGGAAAGGCGACGCAGGGGCGTATGTAAAAAAGCCGAGTCTGTCCCTGATCGCCCTCTCGCCCTGTGCGGAGGCTCGGGGGCTGCTCTCGCAAACCCGGCTCCGGCCGAACCGTTGACAGCGTCAACATACCAGCCCGAGAGCTTGGGCCCCGACCGTACACCCGGGCTACGGCCAGTTTGCATGAGGGAACAACCAGACCAGCCGAAGCATTACGCGAGGCATTAAGACCTCGAAGGAGTGAAACCACTCCTCCGAGGCCTCGGGGGCTACACCCGGCGGGTGCGCTCGCGCGCACCCACCGGAACAAAATGCAACCGAGGAAGGCTGGTCCCCTTGCAAAAAAGTGCGACGAAAGCCTCCAAGCGAGTGCTAACACTCCCTTCGAGGCTCGGGGGCTACTGTTGGGGACCATAATTAGGGGTACCCTCAAGACTCCTAATTCTCAGCTGGTAACCCCCATCAGCATAAAGCTGCTAAGGCCTGATGGGTGCGATTAAGTCAGGGATCAGTCCATTCGAGCGACTCGATCACGCCTCGCCCGAGCCTAGCCTCGGACAAGGGCAGCCGACCCTGGAGGATTTCCGTCTCGCCCGAGGCCCCCCTCCAACGGCGGACATATCTCCGGCTCGCCCGAGGCCCTGCCTTCGCTAAGAAGCAACCCTGACTAAATCGCCGCACCGACCGACCAAGTCACAGGAGCATTTAATGCAAAGGTGACCTGACACCTTTATCCTGACGCGCGCCCTCCGGCAGAGCCGAAGTGACCGCCGTCACATCACCGCTCCACTGACCGGCCTGACAGAAGGACAGCGCCGCCTGCGCCACTCCGACTGCAGTGCCACTTGACAGAGTGAGACTGACAGGCAGTCAGGCCCTGCCAAAGGCACCATAGGAAGCTCCGCCCGACCCAGGGCTCGGACTCAGGCTAAGTCCCGGAAGACGGCGAACTCCGCTCCGCCCGACCCAGGGCTCGGACTCGGGCTAGGTCCCGGAAGACGGCGAACTCCGCTCCGCCCGACCCAGGGCTCGGACTCGGGCTAGGTCCCGGAAGACGGCGAACTCCGCTCCGCCCGACCCAGGCCTCGGACTCGGGCTAAGTCCCGGAAGACGGTGAACTCCGCTCCGCCCGACCCAGGGCTCGGACTCGGGCTAAGTCCCGGAAGACGGCGAACTCCGCTCCGCCCGACCCAGGGCTCGGACTCGGACTCAGCCCCAGAAGACGACGAACTCCGCTTCGCCCGATCCCAGGGCTCGGACTCCGCCCTGGCCTCTGCCGAACGACCTCCGCCTCGCCCGACCCAGGGGCTCGGACTCGGCCTCGACCATGGAAGACAGACTCGACCTCGGCTTCGGAGGAGCCTCCACGTCGCCCAACCTAGGGCGCAGGCCAGCCACGTCAACAGGAAGCGCCATCATCACCCTACCCCGAGCTGACTCGGGCCGCAGAGAACAAGACCGGTGTCCCATCTGGCTAGCTCCGCCAGATAGGCAATGATGGCACCCCGCATGCTCTGTGACGACGGCGGCTCTCAGCTCTCTTACGGAAGCAGGAGGACGTCAGCAAGGACTCAACCGCTCCGACAGCTGTCCCTCCGCCAGGCTCCGTCGCTCCTCCGACGGCCACGACATCACACCAGCTGGGTGCCAAAATCTCTCCGGCTGCCACATCAGCATGTACTTAGGGCGCTAGCTCTCCCCCGCTAGACACGTAGCACTCTGCTACACCCCCATTGTACACCTGGATCCTCTCCTTACGCCTATAAAAGGAAGGACCAGGGCCCTCTTAGAGAGGGTTGGCCGCGCGGGGACGAGGACGGGACAGGCGCTCTCTTGGGGCTGCTCGCTTCCCTCTCCCGCATGGACGCTTGTAACCCCCTACTGCAAGCGCACCCGACCTAGGCGCGGGACGAACACGAAGGCCGCGAGATTCCCACCTCTCTCACGCCGGTCTCTGGCCGCCTCGCTCCTTTCCCCCCTTCGCGCTCGCCCACGCGCTCGACCCATCTGGGCTGGGGCACGCGGCGACACTCACTCGTCGGCCCGAGGGACCCCCTGGTCTCGAAACGTCGACACATATACATGATTATGTATTGCTTAATTTATGTGTTTGTTGGGTGGTTGGGCAATTAATATCATCGGGACGAACTACCCGACAACTATCCGGTACCTATCCGAGTAGTATCCGTTATCTGTTTCTTACCCGACCGGATTATTACCCGGTCCCATCCTATATCCACCCCGAATCCTAACTACACGTATCCGGTCCTGTATCCAAGAGAAATACATTAGGGTAGGATACGGGATGACCCTGTTGTCGCAGAACCTTCCAAGTTATCGGGCCCACATGCACCTATCCTCGTCCCAAGGACCTTATATAGTTGTGTATGTGTACCAAACAACTTAACAGGATCTGTCCGAGTGTCCCAAGGACCTTGGATAAACCACTTATTGCCAAGATCGTAGGATTAAGTAAACACAAATCACACACCAACATTTGCAGCGAAAATTCTTTATTACAAAATTGTTACAAGTTATAACAAGATTACAATGTATATCATTGGAGTCGATTACCAAAGAAATTGATTCAAAAGATTACAATTTGAATGTGTAAAACATTTATAAGTTTTAAAATACATGCTAGCTTAAGTGACAATCCTTAATAAAGAAGCTAAAGATGGGATATACTTATATAAGAAGGCCGAGCCCATCGGCACTTAAGATCAATCACAATCAAAGTGACTCGTAACCTGCAACAACATAGGAAATAAAACCCTGAGTACACAATTACTCAGCAAGACTTACCTAACTAAAGAAAAGACACTCAAGGGTATGCTGGTTTGTTGGAAATCAAGGTAAAGCTTATCAAATTTCAAAGACTCATTTTTGCAGAAAAGCTTACTAGTAGTGGATCCTTATGCCAAACTTTTACTTCACAAGTTTAGTACTTTTCCTGAATCTAGATTTGCCTAATCTAGAGCATTCACTTGTCCTACACTAGCTTCCTTTTATCAACTTTAATTTCACTTGTTATCTACGATGAGGGTCGAAGATCCAGTCTTCATATCCAAGAAGTACGACGATCCGAATCGATTAATAACCAGCTGGGGATCTCCAACCACACGACATATGTAGCACTTAACCCTTGCATATGTCAACTCACACCCGAGTTTCTCAAGACCAGAACGGGTTCACTACCCCACCATCCAGCCACATGCCAAGTGGGCACACGTTACTCCCGCCATCTCTCCACTCCTGGTTGGTGTGAGCTATTCTGGTATTGGTCCGGCCGAGACTAAGCTTACCCATGATGAGGCATATGGCCAGTTAAAGGGTCCTAGATCAGCAGGCCAATAATCGTTGCGGTCCTTAAACGACACAAACGGGCGACCTATCCTACTCAACATCTGGTCTCATCTTATTATTTACCTCCCAAAACCATGTACCTGACAGAGGTACAATACTTGAACAATGAATTCATCATCGCGAGTGATGCCTTCATTATTGCAAGTTCCTTTTTCATAAAACACATATCTAGTGTTACACATCATTCTTTTTAAAAGAAAAAACTTTAAGTTTTTCTAAGCAGGGCTAAGCCTCATTAGTTCTCTTTATAAAACAGGTAGCAAGGAGGATAAATCAAATTCCAAGGAATGGTGATGCATCAATTGTTTACTCACACAACTCCTATCACCTAATGCAGCATATAAGTGATAAAAAAATTTAAAACACAAGGAGGGGGCAAATGCACCGGGGCTTGCCTGGGATAAACACTACTTTAGTGTTGTTAGATGACGATCACTTGGTGAGCATCTCCATCCTGGTACTTGATCAGATCATCCACTCTTCTGGTTTATTCATCAGCATCATCTTGGGATCAATCCAGCTCTTGTCCTCCACATCACGTGATCAATTAACGTACATATATGATATGCAAGATGCACATGAATGAGCACGAGTATAAATAGCATAAGCTAGATATTGCTACCCGAAGTAGATTAAGCATTTAAAGCAAGACATTTCAACTTTACTACGAAAGCACTAGATGCTTTTGACTTTACACAAACATGACCTTCAAGCCAAATGGACCTAAACCAAACATCTAGCAACATGTTTTACTCAGGTTCTATATTCTTCTAAGATTAAGAATTCATCGAAAAACTAATAACCTTAGATTCTTCACTAACAGACACCAAAACAAAATATGGATAAAAGCAATCTACTAACTTTCTAAATCACCATGTCCAAGTAACTTGAATCATATACTAGCTAAGACATCACAATTGTGAGCTAGGAGGTAAAGCATCCATCACATACAGATTCACTCAAACAACTAAATCATCACTGCAACCTCGACATCACTTACCTACAAAACATTTAAATTACTAACTTACCACTCTACACATAATTGGCATTTCAACCTAAACTTCACTACGCAAGCATAGCGCGCATACTGCATAATTATAAATACAATAACCTCAAATCAACTCAATAGTACTAGACATACCTATATACCAAGGCACTCCTCGCCTAAACTATAGTTTCATCAACTTAAACACCTAAAACATTTACACTTAGGACAACGATAAAAATTTATTCAAGATTATTAATGTAAACGGCTGACGATCCATCTATGACATTTCACTGATCAGCAAACACCGAACACAACAATTTCTAAAGCAAGTCATCATTGTATCCATATAATTGGCTCACATAATTCTAGTCAAATAAGACGGCTAGCTGGTAGAAACACTAGACCTATCTTACATATTATTAATTCGACCACTCATCACATATATGCCTACCCATACCCTTCATATAAATTGGCATTTGCAATCTAGACTTCGACACATGGTGCAACTACTTCCCAAAGTATCCTACGCACAACCTATTTACAAATACCATGCATGTATCTAATCAACTTCAGAATACTAGACATATATATCCACCTCATGAAATGAAATAGTACATCAAGCACACCTACACAATACTAACTCCATTACACATCACCCATCGCCTATATAGCCATCAAGAACACCTCACATCACATTCGCAACTCTTAGCCAAACTTCACCACCTAAATACAGTCACTTTCCATTTATGCGCATAACATAACACTTCACGAGATAAAGTGTTCTACACCATCTAGACCTCTCCGCCAAATACATACTATAATCCACATGCAAAGACACAGGAAAGACATAAATCAAAACACATAGACCAAGACGTAGCGGTCGCAAGCTATTTTTCCAAATATTATACATGCTCCTACCTTTAGACAGTCGACCAAATGGTTGACGAGCCAGCGATGGACAAGGATCTCAGCTTCGCCACCAAAAAAATTTTAGAACATCTTCGATCATTAACCACACATAGAATTAAACTAGGTACAATAGTAAGCGCCATGGCGCGGATGATGAAATAAAAGCAAACAATAGCACAGCGACCTGCAACGATGGGGCGACGACGGTTTGGCACCAACACTCCCAGTTTGAGTGCTCCCACAACGAGGTTGACGATTGATGCTACATCGACGAAGATGCAGGGACATGCGAAATAGAGATGACGACGTCTGGCATCAGCAATCCCACGAACACCTAGAGAGCGTCGTTTGAGCTTCGCTTTCTTCATCATCTCCAAAACCTGAAACCTTTCTCTCCAACGGCAATTGCCGGCATGGTAGTGAGGACGTAGAGTGTCCACGCGCATGGTGTGACCGACCACCACGGCAAGGTCGAGGATGAGGACAGTCACCCATTCCATTTTGTCGAGTGGTTGGCACGCGACCAACACGGCATAGGAACGTTGCGATGAGGAGGGAGCTCGGTGCGCCAAGCCAGACGACAACACGTCATCAGTGGCTGCAACCTAAGCGTGATGGCGTCCATGACTGGGAGCACATACACGCTCAGCTCAGTTCGATTGGGAGGCAGGGAGCTCGCCATAGGGCCAGCGGTGAGCACAACTAGAGAAAGCCGAGTAGGGGCGGGTGTGGCCCAGCAGCGTGCAGCCCGACAAACTCGTTGGCAAGGAGATGAGTTGACGACGACGACCATGTGAACGACCGTACGACTTGGTGCGACACACACGAGCGGCCGGGGACGAACACCCGACGGTGGCGAAGGGCGGACCAGCGAGGCAAGGACGCAAGTGTTGCTCCGGCATCCTACCGATGCACCACAGCGATGCAATGTATGAGACAATAGCGAGTTTGACGTAGGAGCAAGCTCGTGCGTCTAGGCTGGGGAGGGAATCCCGAGGGCATGGTGCACATGGATGGTGAGGTTCGAGCGACGTGCAGGACGCGGCCATGCATCATAGCATGATTGGGAAAACACTGGCGAGGTGCTGGCGCTAGCGAGCTCCAAGGACTGGGGAGGCACGGCCTAGAAGACTGTAGCAGGCCCCGATGAGCTGGAAACCTGGGAGTAGGAGCTTGCAGGGGGCATGGCCAAGCTGAGGGCATCGGTGAAAGGCTCTGGGCGATGTCGTCCACGACAAAGGAGGGAGCTGAGGCCGAGCGTAGGGCACAATGCGGCCTGCGCAAAGGGCGAGCGCCATGGTGGGCTGGAATGCACGGGCGAGGAAGAAGAGGAGTGCCGTGAGGAAGGGTGAGCAAGTGACGTGCTCGGTCTGGAGTTTTCCCAGGGAGCCGACGTGGTACACGGAGGAGCTAGAGATGTAGACCTGTGCCTGGATTGAGGAGAGGTCGCGTGAGGAGATAGGAAGGAGAAAGTAAGCGGTGGAGAGATAATTCATGATGTTGAACACGGGCATAAGATAAGAACTGGCTAGGTGGCTGGAAATGAGAGATGGGAGGGATGGTGTGGGGAAATCTCCATTGACTGAGCAGCGACAAGGATAAGGACAGGAGAGAGGTATTTTCTCCTTTCTCCTGTTTTTTTTACAAAAGCAAAATGGTGATATTTTGGAGTTATAAAATTAGGGTCTAGAAATGTATAAAAGGGTCCAACAAAAACGGGATCAACAACAATATTTGGACATCATTTGATATGGTGAATACTCCCGTAATGAGATGAATTTTACCTGTTATTTATATTTAAAGATTTAGATCGGGGCAAGAAACACACGAACTGAATCAAATGAGATAGAGGTCGATACTTTGAATTGTATCAGACCCAGTCGAGTTTGGACGAAGACCACATGCTATCCGAACAACATAGACTCGACACTTGAAAGATTTTTGAAGTCCAAACTTCACGAAAAAATGGACAGCTTAGACAGACGGAGACATATACAATATCAAAATCGTGATAGACAAAGATGATTAGAATTTAGTGATTGTTATATTCACCAATATCCCACGCTTAAGTCCATACTCGTTGTTGAACGTGTAATAACACCTGGGGTGTTACACCTGTATCCGGTTGTATCCGTCCCGTTTTCATCCCTGTTGATGCATAGCCAAGCAAGAAGCCCTCGTCCACTTTAGGAGCAAACTTTGATCTTTCGCTTTCTTGTCAAGAATAAAGCATTTACAACCAAAAACTCTAAAATAATCAACCTTGGGTTTGTTACCAGTGAGAAGTTCATAAGTTGTCTTGTATATCTTGTGAAGGTAGAGACAGATGATTGCATGACAGACGGTGTTGACTGCCTCTGTCCAGTAGTATTCTTCAAGAGTTGTCTATAAAGGTAACAGAGGAATCCTCCCTTTTAAGGATTTTCACATAAGTATTGGTAAATAAACAATCGAAACCCATTCCACACAATTGTGAAACAGATAACAAAGTGTAACTCAAGGAATCTACTAATAAAACATTTGAGAGTGATTGGTTGCTTGAGATAGGAATGTTACTAATGCCAACCACTTCTCCCTTACCACTATCCCCAAACACAATTTCTTGTGACTCTTGGGTTAGGTGTAGGGATTGAAACATGTCCTTCTCCCCGGTCATATGATTTGTACATCCACTATCAAGCACCCAGCTTGATCCACTGGAGTAGACCTGCAAAATAGATTTATGCTATGCTTTTAGGTACCCAAATTGAATTGGATCCATGAGTGTTAGTAATAGCCTTAGGTACCCACACACTCCTTTTTACAACCTTTATCTTAGTGTAGGCACCCACATATTTCACAACTAATTTGCCCAAATCCCATATTAACATATAGTCACAAAGGTAGGAGTGAGAAATAGGAACTCTAGACTTCTCTCCACTTGTGGATGCAATATTCTTCATCTTATCCTTTGTGTTACTCAAGTCCACCTTTACTTGAGTTGACTTGTCATTGGAGGACTGGATTCTCCCTAAGGCATCATATAAGGTAGTTCCTTCTATGAACTTAGGGGATCTCCACCCCTTATGCTCTATGCTAGGGTTCACCTTGTATATGTTGTACCCAAGCCCCCTTTTATCATTGTTGTTGCTTATGGGTGTGTACTTGGGTTCCACCTTCTTCAACTCATCATTGGTAGAACATTTCTTTAATATTTGCTTGACCTTCACCTTTGAGTTGTTCTTCCTTGCATTGTTAGTCAAGCAACAAGTAGCATGATATTTTAAACAATGTTTATATGTACTAGTGTTGGAGGAGCTAGCGTTAGAGTCTACCACTAAGGGTGAAGTGGTGAAGTTCTTGCATTTTTCAAGTTGCACTTGAAGTTCTTGATTTTGAACCATCAAGCTTGATATGCTTGACTCAAGTGCTTCTTTGGCATTTGCAAGATTTACTATAGAGGTTTTAGCACAAGAAATTTTATTTTCTTTATCCTTTATAATTACTTTGACTAAAGACATCTCCTTAGTCAAAACTTCTAACATTTCTTCCTTATTGGATATCAACCCTTGAAATTCTAGGTTTCTCTCCTTTTCAAGGATGAGCAAGTCTTCTTGAGCATCAAGGGTTGCTTTCCTTTTCTTTAGCTTCTCCATTAGTTTAGTGTTAACATTATATCCATTTAAACCAAATTCATTAATCATTTTATTTTTCATGCTATATTCATCAACAACATCTTCATCAGTAAAATTAGCATCAAACAAATGTACCTTGTCCCCTTTGCCATGAGGCAAGTGGGAGTGAAGGAATCATCAAAGAGGTTGGTGAAGGGCCGCGATGATGAGGTGGATTGGACGATAATATTTGCCACCCCTTCTTCTTCATCTGAGCTAGAACTCTCCTCATTGGAGTTCCATTCTTCACCAATGTGAGCTTGACCATACTTCTTCTTGTTCTTGAAGTATCCTTTGCTCTTCCCTCTTTTCTTGAAATTGTCTTTCTTGAAGTCCTTCTTTGTCATTTTTCCTTACAAACTTCTTGAAATTTTTGATGAACATAGTAGTGTCTTCATCACTTGAACTTTTTCCTCACTTGAGCTTTCAACCACTTTCTTTGACTTGTGGTCCTTGCTCATCGAACTCTTCTTGGAAGAATCTTGATCATTTGTAAACAAGGCATGAGAGTCCCTTGTCTTGGTTGGGGCTTCCTCAGACTCATGTTGTTAGATCTTGGCAAATAGTTGATGAGGAGTCATCTTCTCATAATCATCACGGTCCCTTAACATCCTTACTAAGCTCTTGTCCTTTTCCTTGTAGGCTCTCATCAATAGCCTAGTGACCTTAGAGTCACTCCAATCCTCACTTCCCAATACTCTTATCTTGTATACTAAAACCATCAATCGATCAAAGAGTGATTGGAGAGACTCACCCTTATTCCAATCGTACCTAGCTAGCTCAGTTTCTAAGCCATCGATTCTATGTCTCTTAGCCTTAGGATCTCCTTCATGTGACATTTTGAGAATGCTCCAAATATCACAAGCATTCTCTCTTCCATGTACTTTCTAGTACTCTTCCAAACTTAGACTTCATTTGATGATGCTCACTACTTGAGCATTGTGATGCACTTGTTGCATCATTTCTGACATCGTCTCTTTGCCTTGGGCGGGCTTGTTCATACCTATTGTTGGGGGTCTGCTTCGTCGCTGAAGGTCCTTTAAGAAGAAACACCTTCGGAAGATCAGCACAGAAGCAAGCATAGCGTGAAGGTACACGCCGAAGCTACCTTCCAGGGAGCTTCGGCATAGCGACATGCCGTGTTACGAAGGGCGGCATCGACTTAAAGAGGAAAAGACCAATCGACCCATGG
Source organism: Zea luxurians (assembly GCA_029449295.1). NCBI lineage: Eukaryota > Viridiplantae > Streptophyta > Magnoliopsida > Poales > Poaceae > Zea > Zea luxurians. The sequence goes on along the minus strand of JAOPSE010000093.1, from coordinate 7,992,015 downwards.
TAATTTGTGTCATGATTGTAACTAGTTGTAAAAGGACATAAATGTAATTTTGACTAGGCTGTGTCCCGTGCCTATAAATAGGTGAACAGTACCCCTATACTGTTCACGCTGACTTGTACTCGCTCGTGTGTCACGCTTGTACCTTTACCTTCTGTCAAGCCAAAGGTACAAATGTAATTCAATATTGTTTTTATTCATTCATGATTATATAATAAGGACATATAAATGATGTTATATGATTATTGATGTTGTTTCTCATGTTTCATATGCTTCTTCCTTCATCAATGTAAACTATTATGATGAAGGTATGTCCTTCATGACCTTCGTCTGAAAATCGTTATATCCTAAGGGAAATAATGCTTTGAAGGACGAAGGCCATTAACCATTAACTTATTTCTGTGTTGCCTTGTTCTTAATTCATAGCATTTGAGCACAAGTCCCCAACATTGGCGCCCACCTCCGGTGAACTCACTTCCACTTTTGAGCTGATGGCTTCATTCAACAACCAAGTCGTAGCACCTTCGGCTACAAAGCTGGTGCTCCCGATAACAGGCGGTTCAAGTTTAGAGCCGGCTAACAAGAAGCAGAAGAAGGAAGCACAGAGAAGGGTGCAGCATGTTGGGGTGCAGGGACCCTTCATCAAATCAAAATGGTCCCACATTCCAATCACCTTCTCCCAGGAGGACCTTCAGCTCAAAGATTACCCTCACAATGATGCTATGGTCATATCTTGTGTCATCAAGGGATTTATGGTCCATAATGTTCTGGTTCATACAGGCAGTGCAGCGGATATCATATTTGTTAAGGCCTTCATACAGATGCGAGAGCCAGAAGACAAGATTCATGATGCTACACACCCTCTTTGTGGCTTCGGAGGAAGGCAGATTGTAGCACTTGGCAAAATCACAATGCCAGTGACCTTCAACTTCGTCCACAACACAAGGACTGAACAAGTTGTCTTTGACATTGTTGACATGGAGTACCCTTATAATGCAATCATTGGTCGAGGGACACTTAATTCTTTCGAAGCAATACTTCATCCAGCATATTTATGCATGAAGATACCTTCGGAACAAGGGCCCATTGCTATCCATGGAAGTCAAGAAGCTGCTAGAAGGGCCGAAGGAAACTGGACAGATTCAAAGGCAATTCATAATATAGATGGAGCCGAAGCCTGTTAAGAGTATAAATACAAAAGAGAGAAGGCTGCTTCGGCAGATCAGCCAAAGCCTATGCTCTTATGTGAAGACAAAGCAGAACAAAGGGTACTGCTGGGGTCTCAGCTATCCGAAGAGCAAGAGAAGACTTTGCTAAGATTTTTATTCAACAACAAAGATGTATTTGCTTGGTCAGCTAATGATCTTTGTGGTGTCAATAGAGATGTCATTGAACATTCACTCAATGTGGATCCATCCTTTAGGCCAAGAAAACAAAGGCTTCGGAAAATGTTTGAAGATAAAGCTAAAGGTGCTCGGAACAAAGTGAAGAGACTTCTTAGTGCTAGTGTTATCAGAGAGGTGAAATACTCAGAATGGCTAGCCAACACTGTCATGGTAAAGAAGGCTAACAGCAAATGGAGAATGTGCATTGATTTTACAGATCTCAACAAGGCTTGTCCAAAGGACGAGTTCCCATTGCCAAGAATAGATTCTCTAGTAGATGCAGCAGCCTCTTCAGAGCTCATGAGTCTACTGGACTGTTACTCAGGCTACCACCAAATTTGAATGAAGAAGGAAGATGAGCCGAAGACTAGCTTCATAACCCCTAGTGGCACATATTGCTATCTTCGGATGCCTGAGGGGCTTAAAAATGCTGGAGGAAGCTTCAGCAGAATGACAGCCAAGGTCCTTCATTCTCAAATAGGCAGGAATGTACTGACCTATGTTGATGATATCATAGTAAAAAGCACGAAGCAAGAAAATCACATTGCTGATTTGCAAGAGACATTTGCCAATTTCAGGCAAGTTGGCCTGAAGTTAAATCTAGAAAAGTGTGTTTTTGGGGTGAAGAAGGGCAAGTTCCTTGGCTGTCTAGTATCAATGAAGGGAATTGAAGCCAACCCAAGCAAGATTGAAGCTATTCTTTGGATGGAACCGCCAAGCACAAAGAAAGGGGCTCAACGGCTGGCAAGTAGACTAGCATCATTAAACAGATTCATATCCAGATCAGCAGAAACAAATCTGCCATTTTTTGAAATACTGCAGTCAGCCGAAGTTTTTCAATGGGGTCCGCCTCAGCAAAAAGCTTTCGAAGAGTTGAAGCAATACTTGATCGATCTAACAACACTAACTCCACCTTCGCTAGGGGCTCCATTACTCTTATATGTGACAGCTTCGCACTCTGCAGTTAGTGTGGCTCTTGTACAGGAGAAGCTAGATGGCCAGCTCAAAAAACAGGCTCCAGTATACTTCGTCTCCGAAGTCTTAAGTTTATCAAAGACAAATTATACAGAATTGGAGAAGGTGTTGTATGCTGTATTAATGGCCTCCAGGAAGCTTCGACATTATTTCCAAGCATACCACATAATTGTTCCTTCGTCACAGCCTCTGAAGGACATAATGAGGAACAGAGAAGCTACCGGAAGGATTGGAAAATGGGCTGCGGAGCTTAACGAGTTTAGTATTGATTATGTGCATAGATCCTCAATTCAGTCTCAGGCGTTAGCAGACTTCATCGCTGATTGGACGCCAGGGGCTCAGGAAGAAGAAACCAATAAAGACGTCGAAGCTTGGACTGTGTTATGTGATGGTTCCTGGGGAACCTTCGGTGCAGGAGCGGCTGTTGTCCTAGTTGCGCCTTCAAAAGTCAAAATGTGTTATGCAGCAAGACTTGACTTTAGTTGTACAAATAATATTGCTGAATACGAAGCACTTCTGTTGGGGCTTCAGAAGTTAAGGGCAATGGGAATAAGAAGGGCCATCCTGAAAACTGATTCTCAAGTCATTTCTGGCCATATAAACAAAAGTAGCAAGGCAAGAGACCCAAAGCTTGAAAAATATCTGGTTACTGTTCGAAGGTTGGAGGCGTCTTTCGAAGGTTTTTCTGTCAAGAACATTCCAAGAGGAGAGAATGAGCATGCAGATATGCTAGCCAAATCAGCAGCACAGGGGCTCCCTCTACCTTCGGAAGTATTTTTTGAAACAATAAAAGTACCTTCGGTTGAACTTTTGGAGAGAGCAGTGCTTGCAATTTCCCCAGTACATAGTGAAGATTGGAGGACTGAAATTATATCTTTCCTCCAAGGTAATTGTCTTTCAGATGATGAAGCTTATAATAAGAGAATGGAAGCAAAGACAAGATCGCATGTGATAATAGAAGGGGAATTATATAAACATGGAGTTTGTTCCCCACTCCTCAAGTGTTTATCCAGAGCTGAAGGTATTAAATTAATGAAGGAGATGCATGCAGGTCTGGATGTCATATTGGGTCTAGGCCCTTCCTGGGAAAAGTATTTAGACAAGGATTTTACTGGCCGAAAGCAGCTTCGGATGTGGCAGAGCTAGTTCAAAAATGTGAAAATTGTCAAAAATGTGCAAGAGACCAGAAACAACCTTCGTCTCTCACCCAGCTAATACAGCCTACTTGGCCATTGCAAAGATGGGGCCTGAATTTATTAGGCCCACTTCCACTAGCGCAATGTAATTTGAAATACGTTGTGGTGGCTGTAGAATATTTTTCTAAGTGGATTGAAGTGAAGCCTTTGGCTACAATAACTTCGGTTACAGTCCAGAAATTCTTCTGGAAAAATATTGTTTGTCGCTTCGGCGTGCCGAAGGCTATAACTGTAGACAATGGAACACAGTTTGATGTCGAAACATTAAAGGATTTCTGTGACCAAATTGGCACGAAGATTCATTTTGCATCAGTTAGGCATCCGGAGTCAAACGGGCTGGTGGAAAGAGCAAATGGCATTATTATGACGGGAATAATGAAGCTAATCTTCAATCAGCCCAGAGGAAAGTGGCCAGATGAGTTGATTAAAGTGGTGTGAAGCCACAATACAACCATATCAAGATCAATAGGATTCACACCCTTCAAACTATTATTTGGTGATGAAGCTATAACTCCAGAAGAAGCTAAAGCAGGGTCAATAAGAACAGCAGCTTCGGCAGAAGACGAAGCTGATTATCACGTTGCAAAAGATACTATAGAGGGGACCAGACTTCAGGCTGTGGAGAACATCAATAATTATCAAGCCGAGACAATAAAATGGCACGACAGAAAAGTTCGGTTGAAAAATATTAAGCCAGGGTATTTGGTGCTTCGGAGAGTGGCCAATCCGGACACAGTAGGCAAATTGCAACTGAAGTGGGAAGGACCTTTTCTCATGGTATCTTTGTCGAGGCTAGGTTCTTACAGATTGAAGGACATGGACGGCAACGACATTCCTAGATCTTGGAATGCGGATGAGCTTCGGCAATATTATGTGTAATTTGATGTAATGTTTTTTCATTTTTTTCTATGGCACCCTTTTCCTTTCCAAAGGGGAGAAAGGTTTTTAATGGGGCCATAGCTTGTAATTTTTTCTTTCTTATTTAGCTCCACGAGAGCCAAATCCCCCTAAAGAATGTAAAATGTAAAATCTGAGCATGCACCATCGAGTGCAGAAAAAGAAAAAAAAGCAAGGAGAAGCTCAAAAGTCGTCCCCAAGGGGATGCAGAGCACGACGAAGCTACAAAAAGTCATTTCTAAGGGAGCGCAGCGTAAGTTTTCTGCTCAAAAGTCATTCCTAAAGGAATGCAGAGCCAAATATCGCCGAAATATAAGGCAAAGAAGTTCAAAAGTCGTTCCTAAGGGGATGCAGAACTTATACCACCGAAATAGAAGGCGAAGAAGTTCAAAAGACATTCCTAAGGGGATGCAGAACTTATACCACCGAAATAGAAGGTGAAGAAGCTCAAAAGACGTTCCTAAGGGGATGCAGAGCTTAAGACTCAAAAGACGTTCCTAAGGGGATGCAGAGTCTAGGTGTGGCTTCGTATGCGTGTGTTTGGACATTCATTAGCACATTACATCACATCATTCATTGCATTCATACACATTCATTTAGACATTCGTAGGATCATCATCATCATAACATAGAGACCAAACAGATGCTTCAGCTCTGATGACAAGGCTTCTATGAGAATAAAAGAAGCAAACTTATGCTTCGTTGTGTACGAAAAGAAGGGAAGGTGTTTTTCGCCTTCGGCTCAAAAAATACAAGTTTCGTCCACACCAAAGCAATTCATACACGGAGAAAAAGGTAAAAATATATTACAAGGTATGGAAAAATATACAAGAGCAATGTTTCATTCCTAAATTACAATATCTTCTACAAAGATAATTCAAATTTCTCTAGAGCTTTTTGCAGCGACTTCATCAGTATCCATCTAGTTTCGAATCATTGACCTTCAGCTTTGTCATCCTATATATAACAAAGCGGTGTAAGGTAAATAGAAATCTCAGGAGAAGGTAAGTAACAGGTACAAGTTTAATACCGGCTTGAGATGACTTCAAGCTTCGTTACCAGCTAAGTTTCGCCCACCCTTCGTCCAAATTTGTGTTATAAATCTATTTCCAATGCTTCGGGCCAGGCTAGGGATGTCAGTCAAGTCTGCTGGTGATAGGCTGAAGTTTGGCCTGTTTACGATCTTTTCGTGCGTGCAATCAGTCTTCATGAAAGCTACAGCTGTGCCGCGAGAAGCTAGCAGGGCACAGAAGTCACCGTGTCCGGCTATAACTTCGTCAAGCGCCTCAACTTCGCCCTCAATATGTTCGAAGGTGCTTGGCAGGTCTTCAACCGAAGGTTCAAATTTTTTAGAACTAGCACCAACTGAGTTGAAAACCTGCTTCAGCCGTTGCACGCGCCGGTTGCCAGAGTTTTAGCATTTGTCCTGAAGCTCTTTCAAGGATTTCTGCAAATTCGAACTTTTTTCAACTTCGGCTTCAAGCTTCACGTTAAAATTCTTCCTTTCTTGCTCGCAGCTTTGGACTTTAGGAGGAGTTCACTATTTAATCTGGCAATTTCGGCTTGGGCTTCTGCTAGTGAACCCTCCATTGTTTGAAGAACAAAATCTTTCTTTTCAAGAGCAGCTTCATGATCTTTGATTTTTACTTTCCAAGCCTTCAATTATAACCTCATTTTTCTTATCTTCGAGGTCCTGTTGCATCCTCAAGGCTTTACTTAGTAGCATACTCTGTGCAAAATAACCTTCATCAGAAATCACCTTCATCGCAAAACAATAAAAAGTTGAGGGATAAACATTACCTTAAAATTAGATTAGAATAAGCTGCCGACGATGTGCTGTCGTCGGTAGCGACTGATGTCGGCTTCAAGCTTCGGAAAACCAACACTCTTCGACAGAGTGCTGATAATCTTTGCTCCAGTTCGATCTCGAATACATCCTAGGGTTTCTTCATTAATTCCGCCAAAGAGCATCGCTCCTGGCTGGTAGCCACAGGATATAGCATACTCCTGCAGCTCCTCTTTCTCAGCCTTGGATAATTCTTGACCAATTATATTTTGAAAATTGAAGTCTTTTTCTTCCGAAATATCTTTGACAACTTCCTTCCCTTTTTTTGGCACTGTGGCCAGGACTTCTTATGCAGAAGCAGCAGCCTCCTCCGCAGCCAAATCCAAGAGCACTTTATCGATATCAGATAATGTACTCTCCAGGTTGGTAGCTTCGGCAGTTGCAGCTTCAGCAGCTGGTATTATTTTTGACGCTGAGGCCGGCAGTGGCGTTTCCTCAATAGCTTACATAACAGTGACAATCTTTTGCTTTTTTGGCCCAACCGCCTTCTTCGCTGCCAAAGGCTCATCCTTCTTCTGTAAAAGCTTCGTCAGTTGCGGCCCCAGTGGACTTAGCAGCTTGATAGGTAGGAATTCGGTCATTACCTTTAAAATTTCTTCTACTTCGGCAACAGAAGGTGTCGAAGGAGCTCCCTCTTCTATCGCAAGCCATCTTCGGCTCTGGAGTGGCAGTTTTCTTTTCTTCGAAGTAGCCACCTTCGGCTCAGGACTGGATTTTCTCTTTTTCAGAGCTTTTTCGTCCTCCTTTACCATCCTAGCAGCTTGTCTGCTAATAACACTGACAACCCTCTTTCTCTTTGGTCCTTCGGCACCCTTGCTCAGTCGTTCATAGTCAGGGTATTCAAAGTTTAAAGCATCCATTACCCGATTCAACCTTCTTTTTGGTCGGGTGCCGAAGGCTGCAGTCATCAATTGATCTTCCTTTTTGGTATAATTGCCCAAAATTTCATTGCACATAGCTTCAATCATCTCTAGCCACTCTTGGCAAGGCTCTTTGAATTGTTTTTCAAATTTGAAGCGATAGGGCAATCGGACAAGTTCATCCTTATTCTTCGTTCCTTTCAGCTTCGGCATACTCCAACCACTCAATGTTGGAGATTGAAAGGGAAATAGGCTCAAACCTTTTCCTAAATAATTTTGGTGGTTGAATTACCCAACACAAAAAATTAGACTAACTAGTTTGCTCTAGATTATGAGTTCTACAGGTGCCAAAGGTTCAACACAAACCAATAAAAAGTCCAAGAAAGGGTTCAAATACAAAGGAGCAAAACCAACCGAAGGCTGCCCTGGTTTGGGGCACCGGACAGTCTGGTGTGCCACCGGACAGTGTCCGGTGCACCAGGGAGATCGACTCCGAACTTGCCACCTTCGGGTTGTTGGAAAATGCTCTCCGCTATAATTCACCGGACTGTCCGGTGTAGCACCGGACTGTCCGGTGTGCCAGCGGGAGCAACGGCTAGCGCGCCAACGGTCGTCTGCAAAAGGTGAACAGTGAGCTACAGTGCGCGGACTGCGCACGCAGAAGTCAAAGCAGGCGCAGAAGGCGCACCAGACAGTAAACAGGACCTGTCTGGTGGCCCAGCTGTCAGAAGCTCTAACGGTCGAACCCTAACGGTTGGGTGACGTGGCTGGCGCACCGGATAGTGTTTGGTGGCGCACCGAACAGTGTCCGGTGCACCCGTCGACAGCAGAGTTCCCCAACGGCCATTTTGGTGGTTGGGGCTATAAATACCCCCAACAACCACACTACAAGGCATCCAAGTTTTCAACCATTGTATTCAATACAAGAGCTCTAGACTTCACTCCAAGACACAAACAAGAGATCAAATCCTCTCCCAAGTCCAAAGATCACTCCAAACAATTAGTGACTAGTGAGAGAGAGATATTTGTGTTCATTTGAGTTATTGCGCTTGGATCGCTTTTCTTCTTCCCCATTTCTTGTTCCCAATACCTTTGTAATCAAAGCAAGAGACACCAATTGTGTGGTGGTCCTTGTGGGGACTTGGTGTCCCAATTGATTGAGAAGAGAAGCTCACTCGGTCTAGGTGACCGTTTGAGAGAGGGGAAGGGTTGAAAGAGACCCGGTCTTTGTGACCACCTCAACGGGGAGTAGGTTTGCAAGAACCAAACCTCGGTAAAACAAATCACCGTGTCTCACTCTACATTTGCTTGTGATTTGTTTTCGCCCTCTCTTTCGGACTCGACTTTTATTTCTAACGCTAACCCCGGCTTGTGAGTGTGCTTAAAGTTCATAAATTTCAGATTTGCCTATTCACCCCCCCCTCTAGGCGACTTTCAATTGGTATCAGAGCCGGATACTTAATTAGAGCCTAACGACTCGAAGTGATGTCGGGAGATCAAGCCAAGAAGGAGATGGTGACCGGCGAGAAGCTCGCCACAAGCCACGGGAAGGCTCCATCGGGAGAGTTCAAATCTTGAAATTTTCTCAAACTCGCTCTAAATTCAAAATGAATTTCAAATTTCATTTCAAAATGTTTGTTTGCGAGTTGATATCAACAAATAAAATATAGTGGTCTATATTCTCTCCAAAATCCTCCTCAAATATCCTACATTTCCCCAGTGATCACCCTCAAATTCTTTCCAGAAATACTGCCCAGATATTTCCCCAGTGATCACCCTCAAATTCTTTCCAGAAATACTGCCCAAATATTCCCTCGTATTTCTCCAAGTATTTTCCTCTTGAGAAATACCTTCAAAATCATTTTTCAAGTCCTTACAATTATTTTCTTCATAACTTTCCTCATGCTCTATACGTATGCCTCCGGTGTCATACGGTGAGCTCTACAAGCTAATTACACTCATATAAGACAAATCCATGCTAATCTCCCACTAATCCTCTCATCCTCCCACTAATCCTCTCATCCCTCCCCCTAATCCCCCACCATGGCTATAAATAGAGGGGCAAGGGCATCCTCTCATCCCACCCCAAGCCATTTCATGGCAACTCTCTCCCCCCCCCCCCCACACGCCCACTCCACTTCCCACACAAGCACACACTAGCACAAGGATCGTTCGGTCGTTCTTTGATCGTTCATCCCCGTGTTCTTAGTTTGTCCGTTCGTTCGTCCAAATAATCTTTTTCCTACCGTTATGCTGCCGAAATTCCGATCGTTCGTTCGTTCGATCATTCGATCGTTCATCGTTCATTCATAGTTCCTATTCATCGTTCATCGTTCGTTCTTAGTCCCTATTCATCGTTCATCTAGATAATCTTTATCCTACCGTTATGCTGCCGAAATTCCGATCGTTCGTTCGTCCGATCATTCGATCGTTCGTCCGTTCGTTCATAGTTCCTATTCATCGTTCATCGTTCGTTCATAGTCCCTATTCATCGTTCATCCAGATAATCTTTGTCCTGCCGTTATGCTGCCAAAATTTTGATCGTTCATTCGTCTGATCATTCGATCGATCGTCCGTTCGTTCATAGTTCCTATTCATCGTTCATCGTTCGTTCATCGTCACTATTCATCGTTCATCGTTCGTTCATACGAACTATTCACCATCGTTACTATTCACCGACACTATTCATCATCGTTACTATTCATCATCGTTACTATTTATCAATGATATCTATGGTAACTTTTCCGTCGTTACTATTCGTCGTTACTATTCATCGATCATCCAATCACCCCAAATTTCAATTACTCATCCATCATGCTGTCCAGTCCACCTAAGACCAGCCATACCCATATTCCAGTCATACGAACTCCGATGACTGTGATTTTCCTTCCAGTAGGAACTTCCCATGTGGTCACCCATTCCATGTTTTCTCCAAATTGAGCACGCTTAACTTTGAGATTCCTTCGAACCGGGCTTCCAAATTCTGATTCCAAAAAATCTTGTTTCTAAATTCTTATCGAACTATTCCCTATCCAACCATGTCATCCCTTAAGCATGGTCCATATTCTAGAAAACTCCCAAAATACTCTTGTCCCATATTCTGACTATAACTCTCCTGTTCATACTAAGTCAGACGATTCATTCGTCACTATTCTCACCAACAGTGAACTTCACTGTGCTACACCACATACACCCAGCTATAAATACACCCATCTACCCTCTCCCACTCCACACACTCAACACTCCTCAGCCAAGGCAAACACCCCACCCACTCAGTTACTCCGCTCTGCCGGCTACACGCATAATGTCGCTTCGCCTCCAGTCCACCCTCCTGGTAAGCAACTCCGCTCCACCACTAGTAATATCACAACACCACATGACACAGATTCTGCTCAAGACTCTACCCATCCATATATCGCTATTCTGACCACTATACTAAATATCTATTGATATACTTGCTGATTTGTATGTTTGCTTATTCATGTTGCATAGTTATCGGAGCGTTCGTGTCGTCTTGTGGAGGCCAGATCTGCAAGTCTACGCCAGGCAGTGGAGCTAGAAGCCAGTTCCGCGAGCTCCCTTCCCCTTCGTCGGATAAGCACGGCAAGCTCACTGGATTCCCTTTGATGCATAAATTACCTATGTTTTTCAACCACAACCCTCAGCCTGTTATTTTATGCATGAAATGATTTTGAGACAAGTTATTATGGCCACCCAGCTACTTGCCGCAATCAATCCTTGATATATTTGTTACAAATGATTTGAGAAAAGGGTGTGAGTTTTCAAAAGAAAATGCTTTTCAAAATGGGTATGATGAAGGGTTTTCACCCTTATCACCTTTGAGTAGGGATGATCAGGGACTCCTGGTTTAGGGGAGGGCCTAAGGTGATGGCTCAGCTGTTTAGGTGTGAGCAGAAGGATTGTCCCCTCATATAAGGACCGGTTTGTCATCCTTCACTACCTATACTCATGATAAGTACAACCACTCGAGACTGTATGGGCAGTCACTCAATCTGAACTCGTACGGTCCAAACCCCAGGGTTATGAAGGCTGGGGAGTACCGGGAGGATAAGGAGGGGGAATGTTTGTCCGGTTTGGGCATGGCCGGTGGCCTGACTCCTTCCGGTATAACCGTTAAGGTGGAGACGTGCGAGGAAAGAAAGAGATCCAGCATTTGGGCCTCACGATGGTGAGATCGCAGAAATCGGACTAGTGGGTAAAGTGTACCCCTCTGCGCAGAGTTTCAAACCTATTCGAATAGTCTGTGTCCACAGAATAGACGAGTCTAGTGTGATATGACAATTAGTGTTTTGTTTTCCAAAAAAGGGGTGCTTTTGTGAAAAGTGGTTTTTAAAATGTCCGGCGGTTGAGCCGTGAGCTATGGTGGACGAGAAGTCCAGTAGTTTTTTGAAAATTAAAACCAGTGGGAAACTGTTGAGATATCTAGATGGTTTAGTCCAGGGGATTTTATTCTATATTGAAAAAAAAACTTCCTGCTCCTTTGGGAGAGGATGCAGCTTTGAAAAAATATAAATATTTTACAAAACAACCCTGCATAAAATTTGTTGTTTCTGCAAAATATCCTGAGCTCCACATATTCCATGCTTATATCTGATTTCCCCATTCCGTGGGTGAAGGTGGGCTGCTGAGTACGTTTGTACTCACCCTTGCTTATTTGTTGTTTTTTCAGAAAAAGGAGATCGGGTAAGAGTTACGACTGTTTCCAACCTTGTATGTGGCTGTTGGACCGCTGATTTGCTTCGCTGCGTATATCGGGCTGCTTCAGCCCCACTCTGATGATATGTCTCGAGTTGTGGACCAACTCTTAAAGTTGATCGCCACCTTTATAGGTTTGTCTCGTTTAAGCAGATCTAGAATCATCTGATGTATAAATGTGTTTACTAGCCTCCTGGGACTAGTAATTGTATCACATTTGAGTCCCAGAGGATCTGGGGCGTTTTAGGTGGTAGCAGAGCTGTTAGGTTGGCTGCAGGACGTAACCCTTAGCCTGATCCAAAAGTTTTTGAGTCAAAACTATTTTCTTAAAAAATTCTTCTTTTATCCCTTCATTTCAAAAATGGTTTCCCCCTTTCCTTCTCTCAGAAGTCAGATGGAGGTCCGTTGCCAAACCAGCTTTTGCCAAATTGAAGATGGTTTCCCCAAGTTGCTGAGAGCGTGCATAGTCCGCCTCGGAATCAGGAGTCAGCCAGAATATGATGGTCATGAATTCGTCGAGCATGGCACAGAGAAGTGTGTCGTGACTATATACATTGGATCCAGTCCGCACCATGTGGAATGGAGTGTCACTGCTGCTGGGCACAGATTCAGAGACACCTGCCAAGTCGTCGCTCGCAAGGCATTAAGGGCCCTGTGTCAAATTTATAAAGAAGAAGTGGCCGACACTGTCGGTGTTTTGGGTCCGACCGCACACCCGGGGTTGCCCCTCAAGGTGCTTTTAGGAGTAGGACGGTGTTATCGACTGTAGCTCAATGATTCGTGCTAGTTGCATGAGAGACAGTAGACAATGATTTACAGGTTCGGCCGCTTTGAAGTGCGTAACACCCTACGTCCTGGCGAGAGTGCTGTATATGGTGAGTTACAAGGTAGTTCTCTAGTGCGTAGGAAGTTGGGGTGGATGGCTAAGTAGTGAGTTCCATCTGTTCTGAAGGGGTGCCCCCTAGGCCTTATATATTCGACCGTGGGGCAATACATGCAGATATGATAATCACGTGTATCTAAGAAATAGTGAACCGATTGAGTCTATCTTCCTATAGTTCCGCTGACCCATCCCCGCTCGGTTCCGTCGTACGAGCCTCTAGCACGAGAAGGTCGGGTCTCTGTTGTGATTACTCGCTCGAAATCATTTGGCGTCTGGGCTTGCTTCAATCCGGCCTTATGTCGATCTGCTTCACTGGTCGTTCCTCCCCAGGCCCACGAAGAGATGACCTTACGATTTATTGAGCCCTTGGGCCTTTCGTGAGGTCTTTTATCCTTCCAGTGGACCCGGGGGATATCTGTCCCCCACAAGCCCCCGATCTTTGGGATGATTTTGAAATAATCGGCCCAAAGATCCGAAGTCTAGCTTGCGGTCTTTGTTTGTAACATGAAGTACTTTGTGGGTAATCCGGTAAAAATGATTTCTTACTGTCTCCTTGCTTTTATCACTCGAAAATTGGTGTTCTGCCTCAGACTCTTGCTTTGGAGGTCAGCATTTCGTACTGCAGGACTTCGAACTTCATTGGGCGCACCAAAGGTGCACCCAATGGTGTAGCCCCCGAGCTTCGAGTGGATTTTTGAAAATAATCCACTCGAAGGTCTTCACTTTGAGTATTATCAGAAATCACTTTCATCTTCCACTTGTATTTTGTTGGAGGTCAACCTTGTATTGATCTTACCCTATGCTTTAGAGATCAGCATTGTCTTGATCCGAGATGACGATTCATTGGGTGCGCCGAAGGTGCTCCCAATGGGTGTAGCCCCCGAGCTTCGAGTGGATTTTTGAAAATAATTCACTCGAAGATCTTCATTTTATGCCTTTTTCCAGTAATCTTCTTCCCTTTTTGCCGAATGCCTTGGAGGTCAGCACTATGTTATTGATATTATGCTTTAGAGGTCAGCGTATATTTTGTCTTTGAGGCCGAGTTCGTGATCTGCTCATATCTTGTTAGGCAGTGCAATTTATTTGATCTATGACTGATTGGATTCGACAGATGACCCTTGGCTAGTCTTCGTTACCACTTCTTGCTTCAATGCTTCTGTCGATTAGACTTGTACCTTGTTGGCTATATTTGGCTTTCCTTTGATCCTTGTTTATATCTCACTTTTGTCTTGGAGTATTCATTGCACGTACTGCACGGATGTGACAGTTTTGAAAAATATACCGATAATTCCTGAGCGTCCCCCCCAATGGGTGTAGGCAAGGGACGGCTTGGTACGCTGAGTGTTTTAGCAAACTGTCTCTGAGTAGTAACTTGATGTGACCGTGGGTGTAATCATAGCGCCCGCGCAGTTGATTGGAGTCCCAATGGGTGTTGTGTTGCGTGAAACGGCGTCAGCCGCCTGACGTGTCTTCAGACGGTTTGAATTGCATATTGAATTTTTGTGACTGTTCAGTGGTCATGGTAGGAGGTGAGCGGTTGCCTCCTTCTTCTATAAATAGTTTCTTGCTTCCCCGCATTTTCACATCTCTTACTGCTCTCTGCTGCTTGCTCTCTTCTTCCTCCTTCCTTTCCACCATGGGCAAGAGTAAGAAGGGTAGCAGTTCCTCGTCTCGCTCTGGTAACAAGCGCAAACATGAGCCAACTCCTCCCTCGGAGGACTTCGGCAACTCGGAGTACTCGGAGGAGGAGTTCTCCTCCGAGTCCGAGGGGTCTCTGGCCCCCGTCTCCCCCGGCGTCGTCCGATGATTCAGACGACTCCCAGGGGATTGCCACGGAGGTCTGGACTTACATCCGGGCCGTCGAGCGCGCCGGGCTCGAGGGCTCGGATGAGTCAGTACTCCTCGGACGAGGAGGACTCCTCGGACTCGTCCGAGGAGGGCAGCGGCGGCGATGGCGGAGACGGCGATGACGACAGAGGCGACGGTGGGACGGCAGCGCAAGGGCGGCGGCAGGCAAGGGCGGCGATGGCGACGGTGGTAGCGGCGGCAAGGGCAGCAACAGCAAGGGCAGCAACCAGGCCAGTGGCTAGATGCCACTGGTTTTAGATGTTAGTATAGATTAGTAGTAGAAATAGTATTAAGTGAAATAATGTAGTAGTAGTATAAGTAGTGTAATGTAATGTAGTAGTAGTAGTAGTATAGAGTAGTGTAATAATGTAGTAGTAGTAGTAGGGAAGTATCAACTCATAGCGAGTTGATTTGTAAGTTCTGTAGCTTCCCTTTATGAAGAATGATTTCGTCTCCTCCTGTGTTAAATACTTCGCCTCCTGGTCAGTTTGATGATCGTTGTCCATGATGCTCTCTGTCTGCTATGCTCGAGTAGTAACTTGGAGTTTTCGAATCATTTATTTTCTCTGCGTCGTCGGTGCCTCAGAAGCACGGCCGAGTTATTATTGAAAGCGTTAGCACTTATGAAGTAGCGTCCGAATGATGGCGGGTCACGTCGGTGTTTTAGAGGTAATAGCCGAGTGACTGATGGTAACGTCGGCGTTTTAGAGGTAACAACCGAGTGACTGATGGTAACGTCGGTGTTTTAGAGGTAACAGCCGAGTGACTGACGGCAACGTCGGCGTTTTAGAGGTAACAGCCGAGTGATTGACGGCAACGTCGGCGTTTTAGAAGTAACAGCCAGTGACTGACGGCAACGTCGGCATTTTAGAAGTAACAGCCGAGTGAAGTCAGGTACTGTCAGCGTTTTTAGAAACAACGGCTGAGTCAATTTGGGCCGCTTCGGCCGTTTTGGAAATAATGGCCGAGTGATGACATGGCACGCCGGCTTTTTTTAGAAATAGCAGCTGAGTGATGATGTGGCACGCCAGTGTTTTAGAAATAACCGTTGGTGATGACTGGGCACTTTTTTGGAAACGACATCTGGCCCGGGAAAACCCTATATGTACTGCATTGTTCCGTGTCTCCACATTTCGTGCCCTAGTTCTTGCTTTCCTGCATCCAGGCCCTCTCTGCCAATTTGCAATTCTGCTTCCGC